>OX421976.1:66164510-67364510 GCA_949128135.1 Parasteatoda lunata | reverse complement strand
CGACTTCCTAATTTGAAGGGGGGAAAAAGATGAATCTTTTAATTTATCAAAACTAATTTTCAAACATAATTATTTCAATAACTTTCAGATAAAAAACATCTAACCCATAAAAAGAAACATTTCCGCACTTATCAAAAATATCACCCAAAAAATTGATTCAGAAAAACCATACGCACTAAAATCTTGGCGACGTTAAATAAAGGTGATATGCTTCTTACAAAAGACAATATTTCCTCTCTTACTTTCTAAAAGTCGATAAACAAACCCCTTTTTGGTCAAAGGAAATTGATGAAATTGCTTTTAAAAAGGAAATGCTATATTGGATCAGAAATCGGAAAAAGCTATCTCATTTTCAATAGAATGAAATGAGCGTCAGACGGACACAGAGATTCTATTTTTCTGTAACTTGGAAGAGAGTTTTTATTGGCTGAAATGATATGAAATGAAATATAATCTCAAAACTTATTTATATGTGGAAATTAAATATTACCAAAGATGCTGTAAGACATTTCATTAAACAAAACAAGAGAAAAGTTATAGAAATGTAGTTTTAGCCCAATAAACAGAATGTTACAGATTATTTTTATTAATGAAGTATTGGAACAACAAATATTTTTTGGATAGCTATCTAAAAACTACATTTGTTTATTTGTGACAGTTAGAATTTTATATGTTTCGTTATTGTTCGTGTTAATTACACCGCTTTAATTAAAAAAGTAATTTTGCGTGTTCTTACAGATTTATTACATAATTTATTATATTTTGTGTGTTCAGGCTGGTTATGTGTGATATCTGAATCAAAAATTTTGGATGGAACCTAATTTGACTCAAACAAGCTCGATCTAAAAAATTAGAAAAATAACTAAAAAATATTTGAAGTATGAAAAATATATGAAAATATTCATTAATATTTACTGTTTCCTAAAACAATCAAAAGTAACACAAAACTACAAGCATAATTAAAACTATTTTTGGTCTACTCATTATGTTTTCTGAGAATAAATTGGTTTTTTTTTTCAAACTAAAAGCTTTATAGATGGTATTATTTATGCTCTAGTTGAATTTTTTACAAAATATCTTATTTTAAACAGTTTTACTTTTTTATATGTATAAAATTGGTACTTTTTCGTTAACCGAGTGCAAATGTCGCCAATTGTGAACCAAACGCGAGCCAAGTCGCCAACCGAAGCTAATGCCAAAACAGTCAACGGAATATAAGTCGAAAACGTTCAACTATAAACAAATATTTATTAATAAAAAGCAAAACAAGTTTAACTATAAACCAAATATTAATGAATTGAAAACAGAAAAGTTTTACCCAAATAGAATGCTTATAATAATTGCTTTGTTTTGAATGAATTCGGAGAATAGAACACTTGGCCCCAAACTATCATTCGTCTTTTTATTTGTAAGAAATGTGGCGAAATTCAACATTATTTGGCGATTTTTCGTTTGCTCCCGGCTAAAGGAAAAGTACCAAGAAGTGATTTTTAAAATAATTTTGTTTCAAAATTTTTTAAATATTGGTTTCTAAGCATTTTTTTTAAAGTACTGCAAAGTAGCAATACTTTCTGACTTACCACGCTGTCGATACAAACTTGACTACTAATTGGATGACGCGTTACTCGTTTTCTTTTACTATTCTATCAATTGAATTTAACCAATTTTCATTAATCATTTTTTTATCTTTTTATTTTAATTTTATAAAATCATTGGATATTTTTCTTTCTTTAAAAGATGTCGAATGTTCATAAAGGAATGATCCGAACATTTTCTTTTTGGTAATAAAATTAATTAAGATAAAATTTAGAAATTTCAACTTTTCACTATATTTTTTTATTTTTTTTCTTAAAGATAATACAAGTATATAAACGTTTAAAATTTTTCATTAATCTAGTTAAGCTAATCAAAGAAAAAATATCGGTACGGTTGTTTATTATAATAAATATATATACTTTAATTTTAGTTAAATAATTAATATCTTTATTATTAATATCTTATTATTAATATCTTAACTTTTCTTTTCTCTGTTATTAGATGAATTTTTCATAGAACACTAAACTTATTAATAAAAACCTGATAGTTACTAAATTTCAGATTACTTATTCTTCAAAAATACAGTGTTGCATAATCGTTTCTTCTTAATGTTGTTGTGACCTCTCATCAACTACCCTTATTATATGTTTCGGATTTCAATCTTTAGATCTTCAATATTTGTGATTCTTTATTCGTCAAAAAATCACTGCATATCTAAAATCTACAATTTTTATAGTATTAAGTTAATATTTTGGGAGCAGAATCTAAAATTCTGTATGTGTGTTCTGAATTTCGTTATTTTATTATTTCATTTGGGGTGCTCCATATGGGAATAAAGTCATTGCTGAATTATTTATAAATCTTATCAACTTTCAACTGGAAAATATATGCTAATTTATAGCATATTTATCACAATTAAAACATTCTTAATGACTTACATACTTATAATTCATTTTAGTCACTTTGGTGTTATATTCTGGGTTCGAATCCTGGGCAAGGCATGGATGTTCTTTCCTTCTCTGTACTATCAGTCTTCACTGTGGGAGAGACGTTGGCCAACCTAATATGGTGCCCCTGAAAGAGAGGTCAACAAAATCACCCCGTATATGCCTGAATTGACGGATGTTAACACAGGTGAGCATTAGGAAAGAAAAAAAAAATATTTGGTGTTATACATAAATATCAAGACCAGTTATTGATATATTGATTTCATTGATTCATACATTTTCTAACTAACATTCAACTCTATGATAATTTTTATCATAATCATAAAGATTTAAACAGTCATCATAACTTACACATTTATAATTCCTTTTAGGCTCATTTGCATATATATATATATATATATATATATATATATATATATATATATATATATATATATATATATATATATTATATATATATATATATATATATATATATATATATATTTATATATATATATATATATATATATATATATATATATATATATATATATATATATATATATATATATATTTATATATATATATATATATATATATATATATATATATATATATATATATATATATATATATATATATATATATAATCTTCTGTATATTATAGGATAGAAACTTCTTACTAAAAGACATGCTAATTTCACTCTCTGACAGAGATAAAAAAAAAAAGTATTGTAACTTAAAATGTTCAAAGATAAAGTTAGAAGTCTCCTGAACTCTTCGAAGATATAAAAATAGTTTGAGTATAAATAAATCTACTAAGAATTTTTATCAGTTCGTTGCACACTGTAATCTTGATCGTCTGGACGTCTAGCCAAAGGTCTTTGGCGAAAATTCTTCCCGTTTTTGCACCATTGCTCCCAAATTGCTTTAACCCGATTTAGCAAAGAAATATTTCTTAAAGATCTTGGCAAACTCTTAGATTTGAGCGCTAACAGAATTCTATTTACTTACGGAATGTTTTTGGTCTTATTCTTTGATAGAATTTATTTATAGAGAGAATACTTTTCCTATTCTGTCAACCGCCAAATGTTTGATATCTGTTCTAAAAATTGACATCATTTCATGTCCTTACTTGAAGATTATAACTACTATTTAGGGACTAATAATACTTTAACTTAAATAAATTTAAGAGAATAAAGGCACAAAGGATGTAAAGATTACATAAATGGCTAATGGTATTTTCCTTGTTATTTGAAACCAGATTTACCGGATTAATATGTAGCAAGGGATTATTAATAATACTAACTTAAAACATAACAGCTATTTAAGGACACTTAAAATAAAATAGCGTATTTAAGGGAAAATAATAATTACATAAGTGTCTAGCTGTTTTTACTGTTGGGTTTTTGAAATAATTGCAACTTCTTTAAACATAATGATTCTTAATATCAAACAAAATGTGCAATAAATATAAATTTTACGTAAATAGATAAAAGTATGCATACACAGTGTTATTAATGTTGTTATTTTTGGAAGATTGTATTAACTACATGCAAACCAAAAATATTACGAAACTAAGAATTATTTATAAAAACATTAACATAAACGACAATTTGAAAACACTATATTTTATTCGTAATCGTTTTTAGAGATATAATACCTACTTATTGGTGACTAATAGTCAAATAGTATATTAGTAGATAATTAGCAAATTAGTAGGATAAATAGCAAATTAGTAAGATAATTACTTTAACAGATAATTTAATGAACCATGTTTTGGTGTTATTATTTTTCTCAAGACAAATTCTAGACATGTCATAGTATATATTGTTTACTAATTATATTATTGCGGTAATTTAATAATGACAATCGAGGAAACATTTATAAACACAAAAAATCAGATGAAAGTGACAGACTTGTCGTGAATTCTCATTGGACAGAAAATTCACGTGGTATATGAAGTTTCCTCACATGAAGATCCAGGCATTCTTAACTTCCATCAGCATAAAATTAATAACAATATTAAAAGTATTATTTACCTGTAAAATATTTCATTTTCTCTATTTCGAAGTACTTATTTATGTTTATTTCTTCTGCTTTGCTTCTGCTTATTCTTCCAAATTAGAGGCTTGAAATTAAAATCGCTCTTTAGTATTTAAAGTAATCTTATCACTACAAAAAATGATTCTGTTAGAAAACAGAAAAATTCTGGCAATAAAGTTATCAGAAATGTTCTTCATGTATTGAAAATATTTGTACAAAACATTTAGTTTAAAGTTTTTTTTCTATAATGCACCGGCAGGAAAAATCAGTATGTTAAAGTTTTTTTTTTTTTTTTTTTTGTAACGCACTTAAAGGAAAAATCATTATATTGTAGCATTTTTTGTAATGCACTCAAAGGGAAAAACTGTATGTTGAGATATTTTATCGTACTCAGAGTATAAATCCGTAAGTTATAATTGTTTTTTTCTGTGCACTCAGAGCATAAATCTGTATGTTATAGTTTTTTTTCTAATAATGGACACGCGGGAAAAATTTTCTCAATGTACCCACAGGAAAAATTTGTATGAAATAGTTTTTTTCTGTAATGCAGCATCAAGAAAAATCTGTATATTATAGATTCTTTTCGCCGACAGCCGTTGAACATGGAAGACATCCGTAAACTATTAGGTATTGTTCGACCACGATTTAACAAATGGAGCAATGGCAGTACATGCGCAATGTGGAGATGAACCGTGTATAGTTCGTTCACCAGGAGTTGGCACTTGGCTCCACCTCCTCGGACGAAGAGTTCATTTCAGTACAGGAGTAAGAGGAGAAACGTCTCCACGCTTGAAATTGAGAAAACCCTTAATACGAGCCAAACGCAAACAGCGAATTCTTTTTCAGCCACTTACTTCGCTTTATTATCTGCTATTAAACCTTTCGTTACTCTAGCTAATTAAATATATTGCAGCTAAATGTCTCAAAAGGACCAACTATTCACTCAAAAGAGAGAAATATCAGCAAACGTATGAAATATTTAATGTCAAAAAAATGCACATAAAAATTGCGAAATAAACATATTTGTCATTCGATCGCCAAAAAGCAACCTTGTTCAGGATTGTTCACATCCTTCTCCCAAAAATAACGAAATGGTATCGTCGGATACCACGTGAGGAAGGCGGAGCTAAGTGCCAACTCTTGGTGAACGAGCTATAGTTTGGTTTCGAAGTTTTGTTGCTGGAGCAGAATATTTTGGAGGTTGACACCATCAATGCTACTCGATACTGTTACATCCTGTCAAAATTGAAGGAGGCCTTTCGGAAAAAGTGGTCTGGCCATCTCACATTTGACATTCTGTTGCTGGATGACAATGTGAAACCCCTCTCGTTATCGGCAAAGCAAAACCATAATACCACTCTCGATTGGAAGTACCATGTCTTATAGTCCTGATCTCACACCAGAAGACTTCCGACTGTTTGTGGCTTTAAAGTAGAATCTTGGTGGAATCTGGTGGTGAAGTCTATCATGCTGTTCATATTTTCCGTATCCAACAGCTGGTTCCTGGTATCCGTATTGAACATATTCCTGGTTTTCATCAGGAAGTTTTTCTGAAGCTGGATAAAGCGACATGACCAATGCCTTAACCTAAGCCTGACATTTATCTCATTATATTGTATGTCTTTCAGACATACCTTTGTCTACAGTCGCCTGGGAAGATTTTTTTTTTTCGGACTTAATGTTGAAATATTAAAATACTAAAGAATCTTTTCTGCAAATATGACTATACTTCTTATTATTTATTTTCCTTTTTAAAGAATTACTGGAACAAAAATTTTGAGCAATTTGTTTAAAAATGAGATAGTCCAAAGTTTTATGGTTCCCTAAAGCTTTTGGACTATTATAGTGATTTTGTTAAATCATATATTTTGTGCACATACAAGGAGCAAAATTTTGAGGAGTTTGCAAATTTTTGCAGAAACTTTTCGCTGAACTATGATAAATTGCTGAAACTCTGATAAAGCATATTTTGAGATATAAAACTGAGTAGACGGAATGAGATATAAAACTAAATGGGCTAATAGACGTTATATGTCAGTCTGTATGCAAAATCTTCTGTTTTTAATAAATAAATAAAATAAAATTCCCAAGTTTTTAAAATAACTAAAAAATGTAATACAAATTTAAATTCCATTTTTTGGAACAAAGTGCATTGAGAACCAGGTGAAACAATTAAGCTTAAAATTGATCTATTATTGCGAAGAGAGTGCTGTTACCACGAGGTGGAGGTTCATACTTCTATCCTAAAAATGGCATATTTCGATTCTTTTAGCCTCCCTTTCAACTTAAGATTGATATTTTTTTAAAGCTTTTAGTCGAGCATTACTAGTTAAAACTAATATTAATCGAGAAAACTTAGACATAATGTTAAAGAACTAAAAATGTTCCAGATTTAATAAAAATCCAGTTTCATCTTAGCAGCCTATTTTTAAATAAAATATAAAATAAATTTAACGCGTAGAAGTTTATATTTTAGCCTTAGGCTTTGAAATTTCATCAATTTCACCAAAATCATTGTCGAACATCAAATGAAGCATGTCTCATTAAGTACACTCATGATAAAACAGGTAATTTACCAAAACATTTTTCGGCATCGAGATTTTAGCATGTAACTTACGAAAGACAGAGCAAAAATGAAGATTAATTAACAAGTCGCTTGTTATCCGGCTTCATGTGCTACACTTAAATCTCCGGAAATTATCACCGTTCGGGCAATAACAGGATCATCAATTAATATCCCAATTACGGGAATTTTTATACATTTTTTCAATCTTACTCCTTTAGCGCTCGCCGCTCGTTAATTTGGCGAACAATCATCGCCACTTCTCCAACAGCCATCGAAAGTTTCAGGTTATAACCTAATAACACAATAAATCTAGAACAGATAACAAACAAGTGACTCGATTACCGTGTTTACGCGTGTCACCCTCTGACGTCAGCATAAATTTTCGCCAATCTCCTGCGGTTTGCCCAATTTTTGCTTCGTAATTAATGCTGGTCTTTAATTAGGGAATAAAATATCAGGTAATTTTTTAAAGCAGTTGAAAGAGAATTATGAATAATGTTCTGGAGTTAGGCTATCATAAAAAGAATGTTCAAATTAATCATTCCGAAAAGAGTAATATGTTCGTACAGTTATTAAATATAAGAAGAGCGATTTCAGTTGAGAACTCAAAAGAAGCTTTTTGGCTCTTGGTAAAAAATAAAACTTAATTTCTCGGATTGCGTCGCCAATATACACTGCAAAAAATTCCGGATCAAATCATGGCATAAATTATCTACACTTTGCATTTTCCGAAAAATCAATTTTTACCGTAAAATATTCTAGTGTAATTTTTACAATAATATTTATTTAATTAGAGTGATTCAAACATTTTCAATTTATACTACCATAAAAATAGCGGTATATTTTTTTTTTGTTCTGCAATATGATTTAATAAAAAATAGATTTTACTACTCTGAACTCCGGTACTTTTTACAGTAAATGTATCCAGACTGTCTTACAGTGTATGATAAATACAGAAAAGTTATTTTTGCAACAAAATTGTGTCTTTGAT
The DNA here is from genome assembly GCA_949128135.1 of Parasteatoda lunata. Lineage (NCBI taxonomy): Eukaryota > Metazoa > Arthropoda > Arachnida > Araneae > Theridiidae > Parasteatoda > Parasteatoda lunata. The sequence goes on along the minus strand of OX421976.1, from coordinate 67,356,442 downwards.
ATAAACAGTCAGATATAAAAAATTTATAACTCTTTTCATGACTTAAATAATAGTTCGCGGTGAAGCAAGCTCTCCAAGCGGTTTCCTTAAATTATTACAATTACAGTTTAGTACATACAAGATTTTATTTTTACTTATAACCGGCATTAAACAGCCAGCCCAATTCTGGGTTTACGACTATCACCGTTCACTTCCGTGGCCTTGTAATTTTGAACTCAATCCAGAAAATAAGGGAACTCTTGAAATCAAGCATTGGGACTAATTCGCGGAGGACTGTATAATGGAATTAGCCTCACTTTCATTACATGTAGAGGAAAACCACGGCTACCCCCATGGATAACCCCATGGTTATCCCAGCAGCAATTGAATTCTAACCCATGATCCGTCAACCACTGAGGATAATTCATATCAGCACTGCACTCGGTGCAAGTCGAGAGTAGAAATCGTAGCAACCAGCCACCTCTGTGATTCGAATCCGATTCACTTCATCGGGAATTGAACGCTCTATCCCCTGAGCCATCCCGGCTTACGTATAACAATACGACTGTTAAACGAAAAGATGTCCAGAGGAATTTTCCCCCACTCTTTTTACTCTTTGATTGTCTCGAACAGCATTTTTTTTTGGAGCCTGTAACCTTAAAAAAATAAACCTTTGTTTGACTGGTTCCCGATTTTTTTAAATAAAATACATTAGAAATTATGAACTTATAACTAAAGAAAGACAACAGATTATTTCACAAACTAGAAGACTCACTAGTCTATATCAGCATTTTATCTTTGTGAATCTTAAAACTAGGTTTTATTTCAAACAGTTAAATTTGTGGAGCTACATTTTATGGCGTGGGGCGTTTCGTTTTGGTGCATGCACGAGCATAAGATCTAAATCATTATGATCAAAATGAATAAATAAAATAATGTAATGAATAATAAATTCAATATAAGGAATAAAAATGAAAAATGTATAAAATAATCTGGATTGGCATAAGATGTTTGGTATTAATATTTTAAGAATTGAGAATAGTATTAAAAAAATTAATTTATAAACATATTTTTTTATTGTTGAATTTAATTTCCTTTTGTAATAGTTAGCAGTCGGAAGCCCCACTCATGATAACGGTTTGAAAATTTACTAATATATATGAATATAAACCAAGCACCAGCCATATAACAGTAAATAAAAGCTGTGATAATCCGAAGGTGACGTCGTTGAAAGTAAAGACAACAAAAAATATCAGGGTAAACCGAAAACGGGATTTCAGCAAAACTGAGCGAAACTTATCGCCAAACCAAGAGGACCCCGATTCTACACCTTAACTTTTTGTTATATTTTGACTTGAAAAGTTTGATTGGTAATGCTAATTTAATTTTTATAAATGCCATTCATATTATTTATTTAATAGACAGTTTGTTTTTTCTTTTCTGGTGTTTTGGTTAAATAATTTCATGAAAATAACCCAAATATTGATTCTTCTATTATTATTCTATTGTAACTTTCATTGCAAGATATGATGTTATCTGTAATATATGCTTATATGTTATATCCTATTTGTAAGTTTTATCGTAAATTATTACTCATCGTAATGTTTTCACAATATTTTTTTTTAATTGTTCAGTATTATTAGCTTTTATTCTATACTTTTTATATTATTTTATATATTGAAATGTCTTCCAATATTTATGATTTATCTAAAGTGTAATTTTATTTAATTAAAATAATTTTTCAAAAAGTCTGTGTTATTAATTAAAGGCCTATAATTAATTAAAATTTCTTTAATTAATCACCTATTAACAAGAATTTAGAATTTTAAATTATATATTATTAGAAGCTTGATAAGTATATTTTCATGAAGAGAATGCTAGAATAGTTTATTGCTTGAGATTGTTTTAAAAAACTAAACATGAAAGTTAAAAAAAAAAAAATTGCTAAATGTAGTAAAATTTTAAAATTAAAGAAACAACTATAAGTTAAAATGTTTGAAATGTTTTAAATAACCTGGACAAAAAAAAAGAAATATAATCTTAAAAAGCAGCTTCTGAAGAAAGTATTATTAAAGGTTTATTTTAAACAACAACAAGCTTCATTTTCGATGTCATTATGTTCATTAAAATCGAATAATTTTTTTACGTTTTAATGATTTTCTTAGGAAAGGCACGATATTTTTCAAAAATGAATTTTTAAAGTTTTGACTAGAGAACATTAAAAAGCTGTCTTTTTTTATTTTCTGGTTTCTATTTCTTGTTAAATATTATTGTTTCACAACAAATCTACCAATTTCAATGCTATTCTAATTTTCATATCTTCCATCGCTCATTTAAGAAAATAAATTTAAGATAGAAATTTGTATATAAATAACTCTCAATCGAAAAGGAAAAAATTAATTTAGTTTTAATGAACCATTTATAATTTTATTTATTTATCCAACATTGAAATTGAATAGATGATTCTTCGAACTCATGATACAAATATTTGTTTTCCAATTATCTTTCGAATTACAGTGAAATGAAGCTTACGGACTTCAACTTATAATTCACACTCAGTTGAAACTATATTAACGACTTCAACCTTCAGGCAGTTGATTTTCTGACGGGTAACTTCGTTAATTAAAATGACGTGAATTTCAAGTCTATTAACTTAAACATCCTCAAAGCAAACATCCCTTTGAATTTATACATTAAATTTAGTATTATTTTATTGATATAGTTTTTGCATAAGTGAATAGCAATGAGATAAAGCGAATTTGAAAATATTTAATGCAGGTTAAATAAATAAATGCAAAATTAATTTAACTGAATATTTCAAATGCAACTGAAATTCACCTGCTAGCGAATTTGATTAGAATGAAACCAATAAAAGGCGAGTATAAAAAGTTTTCAATTTTTATGAATGTCCCATTTTGTATAAGATTACTAATAAAATTCTCAAAGTATAACACATAGATTTATGATTTACACTAGCTACTGCCTTTTTACAATATATATATTAAAACATGAAACTAATACTTTTTTTATAACCGTTGTTGAACAGCCAACCCAAATTTGAGTTTATGGCTACCAATATTCAATTCCGTAGCCATGTAATTTTGAACCCAATCCAGAAGACAAGGAAACTCCTGGATCAGTACTCCCATAGGTATTGATTTGTTATGAGAACTTGTAGTGCTTTGTGACCCCAACTGATTTTACGTGAACCAGTCACCATTTATTACACGGAGATTCTTTGGCCGGCTGAATTCAAACTCCCGTTTTCACGAACATGAGTCCAACGCCCTACCAACCAGGCTATCCCTGACCCAAACTGATGTTCCTGACAAAATGAGTGAATTTAAAATTATAACCCCTTTACTGTTTAAATATTTCATAATAGAATCTAAACATAGCGCTAGATCTTTTGCATAGCGCCACGTTAACGCAATTTGAGCTTTATAGCGCATGCGCAAAAATCCTTAACATATCGTAAAATTGCTTAGTGGTAGGAAATAAGATTAAAATTATAGTTAGCATAAAACAAACGCTATTTAAAATCTAACTATTCTGTGACATCAATCGATACAGTCATTTTGATAGTTTTTATTATTAGTCACAACTTTTTGTGACAGTGGTTTCGAAAGCGTGTTTTGTTGCACGCTTTGAGACATAGGGTGCCAACGATGTAACCATAGGAGTGAAGTGAAAAGGGGTCATCCAATTTTACAATCCAATGTAATTCAATTTTTTGATGCCTTAGAACCTTTCTTTATTCATATGAATACTTATTCCCTTGTTAACGACAGATTATTGAATACTTATTCCCTTGTTAGTTGCTTATCACCTCTCCATAGCGGGGAAATGCATTTTACCCTAATTTGATACCCTCTCAGCCACAGTGGCTTTTCTTGTTCCGTTTTTCATCTTTTTTTTTCTCTCAGCTACTTAAGTTTTTCTAGTTTCATTTTTCACCTTTATTTTCTTTTTTTTGTAGACAACTTTACGTTTTATATTACCAGTCACTTTTGTTTCTTCTCATTCAAGTCTGACAAGTTTGGGCGTCTATTTTTGAGAGCTTGAAACATGTCGACTGTTATTTTCAATCTGTATATTTTTGAAGCAAAGGAATTTTTTTAATTAATTAATACCTTTGAATGTTTGCCTTTAAGGCACAAAATTACTCTTTAAAATTTTTGACGAAATTTTAAATTTCTTTAGAATTTCGTAGATTCTAATTTTCTTTCTTTTTGCTCGTAATGCTTAAGTATTCCATTCTACTTTCTTTGGCTTTAGCTTTTTTAGCCTCGGTAAACATAGACCTTAGCATCGTTTTTCTTCCTTGCTTCAATACCTTTGCGACCGACCGTGTCAACCAGTCCTCTTTATTTGTGATATTTAACTGAATTAGTATTGAAAACGATCCAGTTTGAACTGCAGTTTAGAATTTCTGACTCTTAATTAGAACAGTAAAGACGAAAATATCGCTCATATGATGAAATTCGGTTTTATTCACAACTCAAGAAGTATTTATAGGAAGTATCTCTAGAAGTATCTCTCTGGTCCCACACTTCAAGAATAAGCTCACCAACTTAATGCATTACAAAATTAAAAGTGAAAAAAAGAATTCTAAAGGAATTATCAAACAGTAGCGGTCGCCATAGCAACGCATGCAACGACGACGCATGCGCACTGTTTACTATTACTCTTGAACACAGTCGAAAAGTGTGGTGACGTCCAAATGAGGTGCGCACGCCATCAAACCAAAAACAACACCCATTTTGGCAATGGGTAAAAAAAAAACACATTTTTATTACAATACTGAGAACGCTGAAATATAATGGAATAACATTTGATAAATAAATAGCCTCTCAATTATTCAATAATAATTTTAAAACTTACTAAACATTATTTTTTTAATTTAGTGAAATAATTAACTTAGAAAATGCTAATAAATTATATATCATTGTCCCGAAGATGGAAAAGTCCCATTACTTTTTTTCTAACAAATGCATTGAATAATTTTTCTTCCCTAATTGTCAAATTGGAGTGATCTAATTTGCATAAAACACATCCATTTTAATTACAAAACAATATTTATCGTGTAATCCTTTACAGAGGCCTGACTCGTTTGACAAGCCAAATTTCAAATATTAACCATCTAAAGGCTTTCCGACGAATGTTAGCAGTCATAACCTTCTGGTGTTTATCAAAAGAAATAGTTTTGCAATTTGCGAGAAGGAAAACACCGATGAAAAATAAACTCCGTTTCCTCCAACATTTCCCCAATTAGATTAATTCAATTATAAGAACATTATATTGTTTTTCCTTTTCGGTTCAAATTTTCCCTACTATTTATCCCTATGTCGCCATTTCTATCGCCAAACTCAAGAAATGTGTTCGAGGCAGATTAACAAAGGAAGAATTTGTCTTTCGGAATTGAGAAAGATGGTTAGAGCATTCGTAAAGTATTTTTGCTTATTTCAAAAGGAAGGAAATTTTCTGCGATTAAAGTTTGAAAAGGAAATTTATCCAGTTTAACCATGCTTCGTAAGAGTTGTTTGTAGTAGCATCTGTCTTCTCGGTTGGAACATTTCCAATAAGATTTGAATGGCTGTTGTTTTCTTATATTTATCCTTATTATAAAATAATGTATAGGAAAGATGTTAAGAGGCACGGACAAGATGAAATAGGAATTCGGTAAATTCTTTTATGCAATCAAGAATTTCCGTTGCGAAGGAATCTACGTCACTCATGTTAATCTATACACACATATTTATCTAAATGGGCACCATAAACTCTAGAATTTCTCTATCTATTGGCAACACTATAGTTATTTTTCTGTTTGTGAGGTGGTCTTAAATAATGCTTTAAGTAGTGTTAAAAAATTATAGTATACTTTAAGCATTTGCTTAGAATCATTTTGTATTTTTATAGAATTTAAATGTTATGAATTAATTATGAATTAATTAATTTTATGAATTAATTAATTTATGAATTTAATTATGAATTAATTTTATGAATTAATTGTTTAGATTTATTTTTTATTCTTTCTAAACTGACTGCACAAATTTTGAACATAAACGGAACTATTATGCCGCATACTGTCATACCAACTATTTCTAATGATGCTTACATTTTCAAACAATAGCACATTTCTCAAGAAATGAAAATTATTTAAGAAACTTTAGAAGTGTTTCAGTCATGCGATTTTTTATGCACATCAATAAAGTTAAAAGCTTTTAGATGCTTGTGGAACAAGCAGTTTTGAAGAAAAAATAATGTTTTTTAACACCCTGTGATAATCTCGATCTCGGGGTTTCAATCATAACAAGCGCCTTTTAACATAATATATTTAATAACAAACAAGGATGATGGTAATGGTACAGTGGCATGGAGGAAACTGATTACAATTAATGATTTTACTTTACTGCGCAGAGCGTCATCTATTGAGTTTTTGAATGTTATTATTAATATCGAGAAATATTATTAACATTTCCCCCCGATGAACTCTTAGTTCATAACAAATTAAACATTTCAAATATTGATCAAAGTTATTTTTCTTAAATGTAAGGTACCAATATTTTAAAAAATAATAATCTTACCTTTTTACAATATGAGCCATTCTTAATTATATAAAGATTATAATTAAATAATATTAATCGAACTCATAAAATAATATGTTTCATCAGAATTAGTTCAAACCTTTAACAAATTATTGTCTTATAAAGGAAATAATTGAAATTTAAATAAATATCAATTAATAAAATTAAATTACGATATCGTGAATAATAAATAAAACAATTTTCACAACACAAATTCCTTCACGTGCAAATATTTCCATTTTAAACAAACATGTATTTAAACAAGAAAAAAATATATGTATGTATATTTTCTTTAAATCAAAAAAGTTAAAATAATATCTTAAAATAAACTTAATTTGTAATAAGATTGTAATAAGCATGTAACGTCAATTACGTTGATTATCATATGAAATAATTGCATACAATTCCGTAAACCTAGCTTAAATATTCATGACGATATGGACACTTTTATGAAAAACTAATTTTTTTTTATTTGGATTTTATCACTAAGATTGTAGAAATATTCCATAAAACTAAATAAAATTTTTAGAGTGATTTACATTTAATAATAAAAATACAATTTTAAATTTTGAAACAAAAATTGGCTAAAATTGTGCAAAATGTGAGTAATTAATATAATATGTTCATGCTGCACATGCGAGGAAAACATTTTAAAAAAATTCATAATTTCGTTTTGAATCCTATTTGAAGATGAATAATCAACTTATGAAGAAAGTCCTATTTTCATTTAAAAACTTATAGTGATTTTCTTAGTAATTTTCGTTAGTTTGGAAAGACAGCTTTAAATATGAAAGGGTTTTGTACAAATTTAATTTTGTACTATTGAATAAGATTAATTAAAAATTGCATCGGCATTAAATAGGACCCAATTAGATTTTCTTTTATTTAACCTGCTTTATTAACGTAATTTCCTAATACCATCACATTTTATTGTCCGGACCATCATTTTAGAAAATTATCTTCAGTTACAGAAATTTATTTTATTATTCAAAATTAAATTTTCTGAAAATCCTTTATCATTTAGAACTTTCAATAAAACAGTACACAAGCTACTTATAAATTAACCCACTGACGGTTCTGCACGTAGAAAGTCGTATTTTAACCTGCAGTCTTCACTGCATAGCAAAACCGGTTTTCCAATGTTAATAGATAGGGGAACTGTGTGTGGAGGAGAAACTTTCTCCCAATTTCGCCAATTTCCTTAACCGCCAGTGGGTTAAATTGAAACAAAAAGATTTTGTTAAGCCAGTAGAGGCAGTCGTATATATGAATAGGAGACTTCTCATCCAACAATCAAACGTTTTAACATACCCCCGCAACCGTCTGCTAAAACATAAATAAAATTCACAGTTGCTAAGAAAAAAATTACAATTAATATTACAGTTTGTTAATTTTGAAAATTTTTAGCATACCTTTAAGCATTTTTTTTGTGATTTTAAACTGTGTTTATAAAAATTACTATTTCACGAGGTTCCCTAAGTCAAACTAAAGATTTCCACAACACAGTTAATACAGTTAAACAACTATAGTATAAAAGAAGCGGCTCATGCAACAAGTTCATGCGCAAAGGTCTACACTTTTCTTTCGGAATTCCTGTATTTAATTTAATAAGTTAGAGATAGATGGCGCGGTAGATCTATTCTAAAATTTTTCCTTTTTCGTTCAGCTCTGATGGATGAAAATTTTGCTCTTTAATTGAGGTGGATAGTAGATGTATAGGAAATATCTTTATATAATTTTAATTAATTAAAAAAAATTTGAAAAGTTGTTTAATTCGCGATCGCAACGAACTATAGGGGGCGTTGTTGTATGTGCCGAATCCCTGCGATTTCCATATGAACAGTCATTCAGTTACACTGGAGACGTCTTTAATGTAGCATGTAGCATTGTAACGTTCCATCTTTATTGTGGCTGATTAAATTTAAAAAAGAAAAATGTTTGTTTTCTTTCTTATGCAAACGAAAACAAAATGGTATCTCTTTTTTTTTTTAGAGAAGGAACATCCAGAACACATCGAAAAAATATTTGTAAATAAAGAGAAAAAAATAGGTATATTCTTATAAGAGTTCAAACCTAATGCCTGAGAAATAGTTTTACTAAATTTAATGGTATAACATGAAAGGCCCATTTAAAATTTTAACGTAAAATAAAGAATGCTTACGAAACAAAGAAAAAAAAAGGACCATTCTTTTTTGTCGCCATTTTTTAGTGTTACGAAAATGCGTCTTTGGGACTTGCCAAAAACAAAACAAGATGCAATTTTATTTTTTTAGGAGCGAAATATTTTATGGAGTGAAATATAACGAAAATGTACCAATGTCCATAACATGAAACTTTATCTTAGTAAACGTCCGTTTTAGAAATGTTATTTCATTTTGAATCTTATTTATTAGAGTTCATAATGGCTATAGAATCAGGTGAGAGAAAAGTTTGCTTTAAATCTATGCTAAACTCTATATCGGCCCATTTTCCACCGAAATCCGATTGACTACTTTGATTTTAAACAAAGTGTTTTATTTTAAGATTTTTTCCAAAAATTTTAAGTGTAGATTGGCGGCACTTAAAATCTGCCAAATCTGTAGCTGTGGTTAATACGTAAGTACCGAATTTTTCTTCCATACTTTTCTGAATCATATTACTTCAAACATTAAAATATACAAGAAGTATACATAAACACATATTGCTATACCATTTAATGTTTCAAAAAAAGTATTTTGACAACAAATTTTATCAAAATCTTATAAACTAAAAAACGTAAAATAAAGAATTCTTAGGATAAGAAACGATTTTAAAAATTCCTCATATTGAAATAAAAACTTTCATATCGTTTCTTTTTTTAAAAAATTCTTATAGTTCTTCATTCTGTAGAGAACTATCATTCTGTAAAGAAGTTCATTCTGTAGAGAACTATCATCAAATAAGAAAAAAAATATTTACAAGCAAATTTTTTATTATAAAAACCATACCACTCACCTGTTTTATAAATCCGCAGAATTCCAAATGAAATGGTCTTCGTTTGAAAATTTTATTTTCAAATAATATATGCATAGATTTTCCCTTCATTACTTTTAGATAACATACCACACATCAAAATTTTATATTTGTAAGATCTCGATATGAATTTGAATATGTAGCTTGAAAACAGAATAGCTGAATTCTAGTTGAAATTATTCTTTCAAAACTAAAAAATACTTACCAAAGAAAACGATAAAAAAATTATTAATAATCAGCTGAAATGAAACTATTTCAAGTAGTTCGGATGATTCTTTATTGTTGTTTTCCGAATTATATAGATACAGAAATATATACTATTCTATAAAGAAGAAGAATATTCTATAACTATTACAGTTCTGAATTCACTTAATTCATTGGAATGACGAAAGCAATGTTGACTTCCTTTTAATTTGTAATGAATTGAAGACAGAAAAAATTATTTTACCGTAATTCACACATCTGTAACGGCAAATAATCATGAAATTGGAAGTTATGTTGTTGGTAATAGAAAGGTAAAAATTATTGAGAAATTGTTCTTCAAATGCTTGGCGTGTTCTGCTTCAATGTTTGGCATATTCTGGTTAGTTTTTTCAAGAAGTTCTACCTTTTCCTTAGGGAATTTTTACTTCCTATTTGATGCTAAGAAAATGGCGTCCGTCATTGCCAATGGTTATGTGGGAACTAATGCCCGATATTTACAGTCTCCCGCTAGATGGCGTACTCGAGTGTTGCGATCGCGAATAGTTTGTTTATTTATTTATTTATTTACTTGCTTGCTACATGCAGCGCCATCTGATCGAAAATGCTTGAACTAAAACGGGAACTTACGGATAAATAGTTTTTGTCCTCTAAAATTAATTCCCAATATTTTTTTTTTACATTTTATTCCTACTCTAGGAATTCTTAAGCATTAGACTAATTTATTAAACGTTGTATATTTTTGACTCATGGTGTCGAAATGATACCTGACTAAATTTATATCGTTCCCTTACTAAAAATCAGTTTTGATATTGTGTGTTATCAAAGCGATTACATTTTAGAAAGAAATACGATTGGGGTATACATATTTTGCAATATAAAAGTTTAAAATTTTGGTTAGTAGGGAAAGAGATTGGTAACGCATTTCTATGTTTAATTTAAAAACTTTCACTGTATAAGTGGGATTTCACTATGGGATTTATGGGGACAAAATATGAAATTGTTTATTCTACCGATCACAAATATCAGGAAAATTTTTAAAATAGTCTACTTTCGTTTTGATAGGAAATCTTTTGCCTCACGTTTCAAATATCATAATGCATTTTTTTTTTTCCAATTTTGCCTAGGGAGCCGTTATACCCAGTGAACAATTCCAACAAGATACCTGAATATAGCTGACCGTTTTGTGCCCGAATCCGCACTAAAATCGAAAAAGCGGAAGAAATAGTGTAAGTTCCTTGATCTTGAAATTGATGTCCTATTCTCTGGAGGGGTTCTGTTAGAATTTAACGAATGCTCCATAGGAAGGGGGTTTTCTCATGCAACAATTCCATAGTGGCCTTCTTCTCCGAAAAGCTTTTCCAGGTTCTTCTCCCGATTTTTTTTTCCTTTTCCTTACTGGCAGACGTGAGTTTGAAAGCTATCTAAATTCAAAAGAAGGACGAATCATGGGAAAATGCCGGGCAAACAAAAAATCAGACGTCTGAATGTATGATGTCATATAATAAAAACGTAACGTCTCGTCATTTTTTTTTTTTTTTTTTTTCAGGAGTATGTTCGTAAGACTACTTGTATTGAAGGATGCATTGATGGTACTTATTTTGGGATCCATTCTTAGAAATGTTCAATTGAAACATATTTTATATCTATTTTATGCATGAGATAGGAATTTTTCGAACAGCTTGAAATCTCTAAAAGAATAAAGAAGCTGAAATAATCATGAAAAGTATTAGATTTATAATGTATTCATTTAATATTGTAGGGCTGGAAAATTTTTGAATTCTTTCATTATTTTATTTTTAAAAAATATCATTATGAAATATTAACATAAAATAAGTTTAAAAAATAATAATTTTTTATGATTATTAAAACTTTTAAATAACATTTTATTGCTCAAAATTTAGCTTTTTAACATCATTTAAAAAACTCACTAATTAATTACCTAACCCAGAATTCAATTGCGAAATAATTTTGGTAATGAAACGCGCGTTTTCAATGAGATACCTGCAAGTGAAGTAGTGTGTGTATTTCAAACCTGATTGGAAGTTGAAACGCGGCATTTTTTTTTTACTTTATCAACTGGGTTTTTTTTTTCATTCTATTTGGAGTACGACAAGCCCATCAAGTATCAATTCTCTTAAGTGACACATTCTATATTCTTTCACAAAGATTTCAATTCCTTCAGTGTATATTTCCTACTTAACATGCATGAAAGCATGAAGTCATGTAGAACATAAACAAATTGATTATGCATCGAAATTGCCAGGGGCGCTAAACAAAAATATATCACAGTTACAATAAAATATATAAACAAATAATAAATCAATTTCAGTAAAAGGTATACAATCCAATTCTGCGATTTTTATGTTAGTAATATTCCAAAAACTTATTTAAAGTAGAACAAACTTGTATCATTAGTTTAACATGTAACTCGCAGAATTGGATTGTATACCTTTTTTTTTTTTTTTCAATTTTCAATGGTTACGGTTTGACGTGCAAAATTTGGCGACAAACTTTAAGTGTTTGTAAACGTCAATATTCTCGAAAAATATCATTCAAAAAAATATGATAGTACAGCTGAGCTACTAAATTATGTTTTTAGTGATTTTTAGTTTTTTTTAAACAGAATACATATTGAAAAAAAAAAAAAAAAGTATGTTAAACACTCTGATCGGCACTCATGAAAAGTTGTCAAATGTAAGATTCAAGAAAGAAATGAAAGCCAAAAGCAAGTTACTCGCGATCAAAACTGTACGTATTTTAAAGTTAGTGATGCATAGTTATTCCTGTAATTTTATTAGAATTAATTTTCGCTTATTATGTTATATATTTATAAGAAAAATTTGAAGACATGTAGGTTAATGATTCGCCCATATATATAATATGTTGGCATGGCATCCAAATCATAGAGTAAATTGTTTAGAGATTTTTTTTATTTTTTTATTTTTTATTTATTTATTTATTTATTTATTTATTTATTTATTTTGCTGTCTTAAACATTATTACAAGTATTTTCAGAATTAAGAACTATAAATGGAAATAAATATTATTAATAGAAAAATTTCGATTTCTATTTATTTTTATGAGTCTAAACAGCATAGTATAAGAAAAACCTTTCAAACATTTAAAAATTAAATTATAGAAATTTTTTACACAACTGTGACATTGACTTTATATTGACATTTTGTGACTAATTCATTGAGAACTCTAGCTAAATAATGACAAAACATTACCTAACAGTCATTTGAAACAGTTGCAGTTATGAAAATTTTACATTATTCGCAAAAATACAATAATTCTTTTAACGATAGAGCTTTGGAAGAACAACCTCAGAGGAGACAGGAAGACTTATAACGAGTTTATCTGCATATTTAGTAAAACTGTAGTGAAACACTTTTACAGGGGCACTTTCACAAAAAGTGTGAATGCATTGTAAAAAATATCGGATCAAAACACGGTATAAAATACTGGCACTTTGGGTGCTTCATCCGTAAACTCCATTTTACTCTTCAATCTATTTTTACCATAGAATCCATTTCTACTGTAATATTTATTCAGTTGCAGTGATTTAGTCACTCTACCATAATTATTACCGTAAAAATTACGGTATATCAGATATATTAGTAGAAACTTTTACGGCAAAAAAAAAACCTGCTCTAGAGTACTGCTTACCGTTATTTGATCCTGAAATTGTTTCAGGTTGACAAAAAAAAATTCTCTGCGTGAAATTTTTAATAATTAATAGATTTCCTAACCTCAAATTTTAGAAACCACAACTAAGAACTTTAACAATAGACAGAAATCTCTATTATTATAATCCACTAATAATCCTAATTTTCACTGTTCTACCAAATTTTATTTATTTATTTCGCTAGCAATTATAAATATGACCAAAAAGAAACTTTCATGCATTTTATATTTTTGGAGCCTTTTTGTGTCTTACGTTGAAAAATATTTGAAGGTAGTTAGGTCGAAAATATTCTATTATGCAGTGTTCGCAAAATAAAAAACGGAACACCCTGAATAACTTTTGATTTAATCATCGATTTTTACTTGCTAGGACTCAATCACAATAGTTCAAGCGCCTGAACTTAAATATAACAAATAATTTAGGTAGATGATATTTCAAGTTTCGAAATCAGACACAAAAATGCACTTTCTCAAAATAAACAAACCTTTTCTTAAACGAACTTGAATACTTGGATCTCAAAATGAGAGGGGGGCATCCGCAATTTGGAATATGGATGTTCCCAATAGTTTGGGCAGAAGAGGAATCAAGAGTTTTTTCTTAATTTTATTTATTTGTTTATTTATTTATTTATTTATTTATTGCGTATTTTACCATATTTTGAAAGCTTTTTAAAACGAATAGAAAAAAAGGATTTGGTACGAAAGAAAGAAAAAATTGGCACGTAAATACAAAATTCGTTTATCTAAAGATAATTCCATTCAAAAAACTTTCTTAACGATTATTTATTATTTTTTTGTATATATTTTATATAAAAACAGTTGAAAATATTTTGGATTATAAGGTATACAATTTTTTTACATTATTTTAAAGAATACAGTTTTAAGTGGCAAAATATGAAATTTGAATAAAACCAGTCCAATTATTCTCGAAAAATCAAGTTTAAAATACATATTTTTTTATAACTCATAGTTAATAACTCGATTGTGCTCAAATTTCGTATCTTGCCATTTTCCATTTTGTATCATTCTTTATAAATATGTAAAAATTTATAAATCTCGCACTTTAAACTCTTTTGGGTACTATTTAATAAATAATAAACAATAATTTTTAGTAAAAAAATATAAAATAATACAATTAGTAAGAAAAGAAAATTTGTTTTTAGCATGATGTTATCTTTGAAAAAACGATTTTTATAGCTGTGTCCAAAGACTATTCGATTCGCTTACTAATGTCTCGAGAAAGGCCGAAATGTTCAAAAAAGTAAAATTAACATTTAGGTGTCACAAATTTCAACTACTCTCTCGACCAAATTATTTGGACTATATTTTTCAAATTGCGGCTAACTTCAAATCATGAGGTTCAAGAATCGAAGTTCGAGTGATGCAAATTTGCCAATTTCGGAATATCTGACCTGAGCTCGGGCAAAAGAAAATCAGTACTTTAAGTCCGTAAAGCCCGAACTTAGTTCGTCCGAAGCATAATATGTAATTTACCATTTTCAAAATGAAATTTTTCTCTCGAAAAGCAACACAGTTTCGTGCTTTTTGTTGAATTTTTGGAATTTGTTGGAAATTTAAGGGAATTTGAGGGACATGAAATCATGACAGTGGATATGAACAATTTTTGTATTTTTGGTACATTTTTCTCAAATATATTCCACAGGCAAAGAGTTAAAATTTATTTAATCGGAAAACTGCGTTATTGTTAGAATTTATTACACTAAAAATTTATCTTACTGAAATTTATTTCAATTTTATTATTAAAATATATCGCGGAAGAAAATTACAGATTATTCACTTAGAACTTTTCCTTGATTTTTGAGAAATATCTTTTATTCAAACGTTGTATATGATTTTGGGTGAAGGAAGTTTTCACTTATTTGCGGTTATCAGTTTAATTTTCGGTAAAATAATAATCAAAGATGTCATAAAAAAAAAACTTGGATACTTTTATTTTTATTTTTAAATTATTTTCACATAAGATCAAAATAATTGTAATATTAAATGAAACATGAAAGAATCGATGAAATTTTTTTTCAACTCGTTTCGCAAAGAAACAAAATAAGTTATAATTATTTCAGTTTTCTTAAAACTTAATATCAAGTTTAAACTACAGATTTTCCGGAGCTTATGATTTTTGACTAATGTAGAAACATGATTTTGGACGAAAACTTGGAAAATGAGTTTATTATAAATTTAAAATCCCAGCAGTTGTATCTTTCTAAAAAAAACTTTAATTTTGGTTGTACTCCAATTATTTACAAAGTAGCAGGTTTTGTTCAGAGCGATAACAGTGGAGAGACTAATGGTTTTAAGTTTTTAAATGCGTTTATCTCAAAATCAGTTTTTTTTTTTTCATTTTACTTCACCTGAAACGCGATATCTCATATTTTTCTTGAACTAATTGTCTACAATTTTTCATGAGTATTTATGATAATATCACTCATATTTTGAACTACGGACTAAGTAAAAAAAAGTGGTAATTTCATTTTTAAGCATGATTTTTTATTAAGACACGTGCGGAAATTTTTAGAAATTTGTTTTTTTTACTACATTAATCCCTAACTCAGTAGTATATGCACTTACTTTTAAGATAACAGTTCAAAACATAGTTAATAGCTCTCTAAATAAAATCCTAAAGGTTTTTTGGAGAGGCGAAAGAGTATTTTAACCGTGTTTAGTGTTTTTTCTTAATCACCAGTGCCTACCTGTGTTAACATTTCGTCTATTCAGGCATTTGCAGGGCATATATGTTGGTTACTCTTTCATGGGCACCATATTAAGGTATATGAGTAAAAGAACATCCATGCCTTGCCCGTGATTCGAACGCAATACCTTTCTGATGCAAAGCCATTTCCCTGACTCTTACACAGCCCTTTCGAAACGTTTAGCGTATATATGCTAAAAATGCCCTATTTTTACCTAAAAATGGCTATTTAAAAAAATAATAAATTAATAATAATTTTGTTTTGCTAGTTTTTTAAGTTTTTGCACATAATAAAACATATAAACCAGATTTTAAAAAATTTCTGTTATTACTTAAAAAAAAAAATTGTCGAAAGTAGTTGGAAAACTTAACTACTATAATTTTTCTTTTTTTCATGAAATTTGTTTATTTACGCAGAGAAACAGAGATTTCTATTCTTACACACTTTTTACACAGAGAAATCGTATTTTATACTTGACATTGCTGAATATCAAACGTTTAGTAAATTTCTTTTTAGCAGGAAAAAAATATTTAAAACAAGAATTAATTGAAGATTTTGTTACGTAAGAAAACAAAAAATAATAATAATGTTCATACATTTTTAATTTTTTTTTTTTTCAAAATAATCTCGTTTTCTACATTCTAAATAGCGTCAATGTTAGCTAGTGTTTGTACATTAAGTGATTAAGCCAGAAAAGTACAGTAAAGTATGTGACAAAAGAAATTCATTTTTTCTTTATTCCCTTTTAAAATAAAAACACAGAAATAATTTTCAGTTTCTAATTTTTATTTTTTTAAGCTTTTAATTACAAACGAAAGCAAAATTTCCGAAGTAAGGTTACGGATAAAAACTTTAAGAAATTTATTATAGATTTTTTTCTTTTGAACCAATTGCTTTAAATATCAAAAAACTATTGTAAATGTTATTAGGAATTTAAAGCAATCGATAATAAAACCATAAGTTTGTTTACACATGAATTCATTAATAAGCAAAAACTCACTTATATTATGTATATTTTGAAAATATATATATTTATCAACATAATTATTTTTTTTGAATAATTAATTGAATGTTAAGCCTTAATTTTTATATATTAAGTTTAAACTTTATATTCGAATTAATTTAAGTGCAGAAGTAACTGTGAAAAAAATAAGTAAAATATTTTGATGAGCTTATAAAAGTACGATGGTTTAGGAAATCAACCAAATTTGTAAACAGAGGAAAAAATTTTAGAGGCTTTTTTTTCCTCACTCTTAAATAATCCTGTAATTTCTAAAAATATAATGACCTTTAAAACCATTGCAAATTGTTTTTTAAGTTAAAAATATTTTCAAAAAAAATACTTTTTTGTAATTTTTCTAAACATTTGACCCCACAAAAGGTTTTTGTAGTGTAATCAAAACTAAACTGGGTAAAATATTTTTTAAATAACTAAATACAACAACGTAATGATTTTCAATCATCAGTTCACTAGAGTGATTAAATCTACTGCCAACTCAGACCATTTGTTCCAGTTTTAAATGTCTAATAAAAATTTCCTGTATTCCATTTTGAGTTAGAAAGAGGAAAATTGACTTGGCTTTGAGCTTAAAAGATTGATATATTGAGTAAAAAAATACATTATTTTTTTCTTTCAGTAAAAATTAAAAAACATACTTGCCTGAGGCAAAGTTGCGGTAAATTTGGTGGAGGTATCTTTGACTAATACATGTTTTTTTAATCTACTGCCACAGTGATGATAGTCATCTAGGATTATTTATGCCAGTTTTATAATAGTTTTACTGTTTTCTTTCCATAGAGCACAATACCATTACTCAAATTAAAAAAAATTAAAATCATTTTTTAAAAGTTATTGTTTGAAACACCATTTTAATTCAGCTAGCAATTTAGAAGAAATGGAAAATAAAATAATAAAAAATAATTTAAACTCTTATTCGATTTGGACACTATTTTATTCAAATAATCTTCTTTAAAAATTTATCTGACGTAATTTTATTTTACATACAATTACCATAAAAACCATCACTGTACATAAGAGCAGTAATGAAAACGTAACACACGCATCAACTATTTTATTACAACATTCAAAATAGAGCATCTTAAATATAAATAATTCTTCACGCACTTAAAATAAGAATAAAAAATACATTTACTACTTCTTATAACTCACTGTAACCACCATAAGCATTTTCTCTTCAATCTACCATCAATAAAATGCGTGAGTCAAAAGAAAAGCAATCCAGCTGTTTTGAACTCAAGACTAAATTTTATTGCCAAAGTAGTAAATAAACAAAGATACGACACAAGATACGACAACAAGCAACAGCGAAAATCAATTTTCGAATAGCGAAAAAATTATTTCCATCGCGTATGAACCTAAAAGCAGTATATTTTTTACATCTTTTTCTATCGTCATTGGCGTTCGTGACCCAATATATCGCCAAAGTTGCAAGCTCTATGAGATCTAAGCAGGTGTTTCGTATGTAGCAAAAATGAGGATTTAACTCAAGAAGTCGAAAAATTTTATATTCTTCAAACGCGAGAGAATGATAAAAAATATATAAAAAATAGTTTTCGCTTTCTACTTAAGAAATGAACTGCAAACTTCGTTCTTTAGGTAACGTGGAAAAATATATTCTTTTACAGTTTGTTTTCTTTTTCTATTCGTTCGTTGCTGATAACGATCTGGATAGAAGATGAAAGTTCGATTTCGAGTTTTTTGCTTTATTCCTAACAGTATTTGAATGGACTTGCTATTTGTAAACTAGCTTTTTTACCCTTCTGCGAATAAGAAATTTATTTTCTCCCAAAAAAAATATAAATAAATTATATATGTAGAGATATTTTATGAATATATATTTTAAAAGGTAGAGGCATGCAAAAATAATATTTTTGCTTTTGGTATTGAAGTAATACGGAAACGAATATATCAGATGCAAGACATTTAGTATAGAATAAATATTGCTGAATTTATAAAGGTAACTGCTGAAAAACGTTTTTTTACTGTACTGCAAAGTTGTTCAAACATGCCTCTTTTGAAAATAAATTTTTCTCGTTACAAAGTGAATGAGTAACCTCTATAAAATAGAGTGAGTGGAGTTTACTTTGAATTTTTGAATCGGGTGAAACTGTTGTAGTACTCAAAGAGTTGTTAAAGTTCAATCAGTTTTAACCTCAAACAAGATTGTAGAGATTTCCTGCAAAAATAAACATGATATATTTTCTGCCATTTTCAAAACTGAATAATTTTTTTATTCAATCCTTTTCTCACTAAAATATATTGATATCAATCATCAATATATTTTTATTTAGTAAACTTGGCATGAAGGAAATCGATTCTAGTAATATATTACTTTCTAGAAGTGAGTGACGTCAATAATTTTACTACAATATTATACAAGCTACACTATCAATTTTTGCAAAGTTATGTTTTATTCTAAAAAAAAAATATTCTATAAAACTCAATATATAAACTTAAGTTGAGAAAATAGTATAATATAAAACAAAATGATCATCAGAAATCGATAGATTATCTTTACTTTGGATGTAAAAAGAAAACGAAAAAATATCTGGACATCAACAGGAAGGCACAGAGAAAGCAACCTATAAAACAGCCATAACTTAGAGTACCGATCTTTCGCGCTTTCAGAAATGAAATCAAGCAAAAACTGAAAAGATAAAGCAAAAAAAAAAGGTGGTTCCACATTCGAATCACGTTCTGTGATCAGATCTCGTGAGATTCTAGAGTTGAGTTGAGGTGTGTGGGGAAGGAAGCAGCATCTCTGATAAAGGAGAAGGCCGACCATTCTTTGCTCAAAGTCGTCAACTGTCAGATCCAATATGGCCGTGCATCGACACCCTCAATTCTTTATTTTTCTTCGGTTTTCCTTTCTTTTTCTTTCTCTCTCTTGGCTTCTCTGAAAGAGGACGAAGTCCTACCTCTGCTGCTAAAAGTTAGCACCCGGGATTCATTTTTCCTGATTTGATGGATAGCGGAGTTTTGTTGCTGTGGTTCAATATAATACGAGGTCAGAATATAATTTTAGGTAGTCGATAGGCTATCTAGAAAATTTCTGAAAAAAAAATAATCTTGTTTATGTTTTATAATTGAGATTGAATTGGATAAAGAATTTATTCTTTCCTTAAAGTGCATTATCTTTCTTTTAAAGAAATAAGAATTTTTCATAATTAAGAAGGAGTTATTGGATGATTTTTAAAGACATCAGATATATATATATATATATATATATATATATATATCTTACAAAACATGAAAATTTCTAAAACAATTGATAATAATTTTTAACAATTTCTATTTAATTTTCTGGAAACGGTGAAAATTAAATGAAACTAAGAATGTTTTTGCTTGAAAACACTCGTTTTTTTAGAATTTAAGTTAATAAAAGTTTTTGTAGAATGTACCCAGATCTACTGCACTTTTACCTCAATCGTATATATATTAATTTGAGATATTTCATTACCAAATAAGATTGTATATCTCCTGATATGAAAAAATTGTTTGAAAAAAAGCAAAATATTTAAAAGTTTTCAAAACTATGATAAACAAAATTACTAACTGAAGTATGAACGAAACGTATAATTTGTTGAATTCTCTTTATCTAGAACAGATAATCAAGTATCAACACGTAATAAAGTCAATAAACAAACCAGTAAGAGTTTTGTTAAAATTAAATAAACATAATTATACAAGGTTCTCTTCGCTTAGAAACTTTCTAATTAATGTGTATTTTTATAACAAAATAAAAAATAAATTGAAAATAATAACAAATTTTGTTTACATTACCAATGCCATTGTTTACGTTTGAAAACTTTTATACTTTATTTTAATAAAGCTTCAAAATTTGTAAGCGTCTAATTGCACATAAAAATTATTGCTAGTCTATAATATTCCGTTTGTCAATTCTGAGATGTAAGTGTTTTATTCCTTCTGTACAGAAGAATTTTTCAACTGAAAAATCCATATATAATTCTTATAGAAATGGAAAGTCTTAATCAAACAAACTGCTAAGATTCTTAATTCAAATAAGATACTTCACTAAAATAAGATTATAATAAAAAAAATTCACAATTACAAAGTTTTCAACTAATTCTCAATTCGAACACAAATCTTAAGAGAAACTCTTAATATTTCGGTTCCATTAGAAATAAATCTTCTTTGCGCTTATTATTTTCCCTTCTAATGTTAATCTTCCTTTTTAATATCAATCACAACTCATATTTCAGCACCAAAGCTGTAATTTTCTATCCAAGCCCACTCAATTGATATTTATCTGTCACTTATTCTGCCGTTTGTTGCGATGGGCCTTCGAAATGCGATAAACTTGGGCCATATTGCCACAGACTATTTGAAAGAAGGTTTCGTAACTTTTTTTGATGAATGGCATTGGGGGATAAGTCTCATAGTCGGACACAAGATTACGCTTAATGACTAATAGAAGGAAAGAAGATCATCATTCGAAGGAGACTTAGTCGCTGATGAGATTTTATGACGTTCTTATCGGTTTCATAGCCTTGCCCTGTGAGATGGCAGAAGCAAAGGAAATTGTATTTGGCTCGTACGCCAACGCCACGTTGGCTTAGTTTGTGATATTTTTGCAGTGATCTAATAATTGCAATTAATGAACTTGGTTTTAGAAGTTAAGCTTGGAAATTAGTTAATATTAGTGCTTTGGACAAGTAGGTGAATATTGATTTGAAAAAATTCAGATTACTATTAAATGTGATAGCACAAAATATATTAAATTTCTGAAAGAAAAACTTTGCTGGTGTTTCTAATGTCACTCACCAGTATCAGCAAGTCTGTTTGGTGAAACCAAACGAAATTAAGACAGAAGGTGAGCTTCTTGTTTTTCAGTGGCGCTATCAATGGCCAAAAATACGACTTCAGCCACACGCACGTCAGTGCCCGTTTATAGGACTGACCCATTCATACATCCATTCATTCATCCTCAGATCATAATTTTGAACTGAACCAGAGAACGACCAATCTCCAATTCAGTTCCCTCGGTGGTATGATTTGTAATGGGAACATGGGGAATTTTGTCACCCGACAAGAATTTTAACGTGCACCATTTACCATTTACTACATGGGGAGTCTTCAGAGGGATCAAACTCATGACCTCTTGGAGATGGCCCAAACTCCCTACCAACACAGGCTATCCCGGAACAAAGAAAAAAAAATTACTATTTTTATAATAAATTATAATTTAGTTACGCTTAAAAATTATGCTTTTCTTATGACCATTGATAACAGCTTACACATAAAAGTTTATTTGAGTCGATCATATTCATCCTAGTAACAATGAAACACAGATCATAATTTATCTGGCAAGAAAATTTATGCCTCAATAGAAATTATTCTAAATAGAAAGCATATTATCTGCGTTACATATAGTTGAAAACCATGAAGCCTCCAATTACATCAAAGGTAACAGGAGTGCAACCAATGATCCACATAACTTATTACAGCACCCATAATCAGTATTTAAAAGAGACATTTAATGCTGTAATTCTAAACCGGGTAAATGAATAAATGAATACAGCATTTCAAGCTAGCCTGATTTAATAACAGGAGACTAAAGAACGTTTTTAAAATGCGTAATGATAAGTATATTGATTTAAACCTTATATGTGTATATCCAGGTCGTTGTCTTTATCAGTGTATTTCTCAGTTTCTTACCTCACAATCATATTTTAAACAATATTTAAAGAAGTGACAATACAGATGTCCAAGTCAGAGGCTGAACTAGATCACTGTTTCACACTATATTTCAATCAATTTCCTTTAGCGCTGCTCTTATTGGACGATTCGTATTCCGATTCTAATAGAAACGTATTTCTTTTGGCTGCAGCTGTAACTGATTGATCATTGAAGTATTTTGAAGGAACAGATAATATAAATGAAATCAGCTTAGACATTTCTATATTCAGCATTTCTTTTCTCTAAGGAATATTATTCTGCAAAATATTCACATGTTGGTCTTTTTTAAACCATCAGGGAACAACACGTAGTTTATTCCCTTGCCAAAAATTGAACTGTGACAACAAACCTCTATTAGTTATGATGTTATTATGTGTATAGTCAAAAGTAAACGATCGAAAATAATTACTCTGTGGTTTCATTTCAAATGTCGGAGGCTAACAGTATAACAACAAACCCAAATGGCTTACTGGAGAATATTTAAAACCTTAAAATTCACGTTTCTCTCATAAAAGAGAAATAATCCAGTCATTCTGACAATACACTTTCTATGAGTCACGATGTTCGATTATAGCTTTTATTACAGATAATGCACAATATCTTATAAGTGATCAGTATTATTTTGATCAATGACATTCCTTTTAATGAAATAATATTTGTTTTATTTCTCTCACATTAACATGTTTATATGGGTGTGCATTTGGCATCATAAACGTTTATAAGTATACTACCGAAGAGCAGCTCGTGATGGTGTACAAATTACTGTCAGATGCAATCCTTCATGACAGCAGACATCAATGGCATATTCTTGAATATTCATTCCAAGAATATTCAGGAATCCATGAATATTAAATTCACGAATATACATACTATCAAAAAACAACACTTGACAATCTACTTTCTGGTGTCAGAGACAGGTTCCAATGAATATTTTATCTATGAATATTCACGTTTACATTTATTTTTTAACTTTTTTTATTTCAACGTACTTCTAGTACATTTTACCCCCACACTATATTAATTTCTAATTTATGTCTATGTTATTATAATTTATGTCTTGTAGTTATGTATAGTAGTTGTAGTAGTGCAGCAAAACAAAATATAGCTATGCTAGAAAAAAATAAAGGCAAAATATTGGTGGTAACATAGCTTAAAATTGAAATAACTTTCGAACAAAAAGTCACAAATAAAAACTCACAAATAAAAATCGCCTTTTCAGTACTATAAATTTAAACTCCTTAGATGCCCTTCTGTGAAATTCTGAGCAACCCACGAGGTATCTTTTCTTAAGAGCTCAATAATTAATAATTCTCAAACTAACTATTCAATGCTAATTTTTTCATCCCCTCCTTCTCTTTATATATTTTTCTACCCACGTTCGTAACATATTTTTTTTAAGTCTACTAGTTTCTGCACAGGAATAAAATATGCAACACAAGGATGAAAACCAAAACAGCGTTGGCAGCGGCTATCACATTTTTTTAATATACAAAGACTACTAATATTACATACCGAATAATGGAATCATTAATCCTCTTTTATGAAAACTCATATTCAGTTGCCAATCTGATTATAAATTATTTTTCGACCTTTTCCCTAAAGCAATTATCATCTATAGTTAAAAACAGTAAGATAATGGTTAGGCTTCTTTTATTATTAGCAAAATATTAAAGAATTGCTCATATATATATGATATAAAGTTTGTTCTAACTTAATAAGGTTATTTGTAGACGCTAAGAAAAGTAATCATTTATTGATTTACTAATTAAGGTCAATATGTCTGGTTCTATGTCTGTTTGCTTGAAATAATATGATTCTATTCCCTATCAGCTATCATTACATTAAATCATTTATTGAGGCAAACATTTAAGTAGGGTTAATGCATCTTTAATAATTTATAGTATAAAATGTATAGTCTTTACATTTCCAAGAATAAATTCTTTATTAAACTTTTATTTTAATAATATTATAAACTTCTCTTATTCGCACAAAACAATTAATACTATTGAAAATTTTTGTTTGATCATGTGCATTTATAATGATGGGGTTAAATGTATTCTATTAATGATATTTTGTGAAACAAAATTAATAAAAGTAATTCGTTATTATTAATAATTGTGCTTGATTATCAATTCCGCATGAAATACTATTCTCAAATAAAAATTTTATATTGATTTTCGTTTTAATAAGATTTTAAACTCTGTACGTGATTAATAAGATATAACATATTATGTTTTTTTCTTGCAAAATTTAGAATAATGTTTAGAAAAGTATTTTTATTATTACTAAAAAGGATTTCAGACGTTAACTTATTAAAAATTCCTTTTAAATGTTTATCGGATAGTTTTGAATCTATCGTAATAAAAGGAAATTTATTACACTTTTTTTTTAAATGTTAGTTATCTTTGATCGATTGTAGCATAGACAAAACCAACGCGAGTTTACATCAACGAATTAGTTTTTTACGAATTATTTTAAAAATTTTGACTTAAGCCATGAGTTTATATTTAATAATTACGCTTGAGAAGCATAATTATATAAACATAAATAATTTAATAATTAATTATTTATGTTCATAGAAAGATATATTTTTATATCAATTACTGTTATTTATTAATTATTAATACGTAGCCTTATTTATATTATTTCATAATAATTAATAAATATTATTTATGTTAATTATTAATAATTAATAAATTTTGATTATCAATTCAGCATATATTACTATCCACAAATAAACAATTTATATTGATTTTCATCTTGATAAGATTTTAAAATCTGAACGTAATTAATAAAATATAATATTTTCGATTTTTTTTTTTACCAAAAGATTTATAATAATATGTAGAAAAGTATTTTTATTAACTAAATAAGGATCATTAGCCATAAAATTATTAAAGTATTATCGTGATAACTATTTTTTTAAATGTTTTTCTGATAGTTTTAAATCTATCTTAATAAAAGTAAATGTTTGTGTATGTTTTGTTTTGTTGTAAAAGTGTTTGTCGAGCCCATATGCTCAAACGGGCCTGAAGTCAAATCTCTGATAACTTCAGGCCCGTTTGAGCTAGAGTCCTAAAATCTGAAAATCCGTATCAAAGGAAAATTTTAGATCCTGATCTTAAATACGGTTAAAAAAATGTCAATTAATTTGTTCTGAAGGGACGATTTAAAAAAAAATTTCTCATAGTTTTAACATTATGCTTTATTATGAAATAAGCAATAAGCGATTCTGATTTTTCGAATTCAAAAGATAACACTAGTGATTTAACTAAATAAAAGCATTGTTTAAGCAAAACCAAATTTCAATACACTTTCTATGTAATTATTTATCTTTGATCGATTATATAAGACAAAAATAGGCAAAATCAGTTTGAGGTGTCATTACCGAATTAGTCATTTACAAATTTAAAGAATTATCTGAGTGAAACCATTAGTTTATTTTCCATAATTACGCTTGGGAAACGTAATTATATAGCATAAATAATTAATAATTAATTATTTATTAATTATTAATTAATAATAATTAATAATAATTAATTAACAATAATTAATAATTAATTATTTATTAATTATTTATTAATTATTAATTAATAATAATTAACAATAATTAATAATTAATTATTTATGTTTTTCATGTTGATTACTAATGTTTATTAATTATTAACAACTAACTTTATTTATGTTATTTAACTATAATTAACAAATAATATTAATGTTATTTAGAATTAATTAATGATAAATACTTAATAAATATAAAAATATTACTTAGTAATTATAATTAAAAAATTTATTAATAATTAATAAATGACAGTAACTAATTCAAAAATAATTGATATACTAAATTGAAAAATTAAAAGATTAAATAGCTGCTTGATTGTGGTAAATCTCGACAATCTTGAGTATTTCATCATTTAAAATAAGGTTCTTCAATCAATATCATCATTTTAGGTGCCGAATGATGCTGAGAATAATTAATTTTTATTTTGTTAAAAAATAAGTTATAACTAATGAGTTGCAATAAATAATAACTTCGTGAAACTTCGCAAAAAAGTTTTGCTTAATCTAATTAAATGAAGTAAACGGGAGCAAATATAACTGAAAAAATATTGGAATCATTCTAGTTTTTTATCTGAAGGGGCATATCCCTTTCAGTTTTGTGCATTGTTGCGTAACTTTGATAGAAATTGATTTAATGATTATTTTACATTTTGTTTTACCCTATACAAAGAAAGAGTATTTAGCTCGTATTATGTGTTTAAAAGAATTGAGTGATTTGGTTGCAGACTGTTTTGTTTTTATAAATATTTATTTAATGGTGATTGGCGGATGAATATTTCTTAAGAGTATTAAGTGAATATTTCTTAAGACTCCATAAACAGAATAATACAACGCGTTTATAAATGAACGACCTTTCCTTTTTCATTAGGTGATAAAAAAATAAATATTCGTAGAATGATTTTCGACTGAATTTCTAAGGAAAACTTGCTTTTCCCCCTAAATCTTAAAATTCATGTGCTTTACACCAGTATTGTGTTCTTCAATCAATGATTCACTAAATCGATGTTAATATCTATCAATCATGTTCTTTAAAAACAATCGCTTTCAATATGAAATTTTCCCAAATGTAAACACAAAGAGTTATAAATCATAAGAAAAGAAACATTAATAAACAAATGTATGAATAATAAAAATGCAACGAACGAAGAAAGATATTTTTGACAAATATATATTTTCAATCTATATTTTTTTTAAAATAGGAAGTAATTAAATATCTACTCAAAAATAAAAAAAAATAAAAAAATAAAAAACGAAACATATAATACAACTGAATTTTTATTTCTTTTATAATTTGATTGACATTAATTAAGATAAACAGATAGAAAGAAATAAGGTCAATTAATGAGATTGATAAAGCCCCATCATTTCCAAACCGAAATAAAGAAAATATCCGGAAATTACTGTCACTCCAAATATCCTCTACGTCACTTCCGTGTCAACTGGTGTTACGGAAACCAGCTAATTACCTTTAGTCTCAAAGGGGACAAGGAGTTTCAGTAAGAAGGGACAACGAGGGAAAAATAAGGGAGGAAAACTTAGAACTGATTAACAAGCCGTGTCCACTTGGACATCACAATATTCTTTGGGCTGTACCTACCCCAGACCATAGCGTACCCACCAAAGCAATCAATAAGGTTTTCTTCCATTTAGAAAAAATAGGATTAAAAAGGAAGAGAAAAAAATAAGGCGAGAGTCCATAAGGTTTATTTCCCCAGGGTGGGAAAGAAAAGAGATTGCCCCCTCTCAGCTATTTTTCTGTCCGAATTAAGAGGATTTGATTGGTTCCGAGTTTTCGATGAGCTTCGTTTTGAAGCTTGGATGAAAGAAAATTGGAAAAGAGCCGAAAATGATCAGGAAATTGAGCTTGATTGCGTGAATACCTAATCAACTTGGTTTAAGATATTGAGTTCCTGAGGAAATGCAAAAAGAGGAGCATTTTACCCAAACGTAAGTGATTGTCGTTATTTTGAAAGAAATATATTCACTGAGCTAAAGAATTTCACAAATTATTTTCATTGTTTTGTTTTTAAAAAATTGAAAAAAAAAAACTTTCTTTTCTTAATTATTTTTAGGATCCATTAATCCCTTAACATGATGGCTCGAGTCAATTTGAGCGTGCGAAATGAGCCAACGTGTGTATGAAGGAGATAATATGTTATAAAAAAAAAAGTTTACGTTATTTCACTTTAAAACTTCTTAAGTTTTTATCCAGGTTGATTCAGTAAAAAATTTTATATATCACGGAGAAAATCATTCTAGTAAAATTACCGTACTGTATACTAAAAACCATAATTCACGTAATGAAACCAAAATTAAGGTAATTCAGCAATTCATATTGGTAATTTTTCAGTTTATATGATAAAAGTTTACTGAAAATCTGGATTTCAAATTATAGTTCTCAAATTATAGTTTCTTTATACCAAATATTTAAAAAAAAAATGCAAAACCCTATGATATCATAATAAAATTACCAAACTTTATCATATATTATGAAACTATATTTTATTGTTAATTTTACCAAAATCGTCACCAAATTGAAGCTATAGATACACTGTTACTTTACCCATATTCTAGTAAATTTATCGTACATTTTTTTTCATTTACGAAAAACTCCTAATAAATATTTAAGTTCCTTGATTTTTAAAATTCTGTTTGTTTCTCAGTGTAGGATTATTAATTATACATAACATAATTTAAATTTGTAATTATAAGCAGTTATTTCAGTATGTCGGACAAAATCAAGTTTGAGCTAATTTTCAAAAAATAGTTATTTCGTACTACAAAATATAGCAAATAAATAATAATTAAATATTTTAATAGTTTTTAAATATTAAATATTCTTTGGTCTAAATGTCCATTTCATCATTCAAATAATAAATTTTATTAACGTTATCTTATGGGGAAAAATTCGTTTAAAAGTGGCTTTTCGTCTACCGTTTCTCAACCTCTTTCTTCCCATACATCGCTATTGTTATGCAATCAGATTCATACATTCCTCTGAAAAAGTTTTTTTTTTTAACTAAAAGCTTGTTGAGATGGAAATTCAGGTGTGGTTGAAGTTTAGTAATATTGACCAATTGAAGATTGTGATGAAAACAGGATGATGAAAATAACAGTTGAAAATTAAAAGCGGATCATAATTAATATAAAGCTTTTGTTTAATACTTGTAGAGCTCAAGATACAAGATATATACTTTCAGTTAAATGAATTATGCATAATAATATAATAAGGACAGGCCATGGGAGGCCCATGACTCGCCTAATCAAAAGCCAAATTAAAAGTACGTGCAATTTGTTCCCAACGGACAAAGGAGAAGCATGGATAGGAGATCCAAAATTGGCGAATTATCAAAATATAACATAGCCGAAACAAAGTGAACCCAGCATTATCAATATTGTGTCCAAAAACACCTTGGCGATCACGAGTCGCCAACAAATTTATGGGAATTATTACAACCATGCAATTGAAACATTTTTGCGGTTAGAAATTTAGGATCAAAAAGTTATAAATAGATTTTTGTTTTCGATTAAGCGCGGCAGTGAATTAATAAGTCTGCATTAGTAATGAAATGAAAAGTATCCGTTACATTGTTCGATAAAAAAAAAGAATAAATATTTTATGTTCGCTTAAAAAAAAATTAACTCTTTGATTTATTTTAAATATAATTCGATTAATAAAAATAAGCTTAAGTAATTAAAAGATATTTTAAAAGATAGGAAATATGTAATACCAATTGTGGCATCACAAAGCTATCTAAAATTAGAAACAAATATTTATTAAACAGAAATGAACAATTCTTACGTAAAGGTTTTAATACAGTTACATATAATTGTTTAAGCATATTCAACAAGCCTAAATTAAGAAATGATTGTTTAAACTTTTTCAATTTCTTAATTAATAATTTTTTTATTATCTAAGCTTTAAAACATATTGTAAAAATATAAGCTCCCAAACCTTTATGTTCCGTTTTTAAATAATACTCAAAATATTCACTTAAAAATATGAATCATAAAATAAACTTTCATTATTTGAAAGCTGCTTATTCAAGTATTAAAAAAGTAGAATTATTCAATTTATCTTTTCGGTACTTAAAATTTTTTTTCATTTTAATCTTAATATCTCGTCTCTATGTTTTATTTCAATTCATTATTTCTAAAACTCATTAATTATTTCTTTGACTTATACATCTGAGTATTTCCATCTTGCTTAGAAAGTAACTAGAAAATAATAAATAAGCTGTCGTATACGTACATGAAAATAAATGGATGGAAAAAATAGTTGAGGCTAATACCTTGAGTGGTAAGCTGATTTGTACATATTTTTGATAAACATCAACTTAAAACCTACTATCTTTCAAAGAAAATATTTTGTGATAAATTCTTTTTGCATGTTTGCTAAAAAAATATGTAAATAAGATATTATTAATTAAATGCGTTTATAAAGTATATATCACAACATTCTTAGTGGTACTTATTTATTTATAGTAATACTAGGAATCTTATTTATTTATACTATAGTTAAAACAACAAAAATGTTTCTAACTTTGAGAAAACTTAATTAAAACTTACATAGGTAAATATTTTATTTTGAAATTTTCGACTTCAAGATAAATTAGATATGATAAATTAGTTTAAATGGTTAAATAAGGAATATATCTCTATAAAAAAAGTTTATATATCCTTTTTTTAATAAAAAGTAAAGTGAAAAAATATATTGCTGTACTTTTTTTTTAATTACATAGAAAGAATACATAAAAATCTTAGAAATGTTTAAACTAAAAGACATTAGTAAAAATAAGCTAAAAAGACATTAAAACTGGTTTGGTGATGGGTATGCTTTTTTAAGTATGACAAACTTTTGGTTCCTTTATTTAAGATTTTATCAAATGAAAGCAAAGTATAAAAAAGAACATTTTCCTCACTTTATTTTTAATGACATATTCATATTTCTTATCATAATTTTAATTTAATTGCTAATTTCGAAATTAAAATTCGAGTTTAAACTATTCTCTTCAAAAAAAAAGAGATGAATCTAAAAACAGGATAGGAAATAAATAAAACTACCATAATTAAAATTTAATACATTTTAGTAAATTATTAAAAATACAAAAACATGCAGTTTAAAAAACAAACAGAAATCTAAGTTCACAAAAACAATTTCTGCAACTACTCACACTATGCACTAAAAGGAAACACAACCTGTCAAGAAATAAAAGAAATTTACTATAAAACTACTAAGTAAGAGAAAACACCATTCTGAAGTTTTTCAAACATTGCTATATTTTTTTAATTATCTTTATTTAATATTATTAAATTTTACAAGTTATGCCATATTCTGAGACATAACGCTTTCTGATTAAGAGGAAAAAAACATCACCATTAAAAATTCTTCAAATCTTGCCATTTTCCCCTTTGCTCATACTAAAATGAGACATAACTTATTTAATAAGAACAAACACCATCCCTATCTTTCCCAAAACTTGCAATATTCTCTTTCACATTTTATAGCATGCAACATGTTTTTATTAAGTGTCAATACTATTAAAAAAGTTTGCAAAGATTAACATTTTATCTTTTAAAATTTTGAGACGCAAAATATTTTAGTTCAGTTAATGATTTTCTAAAGATTTCTATTTTCTTTCACACATTTTTCACAAGAAGCAGCGTGTTATTAACGCAATTTTTTTTTATGTACATTGAAAAGAAAGTATAATCAAAACTACCAGAAAAATATAAAACATCGTATTTTCAACTCTATAGGAACACCATAGCGAGCAGTAAATTTTATCGAAGAGTTTTTGTAAAGATTTCGGTAAAATAAACAATAAAATATAGTTTTATATTATTCGATAAAATTTGATAACTTTGTTTAGATACCTTAGATCAAGGCATATAAATAGTTTACTCGAATAAAATTATTTTATAAATTCTATTTTTTATTAAATGTGTGGAAATAAGAACTATAAAATTGAAAATTAAAGTTCCTGATAAACTGGTAAAATTACCAAATAAATGGTTTAGACATTTTATATTTTAGATTTTATTACCAGAATTACAGTTTTTTTTTTTAACAAAATGATTTTTTTTCCCTTACTGTATATACTGCACAAAAATGTCATTACCATACTCCGTGTGCATAAAAAGTACCTTTTTTCCTTTGGCTATTTATGAAATGTAACGCATTCTGATTAAGTGGAAACCATTAATTGAAAAATTAAAGTTTTTAAATTCTTCAGAAATTGCAGTTTCCTCTTTTGCATATCATTAGAATCGAGTGTTTTTATAAAGAGGAAACACCATTCCTAAATGTTGCAAAAATTACCACTTTCTTTTGCATTTTCTGAAGAAATACTACTTGAACTTTACCGAACATTGTCATTTCTTGTTTTGTAATTTCTAAGATGCAAAGTGTTTTTAAAGGAAACAACATTGGAAAAAAAACAATCATTGTTTCTTTTACATTTCTTAAAAAGAATTTTCTTTCATTTTAAGAAAAATTACAATTTACTATACATAAAAGCAAAATACCCGGAAATATATTTGCCCCACATGGAAAATTGAAGTTAATTTCTTTCACCTTCTTTCCCTCTCTCTTTTTTTAAAAAAAAAAAAAAACTTGAAAATAAAAATTATAAATAAATTCAGAAATAATTTATTTAAAATAATCTTACTCTACACTGTCAAGATTTTTTTTAATAATCACAGGAAACGGAAATTTAATAAATCAGGTAAATAGATTTGGAAGTGGAAGAAATATTTTTTCCGTGGTAAATACTGTTGCCATCGCTTGTTGCACATGTTGAACCCATCGCTTTCATTTACAAAATATAATCATCACTTTTTCTCCTCCGGAATATTATAACACTTTATAAAAATGAACAGAAAAACTCATTTTTATATAATATTAAAGTTGGTAAAATTTTAAAAATCGTAAATATTTAAAGTTTTGGATGCAAAATTTTTAAAATTTACACATAGAAAAAGAAATTACATAGTTTGCAAAAATTTAATTTTTTGACGTGTCAAAATAACATACCAAAAGTTTACCCTAAGCTATTCTACTAAATTTCATTAGCACATAAATCCCTATTTTTAAGAACCCCGTGTTGTTTAATAACTCACAGACAAATGTTGGATATTATGATCTGATTATGAATCTTCTTTCAAAACCAAGAAATAATGCAATCTAATTGATATAAATTACAACATATTTTAAATCGCATAAAATTTTCTTACATTATTTTCATACCATCAATTATATATTTTTTTTCTTCAACTTAGCTACCTTTAAACCTAATGTAATTACTTTAGCTAACATTTATAGCAAAATTTAAAACGAATAAACTACCTAATCCTAGCTTGTATGGATCATTTACTTGTTTACAATCAGTGAAAACAAATTCTTGTTAACTATAAAGTAAGTGTCTAACTATAAGACAAAAAAAGTCATTATATATATATATATATATATATATATATATATATATATATATATATATATATATATATATATATATATATATATATATATATATATATATATATATATATATATATATATATATATATATATATATATATATTATATATATATATATATATATATATATATATATATATATATATATATATATATATATATATATATATATATATATATATATATATATATATATATATATATATATATATATATATATATATATATATATATATATATATATATATATATATATATATATATATAGTTATTTAACAACTCACAACTAAAATGAATCAATTTTTAAGACTCTAAAATAATAAAATGAATTAAATAATATGTTCTTTATTCGCAAAAGCTTTTTATTTGTTAGAAAATATACTATTTATAATAAAGTTTTCTTATATAGCTAAGCTTAGTGCATCATATATCACAAAGCTCTTCTAATTAATATTTATAGCAGAAGATAAGACAAATAAATGATCTATTCAAAGCTAAGCAAAAAAAAAACGTTTCTGTTTATTTTCAGCCATAAAGTAAATTTTATTTTGATTTACTTTTTGGGAAAAAGCGAAGATTCTGTTATTGCTTTAACCATAATGTTTTTTTATTCATCTTCAACACAGTAAATCATGTTTTAAACATTTCTGACAAAAAAGCACGGAAAAGATTTTGCAGAAGCATTAGTCACTAAAAAAGACCATTTTTATAGTTTGATTCACTGGCTGTTTATTTCACGCTTTCTTCCTGAAAATGTATTATATTCTTAAGAAAGAAACTGTTTAATATTTTTAAAATTTTAAGTTTTCTGTATTTTATTGGGCTATTTATTTTTTAAAGCATGTTATATTTCAATGCAAATTTTTGAATTACTGTAATGCTTTTCATTCAAAAGTTAACAAAAAATAATAAAATTGTTTTACCCTAATAGAATTAGAATTTTTTATCCTTAAGCGAATCATGTTTTTTTTTTAAAGTAAACTAGTAATACGTGCGTAATCTAATTGTTTCATCCCTAGTGTTACATGCGTAATCAAATTGTTTTATCCCTAAAAAATTAGAATATTTCAGAGTATACTAGTGACGCATGTATAATCAAATTGTTTTGTACCTAATCGGATCAGAATTTCTTCAGGGTATATTAGTGCATGCATATTCAAATTCTTTCATCCCAAAGAAAGTTAATATTTCTTCAGAGCACACTAGTGATGCATACGTAATCAGATTGTTGCATATAAGATAATTAGAAATTTTTTCAGATTACACTGATAATTAACGTACCTACCAGTGGGCTGTTATTATGTATGGATGTTAAAAGAAATTTCAAAAAGATTGGTTTACACTAAGGGTAATGAAATATTTTATAGGAGCACTCATACAATAGTGCTGATTCTAGACTCATATAATACTCATTAATAACGAGATTGGAGCACTCATTAGGTAGAACTTCAGAAAGTGCCAAACTTACTCCTTGTCAAATTAAAATCTGGCAAAGTTATATCCAGTGCTTTGGATAATAAAAATATTATAATTTAGTTTTTCTTTGCTTATAATTGTACATTATTAAAGCTTTTATGTATTTCTTGTACTATCTATGTTTATTATAACATTATATATTCGAAAAAAATACTCAAGAAATCTTCCCATTTTACATAAATCTCATTCATACAAGCCTAAAGGTAATGAAATATATTAAACGAGCACTCATATAATAGTAATCATTCTGGACTCATATAATACTCATTAATAATGGGGTAAGAGTTCTGAAGTTCTATCATTAGATAATAGTACCCATTACCCATTAAAGTACCCATGCTTAAAAGTTACTATTCGGCTAAATTATGTTGAATGCTTTTGATAACTAACTTTACTTCAGTAGTTTTGGCTTAAAAATCTGTATTATTAAGTCTTTTATACTTTTACTATCAATGCTTTTTAAAAAACATTTTATGTCTAAACAAGATAGTAAAAAAAATTTTAAATTTTTCCCATTTTATATAAATTGCAAGCTTATTCAAACAAACCATACTTTACTGAAAACTGTTCAAAGGTTTAATTAACAAATAAGTTTTATTATTTTTTAATTCAATTTCTATAAATCTCCTAACCACTTGCCTGCATCAGCCTTTTATGGAAAACTATAAAGAAAATAAATAAAATTTTATGTATATCGGCATAATGATAAAAAAAGTCTCTACGAGCTCTACTTTAAAAAATGAAAAAGAAAATAAATAAGATAAATTTAAAAGTTACACAACTTTAATGATGCTATAAACAAACTTTATCTTTTGTGCAAAAACAAACAATGCTAAACTTTGCACGCTATTCATTAGGAGCCTGTGTAGGCATTATAAAAACGCTGCTTGTGTAAAGAATTAAAACCGCTTTTATCAATTTATTTTAATAATGGATTATCTTTTTATATTGCTATCTATTTTTACAAAGCATAATTATAAATATAATACTCATGAATTTTAGTTCCAAGACAGGGCAAAAAACAAAATACTTAAATAAATTGTTTCGGTTTTTTTTTACATAAAAAAAATTTATCTAGAATATTGCATATTCTCTATTTGAAATAAAAGTAATTATTTTAATTTAGGACCTAAATGAAGGCTTTTTTCTGTTTGAAACACTGCACAAAAAAAACTCCAAAATACAAACTCATAATCAGTTATAGAAAAAGCCAGGTAAAATCATTTCTTTTATTTACACTGCGAATAAATATAAAGTTAACTTAATATCCTGTAGCAAATAATAAAGTATATCCTCAAATAATTTTTCCTCGAAAAAATACATTGACTGTTCTTCAAATCCTGAATAAAATGTCATTATTTATTTGATTGAATGAATTAAACTTTTTTTATTTACTGGGCAAATTTCTATTTCACTTACAACACATTGCAATATTCAATATGTGCCCATATTAAAAATAGTATTCAAATGCACTTTATATTGTATCTATAAAAATTTAACCTTCCTCACATCTATAGCTTCCTTTTGAAAACATAACCGAAAAAAAGCAATAATCCAAAATAAATAAATAAACAAAATCAAATTCTCGGTTTTCAGCATTTAATAGGAAAAAAACAGTTTTTTAACTTCGACAAAGTTCTCATTTATATGATTGCATGAAGAAAAAAATCGTTTATTAACTGTAAATTGATCCAAAGTAAATTCTTGTTTCAGTTTTAGTGCGTAATAATTTCTAATCTAAATAAAATTTTATGTTGGTTAAAAATAATTTTTAACCACACTTTTCAAATTTCATAATGATTCATAGACTTTGTCCTATATATTACCTAATTTTTCTACAAAGATTCAGCAGAAAACACCAAGAATCATTTATGGATACAAATATACAATTTTAAAAAAGAAAAGCAAATAAAATAACTTAACAAATTCCAAATCAGATACAATATTTTGGCTCATAAGTAAAGGAAACAGTGACTGTACTTTAAATTTTCAACATAAAGTTTTCATTTACTCTAGAGCGTGAAGTTAATTCGTTTAATTACAGAGCAAAGTAAATTTCTCAGTTTTAGCATAGTACAATTCTTAATCTGACATCGATTTTATAATGTATTTGAAATAATTTTGAAACTCATTTAAACATTCAGTAATAATTTTATAAAGCTTTCAAAAGAAAATCAAGAATCAAAATTGAACTAATTGTAATAAATCAAACTTACAAAATGAAAACAAAAACACTTTTTTTAATGCAAATGCAAAACCAGATTTAATATTTGATAGATCATAAACGAAATAAAACTGTAATTATACTTCAGTTTATTTCATAACATGAAAACATGTTTTGTGGAAAACAAATTCTCATTTTCATCTTAATTCTTCAATCCAAATCGGAAAAAGAAATAATTTTATAACACCAAGTCTATAAAGATTCAACTGACCTGTCTGCCACAATTTCTATATTTTGAAAACAACCTCAGAAAATAAAATCTCAAACAAATACAAATACAAAACCAAGTTCAATATTTGTATAGTTTATAAGAAAATAAAACATTGACTATACTTCGAAAGGTAAACAAAAGGTTTCCATTTGTTTGATTATTCTTCTCTCAAAAACATAGCTGAAGCTCTACTTTGGTACAGAAGTTAAAACAAATAATGGAAACTACTTTCGCAATTTGATATGCTATCTACTTCAATTTGAAATTATCTGAGTAAGGCTCAGACTGTCTCAAATAAGATATCTGAGAAATAAGTGTATAGACATGAGCTTATAGCTTACATCTAACTTTCTATATTAAAAAAATGAAGGGAGAAACGTTGGGAAAAAATAGTAAATTCTCATCGTTTGTCTCAAAACGTCCTATTGAAGGAAAAGATTATCTTCCTCTTAAGTTTAAGTCGAAACTCTGAGAGTTTTATAAAAGCCTTTGGATTATGTTATTTTTTTCTCAAACACAAACTTTAATACTTTTAAAATATTGATTGCCTTCTTTTTTATTTGAACTATTTTTTTAAAACGAAATATTTTTAAATGTTTAAAATATTACTGTACTAGTTTAAGACGGAACACAGAGCAAAGTCATTCTTAATATTTCATTATTTATTAACATGGAATGTTTATTATTTAACTCAATAGTCTCTACCATATCACTTATAGTTCCAAACTTTAATTTGAAACATTAGCCAGAAAAGTATTACCTTAAATGAATGGAGAGTTAAGTTTGAAAAATTGTTTTTGAATAAATATACAACTAAAAATTTAAAACTGCAATTATAGGGTAAAAACTTTTTACTCCATTGAATAAACGTAACAATTCACTATTAGAAATTTTGGAACGAAATTTAAACGTTAGATTTTCAGTAGCCGTTAAAAATCGTTTTAGTCCCAGACCATAAAAACAATTTTAAATCCGTAAAACTATTATAACCACACAAAAACAGGTTTGCCCAAAAATATTTGGCTCACGTATGTAAACACAATGCGGATAAAGTTATTTTCGTTTGAAATTCAACCTCTCTCCTTGTTTTAGAATTAAATCATTTGTTTTTTATTTTATTTTATAACCGTCGTTGAACAGCCGACCCAATTTTTTTGGGTTTACGACTGCCAATGCTCGATTCCGTATCCTTGTAATTTTGAACTCAATCCAGAAGACAAGGGGATTCCTGGCTCAAGTATTGGGAGAAATTTGCTTTCGTGGAGGACCTTTTGATGGAACGAACCCGTATTTGTGTTACATGGAGAGGAAAACCACGAAAAATGCACAAGATTAGCCTGGCACGAAGGGGAGTAACCAATGATCACTGAGGATATTCTATGTCAGCACTATGATCGGTGCAAGCCAGATGCGGAATTCGTATCGACCAGCCGTTGCTGGGATTCGAACCCGGTTCAACTGTGAAATGAGCGAGGAAGTCATTACCAATAGTCGTAGAATCAGATATTTGTGTATTCGTTATCCGTGGCCACCAGTGTGGAAAGAAATCAAGACAGGTGTTCTTTAGAATCAGATAGAATCGAACCAAGGAGCTTTAAGTCCACTGCTGGATTTTGTAACCATCTACCGAGATAAATCAGTATACGCTTTATAAGCTGGTTGTTTGAGATCAATTATACTAACTTTACTGAAGTCCATTACAATTACGATTCAATGGATTTTTTTATCAAAGAAGGGAGAGGGCTGTCTAAATTACCAGCCAACTCTTCAAATTTAACGGAGGATTCTTATAGTGCACAGAATGTTGCACTATAAGAAACCTTCGTAAATTGTTTTTATTACATTTTGGTTAAGAAAAAAGTAAAAAAATAAATAAGTAGTCAATCCTGACAAAAATAATTATTCAGGAGTTAATTTATCAATGATTACTATAAACTAAATTAAAAAAAATTTCTATAAACTAAAATAAAAATTGAGAAATATTAATTTCAATTTATTTTTGATCCGGCATTGAAAGGTTGTTGCTAACGAGGATGAATACATTATTGATTAAAAATAAAATCTTGATAACAAATATCAAATGCACCGAAATGACATTACTTCCCGGTCCCCTAGTAAAGAAATTGCTTTTGTCCATTCTTTTACCTCAAAGTTAATCACAAATCGTAGGTTCTATAATGTTTAGTTGACAAATAAGAGCAGAGTCGAGCTGAATATACAAGCTGAAATATTTCCAAATTTCTATCGGTGTACAAAACTGTTTCTAGAAAATTTAAAACTGTATTTTAAACATATCGAAATTTTGGGTTGTAGTTTTTATTTAAGATGATCCACACTGTAAAAAATAACAGATCAAATTACGGTAAAAAAAACGACTAAGTACAGATACCGTAGTAGCATTACCATAAAATAGCAATACCTTGAGTTCCAGTAGTTACCAGTAGCAAGATCTTGAGTAGCATTACCGTAAAATACATTTTTAACGGAACGTGTTACGGAACAAAACAAAATTATATACCATAATTTTCATTGTAATAATTACCATTAAATCACTGAATCATCACTCATTATAAATAACTCACAATATTATAAATATTACTGGAAAACTTACTGTATAATTTACTGTAAAAATTACTTTAGATTTTACTGTAAAGTTAATTTTACGGGAAAGTGTATTTCACGGTAAAAGGTATTTCACGATAAAATAGATTTTACGCTTAAATGGATTTTACTGTATACCTTAATTTTACCGGGAATTTTTTACTGTGCATATGTGTTCGACATTTTGCAGTAAATCGTAATCTTTCTCTTAAATGTGATACACATTTTTGTCATTTATGCCTAACTTTATACACATGAGTTTCAAAACTTCTAACTACTGAGTTTATACAAATGAGAAGGCATTTACTTCTGCTTAATTATGATTAATAGTTACTGTAAGAATCATTAAAAATATTTCCCAGGATCCAGACGTTTGCTTAAACCCTACTTGAGGAACACTTAAGCAAAAATATACTTTAAAGATCTTTTGAAATGCATTACCTCGCTCTTTACAAAGTATGAACATGTTTTGTACATTTAAGTATGAAAATAACTTTCTTTAAATTATAGGAAACTTTGTATGTCGAGAAACTTACGGAATATTTCGTATGCAACATATTTTCATCATGTTTTTTTTTCTTTAAAAGTTTTCTTTAAAATTAGACAAAGCATTAATTAGAATTTTAAATTTAATGCATGATTTTCACAACAGTTCTCGTATGCGATAAATGAAACCCAATATATTTCTTGTAAAAAAGCTTATTTATCCATACATTGTAAAAGCTTTTGGTGCATATTTACCACTATTTTCTGTGTCGAGGTAAACAAACTTGAAGTTTTTAAGTAGTTACCGTGCAAAAAAATTATAAAGAAACTGACAAAATAACAATTGTGTAAAAATGTTTCTGTGAATACATTACTAAAAATGCGCTTATTTTTAAAACGCAGTATTTTTGCAATGAAAACATGAAATTGATTCTAATGTGTGCATAAACAAGCAAACAAAAAATGAACTAAGTATAATAAATTAAAATACTGTATTTTATATGTATGTATTATGTATTATGTTTTATATGTATTATGTATGAAATATAAATAAAATTATAATATTGAAAAACGAAATAAAAAATGAATCTACATGTAACAATAATTTATTTTGTAAACAATTTAGCTTACCTCAATGCTAAAAGTAAAGGACAACTGTACACCAAATTATTTACAATGTAATTGAAATAGAAGAAAGTATGAACCTGCTTAGAGCAGTAAAATATAACGTTATTAGTCCAAAAAACACCACTTTAACTATTAAAAAATGAAAAAAAGAGATTAGAAACTAATTATTTGGATAGATAGGCTGCTATCGGTAATTTTACCAAAATTTTAGAATGAAAATTCTTACAATGTATCACTCTTACAAAAAATAATTGTCTAAAAGCATTTCTTAGTGTTAATGGTGCATTTTGAAAAGACAGGAAAAATAATAGGATCTTTAATTAACAAAGAAGATTTAGATACTTTTGGTTGCCATCAGCATTAAACTAATAAAAGTAAAAAAGTAAAACAAACAAAAGTAGAGTTGTTTTTTTACCTGATTGACTACAATGTGAGGAGATTATGGAGACACTTAGCTTGGAGTTGTTTTTGAAAATAATATGGTAGAGCACGGTGTTTCTACTGAAATCAATTAGTTCTAAAATTATTGCTACCATAGAATTTTAAAAAATTAAATTTCCAACATCAAGGTTTTGAAAAATGAAATATTTATTACCGAAATATAGAAAGACTATTAGACAACGAGTTTAACGTCCAATTAAATCCTGATCTGGCGAGGCTTGGAAAATGTTATTACGATGCATAAAATTTGATTTTTCGGTTACCCTAAAAAAATAGCATAACTAAATAAATGGTTTTTGCATCGATTCTCTTAGATATAATAATAAAATTACCAAATTTTACTTCATTTACTACCAAACATCATGGTAGGAAAACCATATTTTATTGTTACTTCTACAAAAATTTCCTACCAAAACACTTTGATGAAGAAAGACTACCATGCCTTTTGGGGTTCAAACAGTGGCAGAAACACGGATTCCATGTTCTGTTTTTTCTTTTTCTTTTTTTTTTTTTTACGATACTTTTTTTTTTCTCTGTATACCAAATAACAGAGTAGCAAATTTTAAAAAGCTCATCAAATCAGTGTGTGTTTACTGATGAACAATTAAAATAAAATTAATTAAATTTAATGTTAAATTTTACATTTTTGCGATAAACATATGCTGCCATTTCAAATAATAAAATGGAATTACAGAACGTGAGGAAAGTAGTGGTTAACTTGAAACGAAGAAGTTAATGTAAGTCAACAATCTTGTTATTAATTTAATAATAAATAATACTTAAATAATACTTAATTCCAAGAAAACGTAAAAATCAGGACTATGAATTGAAACGATGTTTGGTAAAATTAAACATTGCTTAAAAATGGCCATTAGAAACATGTAAAGATTCCTTACATAAAATATAGCGTTATTTAAAAGACCTTTTTCAATTTTATATGAATCATTTGCATCTAAAAGAGTATATATTTTTTTACAAATCTATTTCAATTAAACTTTATTTCCAGCTTTCTTACAGCAAAACATTACATATGTTTCTTTCATAAATGTTTAATTATCCTTATTTTCATATCACAATTTATTACCTAAGTTACTCTATATTCAAATGAAATCACAGTTATAACTTGTTGAAACACGTGAGTCAATATTAATACAAGATCTGAAAAAGTAAGCCAACACCGAGTCTAACGTAATTACAGTACATATAGAATTTCCCCCTTACAAATGATAGTCGCCAATGTTGGCTTAGGCACGGTTAAAAACTAACAGCTAAATACAATACGTAAAAAAAGAAAAGGGAAAAAAAGAGTTCCTATTTGATCTCTTTTTTTTTATATATATTTTGTTTCTTCTATTTCTCTTTTCATGGAAAGTTTTGGCCGCCAGCTATCGGAGAAGGGATAAAAAGGGAAAAAAATCCCTAAGAATATATCTTTCCTCTTATTACACGTCCTATTTTTTTTTTCTATCTCAGGAAAAAGGGGTTCTCTTTCTGTCTCTGAAATAGTCCAAAACATAGCCCCGTATCAGTTTCTTCTCATTCCGCATTTTCGTTTGAATTTTCTTCTAGGATAGAACCAATCTCTACTCTAGTACGCCCTCTTAAAGAAGTGTTTGTGATTTCTTTCTCTCCGGTTTTCCCGTACTCACGAAATTCAGGAGAAAAAAAAAGTTGGTTTAGGATTACGCCTAGTTTAAGGACTCGAGGAACAAAAAAAAGTAGCAAAGGATAAGTTGCAATTGTCTGACCAAACATTTTTTTTTTTTCTGCTGTCCTACGTTTCGAGAAAGATGGAAAAGTGACCAGCCGGAAATGAAACCTTCGTACATGCCAACCTTTTTCGAGAAAGTTCTATCTTCCGTTTGCTGATTAAGAGAGTTACC
This sequence comes from Parasteatoda lunata, assembly GCA_949128135.1. Lineage (NCBI taxonomy): Eukaryota > Metazoa > Arthropoda > Arachnida > Araneae > Theridiidae > Parasteatoda > Parasteatoda lunata. The sequence continues at coordinate 67,312,575 of OX421976.1, read as the reverse complement.
TAACAAAAATGTAATATTCGATATTGTTGGATAGTTTATACTGGATCTGTATCTAAGCAGGAAATGATATTTCCTAATATTTTCAAAATTATTTTTTGTAAAATGAAGAATCATTTTTTATTAAATAATTATTTATACGATTTTGTTGCTTATGAGAATTTTTTTTTTCATAGTTGCTTAACAACTGAATTTGAAATCTAAAGTCACAGGGGTTTAAAGTTTCACACAGAGAAAAAGTGTCAGGTATAATTACCTTAGTTATGACATTTCTGATTAAAAAAATGGTAATTATGGTTTTCAAAACCAAAATTTACGCTATTAGAACCATTCATTAGGTATTATTTCCATTTATATGTTAATGATTTACCGGAAATTTCTGGTTTTCACAATTATATTTTTAATACCTCACATTTAGAAACAATACAAAAGTGAAAAGTAAACTTAAACGATTAAATGGTCTTTATATCATTTCCTAAAGTACCATGATAAAATTATCAAATTTTATCACATTTACAAAATTTATTTACAGATTATAAATAATCATTACTAAATTACCAATATCATTACTAAAGTAGTTTTGTAAAAATTACCAATAGTCTTGGTATTCCCATAAAACCAAAAATATGGTAAATTTTATCATATTCTGGTAGTTTTGACAGCACATATTTTTTTTCTGTGCGGAAATTAAAATGCATATTTTCATGCAATTTGTATCAGAAAAAAAGTGCTAATTTATGTTTAAAATTAACTATTTTTAAATGGTAGAAGTTTTAAATTAATTACTATTATGAAGTAAAACTTTCTTAAAAGTAATTGATTTGATTCTAAACTTAAAGTTAAATTTGTGCAATATTAACTATATATGAATAATATCTTATAAATAAGATTGATGATGTAACACAAAAGTATGAAAAAGAATTTCGGTTCACGAACTTTACATTAAAAATAGAACGTTACGTATTACATTAAGAATTCACGAACTTTACATTAAAAATATGATTTTAGAAAGCTTTAAAAATTTCTTAATAATTTTCAAATAGTAAACTTTTTATTCAATTTATATAAAAGAAAAATATTATTTATCAATACATAAATTTATTTTTTCTAACTTCAAAAAACTGCTAATTCATTGATTATAAAATCAATGATCGTAAAGTTACATTTTTTGCCTTAAACAAAAGTATGAGGATTAATCTTAGAATGAGTTCACGCTGAACTTTATTTTTTTTAAAGTAAAAAACAGCAACATTCTTATTGTTTTGAAATATAAGTATTTTAAAAAAATGCTACTGTTAATTTTGTGAATATTTTTCGAATTTTACCCATTGGTAAAATGGGTCTTGGTTTGGATTTCTGACGTCCGCACTTTTCAACTACAATAATCAAGAGTAATAGTAAAGAGTAGGCATGCGTTGCTATAGCGACAGCTGCTGTTTGATAATTCTTTTAGAATTCTGTTTTCACTTTTAATTTCGTTATGCATTAATTTGGCGAGTTTATTTTTGAGGTATGGGACCAGAGAGATCCGATAAATACTTCTTGAGTTGTGAATAAAAGAGAATTTCATAATTTGAACGATAATTTTGTTTTTATTATTTTAATTAAGAATCAGAGAAATTCTAACTTACAGTTCAAACTTGATCGTTTTCAATACTAATTCAGGTGAATATCTCAAATAAAGAGAGTCCAAACTGATTTACACTGTCCCAAAAATTAAATTTGAAGCAAGAAAAAAACGATGCCAAGGGCTAAACTTACCGAGGCTTAAAAGGCCAAAGCCAAAGAACGTAGACGGGAATATCTTAAGCATTACACACAAACGGAAAAACAAAAGGATTCCGTTTGCAAACGCAAGCATGAAGCCCGTCCCTCACAAAAGTACCAAATTAGTTGAGAGAATTGAAATCTACCGAAAAGCGAATGGTAACTCTCCGAACACCTTTCATGCAAATACTAGAATTGGGTGTTGATCACCAGTTAGGGATAAAAAGATCCATTGTCAACGTACCCAATAACATGCACAAGATCGTAGACTGTCTTCCACGCAATATAAATGACCCATTCACTATTCATGTAAAATTGGAAAAAAAAGCCTTGCTTTCAAATCATATTTCATGTATGAATTTGTGAATCCGAAACAGGTGTATGATGCAGCTTACAATCTCCATCAAACACTATTGTACCAATCCGAAAATGTTAATATTGATCTCGATTGGCTGTTTAGAATTTACACAGAATGTGTCTGAGCTACATTTAAATATGTCTGCGAAATTTTGTACCGAATGGTTCAGGATTAACAATTAAAGATGTTCCAGATGAAAACACAATAAATTTTCTTTTCCAAAAAAAATAAGACAACTACCATATTGCAAATGGATAAACTGAGATCGCCTTGTGGTGATCTAAATTTTTTTTTTTCATTTTGTAGTGAATCGTATTTTTTTAAACTCGTTTTACTTATTCATAATTATTTTCACCGTAAAATATTTATTGCATCACTGAAAAAAATTATTATCAAAATGACCAGAATATGGCAAAATTTACCACATTCTTGGTTCTACGGGAATACCAAAAAGCTCTGTAATTGTTATCAAAGCGCTTAAGTAATGATTTTGATAAAATCATTACTAAAGCGCCTAGAAACCATATTTACTTATATACCATATTTTATAAAACATGATTTTCATTTACGTGATTAAATTTGGTAAATGTATTAATAGTTTGTAATTTTTTCTTAGAGCAAGGTATAAAAACTATCTATTCAATTAAATTTTTACGTTTCAGTTTCGCATTTTTGTCGCCCGGCCTGTGTAGGGGGCAGGGAACTGTCCTTGCATCAGAAAGGTTCTGGGTTCGAATCCCGGGCAAGATATGGATGTTTATTTCTCTCCATCTGTTTTCTATTTCCTTTCGCCTTTGTGTGTGAATGTGTGAATGTGACCCGTCCTATAAACGGGTTGTGGTAGAGTGACGTGGGCGACGCTGCTCCACCGCCGTGGCTTCGCCACAGGTGCCCACTGGGTAACGAAAAGAGAGTTAGCAGTTCTGGTACTTTCTGTGGCCAATGGACAATAGTTCCAAGTGTTCGCCATTTAAGAAAAAAAAAGTTTCGCATTTTTTACTAAATGTGTGATAATAAGAAATATGACTTTGAAAATCATAATTACCAGGAAACCGTTACCAAATAAACAAAACAATTGCTAAATGATTGATTTAAATACCGCATATTTTAGTTTTTTGACAAAATTATCTGGAGTTTTTTTACGAGAAATGTTTTTACCTTATTGAACTGTCAATTTGAAGGAAGGAGATTGGATCCCCTGAGGCTGCTTGAAGCCCACGCAGCGTCAGATCGATGGATACCAGCTTGTCTACAAAATAAGGGCTACCTGTGCGCAGTGCTGACCACATTGCCATAATAATGTGGTTAGTGACAAAAATTGTAAAGCCTTTACCTCCATGACCACTTTGCTCATAATGGAAAGTTGCGGGAATGCTCACTTTTTCACTTTGACAGTAATTTTACGAGAATTTTTTTTTTTTTTTTTGCAGTGCATTATAATAATTTTCATAACAACAATATAGCAGATAAGTAGTAAACAACTTTTAGCATATCAGCTTTAATCTTTAAATTTGTTTATCGGCTGTAAACACTTACAGTAATTACCGGCTGTAAACAATGTAAATACAGGATTTAGTTATTTTTAAGGGTTATTCCTTTTAATTATTAATTATTTTTAATTTTTACTCCTTTTTCTTAGTTCTTTTTTAATTGCTATTCCTTTACTCCTTTCATATTAGTCCCTTTTTACATCTCTAATAATTATAAGCATATTAAAATGAAATAGATATTGGGAAGCTAATTATTTCTTTATTATTAGCTTTAAGTTTCAAATTTGATAAATATTACAAAACCCTTTATTACAAAAGGGATTATAAAACCCAAAAGCAACACAAAACCAAAAAAGGGATTACAAAGGAAAATATTACAAAACCCTTTATTCAATCTAACAGCAATTATAGGCAAACTATCCAAATTGGTAAATGAATAAATTTAATGCATCATCAATATTCCACACGTTGCATTTGCATAAATAGGAATTCGCAAATTCAACAGAATGTCGTTAATTGGCCATTTATTTTAATCGACCATACTCACCGCAACATTACAGCAAAAGGCTATAGTTAATGGCTGTGCAATTAAACAACCTTATTAACTATATTACCTAATATTTTTCATTGTGTTTCCCAATTATTGCTCAATCATTAGAAACTAACTCTATTTTAAAATGTTTCAGCCCAAAGAATTTTTCTTCGAGAATAAATTTTAAGACAATCTAGTGAAACGAGAATTTATTTTAAATAATAATCAAATTATAAACAAAATAATTAACAAAACTTTACTAGTAATCACTGGTATTTCGAATATCTAAAGCCAAGAAGGGAAACAATTTGATAAGAAAATTTGGGCTGTTTATTATTTAATTTTAACTTATAGTAAAACTGTATTGATAATTATTGACTATGCATGTTAAATTTTGTTTTCAGGTATTGGCAAAAAGGTGTACATGTGGTATTAAAGATTTTTTGCATTGTTTTACTTAAAATATAGTTTCAATTGAAAATTTAATTCCTAGTTCCGAATAAAATTTAAAAATTTCATTAAGAATTAATAAGGAAAATATATAAATGAATTTAAGTTTAAATTATATTTACTGATCTTACTACATGTAATAAATTTCTTTACACTTTAACTTGATATCTACACTTACATTTTTTACCTTCGATATTTGCAATTCGTCTCCAGGCATTTTATCTTCAGTAAATATGTAGTAAAAATAATAATTATCATTTATTATGTTATTGAAGAAATGCATATCATATTTAAGAAAAAAAAAATTTTCAATTTATTATAGCTCAGAATTTGTTCCACAAACTTTTTTCATACTTCAAGCCCATGCTCATAAAAATAGCTAACTCAACATGCTTTTAATATTAATTACATTTGAAATATTTTTCCCTAATATTAACTTTAAAAAAAAACAATATATTTTTTTTATTCATTTTAATGAATAAATTTTACATTTTTTGGTAAAAAAAATATAGAGGGTCACTTAAATATTGCGACAAGCTTTGAGAAGTTAGGGTACATCATCAAAATTAAAATTGCATAGAAACCCCTGACCCAAAATGTCGTCACACGCTTCTAGGGGAGCTTCCTTATTAAGAACTGTTTCTTCGTGCGCTTCTGAACAGGACGTATTATCAGAAACGACATTCTTTCAGTGAAACCCTGAGATTAACTGAATTAATTACATTAGCAATAATGAACATATTAATGAACGAAATTATTATTTTGATTTAAATTACTATTTATTATTGTGAAAATATATAATAATCCAATTTTTTATTATTTTAAAAATATTTAATAAATGAATGAAAAAGGAAATTTCTTAATCATATCGTTTTAACAATATTAGTCTTAAAACTTCTTTTTATGTCCGACAGCTCACTTTCCGTGTCAGGAATATAGATAGTTTAATTTTTAATTTAAATTTGCTGAAATATGTTTTCCATTCAAATAAAAACAAAATAGGAAAAAAGAAACAATATCAGTGGTCAGAGGAACATGCTTCTTCATTGCTGAATTGGGTTATTTATTCAATGAAAAATAATACTACAATTTTTCATAAATGCATAATTTCCTTTTCATAATTCTATCATTTCATTGTTAATAGAAAAAAACATTGTTTTGGCATTTCAATTAAACTTTTTCTTAAAAGTACAAAAATATTAAATAAAAAATGGATTATTAATTTATTATAATTATAATTACAGATTTCGAAAATCATAACGGGTAAGAAAATTTCCTAACTCTCGGAACCTCTGTGACTCTTTCACGGAACCCTAGGGTTCCGCAAAACACCATTTGGGAACTGCTGCCTTAGAGTATGGTATATAAACTACTTTGGTTGCATTTACGCTTCAGTTTTGTATTTTTCACTGTGTGGTAGCAAAAACTATGATTTTGATAACCAAAATTTCCGATAAACCGCTACCATATGAATAGAAAATTACCTAATAAATTGTTTAAATACCATATATTAATGTTTTATTAATCAGAATATTATAATATTACCAGAAACGTCATTACCATTCAGTACGGTAATTTTTCCAGATTTTTTTTGAGCGAATATATATATATATATATATATATATATTATTTCATGTTTTACATAAATGTATGTAAATAATATAAACTTTAAAATTTTGACTAATTTAAGTTTAATCTTGATTTGATTACAATACTAAAATTTAATAAATTGTAATATAAACATAAATTGCATACTAAATTATTTAAAAACTTTCACATTGCATAAATAAAATTAAAATATGAAGGCCATATAACCAAACACCAACACTATCTAAGATCGAAAATATAAACATCCACCGTCTAGAATTGAAGATATTATCTAGAAACGATTCAATCTCCGATAAACAAAAAAAAACTAAACAAAAAAAAACAAGAATACCAAAACAAAAATATATCTTCAGTGACGTGCACAAACTTCCCAAAAATCAAAACTAAATCTTTTCCTTCGACCATTTTTTTTTATCCAATAAGTTTTAGAGAAACTAAATTGCTAAATTTATATCACGCGTGCTTTAAAGCGAAATCGGGGTAGATGAAAACAAAAAATAATAAAAACAAAACACGCTAAAGAAAAAGCTCTTAAAAAATAAAGCACTGAAAAAAGCACACGATTTATCTCTTTTTGCATTAACTGACACCATAGGTCGGTGGAAGTATCAAAAATAAAATCTCTCTTCACCCTTTAAGAACATTAATAAAATGAAGTTTTCGGATTCTATCTCAGAAAGACAAGGAGTTAATGATGTTTTAAAAGATTAACACTGATACTTTGCTGAAAATGTAATGTTTTTGGAACAAATAATCACAGAAAATAAATTGAAAATAGTATGTTTCTAGACTCATGATCGCTTGCATGAAAGTATTGAAAAAAAATTTCTAATTTACATTTTTATTAAAAAATATCTCAAATTAAACTTTATAATTTTATAGAATATATAAATGTCTTAGGAAATCTTTCTTTCACCCAAAGAAATAATGATACGGCACGTTCTATTAAAAATTCAACAACAGAAGTGATTTCTAAATTTAAAGCATTTAGAATTTAATTTCTGATCCGCAATTGGGAGTCTTATGAAATTTGCTTTTCGAAATTTAGAGGAGGTGAAAGAAAAGTTACAAACTTTACTTTAAATTCATGTTTACAAGTTGGTTTATAGAAGGTGTGGGTATTAATTTTCGGGTTATTATAATCAAGAATATATGATATGAATTACATGTCCATTTAATGTGCTTAAAGCAACCTCCACATACCGTAATGTATAGTATGCAAAACAGTAAACATTCTGAATAACGTTCGGATTTTCCAGTACTAGGACTCTATTCTTAATTCTTCAAGGGAATTAACCGTAAATATAATAACTAATTTATACAGACGAGTTTTTAAATAACGAAATTAGACCCAATTACGTACTTTCTCTGAACAAATATATATTTTTCTCGGCATATTCAGATTCCAGACTGTCAAAGTAAAGGGATTATTGAATGAGATTATTAAAATAAACTAAACTTTGCTTTTTACCATATAAAGTTTCATTCTTTAAAATTAGGTAAAACTTTGAATACGTTAAAAAAATTAAATACTGCCGACTATTATCAAATAAAATAATACAAAAATGACAAAAAAATATTAAAAATGATTTTTTTTCATTGAATTTTATTTGGATGATATTCGGGTTTATAATTGTGTGCAAAAAATTTTCAATTAGCTTTAAAAATTCTCTAAATATGATAAAATGCACAAACAGTGGAAGTAATGATAGGGGGTTCAAACTTTCAACCGCTCTCTCAACCAAACTAGTTTGAGCATATTTTCCAGACTGTGATTATCCTCCGTATATTGAGGTTTAAAAATCTGTATCTTTGAAAAAATTAATTCATGGAAAGTAAAATTTCGTGACAAATTTCGTAATTATATACCGACAACCCTAATTAACAAATTTGAGATTCAATCATCGAACCATTAAGATTGAGTCTTACCATACTGTTCGAAATTTTTAGGAAAAAATGATTAAATAGCAGTTTGTTTAATTGTTACTTTACCATAGTCAAGCAAAAAAGTCGAATAAGGATAAATAAGATGGTATTCAAACTGTTAACTCTGAGAAAAACCTTTTATTAACTTCTTTTACCTAATACGTTTATTTAAACAACCAGTATTTTATCGTACCAACTAAGCCCACCTAATGAAGCCCTTTAGTGCCATACATATTATAGCCAAGAGGGCTAATCTATTTATATCATGACCGATATAACAAGGGTTTGAGTCCTAGCATTGGCATACCATTATTTCATCCTTACCCTTCAACACATGAACAACAACATGAGTGTCCTACACTTGAGTGTCCTTCCTACACACCAATTTGAGACCCTGAGCTATTAGAATACCATGCTCTCATTCATGCATAGATGGCAGCACCATAAAGCTAATAAGCTATTTCCGATTCCAGTTAAATTCCTTTTTTACCGTTTAGAAACCATGCTAGTCTTAAATGGTTAAAAAAATCGTACAATTTTATATACATGTTTTTACTAACCATACTACTTATAAACAGTTTTATTACCGTAAACGCAAAAATTAATTGGAACTGTTAAAACGGTTAATTGGGTGAACAAACAGCTGCCGGTTATTTTACCATAATCTTAGAATGAAAATTATATCAGTAGATCAAAGTCACTTCTTTGCTTACTGTTTTTCTGTATTTAGATGTAAAAGTTCCAGCAACAACTTTTATAAAAATTTTAAATACTCCTTAACTGTGACATTAAAGTTTTTTTTGATGATTACAATATTTATACATTTTATTCCTTTATCAAATTTTTTTGCTCGAGAAAACTCGGTATTCACCTTATTACTCAGACGAATATCCTCCAAAATGAAAAAATTTGATAAGGGAACAAGGATTTACGACATCAAAGACAATAATAATGAAACTACTAGAATTCAAAAACATTTAAAAATAAAAATCTTTTGAAAGAAAAAGTTTATAAATGTTTTACAGCCGAGTACACTACATGCAGACTACTTTGAAGCTTAATATATGGATATATATCAGGTGTTATTTAATCATTTCTAGAAGTTAATCCAAGTACTTTCTAATTTCAGCAAAATTCTTATAAAAATCAACATACTCCTAACTTAACTCAAAACTAGGAATGTTTAGTTATTACTTAGTTGCTTCCTAAAGATTATTATAAAAGCAATATCGCGTCATTGCTAATGTCTAACATTTAAATTTTTAATACATACCATTTCACTAAAAAGTTAGATAATATTATACTTCAATAAATATAGTTTTGGTATAAAATTGTAAAATCTCTAAAATATAATTTTGAAATTTTAGTAGAAATTTTTTTTTTGACTAAAATTTAATGTTATGCAGAATGTAATATTAAATGAACTTATGGTGCACTTTAAATTTTAAATGTTTTTCTGTACATTGCCGATATTTATTCTACTCTTATAGTTTATTTATCTTGTATTTATTCTAAATCCAATAAAAACGTAAAACACCAAAATAATATCGAGTCATAAGCAGCATACTAATAAAAATACTAATAAAGCATACTAATAAAAATTTAGAAAAGGCATTCAAATAAAAATAAAAACAAGACAAAGGAACTTATTCAATTTTTGTGATTTGGTTTTGCAAGGGATTATTACATAGAATGACTTATAAGAGTTCTTGAGGAAATTTTTGAAAAACAATCATTCATCTTTTTCATATATTTTCCCATTTTATTGCATATTTTAAAAGAATCTTTACTCTTCCTATAGAAAAGTATATTGAATATTTGTTTTATAAGAAAAACGCTCAAAGTTTTTAAAAGTTTAACATTTACTCTGAATTGTGAAGAGAAGTGATTATTTATTTATTTAACTAATACCTCTGTCATTAAAACTTTGAAAATTATTACCAATTGTAACCATATTTGAAACTCTTATTTTAACAGAAAACTAACTGAAATAATTCATTGAATATTTTATTAATGTAAGAATTTAATAAAAATTACTTAATTTAATTTTCTGACAATAATATTTGTTTTTAATTGTCAATCAAAGTGTTTATGTTTTCTAACGATTAAAAAAATACTAATTGCGAAGTCAAAAAGAGTAAAGTTTCTAAAACATACTTTTAGGCTTAAACACAGATTATTTACATAGTTTAATTTTATAAAACTGAAACTAGAAATAAACTTCAAATCTAAAAGATTAGCTGCAAATAATCATATAAAATAATAAAAAAGAAAAGTTGAAGTAAATATTATGAAATGTCTGAAAATATACGAAAACAATAACGAGCTTTAAGAGCATAATTTTATTATACATAAATATTAAATTTTTTAAAAGTATCAATAAATTATTAAACTCAGAATGTTTATTATGTTTCAAAAAATGCAAATATTTACACAAAATTCCTAAATACATTCCTTCGAATCCAAATAAAGAACTCGTAAATTAAAATTTTAAGCAGAATATCTTATTTAAATTTATAATAATTACCATTTGAAGCAATCGTAGCATTTTCCCGCGGCAATTCGTTTGATGGCTCAGCTTTAAAAGATTTTAGATTGCTATTAATTTGAAAAATAATTTTATTTTTATCCTGTTTCTGAGCGATTTCATATACATAAGATACATCGTGCAATATAATTCCTAAGAATTTAACTTGGGTAATTCAATCCTTATAAATGAGTTTTTTAATTGAAATAATTCTATATTATTGGTAACTCTTTGAGAAAGGAACGCGCTGAATGGCCTAAGGGAAAGTAAATATAATTATTTCAGAGAAGAATTTGATTTTGCATGTTTAAGCTTTTGTAATCAAATAAATAAGCAATCTGTAAAATAATTACTTTTTTATGACATTGAGTTTCATTTTATAGTCTTGCAAATTTGATTTAATTAAATTCTCGAGTTTCATGCTTTCTTCGTCATTACAAATGTAGTTAAATGAATCAGTGTAATGTAGAAAATAAATATAATACACTCGGAAAGGAATATGAAATATTTTAAATATTTTAATGGTTTTAATTGTCTTCATGAAGATAAAATTACTCTAAAAGTCTATGAGCTATGTTAATTATTAAAATTATATTTGTTTCTAACAAAGTGCTTAGGAGGTAAACTTAATTGGTTTCCTTACTCTAGACATGACATTAAAACTAAATCAAAGAATGTTTATTTGTTACGTGGAAAATAGATTTTTTTTTTTAAATTTTAAATTTTTAAGAGTATTGGAAGTGTTTTGGATAAGGATGATTTTTGTACGAACCGATTTTAATTAATAGCTTAGGTTTAAATTCATTGACGCAAATGGGATACTGATCTCTTATATAGCTCTAATTACAAGCAAAAAAAAAATTTGGTGTTTCTTAATTATAAAAAATAATCTAATAGTTGCTAAAACAAATATATTTGATTCTCGGAATTATATTTGTACTAAAATATAAAATCCTACAAATGTATTGAAAAAAAAAGATTTCATTCATATTCAAAAATTTATTAATACTTGATTTTGTAAATTAAGAAATTCCAATGATGAATAACTGTTCAATGTTGAATCACTAAAAAATTTCAATGAAGGATAACTGTTTCTCTTAGATCAAAATAAATGCAAATATTTGATAATATGTGAGTCATGATAAGTTGGTTTTACCTTTGACGCAGAAAAAAGTAACCGGTTTTTGTTACTGTATTTCATAGCCATAAATTATTAAAATTCTAAATATAATATCTCTTACTTATTTTGGCGTAAATTAACACAAAATAATGAAAAGAAAGTATGAAAAATATGAGCAAAACTACAAAATTCACAAAACTGCAAAACTAAACTTCTAACTTCTACTAAAAGCCACTTTCTTTTTTCATTTATAGTTTTTAGTTGAATCTAAATAAATATAAGGTACCAATTTAATTGCATAACATAAATTTTTACTGCAAGGAAATAATTGACAAATAACTAATAAACGTTTTTAGACAACAAAAAAACAATATAATTTGAAATATCTACTAAGAACTTTCGAATGTCATTAAATGCTTACTCATTACTAAGACAAGAAAAATCTTAAAAAATAATGATGTTTTTTAAAGCGATTTCAAACTTCATTAACTGTATTCTTTTTTTCTTTTTCTTTTTTAATTTAGAACAAACTTTTTCGAAACTAAAATCCTAGTAGGCTCTGATTAAATGCATTCTACACATCTATACTCTCTTACAATCCCTGGAGCGTTCAAATTCTGCTACCTAGACAACACCCCCTAAACCATCAGGTTCGCCTGGGCTCTTCAATCCCCCCTTCATCACAACTACCTAGGCTACTAGAAATGACAACTACGTAATTAAGTAGGGTCAGAATGTGTTGGATTTAATCCCCCTTGTTAAAGCGTCTTTTCCTTGGATTTAGTGTAAAAGGAACAGTAACTCGCTGAAATTATTTGGGGGAAAGCATAGAATTATGGGATTTCTCCTTACGAACCTAATCCAGTCTTGGCGACAAAAATGCTAATCAGCAGGATGGAAAGAGAACATTAAGGATGTAAGAAATATTTTTCGCCGTCCAATAACCTGAGTTCCTGGACTCATATAATTGGCGTTTATTGACAACGATCGTTGGCGACATCATTTTCTATAAGATGATTATTTTTAGAAAGAGTGACGCAAGTCGATGAAAAGATATCAATATCATAAGCTTCTTGTTAGTCAAGAGATTTGCAGGTCGGTGAATTTGCCTAGCGAATTTTTACACTACTTTTCTGAAACAATGAAAAAAAGTCTAAAATAAATATTTATCTTTACAATCTTTTAAAATCTAAAAATAATCCATTTATATAAATCACCTTTTATATATGATATATGTAATGTCTCCAATGTAACCTATTTTCTACAAAATTACTATTTTTTAAAGAGTGGTCGCTAGTCAATAAAAACATATCAATATTATAAGCTTCTTGTTAGTTGTCAGGCAATTTTTTACATTATTTTTCTAAAATTTTGGGAAATAAAACATAAAATAAATATTTATCTTCACAATATTTTAAAATATAAAAATAATCTCCAGTTATGAATCTCCAATATACTCTCTGAAAAAGATCTGAATTTGCTTCTTACTTAGTGTCACGATAATATTTTAACTCCATTAGATGGCTAAAAATTTCAGAATAATTAACAATTTAACTGTAAGCTTTTCAGTACATTTGCTAAATCTTGGATATACTTTTAATGTTTTTAGTTACAATATGTTTCAATTTATTAATGTTTTTAGTTTGATTAAAAAAATAATAACAAACTTTATTTGTTCAGTAATTAGTTTGAAACAGTAAAATAATATTAACCTTTTTTGTTATTAGTGGTATTAAGTATTTATGTTGTAGTATTATTGCTAAATAATATCAAGTATTATCATTAAAAGCGAAAACAATTTTTAAAAACAATCTGATTGAAACAAAAAATTTAATGTTTAATTATATGTTTTGTTAAAGAGAATATGATTTTTATTAACCATTATAAAAAGGCCTTAATGTTTCGCCCAGGTTTGCTAAATTGCTAAGCATCCTCTGTCCCTTTCAAACGAATAATTTAAAAAAAGATCATTAATATTGCAAGTATTTATGTATTGTTCCTATTCATATGAAGTATCACGTGTGCTCATTAAAAAGTGGGATTTATTTTATGTCATTTCCAAGTTGAGTAACAGATATCACAAGTTAGAGAAGGACATAGCAATGTTGCATCGATTTTAGCATGGGAGTAGAGTGTTCTAATCCTTCCGTATCCCTGGAAATGTCTTCGTGATGCCCTTCTCTATCTTCTGCTATCCTTTCTTCGATTGCTCAAAATCTTGTGTTATCTTTTCTTCGACTCATCGGCAACAAAACAGTAAGAATAAATTGGCAAAAAATAGTTGACAGTTAAGGACTTTCAAAATAAAACGCCACATGAAAAAATAACACAGCTTTATTGTAGAAAATTTTAAGCATTGTTAGTTCTATCTTTATTTGTTTAATTTTATGTTTTTCTTATTTCAGAATTTATGACTTAGGTCCTACGAATACGTCAGATACTTTTTAAGACGTTTTTTTCTTAAATCTATGCTTTTGGAAGTAAGTCCCATAACCACCCATGCCTTGATGAAAGAAGCCCTAAAATCAACTATATTTTGCCAGATGTGGCGAGATGATTATTGAAATTTCCCGTAAAAGAATGTGTATGTACCAAATAAAAAAAACTTTGATGGCTTATTATCTGATATTATATTCCATACAAACTGTACCATTCATGATTAACTATTGCATAATATTACTTAAAACCTATGTTTCTTAACAAAATTGCGTCTTACATAAATTTCAAGACACCTTATAGTTATTCCAAAAACTTAGCATAAAATAAAAAAAGAGTTTGATCATTTTTCATGCAAATTATTAATAAATTTACATTTATTTCAAAGTTTTCTTTATAGTAATGACCATTCTACAACATTTGAGGAAAATATAGATATTCATCCTTCATATTTATACTTCACTCATATAGCCTGAGTAATTTGAAATTTAGACTTCTTTAAGAATCTACTTTTTTTATACTAATAATAATAATATTCAATTTCTAATTTGAGAAATAATTAAAGATGCAGATACTCATTATTCATATTTGTACCACACTCAGAAAGTTTGACTAATTGAAGTTCAGACTTTTTCATGAACTGCTAATTTAATTGTTTTCTTCATACTAATAATGCTAATATTCAATCTCTAATATTTGAGAAAGCATTAAAGATTCATATACTCATTATTCCTATGTATACCACACTCATCAAATCAGAATAATGTGAAATTCAGACTTCTTCAAGAATCTACTAATTTAATTGTTTTTATACTATTAATACTGGTGAAAAATCTCCAACATTTGAGAGAGTATTAAAAATGTAAATACTCATTATTCATAATCCATCTTTATGGCACACTCATAAAGTCTAAATAATAGAAATTCTGAATTCTTCAAGAGTCCATTACTTTAATTATTTTCTTTATACTAATGATACAAATAAAATTATAAATCTGCAACATTTGAGAAAGCATTAAAAATGTAGATACGCATTATTCCATATTCATAAAATCACTTATAAAATCACTAATAAAATTCACACTCATAAAATCTGAATAATTTGAAATTCATGCTTCTGCAAAGAATGTTCTAATTTAATTGTCTTAATTTAATTTAGGTGTGCATAATCTCTAACACAAAATTTAACACCACTTCAATTCCTTCCACAGTTCTCAAAATCTAACAAATTGCCAGTCGAAATGATAAATTAACTCCAAGGTTAAGAAGTTCCAAACCCCAGATAACCCAATCCATTTTATTGTCTAGCACTCTCATCCATTTTAAGGAACTTTAAGACCTGAATCACATATATCACTGGAACGAGAAGGGAAATCAAAACCATTTAAAATGCATATCCAAACTCTGGTATGAATATTCAAGAGATTGCAAGCATTATCCTCAAATATCTACGATAAATACTTCCGAGACTTCGGTTCCCGTTCCAACCTGGCATAAGCCATTGCCTAACTTTACACTAGACCATTAGAGAATTGCCGGATTATAAAAGGAGTGACAAAGATCTTTGGGGGTGAAAGGGGGTCGTTAAGCTAGTCAGCTGTAACGGCTTAGATTTAGAGGATTCGTTTTCAATGGTCTAAGTAGAAGAACAATAGTTTGTTCCTTAAAATTGTTATTAGTGTGGTTTGGGGTTTTCTGATAGTTGCCCTGGATTATCTAATCGATTTCGGTACTAAAGCTAGGGAATTATTTTGTTGAGTGCGATAAGTTTAAAAAAAAATTACATCCAGTTTTGGTTCCTTTTTTTTTTTTTTTTTGATTTTCGATCCTGATTCAGTCAATACAATTGACCAGTTGCTCAGTAAAGTCAATCCAGCCAATTTATTAATAAATGAAGGAGTTGTAATTTATGTTTATGAAGAATAAATTTTTTGATATGTATAAAATATATTACAAAGACAATACTCTCTATATTGCAAATACTATAAAATATATTACAAATACAAGTAGAATCACAAATACAATAAACACTTGATAGAATAAACATAAAGGTCTAACATCTCTTCAGGAAGCATTTCTTTGTGAGAGACATTTCAAATTAAATAATAATTATCCTGAGATAAAAGTTACTCGTTATTATAGGTCTTTGTCCCGAAAAAACAAAACAAATTATACGATGTGAATGTTAATGAGTTTGAAATGAAAGAAAAAAGTAGGAAACAAACTTTCTAAAACAAAGTAAAATATAATAAAAAATACGTTAAAATTAGTTGTTATTTTTTATATTTATATATAACCGTCGTTGAACGGACTATCCAATTTTTGGGCTTGCAACTACTAATGTTCAACTCCGTAGACTTGTAATTTTGAACCCAATCCAGAAGACGATGGAACTCCTAGGTCAAGTATTGGTAGAAATTTGCCTTCGTGGAGGATTTTTTGATGGAACTAACCCGCATTTGCGTTACATGGAGAGGAAGATCACGAGAACCTCCCACGGTTATCCTGACGGCAAAGGGACTCTAACCTCTGCTCCGTCTATTACTGAAGATATTTCACGTCAGCACTGTGGTCGGTGCAAGTATCGAATATGTATCGACCAGCCGTTGCTGGGATTCGAACCCGGTTCACCTAATTGAAAGGCAATCGCTCTATCCCCTGAGCCATCTCGGCTCGTTAAAATTAGATTGACTAATCCAATAGTTAACAAAAAATTGTTAAGAAAAAAATATGTATAGCCTTTCAAGGAGGAAAATTTTTTAAAAAATAGTACTCATAAGTGATTTTTAGGTAAATCAGTGATTATCCTTCCGTTTGAATTTAATTTTAGAATTTGACATTAGCGTATTATTCAGACTGAAGTGTTCTCCTCAGGATATTACATTCTGATTCCATTACGAAAGATATTTCAAAATAGGAATAGTTATACTAGGAAAGAAATTACTCTTTATTAACATAATCTTCTCTAAGTCAAAGTATTGCCCAAATTGAGGGCTTAATAAGCAATTGTAACATAGACATACATAACACAATCACAGTTAATAAAATAAATAAACTATTAGATTTATTTAATGACTTCGAATTGGAATATATTTGCAAAAAAAGATAATTTTTTTCATTATTTCATGTAATAAAGTAATTTTATACGAATACTAAATCAGTTGGATTCATAAAGCAGTCGGAATGATGAATCTAACAATTATTATCCTATTTCAGTCAAGCTTCCAAATTAGTAGAAATCTTATAATAAATAACTTAAATATTTCTATCATATAAATTCTATTATATAAATTACAAAACTCAAACTGCATAAGTAAAACTATACGTTCTTTTGTAACTTCCTTATTATTCTATTTTAGCATAAAAAGTTTGCTAAAAGTTGGAGAATTGTTTTTAAAAATATTAAGTTTCATCATGTATGGTTTTTATCTATTCGAATACAAGATTTATTGTTCCACTAACTGGAACTTCAATCTCTAAACTTTAATTTCTGTTTACTCTTTTCTCAAATTCCCGTTTAAATTTTTTTTTTAAAAAAGAATGATACAATTAAAGATTTTAACTGAAAAAAGATTTGAAATCACATAGTAACACCAGTTAATATAGTAACAGCAGAAAACACAATAACAGCTTACGAAACACTTTTTCTCAATGAAAGATGTCCTATTTATTTACCTGTCAAAATAAATAATAAATTCAGTTCCAAAATATGTTTTAATACCCAAAATTTGAGATATTTTTTTTATTCTTGAATGATAGTATGATACTTTGCTCAGTACTAATGGGCAAATGGGCAAATAAAGGCAAATGACGTAATGGGCAAATGGGCAATTATGCATTTCAGATAACTTCCTTACTTTTAATGTTAACAAATTTTACATTGCTATTGCAGGTAACTATTTTTCCCTTTCTTCTTAACATTTTCTTAACGAAAGATACTTTTCTTAAAAGAAATCCTCAATCATAACATTTCTTCCATTAACTGTACCATTCATTATTTTCAAAACAATTTCAATACTTTCAATATATTAGCATTTCATTAAAAGGGAAATTAAGGTACTTTACTGTGTTATATACACATAGCTGCAGCTTTTTAACTTACTTATATTCATCTCCGTAATATTTTTATAATGTAATATGCTTGTTTGTTTGTTTGTTTGTTTGTTTGTTTGTTTGCTTGCTTGCTTGCTTGCTTGCTTGCTTGCTTGCTTGCTTGTTTGTTTGTTTGTTTGTTTGTTTGTTTGTTTGTTTGTTTGTTTGTTTGTTTGTTTGTTTGTTTGTTTGTTTGTTTGTTTGTTTGTTTGTTTGTTTGTTTGTTTGTTTGTTTGTTTGTTTGTTTGTTTGCTTGTTTGTGTTTTTTGCGCAAGAGCCAGTCTTGGCTATATCGCGATTCCAACTAGTTAGATATTTTACAACTATATTCACAATTCTGTTTTGGTTTAAAAACTAGATAGATGTATAAATGCCAATGTCCTTAAGGTATGAGAAAATGTTAGAGTGAGGATCATCTCCAAAATGCATTTCTAATGTAATATGCATTTCTGTTTCAAATATTGATTACAAAAAAGCATAAAAATATTTTTAACATTTTATTTATTTTTTAAAGAAACTTTTAGAGGAAATATTCAATCACTGCGCTTCATTTCGCAAATTACATATATTTTCAAATTAATCATTTTGACAAGTACTACAGAAAAATAATATTACAATCTCAACCGATGAATTCTTTAGTATAAATCATCTGTGAGTGTGTAATTCATCTGTGGGTGATGTTTCAATGCAATTGGTTCCACAGTTTTCCTCAAAATAATAAAAAATATTACTCGAGTATGTGGTGAGAGAGTGAAATTACTTTTAAAAGATGTTACTACTCAGGAAAACATTTTATACAAATTCTGCTGCTTGTTCTAAATCTTATGATGAAATATATTTATATTTTTAAAACAATACGATCATTTTTAATTTTAAAACTTTACGTATCTCTTAAAAAAACATTTGGAACATTAAAATTAATATATGATGAGTTTTTCAGAGATATTGTTTGAACATCTCCGGAGTCAAAATAATGTATGGCAGCATATTTCTCACAGAGATTTTACGAACATCTCGTCAGAAAATTTTTTATTTTTTACAAATATTAACAGTACACAAATATTATTGCATTACACAAATATTATTGCATCATAATAATATTACATCAGCAAATATTTTCTCCCACCAAACAATAATTAAAATGCAAATCATAAAATATCGTGTGGCCTTAATTTGCAAAAAGAAATCACAAATCACAATTTATCTGATGAGATCTTTCTTAGCAGAGTCTCAGTTATAGCGGAAAGGTGAAAAAAAACAAAATTGGTTAAATTTCTTTTTAAAATTCACATCGGAACAAAAACCTTTTCTAATTTTGTATTTTAATTTTCATAATTAACCTTCTTCATTTCTTTTCCACTTCTATAACAATAATACTTGCTTCTCAAAATCCCTTTTTAAACCTTCGCCATAGCTAACCAAATTTGAGAATCATGAATTTTACAAAAATGAATCTCAAACCCTAACTTACCTGAGAGGAGTATTTGCACAAAAAAAAAACACTGACCATAATCAATCTTACATTTGCTTCGTAAAACATCACAGAAATCGAAATCTATTATATATCTTTCTAATTTTTTTTATTTCAAAATCCAAACATTTTTCCATTTTACAATCATTTTCTATTTTTTAAATTTATTCTTTTACTGTTTTTCCACTTCCCCAAGCAATCCATCGACATCAATACGTCTTTTTCTTCAACCAAACAAAAAAACGTTATTTTTCTTCCTTCATTTACATTGTACAGAAAGCCACATAATCCTAGAAAGATTTTTTTCATCTCAAAAAAAAATGCTTCCAAAAGTTACAGTGGGTGTAATTAGGGTTAGAAATAAACCTTCAAAAGAACATTCTCTTGGCTAATCCACACTGACAGCCAAGTGGGGCGTAATTAAGCGTAAAAGGGAGAGCATGAGGGCTGTAAGATCGACTACAGTAATCTACGTTTACAGTCATGACAGTGAAATAAGACGTCTGAACAACAGTGGTTTAGTCTTTTGTTCTGGGAAGACACCAGCTGCAAAAGGCATTATTCAGACACTTTCGGACGGAAGTGCATCAGCATTAAATTTTAACCTGGTACGATACGTGGGTGACATTCTTCACTAGTGACTTTAGAACAATTCGTGATCCAATAATTGAGTTATATAATCCTTTTTGAATAAACTATGGGCTCGGGGATTTGTCGATGTAAAGAAATTGAAAAATAAAAGAGATTTAATCCTTAAACTCGATATAAACTTTGTGACGTTATCTTTTAGAGAAAATACTTTTCCTTATTAGTTATGAAAAAAGCAGGATATCAAAGAAAAAGATAATAAATTATAAAAGTAATCGATGGATATTTTTCCTAAATTCTCAAGTATTTAGACATGTTAATGTATACTATATTTTAACAAAAATAAAAAAAACGGGAAAAATATTTTAAAAAATTGTTTGTAAAGATAAAAAAAAAAAAATTTGTGCAATATTTAAGATGCTTGATTTCTAGACATCTCTAGCCATTTTTATACGGGATGTAAATTTGTAGCAAATGTCCATTCAGATCTTTCTTGATACATATTTTTAGAATCCATGTAAAAATGAAAGCGAAAATTATACAAATTATTAGTTAAGGTAAGCAAAAACAGAAAAGCTATCGAATCTTACTAATCACTAGTGAAGATGGTGGTATGAAAGACTTTAAAACCTGTTTGGTTTCCTAGAACCTTGAATGTGTTTTTGGGGCTTTCTAATTCCTCTCTGTTTTCTGTAGCAATTAAACAGATCTCAATATTTTTCGCCCATCTTTTATTTGTTTTTGTTCGCTAGAATACGATAGAGAATTTCAGTTTTCTTCGCTTAGATATTAATTTGTGACCAGTATTCTGTATACCTTTTTGACAAAGACACAAAGAATAAATCTTTAGATCACCCTTACAGAACAGTTCGCAAAATTTTAATAGATAAACAAGGGCAGAGTTTTTATAAAATCTTCCTTATCATTAAATCTGATAGCTTTTATCAGAATTAAAGAAATATATTTGGTGCTATTTTAATGTTAAACAAACCTTTTATGGGACTTCGGTACTTGAAAAATTGGATAGAGTCATGAACAAAAGTTGGTTTTTCTGTTTTTTTAATAAATTTGTTTATTTATAAAAAAAACAGAATAGAGAATAGAATCGAATTTTAAAAAACACAATGCTAATGCAGTAGTAGGCAAACAAATTATACCTATCCCACGCTTGATTCTAACCAAATAAAACAGAAAAGAAAATAATTAATATAAATTTCACAGCTTATTCTGATTAGAAAAGATTGAATCAATATATCAACTTTCATTTCATCCAAATCCGTAACAATCGATTTATCGGTAATTATCGATTATCGATTGACCCACGATTTATTTTAACCGAACAAACCAGGAAAAATTAGTATTCATTTCACAATTTATTCTCATTAGAAAAGATTAAATCAAAATGCCAGCTTTCATTTCATCCAAATTCGTAACTATCCCAACTGTTTATCCAGTTTGCAAATGCAGTTAACCTCATGAAATGGACTTTTTTCAACATAGTATAACTAAACTCAACTAGACGGAATCATCAGATTACTAACCGCTGTCTACGAACACTCCATTGCAAGTCATAAAGCCACTAACCAAGTAGTTTTTAACCAAGATGTCGCGAAGCAGGCAGACAATAAAAGAGTACTTCAAGGGACTGCATTACACATTAATGCGCTATAAAAACAATTGCCTGGAATACATCTTAAGAGATTGAAGAAAAAAGTACCTTTTTTTACCCTCAAATCGATCAAGTTTCAAGTGGTTAAGAAAAGACTCAGAAACGAAGCTCAAAGCTGTTTAGCGCTGCAGAATAATTTTTTTGAAATTTATTTATAAAGTCTTTAATTTAATATTAATTTTAATATTATAAATTTCAATTTAATTTCAAGAAATTTAAATTATTTACTTAAAAAATATTGCTAGCAGTTAGAATTTTATAAAAACACCAGGAGGTTAAGCCCCCCCCCCGTTTCTTGCCGCTCACATACCCCGATGATTGCTTCGCAATAAGTGTTGTTTCTTGGCATAAAATTGTTTTTTACGAAAGTTAAAATTATTAATTTAAAATAAATGTACTATAAAAAATTATGTTTGCTTATGCTTGTGCCTTCTCCCCTTCACACTTCTTAATATTTCCCTTATTAGGCGTCCCTTATTAGTATATTCCCTTATTAGGGGTCCCTTATTAGTATATTCCCTTATTAGGTGTCCCTTATTAGTATATTCCCTTATTAGGGGTCCCTTATTAGTATATTCCCTTATTAGGTGTCCCTTATTAGTATATTTCCTTATTAGGTGTCCCTTATTAGTATATTCCCTTATTAGGTGTCCCTTATTAGTATATTCCCTTATTAGGTATCCCTTATTAGAATATTCCCTTATTAGGGGTCCCTTATTAGTATTATATTAGTATTAGGTTTCCCTTATTAGTATATTTCCCTTATTAATTTTGAATTTAAATGATTCCCTTAGTAATCATTAACAGGGAGCTAAGCCCCCGTTTGATGCCGCTCTCCAACCCAAATTATTGTCGCACAATAATTGTTGTTTCTTGGCATAAAATAGTTTTTCTACAAAAGTTGAAATTAACTTAAAATATATATACTATAAAGAATTCTGTTTGCTTATGCTTGTGCCCAATCCCATTCTCACGTCCTAACATTTCCCTTATCATTCTATTATGATCTAATAGTGAATTTTAATAATTTTTCTAAGTTATCATTTTATAAACACTTTTTTAAATTAAAAGGATCCTGTTATAACACATTTGGTGAGTTCACAACTGTTATTTTATATACTCTCTGTTATTTTATATACTGTTATTTTATATACTCAAACAGGTTCATATATTCAATACAATTGTGCATGATGTAGCACATTATGCATGAAGCTGATCATTAAATTTTTAATCATTTAACGAATAACTTTAACTACAGTTTATAATATAATACTAATATAATTTGCACTAAAATTATAATTTGTAAAACGAGTTTTTTTTAATCCTGAAATTTTTTCAATAATAGTTTTTTTGTATGTTTATTAAATAAAGTGGCATATTAAATAAGGTTGGCAATGATTTAATGACATATTTATAAGTTCAGAATTTTAGTACTTACTTCAAACTTATGCTGGCAAAAAAATTTGCGTCAAGCTTTTAGTTATGAGGAGCCATAAGAATTGTAGATATGTAGTATGCCTATCATTAATAAACCCATCTTCTTTATCTTTAGATTTTTCCAAAAACCAATCTTTTGTGAAAATGAAAAGCGTTTGTGGTTTAATTTTTTTATATTCAAAAACTTACTCCAATGCAGCATTAATTGGGCTCATAAAAATTTGAAAATCTGAGAGTAAGGCAGTGTTTTTGATAATTTTCATCTAGGTGGAAAAATCTCACTAATTTGGCGATTTTTCAAAAAAATTTAATAACTTTTAAAATATTTAAGTTATTTGCTTGATCTAAAGCCCAGATAATTCTTCAAGGCAAGATTATATACAGTTTAAAATCATCGTAGTGATTCATGTGTAAGGCACTTAAATTATCATATCATTGGCGAGAGAGCTTCGAAAAGCAGCGTTAAACGATTCTGAAGCGATTTTGACGATTGTTGCTAACTCTAAAAAAGCGTTTTTACGCTTGTTGTCAAGAGTCGGCGTTGGTAAAAATATAAAAACTCGCAACCTGAAAAGGGCAAATGCATAAACATAACATGAAAAAAGCAACCCACTGAATCTCAGTAAATCTACGCCAAAGGATTGCAAACGTTTGGATCCTCCGAAACATAGCCAATGTTGTCAAATCTTCCTTTCAACATGTGCTAGGATTAAGTTCATTTAACACCTGTTATAAATAATAAACGGTAAGTGCTAAAATCTAAGGATTTCGCAATATATACCGGTAATTGTGTATAGTAATATCCGATAATCGAAAATTTCATAGATTATATTTACCGTATAACATTTACAGTAACATGCATAGTTATCAAAACTGAAAATATTTACCACATGAAAAAAAAACTAAAAATGTAGAGCAATTATAATTAGTAATCTTACAATACAGGGCTAAATAATAATATAAATAATTACGAATAAGAATTACTTACAATGTTTACTATTATTAGAATAATTAGAAATAGTCAGAATTAGTTATAGAACAAAATTAAAGTTTTTAATCGCGAATATTAAAATGACGAGTTAGTATAAAAAATTTTAAAAAAATTAACCATTTTTAAAATGAAATAAATAAACTCAAGTGATATTTCATTCTTCAAAAATTAAATTTTCATACCACTTTGACTTACAATATAAACAAATCAATAAATATTTCATTTTTTTTTTTTTTTTTGTAATTCAGTGAAAAAATTATTGATATTTAAAAATGGAGTGTTTTCATTTGTCAAAATATCAAGACATATTAAAGAATTGCGTTTACATTTAATAGGAAAAAGTCATCATCCTCAAATTAGCTCTTGGAAACTTTTTTAAACCCATGACTAATTGAAGGAGATATGTTTTTTTTCATACTAAACAAATAGTAAAGAAAAAATTGTTTCAAAAATAAAATATGGCGTTGGCGATAAATATTTTCGTTACAAAAACCATTTCTTTTTATTTCAAACCAAATGAAGGTTTTTTCTAGTATGTAAGTCATCATTTACTTTTTTTATAAAATGAATTAATGACATACGAATAACTTGTAATGTAAAAGTTATTTGCGAATTATTTTTATTACCTTTATTTCAATTAATAAAAAAATATGCAATATTTAGTTAACTATAAAAGCAAAACTAATTTGATAGAACTAGAAAATCTAATCGAATATTACAAACAAGCAAATCTTAATCTGAAGAAAGAAAGCATTTCATCAACAGCTCGCTGCGTGCCTTGGGGGTCAAGGAGGCTTATACTCCTCAGTTTTGTTCCCAACGCCATGATTGTGACAATTGGGTCAACAACAATACAAAACTCTTTAATTATCAGACAGGCTGTTACCCATTAATGTGAATCTGGGTGGGTTCAAGCCACCACTGAAAATCGAACCCAAGTCCTTCACAATTACAGCTCATTGCTTTTGACAATTGAGATTCCGCAGCTCCAATCTTTATCGACATTGTCTTTATTACTATGTTAATAAAATGAAGTCTGATAATATATTTATTTAATATCAGTCGCATTGAATTTATTAGTCAGATTATATTTAAGAAAATATAATCTGAAATTCTTACTTAAATGTGAAAATAAATGTTACTTGAAATTATAATTAAAGCTAAAATTATGATGATATTGCAGACATAATTTTTCACGCATATAAGCTGAAATGTTTTTTGAAATAGTAAAGTTAGAAGAAGTACTGTGTATGTACAACATTGGTTATTATTATTACTTTATGTCACAGCCAACTGAATACTCATTTTTCTTACGGGGCGAAAAAAGGTAGACAATAAATCAGAACTGAATAAAACACCACAAAATCATGCATAAATTGAAAGACATAAACCAACACAATTAATAACTAAAATTAACTCTAAAATTAAAACTAATATTATTCTAATTTTTTATTGATATTTTTTGTCGCTGTCAGTAGTTTTACGTTATTAGATTAAGAAAAAGGCGCTTCACATGACACTGTTGTTCTTGTCAACTGATGGTAGTCAAAAAATTTTCACACTAACGTGAATTTCGATAGGGGCTTATTTCTTTCGTTCCAATAATAGAACCTCTTCCCATAGCAGCTATATTAAACTGCTCAGAAATGATGCAGTTTTATTAGGTACCAAATATACTAATAATACTTATATTAGTATATTTAGTATCTATTAAAACTGCACTAAATATCCTAATAGCAGTATTGCCTATTACCAAAAATAATTAAGCACAATAATATCGCGATTTTTTTATGTTTCTCTTAAATAGAGTAATTTTTCAATTCATGTTGCTGTTTTGTATATAGCTTGTTTTTTCTTTAAATTAGTACCTAGTACCAAAACTAATTAAGCATCATTGGTGTCAAAAACAGCATGTCAATTTTGCACTTTTTCCATAAACGATTTAGAAACATTTCCTCCTTAACTTTGTTTTTAGTACCTAGTTTGATTTTTATTTTAGTTAGTACCTGTTACCTAAATTAATTAAGCTTGATTAGCATCAAATCTAGCATGGCGAGTTCTTACTTTTCTCTTAAATGTGACGAATTAGTACCACTTCTCATTTAATTGTGCTTTTTAGTACTTTGCAATTTTTTAATTCACGTGAAAAATATTACCAAATTTGATAAAGCATCATTGTCACCAATAATAGTATAGCAATTAACTTCGCTTCACCTAAATGAATTAGTAGCATTACTTCATTTAAACTTGTTCATTAGTACGAAACAATGTCTTTCAGTTAGTATATTTCACCAAACGTAAACAATTATCAGTGGCACCAATAAAAGTATAGTGATTTTAAACTTTCCCTAGATGAATTAGTAATATTTCTCCAATAGTTTTACAAATCAATACATACCGTATATTTTATTACAATTATCAATGATTAATTCAAATTATTTATTTTGACAGAATACATTTTAAAAGCTTAAATGGATACTTGTAAGTGACGTCATGATAGAATTTGCTCATGCCAGTTAGGATCAACACACGCATGACATTGGTCACAGGTATCTAATTAAATTTGATCTGAAAATTGATTCATCGTGATAATAAACCAAACCTAATGTTGTAACGTTAACTGAACAAGCACAACCATATGCTTTGGCATGATGTGGGATTCACGTATTCTTCTCTTGAAACTAATCACCTGGTTGTGTCTAATCACGTGGCTATTCATGTCGAGTAACTGTTACAGGTTTAAAACTCGCGTTTATTATCATGTTGAATCAAATTTTAGATTAGATTTAACTGGACAATCGGAAGAGACGTCAAGCGTGTGTATCCGACATGATTTGCTGACCCACACATGATGACACTTGCAAGTATCCAATTATAAAAGATTAGTCAAGAACCGTGTTTACGATATTCATTGAGTTTATCTGATATTACGAATAAAAAATAATTAAATATTAAAGAAGGTGTAATAAACTCTTTTTTTAATTACGGAGAGCAATAAACAAGCAAACATCACTGATACTGTCTTCAAAATATTTGAAGAAAAAATTGGCATCGTCTGTTGTATTAATTCATATCAATGGTGCTAGCTCTAAACTATTGAGGAAATTCCCCTTTTCAAGCGTTTTACCCGAATGATCTGATTGAAAATTTTGAGCAGCACTTATGATCGATGACTTAAATTAGCCATTTCCCTCCATTTCATTATGCTAGGACAAAATATAAGGGATAAGTATGCTAGGATAAGTATGTAAGTTGAAATATTGAGAAAATATGGAAAATAATAAAAAATAATGACAGGAGAAAAAAAAATTATTTAAAAAAATATTTCTTATTTATCTAACAAAAAAATTAAAAATCCGGAAAACAAAATAAAGGAAAGATGAAATCTCTTCATCAGCTCACACGATTATATCCTCAAAATGGAGTGCTTTCTAATATTGTATCAATATAGCCAAATCAATATGCAGCTTATGCGTGCGCAGTTAATAAAACTTAATAATTTTCTTCGTTTTTCTCTCTTTTCTTTTGTCTTTATTGTGCTATATATATATATATATATATATACGTAAACACTTCCTAAATTCTGACACATCACAGAGCAAAAGAAGAGAGAATGTAGAAAGCAACTAAACAGATATGAATGCGAGAAATAATGAGGAGAAGTTGAAAGATGATTGTTAACCTTAAAATTTCTATCTCTAATTAAACTTATGTTGATGTTATTACAGCCACCTTCTTCAACAGAAATTTTTCCCATTTCGATAATATTTTTGTTTTTTCTTCAATTAAATACAAAGTGTTTCGTAAAGATCACCCTTAATATATATTTTAGAGATCCTTATCAAAAATAAAACAAAAAAGCATTAGGATTCACAGATTAAGAATTCCAGTTATTAAAATGGTAGATGACATGAACGACGAAACAGGCATAATTAGAGGTTGAAACTGTAAGCTGTTTTTAATAATCATCTCTTAACTCTTCTCTGTTTTCTCCTGCTATCAAACTTACTTTGTGTTTTACTGCACCCACACTCCTGTGCTGTGATGCGTCAGATTTTGATAGTGATTTTATTCTGTTATATCTTCTTCTGTTAAGTAACTTCTTCTGTTAAATAACAATTTGTGACCTCCACTGTTCGAACACTTGAGGTCGAACACATTTTTTTAGTTCTTGTTTTATTATGAAGAATCTAAAAGTGCATATTAAGAGTGGTCTTTACAGAACACGATGAATAGATTAATGATTTATACAAACATAATAACTATATCGTGATTAATAAAATATTAATAATTTCTTTATATATTAATAGTTTCTTCGTATATTAATAGTTTCTTTATATATTATCCTTCAATTTTTAAATTGTTATATTTTTTAAAGCAAAAGGTAATAGCATTTGTTTAATTATGTTTACGAGATGTTCAATTCTTATTTCACAGATGTTTTGCTTCTATTATAGTATTGAAATTGTTCAAAATGTAACGTAAACCTTCATACAGTTTATTACAAATTAATAAACAAAACTTGTGATTCAATAATGTTCTAAATAATTTTGAGTCTCGACTTAATTATTCATTTCTTTTAGCATTTAAATAGTTTAAATAAAGATAAATCAACCAAATATTAAGGAATTTTAAAATTTGTTATGAAATTGTTGAAAATTCTAATCAAATATAAAAACATTATACCTAAATATCAACATATAAAAACATATTTATATAACTAATGGCTTTTTAAAAGATTCTTACATTATATCTTGCGAAATAAAGATTCAAATTTTAATTTCAAATAAGCAAAATTTTATTTTTTATATATATTTTTTATTTGATTAATTCACATAATGCTATCAGACGATATGTGTTACGATGTGCCAATATGGAATACAGTTGATGGATCCGTTTCTCCAGAACATTTCAGAAAAGGAATGTAAGTATAACATCTGTTGTGAATAAAATAAAATAACTAATACGAGAGAAATATTATTTAGAAAAACCAACAAATGTTAAAACATGTCGAAACCGTGAGATGTTACTTCGGAATAGATTTTTGATAACATATTTTTAATCCTCAATGGCCCCAAAATTATACTTGTTATAATTATAATATGTTACCGATAATGTGTAGAAATCAGTTATTTTATAGATTTTCTAAAGTACAGATTAAAGTTAAAGTGTTTACCAATTGTTTCAACTCTCAAAGTACCAAAGTAATGTATAAACTATCTGAAATAATCAAATTACGGTAAAAAGTACCAGTACTCAGGATGCCAGTATTTTTTACCGTAAAATCCATTTTCATCGAAACTTGTTACGGAACAAAAAATCTGATGTACCGTATTTTTTACAGTAATAATTACTGTAAACTCACTGAATCAATCTAATTAAATAAATATTGAAATATTGCTGTATAAAGTACATGAAATCTATTTGAAACCACATGAAACAACGTAAAATTCATTTTACAGTATTTTTACTGTAGAAATGGATTTTACGGATGATGCACCCTAAGTACCAATACTTCATGCCATAATTTGACCCGGAACTTCGTGCAATCATAACACTTTTGAGGAGTGTCTCATCTAACAAATGTGTTCCTGTAAAAGTGTTTCACTACTGGGTGCATGTGCAGATAAACTCGCTATAAGTCTCCTCGATTCCTCTAATGCTGTTCTTCCGAAGCTCTGTGTCGTTAAAAGAAATAACTCTTTCTCACGAATAGTGTGCTACTTTTTTAACTGTGACTGCTACAAACAACCGTTAGATTAGATTTGGTAAATATTTAGTTAAAGCTCCCAATGAATATGTCACAAAATGTCAATATAAAATCAATGTCACAATTTTGTGGAGAAAATTTATTTTTTCTAATTTTTCAGTGTTTGAAAAGTTATTCTGATACTACGTTGTTTAGACTTCCAAAAATAAGTCAGAATCTAAAATTTTTCATTGGTTTCATTGATATCTAGTCATAATTTTTCGTATTGGCACTCAGAGAACCGGTACTTTTTACCGTAAAATCCCTTTTTACAGAAACACGTTTGGAGCAAAAAATGTATATAGGGGAGTGCGGGGTCAATTGTAACAGGGTACGATTGTAACAGAGCAAAAATTTCGAGTGTCGGGTTCTAGATTTGGTTCCTAGGTGACACACAAGGTGTATTTAATAAATCTACATGTACACCCCTGCTGGCAACCATTTTTATGTACTTTTGAAAGAGTTACATCACAAAAGATATTTTCACGCTACGTAAGTACTTTTTTTGGTATTAGAATATTATATTGTAACAAAGTAATTTTGTTTAAACAAATAAAAATTATTAACCGAATATGTAAGTGGACACCTTAATTAACATTTCTAAAAAAAAAGATTAGTTTTGTTAATTAACTAGCATTGTTTTTAACAAATAAAGCTGAAATTTCATCTTGGGGACGATTGTAACAATAAGTAAAGGGACGAATGTAACAGTTGAAAATAAATAATCTTATGTTTACAAACCATTACTTAACTCTTTAGGAACCTCCAATATTTTCCTATATCATTTATATTATGTTGCATGTGCATTATTTTATTTGTCTCCTTTTACAGCATAAATTAAAATTTTTAACCCCTTATAGTTAAAAGTTTAACCCTTTAGATCTCTGCTCATTATTATTTTTACTCCTAAAATATCATTATTATTTTGATCAATAAAAAAATATACCACAATTATGATAATATGTATAATTAACTATGTTTTAGTTGAATTTATGAACTGTTACAATTGAATCCGTAAGTGGGAACAATTGCAACAAGTGCACGACTGTCAAAAATTGTTAATAACTAATATAATAACGTTTAAAATAAGGTATTTATTTTTTTTCGAGTAGAGGATAGTCTACTTTACTCGTCTGTCAATTAATACTAATAATATATTGGATATTTTGTTAGTCAAAAATAGTTAAGTAAAAAATGTTACAATTGACCCCACTCTCCCCTACCGCAATTTCTACTGTAATAATTACCGCAAAATCACTGAATCATTTTAATTAAATAAATATTACCTAAACAATACGGTATAATATTTTACAGTAAAAATGGATTTTATAGTAAAATTAATCTTACGGATGATGTACCCAAAGTTACGATAATTTATACCGTAATTTGATCCGGAATTTTTTACCGTGTTCTAGAATTAATTATTAAAAAATATTTATTACAAGGAATCAAACAGTTTAAAATATTATTACAATTTCAGAAATAGAGATGATGTCGTATATTTTTTTTTTCAATATTTAAAAAATTTAGTCAATAAATACAATCAAATAATCAACAAATTAGTTTTTAAAATGACCGAAAAAACTTTTGAACTTTAGCGTTATGGAGATGCTTAATGCGCACCTTGGTAAATTGTGAAAAACTCTTGATTCCGTACTTTAACGGGGAACCCTAGTAGTTATTGTAAGTGACACTAAAAGTTTTCCTTTAAGTAGCTATTGTAATTCATCTCTTAAATAAAATGTTTTTGTGAGCAATATCAACCATCTGTCAAATGAAGCCATTATTTTCCATTATTTTAAATTTCGTTAAGTTTCTACGTATTTATAAAAAATTACAAATTAAAATTATTTTTAATTGTAAGATCTTGACATATTTTTATAGATATATTATAATCTCTAAAATAAAATTGTAAATTAATCTAAATTAAGATTCTGATAAGTCGAAAAAAATGGCTAAAAATGAGTTCAAACATTTGAGTCTCAATGAGTTTGAA
Organism: Parasteatoda lunata; assembly: GCA_949128135.1. Lineage (NCBI taxonomy): Eukaryota > Metazoa > Arthropoda > Arachnida > Araneae > Theridiidae > Parasteatoda > Parasteatoda lunata. The sequence continues at coordinate 67,280,371 of OX421976.1, read as the reverse complement.
ATCTTCATTACTCAAATAAAAAATTAAGCTTTTCTAATTCTTCATAATGAATTTTTATTAAACTGTTTATATGTAATTTATTAAAAATAGTTTTAATTAATGTTTTGCTTTAAAAAATGTGAAAATTTTCTATGTATTTCCAATCAAAAATTTCTAAAAAAAAAATATGATGCGCTAATTCTGCTTAATCATGCTTTTAAGGGCATTAGTTTAATCCTATTTGAATTTTCTAAAGAAATATTTTTACTCATTATTTTCTAAGTACGTATTAAAAAAACAAAAAAAGCTCTAATTAGACATCCAACACAAAATTTCCTTTTTAATTACCAAGATTTAGCACATTACGAGTTCAAGTTATAATTAAATATCTCCTTCGTTAAAGTTGCAAACGATAATTTAGAATAAAAAAAAGTTTATGTACTTCTAAATTGATCATATCTTTTCCTTATTCTTTAAGTATATAAAAAGAAAAACTAAGCAGTAAAAGTACTTTAAAATTTTCTTTTTAGATACTTTTTATACCTGAATACAATGCTAATAATTCCTTTTAACTTCTAATATTTGCATTTCAGGCTTAAATAGTTATTTACGTGGCGATTTTTTTTTATTAGCTTTGCCGCAAATTCAAAAATAAACAAATTTTCAGCTAACATTCTTTTAATCTTCCTTAAAAACTTTTTACTCTCTTTTATAGGGGCAATTCCAGACTAGGAAAAAACTCTGATTTTTATTTTCTAATAAATTGAGCAATCAGGCAAAGTTGGAGTTTTTCCCCTTCTATAATTTTCCCCCTCCCTTAGTATTAATATAAAGATAAAACAAAAACAAAAAATGTAATATGCAAATCGTCAGAATAAGAATTTCGCTTTCTTTTCACTTCGCTTCCCTTGCCGTAAAACTAATTTAGGTTTTATGACGTTTCATACGAGCAGATGCTTTCTTCTATTTGCAAAACGATATTTTATCGCGAGAGAATTTTTAATCAAAGCTTCTGAATCGGACGATAGTATTTTTATTATTTTGTAGTCTCATATTAAAAGCTGGGCATTAAAAATTACAATTAAACGCAGTGGTTGGTTGAGAAGATTGGATATGTATATGAGATATTTAATAACAGATTTGGTAGTTGCAACTAAACAGTTTGATTTTGAGAAGAAGAAAATTTATGTAGCAACTTATTGAATTGTTTGCCTTTATAGTTTCAAAAGACCACAATGGTAAGCCTAAAAAATTAATTTACTTAAACAGAATTTTATATCGTACAAAGTAATATGATGTATTTTTATTATGCATTTTTATATTTATCTGTATGCTTACCTACAAAATACTTTTATTTGATATATATTTAATGTTTTAACTATTTATAATTTCTGAATACTTCTGAATAACAATTTATTGAATTCTTTGTCTGTATAGTTTCTGTGCAGTTTCCAATGTTTGGTGAAAACATTAATTTACTGTAAAACAATTTTATATCATACAACGTAAGATAATGCATTTTTATCATGCATTAGTATATTAATTTTGATGTGTAGCTATGAAATACTTTTAGAACACTTTTAGAAACATATTTAATAGGTTAACTAGAATTAATATCTGAATGCTTTTGATTTTTTGTTTCAATGTTAAGTTGACTGATTGATAGATTGACGGTTTCAGAATAAATTCGCTGGAATTTATTCTGAAACTGGCTAAGTTTCAGTTAACTGTAACAATTTCATACTGAAACTAAAAATTTCTACTTGTAGTTTGCTTTAGTAGTACTTTAGATACTGGCCTACTCTCTTTCCGATTCGATTGAATTTTCTAACAAAATTTATAAGAAACTGGGTAACACGTTCTACTCCCCCAGCTCACAAATCACCTTAATTGCTGCTCATTTATCACTGTATTTTACTTAAATTTGGCTGAAAAAATTATTTTTTATTAAAAATGTATAATTATTACATTATGTAAGCACGTTTTATTACTATGTTAATCGTAAAGAAATAAAAGATTACCTAGATTTAAAAAATAATCAAAAAATAAAAATTTCCCAGATTTGATATATTTGACAAAAATAAATTAACTAGAGAATGCCGAAGGTGAGACAAAGGTGATCAGCTTTTCCCTTTAATGTCTAAGTTCACTGTCAAACATCTCTACTATGAGTGCAATGTGGACATTTAAAGGAAATGTGTGAACACTTCACTTAACTGTCCACTGGAAATAAATTAATGCTCAATCAGTTACAGATGCTAAAAACAAGAATTCGCTTCTTTTGTGATAGGATTACTAATCATACAATTGAAAGCGTGCAAACGGACGGAAATAGATTGAATGATAGTGTAACACCGATCTAGTTCAGCCTCTGGCATGGATGTCTCTATACATTAAGGCATACCGGCATGCAACTCGATAAAAAAAAATAATGAGTTCAATTTAATAGGAATATTAATTATTTTATTACGTAAACTAAAAAAATAAAATATTTAATTCTTATACAAGAGTAAATAAAAATCTGGCTAACACACTAAATTGTAGACTGTTTACCTTTTTGAATTTATAGCCGCAACTCCTATACGAGTTAAAAGTGGTTTCCACTTTAGAATAATAATAAACTTCGAAAAATGCAATTTTCTGACGTCATAGTTACTTGTCCTAGAATAATATTCATTCATTATTGCAATACTTCAGAAGAAACAGGTAAAATTGAAAGTTCGAAGTGTCTAAATGTCTTTCACTTTATTACTCATTGGGAAAATGGATGTTGTTCTAAGTTTTTCATAACCGCCCACTTTTCGACTAAATCAACTGCAACTCCATAATAACAAATAAAGAGTTGCAAGAATCATACAACATCTGACTAACATAATCATGAATAAAAAAGCAGCACAGCAAGATCAAAGGATAATTTTGGAGCAGACGATAATTTTGGAACTTTATTGTTTTCCAGACTCAATACTTTATTGTTTTTGTTTTCCAGCGAGTTACTATTTTACTTTACTTTTTGTTACTTTTAACCAACGAGTATTTTTGATGTTTTTACATAATATTAATAAATTAAATTATTTTTATGCTCATTATATGATTAAATTATTGACAATCGTGGAATTTAAAACCTATCCAGCCCATAGGCCGACAAAAAGACGAACTTCAATTGATGCAATTTTTGCTATACCCATGACTGGAAGTGCTGTAGTATCTATGAAAAACTGTCCAGATAAAAAATAATTTACGAATGGGTAGCTAGTGATTACAATAATGAAATGATAATTTTCTTTTATTTAAAAAAAATTTATATAATATGTTTATTTCAATTTTAAAAGATAATAATTTTCAAATTATAATTTTATGATTTTATATTTTATTAAATTTTGACTTTGGAAAAAATATTTTTAGTTATTTATCAAACAAACAGCTTAATCAAATTTTGTTACATTTAAACTTCTATCATAGCTTTTATGTGACATTTATCCGGATTGTTTGGTAGATTTATTCCATTTTTGTTTCGATTTTTTCTACTTTTAATGCACTTTTCTTTGAAAATTTATGGCTAAATCTTTCATCCTCCAAAAAAGTCCATATCCTTTAAAAATTACTTCCTAAGACAAAAGAAAGAAAATGACTATATTCTACGCATTTACTTGATTTTTTTTCTTCTCAACTTCTAACACCAAGGCGAGCTTTACGGCTGACTCTTCATATTATATTTCACCCCTCCCTTCATAAATATTAAACCTGGCTGTTATGTCGTCTCCTTCTTTTTTCGGGAAAAGCTTAGAAGATTTTTGCGTGGATAAAAAGAAAAAATATGAGTTTTTGGCGAAGTTGGGTTGGCGCCTGTCATTATCACCGAACGGGACCTTCATTATATTCCGAAGCGGTTGAAAGCTTGGCGACAAATGGTCTTCAAGATTTTGACAGGTTTGCGAACGATGCTTCACAATCATAGAGACTACGACGCGATGCCTTGATGACATCAATGGGGAAGCTCGTTTATCAAGGGGAGGCATTGCTTTTTCGAATATTTAATTGAAGAGTTTTAAACCTTTACTCTTATATTTGCTCAATATGAAATTTTTTCTTCTTCTTTCGTTATTCTCATTCAATTACTATGGCACGACATTGCTTTAAGGGCTTTGTCTCTAAATGAACGAAACTCGCTTCTAAAATCTTAATTTAAAAAAAATATTTTTAATATAGCAATTAAAATTTGAATAACTTCAATCTTTTATATATATATATAAATTTTCAAACTTAAAACGCTAAAATATATTTCTAATTTTATACAAAAGTAGAAATTAAAAAAAAATAGACTTAACCTAAAAAAACGATTCTATTTTTTGTTACTTTTTCCACTCGAAACAAAAAATTTCATTCAGAAATTTGTAAAAATATATGCATGTACGCTTTCATGCTTGCGACAGCTTTCACGTTTGATATTTCAATTCTTCGTTGCCAACGGGGGGGAAAAGACCTTCATCGTGTTAAGAAATATTTTGAACTCATTGTATTAAAGATAATGAAATAATGTCACAATTGTTTTCGAATTTTAAATCATATTTTAAATTACTTTCAGGTATACTAATACTTTTGCTGCTTTATTATTATTTTAAAGTAGTACCATCTTAAAGTATTCAATTATAAATATGAACGATGTTGTGAATGTCTTACTTTTTTATTGCTCTACTTCATTTATATAAACTAAAAGCTGTTTTAAAAATATTGTATTTAAAAATATCTATTACTATTTTGCGTTATACAAAAATTAATATTTAATTTTTAAACCTAGATTCTTATTTTAAATGACTCTCGAATATTTTTTTATCATTCACTTAAAGAAATTTAATGCAATATTCTATCTCAATAAATTACTATTTATTATTTTATTTACTTTTACCTTTGAATGTAAAATGATAAAGTAAACAACATTAATAAAGCACAAATAATGGCCGATAAACAAGAACCTTCCTCAGTGTCAAAACCCAGAATATCAGAATAAAACACAAAACAAACATGTTTCAACAAGAAAAAGAGTGTTTATAACATTGACACTGTAGTATGTTCATTTTTGCGCCTTTATTCTAGTTTTATTCACGTTATTTAGCATTATTAATTAGTAACACTAAGTATACCATATCTTCTTTGTATAAAGTGTTAGGTGTGAAAGTTTTTTAAGTCTTTTTTTTTTACTCAACTCTGTTTATATCACTCATTAAAAGAGCTTTAAAATTTTTCCTTTCCTATTTTATTCAGTTTAATAAATTAACATTTAATTCAATTCTCTTACAGATTCGAATTTTAAATTACACAAACACTAGTAATAAATAACACAAAGTATAAATTATACTCGTTTAAATAAAATGTTATTAGTAAAAATTTTATTGTGAATTTAAGTCTTTTGTTGTTCTACTCTGTCTCTATATCACTAATTAAAAATACTTTAAAATTCTTCACTTCCTATTTTATTGAATATAATAAACTAATATTTTTTTTTATTTCTTTTAAGATACTAATTTTAAATTACGTAAACATTTTTTTTTATTTTAAGTGGTAACTAAATCAAGCGGTAAAAAAGATGATGGTGGAAATTTTGTACGGCTTCAATTCATTTATTTAAAAAAAAAAGAAAAACTTTTCAAAACTTTCCACTATTAACTTCCAAAATACAATACATTCATAATTTTATATTTTCCTTTTTTAATTCCTCTACCGTTTTTAATTCCTCTCGGATGTAAACTCAACAACTTTTCAAACAACTTCTTTCCAACTCAAGCAAATAGTACAAAACAAGTCAAAGCAAACATATCCAGCCATAAAATTAACAACTACCGGGCACATAAGAATGACAACAGCTGTGAAGAATGAAAGTAATTCCGGGCAGAAAAGAAAAGGGGTAAGAGAACTGTCATCAGGGAAGGTAGACTCTTTCCCAAACATTTTGAAACTGTTCAACATGCCAAGACATGTTTACCAGAAGAAACTGAAGAGTAAATGCTCAAGACGTTGATGCATTCCTTCTAAAAGCTAAGGAAAATGTGGGGATAGTTTATGGCAATAGAACAACCGTGCATGTTCGTACTTTAGTCCGTTTAATTCTTGTTAACTAATAATTAATTCTTAGGGCGCACTTTAAACCTATATCCAGACTCTGCATCTAACATTTAAATTATTTTAAAAAGAGTTCATTTGTTCAAATGTAATTTTGAGTAAAAGTACATATTACACTGCATTTTATTATTAGAGTACAAATTACTTACTCTATTAAAAATTCATTTTGTATTGTTTACTAAAAGTGTTGTAATAAGAAGTATTATTTTGAATACCAGAATTTCTGGTAAACCATTACAACATGAACGGAAAAGTTACCAAATGAACGGTTTAAATATTATATACTTTAATTTTATTAAACAAAATTAAGGGTTTTTTACCAGAAGTGTCGCGTCATTATTGCATAGTATGGTAATTTTACGCTAATTTTTTTCTCCGAGTAAGATCCTGAATATACAAAAGTAATCCTGATATCTTTCATTTCCAGCACCATAAAATAAAATAAAAAAGACAATATTTAACAAAGGAATTTAACAATTATATTAGTTTTTCATATCTTTATAATATATATTATTTTCTGTTATGTAATAATTTCGATTTTAATTATTAATTAAAATTAAAGTCTTAAAGCTAAAAGTGTTGTTACTTTATTACATCAAAACGGAACTGTATGTTAGTAATTTATTATATAAAACTTTATAATAAAGATGTTAAGTTACTGTTTTACAATCTTTAATCGGTAAATAAGTTAGATTACCTTCTTTTTTTTAAATTTTATGACAAACTGTGTCATAGGTCAGTGTATACAATTTGAATAATATAAAATAACTATATAAAACAATGCTAAGAACCAACTTTTCGCACTGATTTTGAATAATCAAATCTCGTGCGAAAATTTACTCAACTTGTGTTTATAATAACTGAAAATATTATATAAGAATTTTAAAAACTATTTAAGGGATAAAGTTGCAACGGTAATTGAAATTAGTTTTAAGTTAATGTCCAAATTAAATCGAGACCAATATCTGTATTAGTAAAATATTCGAGATCTTTTAATTAAATTGATTGTAATATTGATTTACTTAACAACCCGAAGAAAACAAAGCGAAACGTTTGTGTTAATGAGTGAAGCAAGTAAAGGAATGCCCCATATACACACTGTAAAAAAAGAGTCACTTAAAAGTGACCAAAAATGTGTCAAAATAGCTCCATAACAAACAATAGTCGAAGTTGAAAACCCCATGCATTCATCATTAAGTATAGTCACATGCTCAAAATTGAAACAGCTCTGACAATCCATTTTCATTTGTAAATAAATTGTAGGTAGATGATTGTTGATTACCGATCTAAAGACATTTTTTCTCCTTGATCTAAGTATGGAATGAAGAAAAATGTAGCAAAATTTTGTCTAATAAGATTTTTTTTTTCGAATATTTGATCGTTATAAACTAATTAAGTACGGGCATTCTCGCATTTGAGGATGATGCGTCCCTTTGTCGGTATGTGTCATTTTTAAGACTTTTCAATTTTCAGCATCTCACTATACTCAAAATTGATGACATAGGTTTTTAAATTCGATCACATTTTTGCTCAATTTTGTGCAACCCTATTTTACAGCGCATTATACCCTCTCCATATGCATTAATCTCACATTCAACCCGTTTGTATCTTTATCATATGTATATATGCCTTATCATATCCATATACCTTATCCATTATCCTTATCTTATAGCTTGTCCTTATATGGGAATGAATTCTCCTTTAGTTCATTAAAATAAGAAAGATATAATTATTAATTTAAATTTTATACTATTTTATTTCTAATGCCCACCTAGAGAATGACCTTTCGTCATAAAGGCATCTGAAGTGCAGATTTTTTTTCCACTTTTTCGGGGACTCCATATTAGGTGGGCCAACATTGTCCTCACGGTAAGGACAGATAGTACAGAGAATGAAAGAACATCCATGTTTTGCCCTGGATTCAAACCCCGAACCTTTCTGATGCAAGTCCAGTTTCCGGACCCCTACACAAGCCAGTCGACAAATTTTTTATTATATATAAGGGTTTTTTAAACATACATCAAATAGACTATTTTAAGAATTTGAAATATATTTTGTGAAAATATTGCAATTTTAAATACTGTACAAATATATCTTATACATTTATACGAGGTATTAAGAGCTTTAATAAAACGAAATACCAAATTTTCTATACATTGTACATAATGTTTAATCTTCCAAACAAATTAGCTCAAAAAAAAAACATTTATATTTAATGAACTTTAACCTTTAGATGGAAAAATGCTTTTATTAAACATAATTACGTCTGCTTAGAAAAATATTATTTTTTTATCGAATGAGTACAAAATATTATTTTGTTATCAACTGAGTATCAAATATTATTTAATTCTGGTTTCTATAAGAATGTAGGAAGAAAAAAATTTAAAAGTAAGGATTATGATTTTTATTTTTTTCCTTGAAAGGATTATGTCTCGAAAAAAAACTAAAACTAGTTAATATCAACTGTAAAGAGTAAAAAGCTTTCCTTCGCGATAATACGCTACCCTTATACGTTCAATTATCATAAAATAATTTAAATTCTACTGCGTTTTAATAAAAAATGTAGATTTGAAAAGATTAATAAAAGCATGATTAAAACTACCATATTATGGTGAAATTACCATGTTTATGGGTCTATTAGAACGCCAAAAAGCAAAGAAATTTTTACCGAAGTGCTTAGGCAATGATTTTGTAAAATGAACAATAAAATAATATTTTATAATAAGTGATAAAAAATTTTAAATGCACAGCATCATAGAGAATGGCATAAAAGAGAGCACAGCCATAGAAGAGATACCATAGAGCACCATAGAGCATGGCATAAAAACTATTTATTTGGTTAGATTTACTTTTCAATTTTGTATTTTTTACTAAATGTGCAGTGATAAGAATTATAATTTTGAGAACAGAATTTCCGGTAAATCGCGTTATCATGTGAATGGAAAAATCACCAAAGAAATGGTTTACCGTATATTTTGGTTTTATTAACCAAAATTATGTTGTTGTTTTTTTTTTTACCGGAAGTGTAATTACATGTACGGAAATTACAAGTTACAGTTCGTAAATTACAAGTTACAGTACGGAAATTTTACCAGAATTTTTTTCCGTGTAAGAAGAAAAAAAAACATTTTTGGAAAAATAAAAAGCGTTTATAATCTATTTTTTCAACATTTAAAAACATTATCCAACTCTGCATAGGCTGGGCTCTGAAAATTTGCATTAAATGGGAATTATTCATTGATTTTAATGGTTTCAGTATCGATGGAAAAATCTCGTCAAATAGGTACTTTTTAAAAAACTAGTTTTTGCTTTAATATTTATTTATTTTTAATCTTAAAAATCGGGCAATTTTTTTCGAGAAGATAGTATTTATTGTTAAAAAATGTAGCCTAGCTTCGAGATGATCGCATGAAAGAATGTTTTATTTTTACTTTTCTTGGTGTAAAAACTTCGAAAAACACTTTTAAGCTGCACTATCAGGAAATTAATGCTGAGCAATCAGCATTCGTGTAAATTAATTGATATTTCTTTTTATACCTAGAAACATTAAAAAATAATCGAAATTGCAGTGATTTGAATGTTATTATACACATAACATAAACTGCGCCATAAACTCTCCAAAACTTCTTTTAACATTCACAACAACTCACATCCTGAGAGTATTAATTAAAAGCCAACAAGTACTTCCGATTTATCACTTACTATAGGACGCCAATAGGACGCTTAATAGTCTGCATTCTCTTCCCTATAACTTCCTCAGACTTTCGAAGTGAAGGCATTTATCTCTGGTGCCTCTAATATATGGGACATTCACTGAACGATCTGAACCTCATCGGCATGTAAACTACGCTTACTCGATCACAAGTAATTGCTTCATTTTTTCTTCGCCTTGTTTCGCATTCTGCGTCTCCGGAACAAAATTAAATTGTTAACTACACAAGAATAAAATAACTAATCGATTTATAGTTAAATTTTTTTTCCCATAATTGCTTATAGGTTCGTTCCATCGAAGGAGAGAAAGATTATTTTATTTGATTGAAACGAGTAAATAAAATATTCAATTTCATTGGTTTTCAAGACAAGCTCGATTGAATTCAATGCATTTTACCCAAGAAAGAAAAGAATTTTTCATTTAGGCATATAAACCTAGTGAAAATCGAAATCCGTGGATATTTTTAAACTTTTATATAAACTTTCTTTTTCATACAAAAATTGCCTTTTTTATTGTCCATTATATTAGTAACCAGTGCTGATAAAATATAGATAAAATATATTAGTAGCCATTGTGAGTATAAAACCATTTACTTCACAGCAAAATGCTGTTATATAAGAACGAACTCCTGTTTTCGTGTTTTATTTATCAGATAAGTAGTGTTTTTTAACAAAAAAAAAAATAAATAAATATGTCAGCATTGTGATCAGCGTAAGCCGAGAGCAGAATTCGCATCACCAACCAATGCCGGAATTCGAAACGGGTTACCTCATTGATCAGTGGTAGCTCTATTTCTGAGCCCCGGCAGTTCCAATTTTTGGTTACGAAGAAAAAATTAAGCTACCTTTTTCCTTAAAGTCGAACTTATTGAAATCATATTTAAGTGTAAGAACATTTATAACTATAGTGTTTAATGATTATTAAAATGTCTGGCAATTAAATTTACCAAAAAATTATATCCTAAAGACAGATAATAATCAGGTATCAATTCGACAATGAAGCGAAATATAAAGTTTATTTATACGATGTGTTCAAAACCATAAAAGAATTGCTGAAAAAAATCGTAAAATGATTTGAAAAAAGTTAAAGTTATCTTACGGTAAGCAATACTGCGTGGCAAATATTAAAATTTGAATTGTCAGTTTTAATCTATTATGATTAGGGTGAAAAACAGAGAAAAATGTTTTGTGAAAAACAGCTTTAAGAAATCAAATATACAAAACAAAAATTGCAGCGCATGGGTAACGATGAAAACAGTATAAATCGGTATTTTTTTTTTTTTTTTACTATGAAAATATGTTGTTTTTTTCTGTAGAATATTGTTCTTTTTTACAGTGTAGAAGTTAGATAATATTTTGCTTTAAATTAAAAATGTTTTTTTTTCTTTCGAGAACCTAATTCTTTACTTTATTAAGACTCTTTTTATTACATAGTATTAATTATGATTTTTGAAACTTTAAGTGAATGAATTATTTCCATCAAATTTCACTTTTTCTTAGGACGAAAATTCCTCCGTGAAAATTGATTTTTTTTTTTCGTATAGCATATCACAATCTTTTACTTATAAATGCATTCGTCGCCTTCACGGACAAACTAATTCATGCACAGAATATTTTCACACATATTTTGAAATCGCAAAATGAACTCATAAAAGTCTTTAAAAAACAAATCTTAAAATAAAACAAAAAATTCTAAAAGAAATGAGGTGTAAAATTGAGATCTTTATTAGAAGGAATTCAAGATCTGTGCAAAGAGAGATGAGAATGATACTTTAAATAGCAAGAACATCAATCGATTTCTTAATGATTCAATTCTCAGAAATAGGAAAACCTATTTGCGCAAGACTACATTTTGCCTGTAATCACTCCCGGTAACCTATAAAAGTATCAAATTCGTACTCTTCTACTCGATTAGCGTTGCAACAACCGCTCTTCTGAAATTTTATCTTATGCAATTTTGTCTCTAAATAGCATCGTTTGAAATGCTATCTTTGAATGTCAGTAATAATAAGGCTCAGTGAGCAGTAAAACGGCCTCATTCTCTTCCTATGAAAGAACAATTGTATTTGTTCAAGATTCATTTCAGATTTCATCTGAAATAACAAAGAGTTTTAAGTAAGAGGACAATGCTAACTTTAATATTCAAGCTAGATTTATAGAAATGTTTATCTGAAATGATTACCAAAGTTTGACGTTTTTTTTAACGAGGGACTTGATTAAGCAGAAGAGGACAGTTTGATCACTCATGTTATAAATAAAAAACTATTTTTATTATGAAGTGTCACGTTCAAGATTCACAGACATACAGAATCTAAGATTCTTTATATATTTCATCTGAAATAAAAGTACTTCAAGGGAGCAATGCTTACATAAGTATTTATGCTCTATTTATCGAAATAATTACTTGAAACTGCTTAAAGAAGTGCGCATTTATAGCATTTATTCTATTTTAGCAATTTATTCTATTTAAACATTTTCTCAAGTAGTATGACATTATAGGACAAAAATTAATGGTATCCACTGGCCATAGCGTGACTAAATAAGAATATTGGCGATTAAAAAATTTTCACACTGTAAAAATTTCCGGAAAATGTTACGGTGAAAAAAGTACTGACACCTGAGTGCATCATCCGTAAAACTCTTTTTTTTTGTAAAATCTATTTTTACCATAAAATTTTGAACCATAATTTTTGCAGTAATATTAATTAGATTACTTTCATTCAGTGGTCATTAAATATAACTGTAAAAGTTACAGATTTTTATCAGATTACTTTATTATTATTGTTATTACTACATTAATAAAATTTTTTGTTTTCGTTAAACTTTACGGTAAAAAATGGGTTTGCCGGTACTTTTTACCGTAATTTGATCCGAAATTTTCACAGTGCAGCCAGTTGCCCCCCAATCATTTTTCTTGTCGAAAATACACCCCAAGTACATTTTATTATTTTTTTAATAAATATGTGATTATTATGAAGGTTTTATAGTATTTTGAAAATTACTTTATTTCACGCTTGTATCTTAAATATCTTAAAATTTTTCTTCATTTTAAAAATCAATCTTGTAATATTTACTACATTTTGATAAAATCTATGAAGTAAATACCTTGCATTATTAATAACAAAAGTTTTTTGTAATCGTTAAATTTTTTTTTTCTTTTTTTTTTTTTGAAAAATAATGTTACTACTGGCCTTTGGCCAGTAGCGAAATTTCCTAATTTTGCCCCATACGTGATAAGTAGACTCAAATGTGTTTATTCAAGATTCATTTCAGATTTAATCTGAAATTACAGTGAATTATAAGCATTGCTTAAATTTCTATTCTCGATTTATTAAAATATTTATTTTAACCAACATTCTCGTTTGTAACGAATTCATAATATGACAATATAAAAAGAATGTTTTGATTACTTCTGTGAAATTTATATTCGTTAACAAATACAGTGTAAAACTATTGTCATAAAGTTCGGTTAAATTTTTAAATCGAATGATTGTTTTTTATAATTGTAATGCCAACAGAAACATGAAACAAGCAATTTCTTGATTTAATAAATAGCAGCAGATAAAATAGCCCAATTGTTTTCTTGTTTCCATTTATTTACCGACATCTAAACTATATTCTATTTATTATCAAATAAAATGGGATAATCTACCCACGTGTCATTTAAAAATTAAGAAAATTTCTGTATAGTTTTTAATTTATATTTCATCAATTATTAAGAGTCATTTTATTTTCCAACCATATCAATAAATTTTAAATCACGATGTGTTTTTAAAACAAATTTATCGGTAGATTTACTTTTAAAAAAGCAAATTTTCTAACAGTTTGTCGAAACTTGTGAATAATTGCTTTGTTTTACTTGTGTCAATAAATTTATATCCCTGTAAACAGACAAAATATACAGAATTTAAAAATATATTTCGTAATTTTAAACATAAATAAAGCTTTCATTATAATGAAAATATGTTTTAAATCAAATATATCATATATTCATATAATGTGATTTTATTCGCTTTATTTTCACAGTGAAGACAACTACTCAGAAAGTTATAAGCAAACCCTTACAACAACATTTCATGAATATTAAATTATGAATGTAACATTTTCCCATTCATAACAGAGAAATTCCGAGTTGAAATTCCGTGTTGAGACGTCTAAACTTAACTATGGAAAAAAATAAAAATTTAGATGAACCCTTCAAACGGGATGACTTTCCATAGCTCACAACTCGAGAAAATCCACTCAAATGGAATGATTATACAGATAAATCAAATTTTAAAAATATCTGGTCCACTATGCAAACTAGATCGTATACAACTACCTTCATGTCAAATTTTTCTGCCGTATCCTGACCTATGGAAAATACTTGATGCGTATAGATATTTTCTGTAGTGTATTGTTACAAGAAATTTCTGTGAAATAGTTTTTTTTTCTCCGTAGCGTACGGATAGTCTCCAGAAACTTTTCTCCCAGAAATTTTTCGTAATATAACAGAATTTTTTTTACTTTGAAGATCCGAACAAAACTATGTGAAGCAAATCTATTTCAAATTTCCTAGAATAGAAATATTTTTTTTAAAAAATAATAGTAAATTAATCAATAAATTGCTTTAGAAATTATTTCAGACTTAAACTAAAAACAATAAAAATTAAGCTAATGATGTATTTTTATTTATGAATTTGAAGAAACAGAACAAAAATTGACAAATGCAAGATGGAATATATAAATTTGTATCCTATACTTCTATAAACATATTTCACAATTCCATTTCTTAAAATATTTTGAAAAATTAAAAAAAAAGGCTTTTTGCTTGAGATAGAGACAAAGAAGTCTAAATGCCATTCAAATCCGTACAATTTGTTTCAAATAAATTTTATTTATTGTTGTGTACAAGAAGAAGAGAAGAATAACTATTGATAAATATAGTGTTGAGTTTATGGCTTTCCTTTTAACATAGTTCGGCTGTACATGATACAAAACAAACTTATTTTGCAATTCAGAGCGTCGACAATTTCAAAACAAATAGTATTAAATAAGTCAATAAATCGCTTCAAAAATGCTTTTTGAAAAAGCAAAAATAAAAAGTGAGCTGATGAAGCAATTTTATTTATAGATATGAAAAACAGAAATAAAACTTAAAATTTCTTGGTGGAATTTAAACATTTTTAGTCTGCAATCAACAAATAAATTTCACAATTCTATTCCTTAAAATTGTTTTAATAAAATCAAAATATATTTTGCTTTAAAAAAAATTTTAGTTTCAGATGCAAACAAAGAAAGTCTAAATAACATTCAAATCCATAATATTTGTTCCAAATAAATTTATTTACTGTTGTGAACAAGAAAATAAGCAGAATAATATCCTATAAATTTGATGTTGAATTTATGGCTTTCTTTCTAACAAAGTTCGGAACAAAACAATGCAGAACAAATCTATTTTGTCATTCAGAGCGTAGACAATTTCAAAACAAATAGTACTAAATAAGTCAATTGCTTTAGAAATACTTTTTGAAAATAAAAATGACAATAACTGAGACGATGAAGCAATTTTATTTATAGATATAAAAAAAACAGAAATAAAACCGAAAAATTCTCAATAGAATTTAAAAGTTTTTTTTCTACACTTCTACAAGTATATTTCGCAATTCTATTCTTAAGTAACGAATAATTATAGCTGAACCTATGAAGCAATTTTATTTATAAATATAAAGAAACAGAAATAAAACCAAAAAATTCTAGATGGAATTTTCTATTCTATTTTTTATTCTACACTTTCACAAATATATTTCACATTTCTATTACTTCAAAAACTTTAAAAAACTCAAAATAGATTCTGTTTTAGAAATGCTTCAAGATGAAAATACAAACAAAATAATCCAAGTTGAAACTTCATTCAAACTCAAATGCAACCGCTTATACAAGATGTGGAGAGTTCTTTCTTTTGCAGTGATAAACGATGACCATCTCTTTTATTCAATTCCCATCAGTCAATGCATTTGTCATGTAACAGACTTCTTGACCGAGACAATTGACCACTATAGCCGTATCTCTCACGATCGGGGTTGGATCCGATATAGGCTAAAGCGTATGCTGCCTGACAGGCCCGGAAAAAAGCATCACTCATAACACAATGAACACAGCTCATTCAATGCCCAATAAAAAGAAGTTCTCCGTCTTTCTGATCTGTTTGCTGTAAGCATGAATCTTGAAACTTTATAAATCTTAGGGCGAAAAAAAAAGGCTTGCGGAAGTTGCTAGATGAGTTTATTTTCAGATGTTATCATCTTAAGACAAATGCTCGTATCATGATGATGAATTAGTGGCAGGGATATGACTTTGTGAGGTATTATTATTTCGACCATCTTTTGTGTTTAATGTATTACTTAATCCATCAAGGAAATAAATGCTGTTGTGAACTATTACGTTATATAAATAAAAGTTTGTTTTTCTGACTAATAAGAAAAACAGAATCGACGCAGGGCTACTTTATATTTAAATTTCTCTAATTTAATGACTAACACAGAATTATTTTAAATAAATTATATGGAAATAATATGATTTATGTACCTAATTGATTATGTATTTGAAAATTTTGACTCTTGAAAATAAAATTGAAAATACAATTGTGGTTAGTTTTAAAATTGCTACTGACTGAAGTTAATAAAAAAAGCTTTATTACTATTAGCCGTATACTTTAATTTCTTCAAGCTATTAAAATAAATCTATATATATTTCTAGTTGCCTACAAACAGACGGCAAAAATATTTGCAGAAAAAATAGAACTAAAAATTCTTTTGAAAAATTATATCCCGTAACTATGTCCTTCTTTTTAGAATTCAATTAAATTTATTGCCGATTAAAAGTATTTCTTATTAGATGTACCATATAAGAAAGTTTGTATTTATCAGAGCCTCTTGAGATTTAGAATGTACTAGCCCACTTTGGCGAACAGCTTGTTCATCTTTCAAAATTATTGTGTGCTACCTATAAACTCTAATAGTAGCCAAGTTGAATGCACCGCACAATTGTATGTAAAAATTCTAATTCCTCACCCCCTCTTCCAATCTTGCACCTTAATAAGTTTTAAACAATATATAAACCACATTTTTTCATCGTCTAGTTTTACCTATTTTCAATAGATGTCCGTGATATTGTCAAAGTTCTTTATGTATTGAATTTTAGTCATTATTTAAAATAAGTCCGTCAGATATTAATTCACACATACCACTGTAAGCATGAGTTCTCAACATTTCAGTATAATGGGCAGTAGATATTTTAAAATTATTTTCCACCCGGTCATGAGAAAAGATAGAAAACTCATCCAATGACGATGTACTACTTCCTCACTCACCTTTCGAGAAGTAACATGAGTATTGTATTATACATATACATGCTATTCCTTGAAAAATGCATGCTTCGTCACCAATAATTGGTACTATACAACTAAGTTTTTATTTCTATAAAATATATATAATTATTCTAAATATATACTTAACATATATCTAATTATTCAGACTATCTAATTAACAGACAAAAGAAAGAAGGGGGAGAAGAAGGGGGAGAAAGAAAAATAATAATAATAAAATAAATAACAAACAACTGGGAAAAGAAAAAGAATTAATTAAAAAATATTAAAAAAAAGGATAAAGTTTTTTTAAAAATCCGGAAAATAAGAGATATAATCTTTTCATCAGCCCACACAATTATATCCGAAAAAAGAGTGCTTTCTAATATTGTATCAATATAGCCAAAGCAAAATATATCAATACAATAGTGTGAAGAGCACTCAAAAAAATTTTTAACAAAAATTACGACAAATAGAATTAAACACAATAAGTAATAATAACACGTAAAAACAGAAAATAAAATATAAAGAAAGAGCGGAACAAAACAAAATCTATAAAGCGAGTAGCGAATTAAAATGAACTTACATGAACGGGAAATTTTTCAAGAATGATTTAAAATATTTTTGTAACAAGATTGCCAGATTGCTAATTATGAAAACAAAGGCGCAAATTGAGCGTAACTAGAGGAGTTTAAAGTGCGTTCTTGCTACATTACTGAAGTGCGTTTGATTTGTTAGTTACCAAGGATGGGCCAGAAAATGGATGTGCGCAAGGTAATATTATACTGGATAATTTAAAGAAGTTGACTATAAATAATTTTAGAAAATAAATATTTATTTAAGAAAAAAATTGAATTAGAAAATAGAAAGAAACATGAATTGCCTGTTTTGCACATAATTTTAGCCACGGATTTGCCCGAAATGGATTTGCACATGGAAAAATTATATAAATTAACAAAGAAATCTTTTTCATAAATAATTTTTAGCCACGGATTTGCCCGAAGTGGATTTGCACATGGAAAAATTGTATAATTTAACAAAGAAATTTATTAGCAAATAATTTTACCCACGCATTTGCCCGAAATGGATTTACACATGAAAAAATTATATAAATTAACAAAGAAAAAATAACGAAGCAACTTATTTTAGTAAATAATTTTAGCCACGGAATTGCGCATGGAAAAATTGTATAAATTAGTAAAGAAATTTTTTAATAATAAATCATTTTAGACACGGAGTTGCCCGAAATGGATCTGCACATGGAAAAATTATATAAATTAATAAAGAAAATTTTTAGTAAAGGAATTTTTTAGTAAATAATTTTGACCAAGGATTTGCCCAAAATTGATTTGCACATGGAAAAATTATACAAATGAACGAAGAAATTTTTAGTACATAATTTTGGCCACGGATTTACCCGAAATGGATTTGCACATGGAAAAATTATATAAATTTACAAAGAAAATTATTAGTAAATATATTAACAGTAATATGCGATAAACTCAGTGATTTTATATAGGATTTTATAACTTTAGTAGGGTATCTATTGTTTTTTATCAAATTTTGAAAGAGTTTATAAATTTGTTTTTTGGATAAATAAATATTACTACATATTCTTTTAATTCTATTAATTTCATTAAAAGTAGTATTTAAATAGACGCTCCCAGAAACATTAGAATTCCAAGTAATTAGTATATTAATTTTAAAATCAAAATCATTTCTTTTATCGTATAAGTCAACAAAGCAGATATTTTCTTCTTTTATAATACCCAAATCCAAAAAATTGAAACTAATATTATCATCCTGATTACGAAGCAAGATTAATTTCTCGGAGTAAATATCATTTAAAAAATAGTATAATCTTGAAAATTAAAGATAATTAAGTCATCAATATATCTAAAAACAAATTTAAAACTAAGAGTATAATTTTTTTCATAATAATGCAAAAATAAGTTAGCTAAGAGAGATGAATAATTAGATCCTTGTGGTATTCCATCAATTTTAAGAAAAATATCCCTTCCATTGTAAAGATAAATTAAAAGGACAAAAATCAATCAGAATTTCCCAAAAATCAAAATCGCAACAAAGGATATTTTTGAAATCATAGTAATATAATTCAAAAGGACATCTTTTAGTGAGAAAGGGGAATGCTATTGAAAAAATCCTGGATATCAAAAGTCGCAATATAATTAATTTTATTATGTTTAATAAAATCTAAAATAGGTTGATTAGTGATAATCCAAGAGAAACCTTCTTTAGAAATATTGTTAATAATTTTATTTAAGTAGTTAGAGAAAATGGTGCCAGGTTTAGTTAAATAAGTATATTAGATCCACATGTGATAGTTCTAAATTTTACAGGAATTTTATGAAATTTCGGACTGATAATTAAGTAAGGAAATTGTATATTGCTGATTTTCATTTTTAATCTCTTATATAAAGCTAAAATTTTTTTAATGACAATATTATTATTCAAATTACTAAGTTTAAAATTTTTACTATTTTTTAATTCCGTCTTTAAAAGTTCAACATAGAGTTTTTTACAGAAGATTGCATAATTATTGTTAGCTTTGTCTATGGGAGTAATTACAAAATTTTTTGAAAGTTGCTTAATTGATTGAACAATATTAGAAATAATTGTTGGATTGTTACTGTTATTTATATTATCCTTATTATTGAAAACAAAACTTTTAAAGTAATAATAAACACCCCATTTCCATTCTGTTAGCATACCTAAAGGTAAAGAGAATCTATTTGATATCTTTAAACAAAAACTATTGAGATCATTAAGAAAGTATTTTAGAATTTTATTGATTGATATATGGTAAATGGGTCTAAATTTTTGTGCCTTTTACCATTAAATTCCTAAGTTCTAAGTTTTCTATAATGTTTAAATTACCAGTAATTATATGTTTATGATGTTTATCAACAAAATCAAAATATTTCTCTTCCTCACAGTGACATTCAAAATCGGATATGTTAATGCTCCCTAAATTTTTGCTTAAATCATTATAATTAAATATAGTTCTACCAAGAGATTTATTATATTTAAAGCTTTTAATTATTTTAAAATCTTTTAATGGAAATAAAGTTTTAAAATTTTAAAAATATTATGAAATTTGATCTTATCGAAAATAGGATTTTGAAAGTTAATAACGAAATATAAATGATCTAAATTTTTCTTTTTATTTGGCAAAATTTTACTCATTTTGGCTTTTGAAAGATCGAAACAAGGAATTTTGAAATGTAAATTAATAAATTAATAACTTGCAGCTTATACGCAATAAATGATACTTATTGTTTTTCTTAATTTTTTTCGTGTTTTTTTTATTTTTTTATTTTGCTGTATATATATATATATATATATATATATATATAATCCATGCTCAAAACAGCATATAACTCATTTTTGAGCAAAATGCATAGTATCAAAAATTAGTCATCGTGTGCTCATTTTGAGTAATTTGTTGTTTTAACGAGATTGGGTGTAATCTCAAAAATTCGTTATCGCGTGCTCATTTTGAGTAATTTGTTGTTTTAACGAGAGTCGGCGTAGTCTCGAAAATGAATATAAGCTGTTTTTAGCATGTCACTATTCTCAATAATGAGTACACCGGGTTTTCTAATTCAACTATATTTATTATTTAAGATGGATTTTGATAAATTTTAAGTAATTGATATTTTTAAGAATCTCTTATTACAGGGTTTTGTTTCGCTGATGGATTAGAATAAATTTCAGAAATATGGATTTTCTCTCAATCTAAACTTTACAAGCTAGTTTACATGAACATATTTTTAAATAAACTAATTATGGAAATATTTGAATTTAGTTAAAATATTAAATGGGGACATTTAAGTTTTAGTTAGTATTAAGAACAAGCATTCTACAGTGTAAGTTAAATGTTATGAATTGCACTTTCATGAAACTTAAAAATTTTTCTCGCCAGATGTTTCCAAGCTCTTAATTAACAAAGTTTCTCTTTAAAAGTCCAAAGAATTTATAAATTTAAATTAAAACTTAACTATATTCATTTAATTTGTTGTACTCATATTTAAAAAAACAGTTATAATTCAAAGGAAATTTTATTTAAAATGCAATACTAAAACTATACACAATGTATAGTAATAATAAAAAAAACTTATTTTTGCAAGAATACTTTTATTTTCTTTCGGTGCTCTTTTTTTCCTCCGCAGGCTTTTTACTATGTGTTATCTTAAAATAGTTTTTGATCCTTTTCATTTAATAAAAAATCAAAGAAAAAAAGCATGTCATAACTTTCCATTAATTAACAAACAAAAATAAATTGTAGCTAAAACAATTATCCACATTCTTCTAACATATTCTTATTTATGTAACATTTATTTACTAGACTACTCTTTAAAGTTTCTTATAATTTAAACATACAAATTAATTTTTAAACCTTCTCACATGTATAATTTGCACTTAAAATACTGCAACTTGCACATTGTTCATACGTCACAATCACATATTTCCCTGTTGAGCAGTAATTTTCATGTCCACAGATTTACAAAATAAACATAAATCAACCTTACAGACCATTACATATTATTTTTACTCAATAAATAAATATCAAAAGTTTCGAATTGAGGACATTTTAGCATTTCAGCATAGTGTGCAATTACTATAGCATAGCGTTTATATTGAGCTACGTTAACAAGCAATAATAAAAGCTGCTTACTGACTGTAGTCAGTGAGTGGGTGGGTGAGCACTTTGATCTGCCAGTGAAGTGACCAAGAGATCTCGGTATGGGTCCTCTACCGTAAATTACTTCACTTCATACGCAAATCGTTGGGCTACCAGAGTTCCGGGAAGCCATCCCGTCTGCAGAGGATCAAAACTGTGATGGCATGTCTTCGGATCTTCCCCAGGGATGTTTCCCAGACAGTCGCCATAAGCAAATTGTGCAGCCTTAGGGTAGCGTACTACTACTATTTCATAGAATTTGAAAAAAGGTTATTTATTGTTTCATTTACCAAATATGCATTTATTATTTACACATGTTTCGTTTGAAGCATCTAAATTTATTAAATTTATTTATAGGTATAATTCATTTCATTTTCTTATTTTATTTTATTTCTTTCCTTATTTTTTTTTATTTTATTTATTTTATTTATTTTATTTATTTTATCTATTTATTTATTTAATTTTTTTATCTTATTTATTTATTTATTAAATTAAAACCATCTACTATGTTAAGCATGTAAATTAAATATCTTACACTACACCCTAACATAAAACTGTTAAGGGCTCAAAATCATCATGCTATTTTATGCTCACCTTCATTTCAAACATTTAAGTAACCCTACCTTTACACAACATTAGTCAAAATTCCGTTGTTATTTTTACAACTATAAACATTTTAAGAATAATAATTTTACATATTCCATATAATTTTTTAATTAAAAAATACTACTAAAACTATTATACTACAAATATTAGTAAAAACAAATAATATTAAAAAATAATTTATACTACAAAATTGTAGATTTCTGATTAGTATATACTTTAGCAAAAAATGATATAAGCGTCTAAACTAATTATTATCTGGCAAAACATTTTTAAGAAAGATTTTTTTTTTAAATTTAATTTAACAAAACTGCATTGATTGTGAAATTCAACTTCAATTTGGAGAGCGAATAAAAAAAAGGTGCCTAGTAAAAGCGAGAGATTTGATTAATAAACTAGAAAGTCATGAATGTGAAAGAAAATTCATTTTTAAACCTCCTGCTATCTAGCTATTTGGAGAAGGTGCATTTATTTAAATTCATAAATATTAAACTCACATCATTAGCATAAAATGAACAAAAAAGGGATGCAGCTTAAACTTCTTCAAAATATCTGTGTCTTCAAAAAAAAATTTTAAAAAAAACTTTTGTGAAAAAATTTGAGCAAACATATACACTTGGTCTTTGTTATTCAAAATAAATACAGACAAAAAAAATGTAAGATATTTCAAATCGAATAAAACATTACCATTGGATTTTCTTCAGTTTGAAATTCTAAACAAATTCCAATTAATTTAGCGGCTCAGCTTTGTCTAGAATTTAATTATAATTCCTTATTGAAGAAGATTAGATTTAATTAATACCCTCATTCAAGATTTGATTAGTACCCACAATAATATAATTTCATTAACGCTAATTTTCTTTTGGTTATTAAATTAGCCAAAAAATTTAAATTGCTCTTTTTTAAAAAAATTATTTACACGATTCAACAGCAAAATATGTGTTAACCACGAAACTCTATTTTTTGTATGCACTATTTTTGGGTAAATACGTAAAAACAATAACTGTAAAAATTCATTTAAGTTTTTTTAAAAAACTTATTTCTTTAATGAATATTGAATCCCAAATTATCAATAGAAATATTTTAAACAATGAATTTAAAATCCGTGCAAAAGAATGGTAAAATGAATGGTAAAATGTAGTTTTATTCCACTACAACGCTTTCATATTAAAGCATCGAAATTTATAATCAATAATTGTTTATTTCTATTAAATGTTCCTAAATTCTTGAAGAGTTATCTTCCATATTTTATCTTTTTCCTGAATTTAATGCTATAAACCAAGCAAAATTAATTATCATTTTTAAGAAAGTTTTTTATTATTTTCATTAACACTACGAATTTTTATTTCGGACTCTAAATTACACAAAAAATTGAGCAAGTTATTTTTTCTTTAAATGCTTAAGTTATTCTAGATCTTATGATGAAACAAATACATCGTGTGTCTTGAACACGAAGATTTTTCTTTAATTATGCTGTTTCCTAGATTGTTTATAAAAAGTGAACGAAAATTATGGCAACACAGTTCCAAAGAATTTTCCATCTGGATAAGTTCCTTATCTTTCAGTCTGAATAAATTCATAAAAAATTAAAGCATTTCTACAACAACTCGTTGAGGACTAAGGAGATCATGGAGGTTAAGGTTCCGCAATCTTACGATCAACAACATAATTATGGCAATGTCATAAGTACTGCGTATGGGTGGCCACAAACAAAAGAATCCTCAAACAAAAGAATCTACATAAGGGAGGAAGGCTTGCTTCCATAGACATAATGTTAACCAGTCCCCCAAAGATTAGTTCGGTCCCTGTGTGTAAAAGAAAAATACAATTAGCA
Source organism: Parasteatoda lunata (assembly GCA_949128135.1). Taxonomy (NCBI): domain Eukaryota; kingdom Metazoa; phylum Arthropoda; class Arachnida; order Araneae; family Theridiidae; genus Parasteatoda; species Parasteatoda lunata. The sequence continues at coordinate 67,256,080 of OX421976.1, read as the reverse complement.
GCTGTAGAGGTTTTCGAAACGAGTTTGCACCTTCCAGCCACTACTGTGATTGCAGAAGGGCTGGGGAGAAGAAGAAAAGATTTCTCTTTTTATTCATTGTTGGTTTGTTCTGCATTTTTACATATTTGCATAAACAGCACTGTACTTTTAATTAAAAGATTTCTTTGAGAATACATTTATATTATCCATTTTGATTAAATCTGCTGACGCGTTTTGACATAGAAAATAGGAATAAAATGGCGGTTGGATACCCAATCATAGAAGTAGAGTTTTTCAACAACCGGTTCACGAGTGACCTACTTCATGACTGTAACTTTGCTTCTTATGCTCATACACTTGTTTTTAGTACATATTATGCCCCGCTAAATCTGAGTATGTTGCTAACCAATAACCTACCACACCGAGCAGTTTGCCGCGTTTTTTACGTATTAGAAAAGCTGGACTTCTTTTTCGTTCTGTATTCTTGACTCAAGCCACCACTGAAGATCTAACTCGTGTCCTTTACAATGACAACTCAAACTCGATACTTGTAACCAATGAACACATGTGACTCCTTTATAAGATTTATTTATAAAGAACTGCATTAAATTGGATGAAATCAGCTATTACAGATTATCTGAGCATCCGATCGAAGAAATTCAATATCCATGTCTTTTCCTCAAAGTTAGAAATGTAAATCTCATAAAACCAAGTCTCCCAATTCAATACACGTTTAGAAAGCAGTAAAAATCCTTTTAACTTCAAATACTTCTTTAATAAAAAACTACATTTAATTATTTTACGCCTTGTCAGCGAAAAAAAAATCGAGTTCTAAATCAATTCCATAAAATTCCTGGCGAATTTTCTCACAGCAGGAAGATTTGTTCTCGAAAAGTTGGTAAACTTCTCACCTTCATATGAACCATTAAAAATCAAGTAGAGGGCAGCATCCAAAAAGGAAGGAATTTATTTTCCCCTTTTTATGACTCCTGCTAGAAAAAAGGGAAAACGACAGAAGAGTAGAGAAAAATATATTCAGAAGACGTCTTCCGCAAGGAAAGTGATGACGGTAAAGGGGGTTGACAGGAACTTTTTTTCCCTATGCCAGACGATTTATATCCAGGGAGCACTTTCACCCAAAACTTTTTCCCATCACTGCAGGAGGCAAATGATAAAGGAGGGATCCTTAATGCCAGGATCCTCTTCAGTGGGAGGCTTTGGACTCAGACGTCAGCCAAGTTAGTGTCAGTAGGGCTTGTTGTGTTTTGTGGATAGTAAAAGACGTTGGGTCATCACCTCTTAATTCTGACCGGAAGTAAGAGTTTCGAAGGTCATTAATGAGGTTATGTGACTTTTTGATGTCCGTAACATCTTAGAAGAAGTCAGCAGTAACTAATCTTGTATAGATATCGCTATTTAGACAGAATATTTTGCTTACCTAAGATATTGACCAATCATTTCTTAAATTAGTTTAATAGTAATCAACAGTTTGTTCATAAATAATATCAACTATATTAAAAGCAAATCAGCGCCAGTATAAAAAAAAAACATATGGTTTTATGGTATAAAAAATTTGCATTTTAAAGATGTCGTTTACTTTTTTAACAAGGTCAATTACAGTTTAACTTTTTATCCATATTTTGTTTGCATCAAATTTGCATAACAAAATTGAGTTATTGGACAATATAAAATCATTTCTTAAATTTTACTCAACAGCAAAATTTTACTCAAGTAATAAGCACTTAATCGATACCAAGATACCAAATGTATTAAAACTATAATATTTTAAAACCAATCAAGAACCAAAAGATTTTCCTCTATTTCATTCCCATCATATGCAACTTTGAATCACAAGTCGGTTACATAATATTTGTTTAACAAAGATATAAATAAATTTGTCATTTAAGAATCCCTTCTTCTAGTTAAATAATATTCAACAGTTTGTTTAGAATCATACATACGCACGCGCCTGCACGCACTTCCGTTATAGCTCCCCGAACGGAACTTTACAGAATGAGAGGTCATGAACGGAGGATATTTTTTGATACGCAATGTAAACGAAGTACTTATAGCTCTGTTTCATCCAAAAAATTTCTTCATCGTTGAAGAACTCAAATGGTAAAATATATATTCTTTAAGTCTGTATCCTACTCTATGGGTGGCCTTATACACTGAAGTCAGCCAGCTAAGAGCTAGTAAGCTTACTGTGGTTTGTGGATAATAAAGGAAGTAGACTCCTCATGACACAGTTCTTACCAGATGTAAACATTTTTAAGATTATAAACTATTTGATGTATGTATACAAATCGAGTAATAACTTATCTTGGAACAATACCACTCTTTAGTAAGGCTTATCTGTTTAAGAAACATATTCACAGATTGAACATTCACATGGCTCCTTAATTAAATCAATTGCAATTAAATCAACAGTTGTTTATTAGTAATATCAACCAAGTATCTAAAAACCTCTTTCACTCAAACATTTCCTATCATTGCACTAAGCATTTGATTAAAGAAGTAGTGTAAAGAAGTTTGGACTCAGATATAAACACACTAGGGGCAGCAGGCTTGTGTTTTGTGAAAAATAAGAGAAGTAAAGTCATCACCTCTTGATACTAACAAGATTCAAGAGTTTCAAAAGTTATTGAGGAGATTATATTACTCTTTAATATCCATATACAAAGCCAATAAAAACTTTTCCTCATAAGATACTGCTCTTCAATTAGCCTTTATGTTTCTCAAATATACAGACAGGTTAACCATTCAGAATAGTTCTTAATACAAATAATATAAAAATCAACAACTAGTTTAGAAGTAATGTCAACCATATATCCAGATATCTCTCTTATTTAAACTGTTTTCCTTCACTTCAAGTGGTAAATGATGAAACAGGTATCCATCCTTAATGTCATAGTCTCATTCAGTTACTTTGGACACAGACGTTAGCTAATTTAGTTACCAATAGACTAGTGTTTTGTGGATAATAAGAAACGTGGGGTTTGTCCAAATCTAGTATCTTTTAGCTTTTAACAAATGTAAGAGATTCAAAGCTCACTCATGAGATTATGTGAGGTTATTTGATGTTCGTAAAAAAATTAATAATAATTTTTTTGGAAAGACACCTCGTTTTGATTAGACTTTTTTGGTCACCAAAGATCTAGATCGATTATCGAAAAGCACCTTAAATGAGTTTAATTTATATCAGCTAATATTAGTTTCATTTATATGTATCATCTGTATTGAAATTAATATTAAAATGTGTTGAAAAAACTAAGATGGTAAAGTAAATAGAAAAATGAAGTGCTCAATTTTTCAATTTTTTTTTTTAAAAATATATCATTCAGAGCTTTACCTTTTAAATCAAAATTTGGTTAGATCATACTTTTTACTCAAAATATGTAGCCTAAAGGATCCTTATTGAATATTTTCTTAATCTAGTTAAGTATTAATTTACGATTTTGCTAAAAAAGTAATAATAACTGCATTAAAATTAAAATGCTAATTGTACCAAAAAATTAATGTAATACAGCAAGGATTATTTTATTTGTTTGCTTGTTTGTTTTTTTTTAACTTGCTACTTTAACTGCAAATCAAAATTTTATTTCATCATAATCTATGAAGAATTCAACCGAAGAAATAAGTTTTATAGACTTGAAAATGTCATGAAAGATTTGAAAACTTCGAATATAATATCGAAAAATAAAATAATGAAACTGTTTCCAGTTTTAAATACTCAAACGAAAGGTTGCTACATGAAAAGGCAAAATGGTTCATCTTTCGTATCTTAACAAAGGACTTTTAATGTTTCATTAATTCAACTGTATCAGCAAGTAATTCGCTAATTTCATTCTCTTTATACACAAAAATAGTATTTCAGAATGTATAAAAATTCAAAAAAGATGCAATTATCTCCCCTTCTTTTTCAAATTACGAAACACATTTAATAAACTGTTTCTTAGGAAGATATTGCTTAAAGAGAGAAGACGATTAATAAGAGCATAACAGTAAGGATTATTAACTATATTCAAAGTCTGTATTATCTCACTGTCCTTACTATTTTGATATTCTGCAATCAAAACGTTTTAACCGTATTCTGGAACACATACCCCACCGTGGGGCACTTTAAATAAAATTTTCTAAGTTTTTAAAAGCTTCGTAATTTTTTTTATTATACAGAAAGTTTTCAACTGTTGATTCATACATTTTATAAATGTATAAACATTTGCAAAGCGTTGTTTAACTTAAACCATATAAATTTGAAATACGAAAAATATGAGTTTTTCAAAAAGTTGCTCAAAGGTCTTCCTTCCTCCCTATAAAAATGACTTCCTTCCCTTCTGTAAAAAATTACTTCAAAGCTTTATGTTGAATAAAAAAATATCTTTATGGGTTTAAACAATATGGAAATGCAACAAAAAAAAATCATGCATAAGAAAAGGTCTTTGAAAGTTATGTTTTTGAAGAAAAATCAATATATTTTCGCTTAAAATTTATCGAATCTTATTAAACAAATGTCAGTGTGTTTTGAAATTGTTGAAGTTTAAATATACAATAAAAATATATCTGATATTTTATTAATTTTAAATATTATGCCACTATAAAACAATAAATTTGAAATGAAATATAAATTTTTTAAAATATTTTATCTTATTAACAGCAAATATAGCTGCAAGCAAGAATAAAAATATATTCTCTTTAACTAAGACGGCCCAACCATTTGAGCCATTGTTTTAGTCAATAAGAGCCATATGAATTTTTAATCTTCACGTGAAAAATAAACTGAATTGCCTTCGCTTATATTATTAAGAAATTGAAAGGATTGTTTAAAAAATGGCCTAGTTTAAGGTATAAAATTTAATACAATTTCAGTGGTCTATTTTATTTTCAAAAATAAGTAATACAGTTTTTATTCCGAAGCCTTTGATAAAGATAAAATTGTTCTTATGGTATGTCGACATTCAAAGATTTATCCAAAATCCTAAGTCGAAATTTTATCCAAACAAGCAACTGTCCCATCACCTTTCTTTTTATATTCCAAAGCTATTTCTTTCCCTTGATTTAAATCTCTCTGAAAATTTATTTGAAGCCAACTGCAACCGTGGGACGAGCTACATCTCATAACAAATTTATTCCTGTGTGCTTCTCCCTTCTACTCTAGTGGGATTGTACATAAAACGAACTGGCGAGGAAGAATTTCTTCTGCGGTGTTTGTGCCGAGAATATAAACTATTACTGCCCAGAAAATATCGCCAAGGCAAGCCGAGATGAATACTGCACAGAGATATTCAGAGAGAATATTCTGATCCCTTGCACCGTGGAATGCGAATTTTTGCTGCGTGGACAATTTACCAAATCTCGTGGGAAAAGCTATGTGCGTAAGAATCAGCGGTTGTGGACCAGTGCAGTTTATGCGCCACTTTCAAGGGGTCTGACTGCTAAGAATACTAAAGATATTCTGGGGAATCACAACTCTGCTGGTTATGTTCCAATCCTTGTCAATGAGGGGCGAAGGAACTGCACCCTAGACACCATAAGAGCAATGTCGAAATGTACCCACTGTTGCACTATCTCAGGATGTATCTGTCAGGTTTAGTTCACTTGGTGGAACATGAAAAACATAAAAAAAAGTACTTCTTTGGTTCCCAGCTACGAAGAAGAATATTCTTCGGTTTTATTTTATTTGGTTCTGAGAGATGGTATTATCTACTTGAGTAAAAAAAAAATCGTTCTAATTTTAGGAGTTATCAGTGCTGTTTTCTATAGTGGGTCATGTAAAAACTATTATTTTTGTTAAAAAATGATGATATGTTAAATGAAATGAGGACAAAATTAATTTAGCTATACTTTTTAAAATTATTCATTTTTGTATTATTCTATAGTAAAAAAAAAATTGAAAAATTATGTAACATTTAATTTCATTATTTATTTAAATTGGTCAGTTAATTTGTAATGGATAAAGTTATTAATATTAAAGCATGCAAGATCTGTAATCTATAATAGAATTTCTGTAATAAAAATAAATTTGTATAATAAAACTTACATCTAAAATTATAATTATTTACTTTAATGTAGTTATATTAGTGTTCAAATCATTTATAAGTCATGTGTCTTAAATGCTTCGGCGCGTTTTTATGATAGAATAAATCAGAATAAAGTTACCTGGGAAAAGTTCAAAAGAAATGGCTATGCAGATATATGATGTGATCGAAAAGCAACATTTTATGAATTGGTATTTAAGATGCTTGAATTTGTTTACGGAAATAACACTAGTTGTGGTGTGAAAATTATGAATTAAAGTTTTCATTTTGCTAGTAGCCCCTAGCCTTATCAATTAGTGATTTATCATTGATAAGGAAATTTTTATTTTATTTTTGTAAAAAAACTACTTAAAAAGATAATCAGTGAACTTAACAATTTATTTAATTAATGAGATATATAACTATATTAATTAATTTTGATTAAATTCACACTTTTTCCTTCCTTTTGATTTCTTTTTAACTTGTACGTAAATTGACTAGCATGTGGCTACTTTATCTTCTGATCTGATTGGCTAAAATAATCATTTGTATTTTTTTCTAATCATTTGTATTCATTTAGATTATTGAATCATCATTAATTTAATCATCATCGAATTATTCAATCAGTAATCATTTGCATTATTTCTTTGTGCATCTCAAACGAAGTAATTTTAAAAAAGCACGTGATTTTTTTTAATTGCTTCGTTTGAGACTGAGTTTCGATTTTTGTTGTAGCACTACAAAATGAATCAAAATTTAGCCAGCACTACTCACTATTGATAAGCAGGATGTTCCGTTGTAGTTACCCTTAATACATAGTTTTACAATCTTTTATGTTAAATAAAGTTAAAATCATTTACACAATTCGAGGTCACCTAAAAATATTTTAACGAGAAGAAAAAAAACTTTTTATCAAAATTGAATGGTATTGAAAAAAAAATTAAAGTTCCGAAACCTAATTTATTATCAAAGGTAATTGAATGGAAATTTAAGACAATTATCAGGCTCATCTTCAAATTTCATTCATTCAATATAACTGGTTTTGATGCTTTTATTCCTAACATCCTGAACAACGATTCGTCAGAGTTTGATGATATGTTTGTTTTTATTATATTTTGAAAAGTAATATACGACCTCTAATATGTGCATAACTTTGACTTCATTTTTGCCAAAGCATTTGACTAATGTAACTGAATTTGCTGTTTTTATTCCTGACATCCTCAGCAATTATTTTTCAGATTTTAATAACATTTTTGTTTTTTCTTTGGTTTTAAAAAGTAACATGCAACCCCAAATGTATGCATAATTTTTTCTTCATTTTTAAAAGGTCCTAAAAGACCAATCATCCGAACAAAGATTTCCTTTGTCCAATAAAACTGGTTATGATGTTTTCATTCCTGACATCCTCAACAATGATTCGTCAGATTTTAATAATATATTTGTTTTTTCTTTTGTTTCAAAAAGTAATATGCAACCCCAAGTGTGTGCATAATTTTAACTTCATTATTGCCATAGATGCTAAAAACAAATATTGGGCATGGTAAAGGAATCAGTTGATTAAAAAAATATCATAGAACTTAATCAAAGCTTAGAGTGCCACTTAACCTTCTCCCACAATTTTCATTTAAAAATAAAATTAAATTATAATGGACTCGATTATGTAAATTCATATTTATCATAATGCTAGTTCGAAATATGTTATCACATTAATAGCACTTAATTTTAATTAAACTTCGAGACGATGTTAATTCAAGTGCAGCAAACATGCTCCCACCTGTAAAATCCATTCACGCACTTCAATCAAGACGTCTTCTCATACAAATAGTGTGTGTAAATGGTATTGAATAGCCATGAAGATAATAGACATACGATATTGTTTTCACAATTCAGTAAGGCGGAGTAACCGAATTGGAGAAAGGGCAGAAATTGTGGCGCCAAGGGCTTCAACTGAATGGACTGTCTGAAGCTTAAATAAATTTCAGTAAATGAGATGGGATCGTAACATGACTAATTAGGAACTATTGCGTGCAGCCACAATATACACATTGTCCATTTCTCAGGCCGTCGCCAGACTTTGGTCAATTGTAATGCCAGGAGAGTACGATTTAGGGCTTCTCATTTCCACAAGCCGAGAAGATTCAGTTAGGCAACTTGGTTTCAAATTTACTGTGCAGTGACTGAGACAAAGCACACGCTTTATTCCGGCTGTATTCTCTTAATTATAAATCTGGATGGGATTTAGAACACTTCTGGGGAGTTTATTGCTTTTTTAAATTATTTTTCATTTATATTTTGTTATATTGTAAATTATATGACAGGTCAAGAAAACGGGGCACAACTTACCTAGGCAAAATGAAGGCATAAAGACAGTTAAGGCCTTATTCTGGTTGTATTCTCTATATTGAAGGTTCAAATGTTATATAGAAAGTTTATGTGGAATTAATTAGCTTTTTAATTTATTTTGCATTTACATTTTGTTTCAAGTTAAGTGATTGAAAGAAACTGATCATTTTTCAGATTAGATCATGAAGTTAATACTTTCATTTATCTGTATATATTGTATTAAATGTAGGTCTAAACTAGATCTATAATTCTTTTGTTGAGTTTTATTTCGAGTTCTGTTCTGTTTTATTTGTAAACGTTATTTTGAATTTGGGTTTTGTTTTATTACAAAATTCGTATTAGGTTGTGAGAAGTCAACATAACTCACCAGGAACAAAGTCAGAACAGAAATTTATAAACATTGAAACGATTTTTCATTCAGTACATACAACAAAATAAACAAAATAATATTTTTAAAATAACTTCATCTAGTACTTAATACGGTTTTTAATCGAAGCTCCATTTTTTTTAATTTTACTGTTTTGACTGCGCAGATTTGTAGACGTTTGCCTAAACTCTTTGAACACAAATATTTAAGTTACTTTAAATTGTATAGATCAACTTTCAATATTTTAAAAAGTGCCTAGTGTGATCTATTTCGACAATTACGAATATAGGTATCTCAATTTTAAATTTGACTTTTTATTTTGGAATTTTTTAAAACATTAAAAACTCATTCCTTTCTTTTAAGTTCACTTTTTTAAATTTCAAGAAATTGCTTTCTCTAGATAAACAATCGCGGACATTCCAATGACTGTTTTTCCTTTGCGTATTGTTTATTAGGTTAGAAACTATTTTTTTTCCTGTTTTAGGATTCACTATTTCATTTAAGTTCAACAGCTTTGCTATTAATTAGTTTATACATTTTAAAAACAGAATATTAATAGAATAAGATTCAAAAAGATTAATTTTTGCCTTTGCATAATAAAAGTAACTCTGACATGCAAACGAACTTCCATAAACAAAGAGTAAGATCGGGTTTACCAAATCTGTGGCATATTATTGATGATTATTAGTATTAAGTTTTATTTATAATTGCAAAGAATTGCCGAGTATGCAATGTAATAACTAGTATAAGGCAATAATATAGTGTCCCTAAAACCTGCATACCACTGGTACAGTACAAAAAAAGGGGGGGAGTTGTTTTCACTTTTACAGGTACAAAAAAAAGCCAATGTAACTCATGAAATATTAAAAATCAGTGTATAGCGTTGATGAGGTTACACTATGAACTGCTAACATGAATTGCTGTTGCTTATCTGTGAAACAAGCAACAATCGTACTTCAACCTTTAAAAAAATAGACAAAAGGTACAAAAAGTGGTAAAAAGGGTTTGTTTAAAACATTTGCTGACTGTTAGGTTTTTTTGAAGAACAAATTTAAAAAATTAGAAAACTTTATAGGGTAAACCAACCAGTGAAAGAACACTACTCAGTGAAGGAACATTTCATATATATTGATTAGAAATAAGAATTTAAAAGTTTTTCTTTAGATTGATTGGTAACAATAGCTTACTGCCAAACAATAGGAAGTCATCTAGCAATGTTTTGGATTACCTGGTCAAATAGACTTCTCTGGAAAAAAATTTTAATTTGTTATTATCTCTGTAACACCTTGTTTCTTTGAAAAAATTATAAGGTGAGTGTTTGTATTTATATGTTTGAAGTGGAATTAATTGCATGTAATAGTTTTATTTTTCTCACTGCGAAAAAGAGAATTCAAAATATAGTTATTGAAGTTACGTTTTATTTTTTCTTAAGCATCATAGCATAATAAAGTACTGAGATAAGAGGGTGTTTATTCACTGGATCACCAAACGATGAAAAACCAGTGAAGGAAAAAGTGTTCCTTTACTGGGTTTTTTTCTAAGTTAATGAAAATAAAAGATAAATTTTAGCTTTCTTGTACCTTTAGTGATGTTCCGCATCAAAAGTATGTTACAAATACGAAAAACAACTTCTAACCAGTAAGGGAACAGGCTTGTTCCTTTACTGGGCATAGATTTCCCAGTGAATGAACAGTATGTGTTTATATGATGACACTTTAATTTTCAATTCATGATTACAAAAAAAAAATTAACATTTTCCAAGTATTTAAATGTTATAATTTCAAGAATAGGCTTGTTTTTAAATATGTGTATGGCTTATAAATTCATAAAGAGCATTAAAAAATAATCAAAATTAAGTGTTCCCTTATTGGGTGTTCATTCACTGGTAAGAGCTGTTCCTTCACTTGGTCTTCTTACTACTTGTTATTTGAACCTCCAAAACTTTAAAACAATATTATATAAGTTCTCTACAATTTTTTTACATAATTTGCAATTAGTAAGAAACATGTTGACCCTGTCATTTAACTAAAATTACGAATTTTGAAATAAATATGATTTTTTGAAAGGCAACCGAAACTTAAGTGTTCCTTCACTGGTTAGTTTACCCTATGTTAAAAGAAATCTTGCCATGATCCTTTATTACGACAAGTATTATGCCACTTATTTGCTAGTTTTTGGATTAAAAAAAAAAGGTGTTCTGATTTGCCTTTATCAATGTTACTCTACAGAATTTTTTACATGTAATTTTCAACTATTCCCAAGACAAAATCGTTCTAAACGAGTGACATTTTGACAAGAAAACAACGCAAGAGTTAGAGAAAACAGAGTAGCTGAAGTTTCCTCTGAAAAAACGCCTTCCAGAACTACTTCAATTCAAGGAATCAAAAGATTTGATATCACTCGACAAGCAAAGTAATTTGAATTTGATGTTTTGTTTACTTCTTTCGTTTCATTTTATTATTCATCATATTCTCATCGCACCTGGTACAATACCTGTATCGTACAAAAGGTTAAATCACCTTCAACATAGGAACGTTTTTTTTTCACATTCTTATAAAACCAAAATAAATTAAACTTAAGTAGGTAATACAGATAAAATTATTTTATTACTTTATGTATCATTTCTCATTTGATAAACTGATTCAGATTCTTTCAGCAGCAATAAAAAAGTAGTAAGCCTGGAAAATGTTTAGTCCCTCTGCGTTGGTTGCTGTTATCAGTTCAGATGTATGGGTCCATGGACGATTCCCTTTGAAAAGGAGGAAAGACATCCCTTTACGGAAAACAAGTGCTATTTGTCTTCGAAGAGGGAGGACAAGCGGCTGGCGTAAGCAATTAATTTCCGGAGCTAAAAATGCATTGTTAATTACTGGAGCCGTGATTGGTTCACTTAGCGTTTGTTCACACTCCCTGTGAACCTTTAGATTAAAATTCTGGCGAGCAGTGAGCTTCAAAATAGTTATCAGAGTTTAGAAATCGAATTGTTAAGTAATTATTAGAGTAAAGTAATTACTAGAGTTTAATTAAGATCTTAGGGAAAGAAAACGTTTAATAACAATTTAATGAAAATGTGAAAATCCGAAACACCAGAAAGAAATTTGCAAACATTTTCCTCGTTTTAAAAACCATAAAAGAATAACTAAATCTTCTGTTTTCACAATGGGCTTGTTCCTAGAATCAAACAATCTTCACTGGCAAATATTACCCTTACTAAACTTTGAGGTTGTTTTGAAGTGTTAAGGTTGATAAGAGGTTGTTTTGAAGTGTTAAGATTTATTTGAAGTTGAAAATAAGTTGAAACTTATTTGAAGCTTATTTTAGAAACAACCTTAAAAAATCAACTTTCAATGTTTTTTTTTTAATCAAAATGTATGAAGCTATTTTTTTTTTTTTCAAGCTTAGGTTATTTTGAGGTTGATAAAAATCTACCTCAGAGCGACTACCTGAGATAGGTTGTTTTTGAGGTGTAAAAGTTATTTTTCTAACATTTAAGCAAATACATATGTTAGAAGTGTGAATAATTTAACTCGATTTCAACTAGAAGTATTGCTGAGATTTATGTAAGGTTGATTTTATGAGGTTTAAATTGAGATTTATTGTTGAGGTTGTTTTGGGGGAGAAACATAATCTTATTTTCTCCCTCAAGTATATATTTTTTTCATCTATCGTCCTCAAAATAACCTTAAAAACACCTTATTTTTTGTAAGTGTGCAATATTTTGCTGAAGATTTTTTCCACTGAAAAATTTTCCAGGAATAAGTTTTAAAAAAGCAGAAGTTTCAGATAAGACTTGAAAATATTTTCAAGCAATTATATGTCTAGATATTTACAAATAAGTTTGAGTTATATATATGCCGAAGTGAAAATTTAAATTTGCCGATTTAGTATACAACATTATTTTAATTCATATTTGTCAAATCATAAATCAAATTTCAAAGAATACCTATTGGAAAAATCTTTCATTAGGACGGTGTAATGCAGTAATGAGAGAATATCTTTACATTTATTCCACGAGTCTTACAAAAATTAAACAAAATAGGATAAAACTGCATTTAATATGATAAGCATCATTAATGTGTGAGTGCTACAATTTACAAGTTTCTCCTAACAAAATATGCTGCTTAAAAAAGATTTATATTTCTAGGAGAGTGTTTAGATAATCTGTATCGATTATAAATTACGAAATATAATTCAGATAGATTATAAATTTCAAAAAAGAAACTAAAACATTTAAATATTTATTCTGTGAAGCTTGTGAACCAAATAAAAATACAATGTCCTGGCTTGTTTTTGGGCATTAAAATTACAGATCTTATCATAAGTTTAAATCTTCTCATATTCATAAAAGTGATATTGAATGCCTCTCAAACGAAAAACAGACAAAGAAGCTATCTATCGGACTTCAAAATTTGTGTGTGACTAAAATGATTTAAAAGAGAATTGTGCATTTTGTATATACTTTCTGACAAAGTTTTGTTGCTTAAAACAGTTTTATTTATACATTGAAAATTACAAAAAAGTTATTTATAACATGTAAATGTTTATTCTGTACAGATAGCAAACTAAATGGCATTAGTACTTATTTTGGGGCAATAAAGTTATAGGTCTAATCATAAATCTAAATCTTTTCAAATTCATAAAGTGATATACCTTATACCTTAATAAAACAAAGAAAGTGAAACGCATTTAAACACATTGAATTTGAAAGAGAGAGTCATACAATTCGTCAATCCCTCCCAACAAAAATGCCTCGTTAAAAATAGAATACAAAATAAATAACATTATAAAATACAAAAAAGTTATCTATAACATGTAAATATTTATTCAGCACAGATGGTAAATGCAATAAAAGAAAAATCGCATCGCTCGTTTTTGGGCAATAAAGTTATGAATCTAATCATAAGATCAAATCTTCTCGGATTCATAAAGTGATGTTGAATACCTCTTAAACAAAACAATCAAAAATTAAACGATGAGATTGAATGTTTAGTTTTTTTAGTACTTTTGAGAAAAGATGCTCAAAATTTTCTTTTGTTATCGAAGCAATAACAGAAACACGATAAAATAAAATATAACTTATTCTATAAACCGAATTCTTCCTTTGCCAAATTGCTTTGTTTTATGAGCAACAAAAGGCTGAATCTTATGTTAGCTGACAATCAACTTTAAGGGACAAAAAAAAATCTTTCTAAATACTCCTTTGGTCCGCCGTTAAATATAGCAGCGAAAATAGCAGTAGCATTAAATCACTCTAGTTTTCATCTACTTCTAAAACTCATCTTTTTCTTACTACTTTTCACTTCTTTTCACACCCTCCTAATGGGATATAAAAACGATTTTTTTTTTCTTTTTGGAGCAAAATATAGATTATCGAGGATGGGAATGCGAGAAAAAAATTAAATAGAAAGAACTGTGATAAAAACTTAGGCGAAAAAAAAGGAAGTTGAAAAATATTTTACCGCGTTATTTTTCTTTTATTTATGCCTTCCGGGCATTTTACTTAATAGAGAGATAGCTTGGTATGGTGCGTATATTTCATCTTTCAATTAACAAAAAAAAGTCGTTCTTTTTCGAAAACCATCTTAATAGGATACAGTGGGGAAAAAGGTTTCAATACATCATTTTATTTTCGAATTACTATATGTATCATAATCTCTACAAAATGTAACTGTGTAGCTGACTAATAAGGTATATTTTAATAAGTTTTATCTGTTTAAGAAAAAATAGTTTTTTTGTAACAAACGATAAAAAATCAATAAAGAATACTGAATAATAACAGGAAAATTGTGAGATAAATATTTTGTAGGTTTAGCTTAGTAAAGATAGATTTTGCTGGATAAACTAAAGGAAGTTTCTTTCTTTTTTACCTCAAAAAAAAATCCTGAACTTAAAAAAATATATCTGTAACTTACAACCTCAAAGTGGTAGCTAAAATACGAATACTGTACGCAATGCACATAAAAATCTTTTATAATATACCGTTCTTGGTGAAAGGTTTGTGTGCTTGCATTTGGTATTAATAAAAGTTCAATTTTTCCTATATGTTGCTTATCGACACATTTAAACTCAATAATCCTGAAGAAGGAATATTTAGTTATTAATTAATTAATTTATTTATTTATTTATTGATACTTATATATGTAAGATTTTGGGCTCAGTTACATAAGTTTGGGTCCCGCTAAGAACTGATTGTAAGGGCACGGTCTCTAACAGAGCATCGAAATCAAGAATCACTGGATGCGATCAGTAAGCGGGTGAGTGACCAATTTTATCAGCCTGTGTAGGGACCGTGGGTGTGCAGAATAGGTTTTCGTTAAACTGTTCTACCGTAAAGTGCTCGATTGCGCGCGCAAGTCTTCGGGCAACCAAAGAGGAAGAGGAACAAATTTTCAGATCATCCTCAGGTATGTTTTGCGGAGAGTTCCCAATAGCCTACCTATCTAAAATAAAAGATCTGCCTCCTCTATTTTATAACTTTTTTATTGTACAGAAGAGAATGAAAAAATATGTTTCTACTTTTGACAATTTGATAAAAAAAAATTAACCAGTAAACTCCAGGGCAAAATAAAACTTCATTTACCTTCTTTACAGACACGTCACACTAGTCTACTTATATGTCCTATTTTCGTCAGAAGAAACGATAATAATTCACATAAATGTTTCAAGCAGCGATTTCCATTTTAATTTAAACAATCATATTTCCAACATGAGTCTCTCAATATAAGTTTTAATAACGTAATAGTGGTTGCATTGTCAAGGAACAGTTATTTAAAAATGCGATAAGAATCTAATATAGTGATAAGAGTTTCTTCATCCTCACAATCTTTAATTTAGCAACAATCTTTAAAAAATTCATTAATTTATAAATAACTGCCTTCCTCATACTTGAAAATGATTAATAACAGCTACTAAAATAAAAAAATTTCGGCATAAGTAACTCTAAACCTCAGAAACAAATACAATATATTGAAGTACAAATAATATATCAAAAGTAAAAGATCTCCTTTATCGATTTTAAAACTTTTTTAATTACACGCAAAAGCATTAAAAAAATGTACGTCAACTTTCGCCAATTTGACTGAAAAAACTGACCATCAAAATCCAAGAAAACAAATAAAACTTCTATTAATTTCTCCACAAACACGTAAAAGGAGACAAAAACGTCAGTGTCGGAATAACATTTTTTCCTATTTTCATCACACGACGTGATTAATAATTCACATAAATGTGTCAGACCGTAGATCTCTACTTTAATTAAAGTAATCATATTCCCATTACGAGCGTTAATAGTCTTAATAACTCGCGTTACTATAGTGTTTCTATTGTAAAAAAAGGAAAAAAAGAAAAAAAACACAGTTATTTAATAATGCATAATGTTGTGGAAAGAATCTCGATTTCAACAGTACCTTTAATTTATCAACAATCATTAAAAAAATCATTAATTTATCAATAACATACTTAACAGCTATTAAAACTACTCCTTTTGTTAAATAACTATAAACCTTATAATCAAATATTATAATATATTGAAGTACAAATAATAGATCAAAAATAGAAGATCTCCCTTATTTTATTGCTTTTTTAATTACACGCAAAAATATGAGGGGAAAAAATAACTTAAACTTTCGCCAATTTGGCTGAGAAAACTAACCATCAAAATCCAAGCAATCATAAAACTTCTCTTAATTTCTCCACAAGCACGTAAGAGGAGACCGAAACTCCAGCATCTGAATACCACTTTATCCTATTTTCGTCATACGAAGCGGTGAATAATTCACATAAATGTTTCAGCCATGGATCTCTATTTTAATTAAAGTAATCATATTCCCAATACGAGCGTTAAGTCTTAATAACTCACGTTACTATATTGGTTCGATTGTCAAGACATAGCCATTAAATTATGTATAATGCGGTGAGAAGAATCCCTGCGTCGTCGCTATAAAATTGATGGGAGGAACTTTGGTGTAAAACCAGCCATAAAATCGTTGCGATTCTATAATCTCTGTCCATGAAATATGCAGGGCGTATTTTTTAACTAGGCTGTTAATAGAAAATTCTGCTTGAAGGCCTAATTTGTTTATTTTTGGATAAATAAGCTTTCTCTTAACTTTCATATCTTAGC
Source organism: Parasteatoda lunata (assembly GCA_949128135.1). Lineage (NCBI taxonomy): Eukaryota > Metazoa > Arthropoda > Arachnida > Araneae > Theridiidae > Parasteatoda > Parasteatoda lunata. The sequence continues at coordinate 67,239,252 of OX421976.1, read as the reverse complement.
TTGATGTTAAATATTATTCCGATCTGAGTTACTTGATAAGATTAAGTAGTTGGGAATAGGTATGCACATCTATCCTGTTCGATCTAGTGTTGCAAAAACGTAATATTTAAATAGTACATTTTATGCATAGCTGCCAACAACTATGGATTCTTTGTATGGCTGCCAACAACTATGGATTCTTCAAATCATGTGGTAAGTTCACCATGATTTAGTAAAAAAAAAAAAAAAGAAAGAAAAAGATTTTGAGATCTTGAAATAGATACAATATTTGAAAAAGTTGCCACGATCGCAGATATATAAGCCAATAAATTTAATCTGTGTTAATCTGTGTTAAAATAAACCAATTGTAACGTTATAAAATAAAGAAAGAATGGCCCTGTTTAGAGCCTTTAATGATTCAGATTAAGGGAGTATTAGTTGAATTTATCTGAAAAAATAGCATCACTAGTAAAAAAGTTAGCTAAGAATCTTATTTTGGCATCATCTTTTAACATTTTTGCTTTAAAAATCTTGCAATTTTCTGCATTCTATTTTTGAGATATTTTGAAACATTAGGCGTTAAGAGGCACTATGGGACTTTTAGTGTCTTAAACCTTAAGTTTGAGTACATGTCTTTGTTTTTAATGAAATATGGAACTTGTTTTTACTTTAAGCATTGGACCAAGCAGGGAATGCATTGGCTCTAATGGGTTTAATGTACGTAATGTGAATATAACGCTTATTTTTAGAAGCATTTTGAAATATGGACGACCTAGTATACATTTTAGTTTGTTGTAGATTACAGAGGCTTTTGCAATAATTTTGTTTATCTGGTCATTTCAATTTAGATTTTTATTAAGGGTTAGGGGCCCAGATAAGTGGTTAGTCTACTAAGGGTATTTCATTTCCGAAAAATGTTAGTGTTTTATTAAGTATAAGTCTTCCGGAATTTTTAAGAATAGGAAAATTTGTTTTTTTCTGCATTAATTTCGACTTTCCAGTTAGAGCACCAGATTTCGAATTTATGAATTTTAATTCTAAATTTATCTATGGCATTTAGTACAGATCTAGATTCGACTATAACACCTATATCTTCTTCAAAATATGCAGTCAGGCTGTTATAGTCATCTCTATCAATGAACAAAACGTATGTGAATAAAATGTATAGTATATTGCCCAGTTTATTGCATTGAGAAACATTCTTTTGCTAATAGAATTAATAGCGAGATGATAGCGGATGATAGAGTATAATTTATTCTGATTTTAAAAGATCTGTTTTTTACGATAATTGTATGCAAGTTTAATTAGGTCTGTTTAAAAATTTAGTTTAATCAGTTTATTATATAGACCGTCATGCCAGACACGATCAAATGCTTTTGTAACATCTAACATTAGAGAGGCTGAATATTGTTTATTTTGAAGCCTTTGCCCGATAAATTCTAAGATACGTGTAAGTGATTTTGTAGTGTCTAGCCCTTTTCGAAAACCATATTGTTCATCTGAGAGCATATATAAATAGTCCTTTTTAGCGATTATAAATTAAGTCTTCATAGATTTTACTTAATGAGGGTAGTAATCTAAAAAGTCTGTGATTTTGAGGCACTACTGGGCCTTTAAGTAGTTTCGGGAATAGCATAATGGTGGCTTCTTTCTATGTTTAAGAAATTGACATTCTGACTTGACCGGCGTTTCAGATCTTATGATAAATCAGGCATTACTGAGGGAAATATATACTTGTTTTATATGCTTGTTTTACCAATTGGACTGTGTGGTGGTCAGGAAGCTGGCCTTGTATCAGAAAAGTTCTGGGTTTGAATCTCGGACAAAGCATGGATGTTGTTTCATTCTCTGCATTATCTATCCTTACTGTGAGAACAACGTTGGCCCACCTAATATGGTGGCCCTGAAAGAGTTTTCAACAAATCTGCCCTAATGCGCCTGAATTGACGAATTTCAGCCCTGGTGAGCATTGGGAAAAAAATTCTTTATGTGCAACCATTTTTTTTTTCCTCCAGATCAAAATTTATGAAGGGGCATTGTAGGGTTAAAGCAAAAATCTTTGCAAAAAATAATAAACACAAAAAACATAAAAATTTTTATTGATGCAGATTTTTTAACGAGACTGTTAATGGAAAATTCAGCTTAAAAGCCTAATTCATGATGATAAATTTTATCCAATTACTATCAGATAAATTTAATTTCGCCTTTTTAAAAGATAAATATAATTATTACATTATTTTAGAAAAACCATTACAATCATTAATAGTTACAACCAAAACCAACCCATTAGTTTAAAAACTATATCTAACGACAAAAAAAAAACCATGAAAAATACATTAAACTCGCTTAGCTAAACTTTTAAGGTTAATAATCGTTCAACTAAAATCTGATCTGTCTTTTCTCTTTGATCTTTCAGATATTTAAATCGTAACATAATTATTCATAACTATTCATCGCTTTAGTAAAAGTTTAAATTAAATTTTCATGAAAAATTTTCACTTTCGTTACATCAGTGCCGTTTTCGAGAGAGAAAAAAAAAATTAAACATTTAGAGTGGGGAATATAATTATTTTCGAAATCTCTTTTCCATTTTAAATAAGCAATTATCCTGCTTCCAAATATGGTCTTCAAATAAATTATGTCTTTCATACAAGAGAAGGAAAATAAATTTGATTTTAAAACCCAAATTATAAAGATAATTTTTTTTTTCATACTTAGCTTTGGAAATAAATTAAAAATCACGGCATGACAGAGCAGCTCGGCGAAACGAAATTAAATCCGAATCGTCCTTTGTTCCAAAAATACCTTCGAGGTTTAAATCCAACCCGAATTCTTTAAGACTCTGGTTTTCGTATCCAGCAACTAAATTTAGAAGAAATTCCCCAATATCCCTAGCCTCGTTAGTTATTCATAATATGTCCCTTTACTCATTTTTCCCAACGTTTTCCCATTTCCAACTTTGCCTTAAAAGTTTCGAGGTTGTTATCGTTCCAAGATTAAAACTCGGCAGAGAGGGCCTGACACTTCGAATTAGCCAAGATGGCGACAGCTTAGGATAACAAATGGTGAAAACATGCCATCAAATCTCCTAAAACTAATGGAATAAAGTAGCGGCATTGATTTATTTGTCAACTTAAATTCTCACGCCCTGTTTTGGAGACTGTAATCGAAAAATATAGCCACCGCTTTACAATTTTCCATAAAACAATAGTGGAAACTTGAGCTGTCGAGCATTGCATTGTTAGTTGACTGTCCCAAATGAAATAGCTGCGATAAAATATGCAATATATTACCACCAATAATCTTTCTTAGTTCAGAAAGTTCGTGAGTTTGAGAATCAGTTTTCTAATTCCAGGAAGTGTTTCCGTTTTAATATTTATTAGAGGAATTTAAATCATAATAATACTATAAAGCTACCATTAATTGTGTGTCTAATATTGCTTACTCCCAATAAGTTTGAGACTTAAAACACTAGTGATAGTTAAGATATAGATATTGGCGAGTGGAAATTTTTAATTTAAATATAGTGCACGATGACTATATTTCCATTAACAACTTTAATAGATTTAGCAAAATGAAATAGTTTATTATAAATTATGGTCATTTTCTACAACAATCCATATATTAATAATTAAATAGGGATTATTTATCACCAATTAGAATAATTTTTAGATCAATATTCAACCCCTTAATGCGCTATCTATTGAGAATTTTGTAAACAAGATCTTTTATAAAATCTCATTAAAATAACTCATGTGTTCTCATATCGAAGAATGTTGGGGAAAAAAAGAAACAATAAATACTTTATTAAGGCAAATTTTCAAGCTGTGCGATAAAAACTATTAAAAATGTTGCTGTTATGACTTGTAAAAAATGTGTAATGGATAATTTTTTTGCATCTTCAAAATACAAGTTTTTAAAATCTGGTCTTTCACTTTTTTTCTTATTTTTTTAAACTGACAAATTTACCCGAATGATCTTATTTGCAATGCTATACATCCCCTCACCTGCAATACAAATCTACTTTTACGATTTGCAAACAAAAAAAATTGTGCATTTAACTTTTAGTATATTCTTTGTGTATGATTTAATACTTAAAACTTCTATCTAGTTCTAATTCTTAGTTTCCTGAATTTTTTTTTCTCTTCTAGCAATTCTCTGAACCTAATAATCACAGTTACACTACAAGATATCCCCTCAAGTGAAATAGTGCCACAGAATTTGTAGAACTCAAATAACATTTAGTTCTCATCCATTCCAGAGTGGACTGCAAATATCCAAAGCATGGAACAATCTACATTGCCAGCTTGGATTAGACCATCAATTCCACAATATTCCATATTTGCCATTTAGAACGTCAAATTGAGGAATTTGCCTCCAACAAAAGCTCTTGGTCTCTCTGTTCTATATCCAATATAAACTATTCAGGTTCGCATCATCGCTATAATCATGAGACAGGCACTAAATTATTATGGTTTCACGGAAGGACTTGGTAGGGACTGCGACAATATTAGGAAAAGTCCTTACACTGTTGGGTCCGTTCTGCCTCATTACACAAATGGTTGTAGAGGGGTAATGGTCTGTGCGGCCATTAACTGAGATTATCAATACTTGAAGCTTGTCTTAGCCACTAGATACTTCCCCCAAGAGCTTTAGGCTCAAAGACTTAGTAAATACTCGATTCATCAGGTGAACTTCATTTGTTATTTATTTTGTTTGAATCTTCGTTTTTTTTTTTTTTTTTTTTTTTCCTCCTCAAAGTAATCAAGTTCGCAAATTGCATCAAGAAGATTAATAACAAGGAGAAGGATTTAAAATTTTACAACTCGATCCATTTTAGACTGCTCGTATGAAATAATGGGCCAAAGTGAGTTTATGCTTTTTTCGCATTTATGCTTTTATACATTTATGCTTTTTTTCGTTCTCTAATAATGAGACTAGTTTAATGAGAATGAGACTCTAAATGATTTTAAATATTAGCTCCTAGCAAAACTATCGAGAATTTTAATTTGTTTAGCTTTGGTACTTTCAAAACCTTACTGCTTTCTGAAACAAGTTTTAAGTTTTACACTATTTTTGCAATCAGCATAAGAGACATTTCCTGAAATGGTTAAGGCTAACAATGAGCTGTAGTACTAATGAAATAAAAGAAGAATTTGGTTGATTTCATTTTTTTCTCATTTTTTTCCTACTTTCTGTTTTATTCATTTTGTTTTCTTAATTAGTTTTGTAACTGTGAAGTAAATAAGTTTGCAAATTATATTATAAATTTTCCACTCTGCAGTATTTTTATACACCTAAAAGTGAGCCCTTAACAATTGTAAACTACTTACAATTGTATGGAACATATTAGATTTCTAGATGTGCTTCAAGAGTTAGTTTTATTACAGTGTTAACTTTTTTCCAACTGCTTACATGTAGTTCGAAAATTATTTGATTTTGTAGCTCATGAATAAAATAGAAAAATTTATAATTTCCACTCCAATTCTATGACATAGGAAAATTTTTTTTCTCCATCAGTTGGGAAATTATAAGCTCTTGTTGAATGAAATGTCCATCTGCGTTGCTTAGCTTAGCTCCTCGTTGTGCAATAATTTTAGTGCTTTCTTTTGTCATTTTTATTTGATCAAGCGAAATTCGCGCTGATCGTTTCATTACTTTTTTATTTAAAACGCTTAAAAAACCTTTAAAAGGCAAAACACGATGAATAATAAGATTTTCTTTAGGTCAAAACAAAGAAAAAGAAAAAAGAAAAGAAAACGACACAGCATGAATTGTGGTAGTAAGAATAGGTTCTGGGGTTAAACTTGTTCTCACAATGCTCAGCCAACGCAAGATTTCTAACATGAGTTAAACCAGAATGTATTTAACCGCTTCTCTTACAGCTTAGACTTGACACCATCTGATTACCATCTCTTCACTGCCATGAAAAGGTGTCTTGAATCTCAGCACTTCAATGATGATAAAGAACTTCAAACCATTGTGATAAGTTGGTTGAAATCGAAAATAACTGAACTTTATGACGAAGGAATCAGTAAGACAGTGAAACTAAATGACAAACGCTTCTGAAGTGCAAAAAAGAGAACATTTTAATAAAGTTCAATCTAATAAACGAATTTCCATGTATTAGAACTCAATCTTATAGGTTTAAAGGCCCTAACCATAAAAATGCAAGTTATTTTAGACACACGATATTTGAAGTTAAGATATCAGACACACAAGTTTATTTTCTCTGAAGAAACCAACCGATGAATTTGGATTCTTGACAACCGAAATAAAGGGAAAACTATAATAAACCTGGTGCCTTAATTTTAATTTTACTTTTGCGCATTCTACCATCCCAAATAATATATTAATTTTCCTTTTCGCAAAAACTATTTAAACGATTCTCTTAAAATTTTATCATTTAATATTACATAGATCAAATTGATGTTGAAAGTTATATTCCTTCAGGCAAGTACGCTAGCTTTTATTTTGTTTTTCAAATAGATTGAAAAATTTTATGTTAGGAAACTATATGGAACTCAAAACAGCATTAAACATAGTACCTAATTTAAGCATCATGGAAATTTTAAAACAATTTTTTTTTATATATAATTTAAGTACAAAAAAAGAATTATTATGGAAATTGGTAATTTCCTAATATATTCAAAAAACAGTGAACAGAGGAGGAGAGGGAAAGAGGTAGACATGGAACCGGTCTTTTCCCCAGATGGAGTATTCGATTGTTGCAATTGCGAACAAAGATAATCTTAAAAAATTAGTGTAGGTGATTAATTAAAGTTAAGGAGTTTTGTTAATTATGACATTAATTGAAAATTGAAAATGGTATTTAAACTTTGCAATTCAGAATGTTGGATAATACTTCAAATAATAACTGTAAATAAGTATTGAAAATTAATTAAGTTGAAGGCTATGAATAAAGGATAATGATAATAGGAATAAAACTTTAATTTCATAAAAATAATAATGCAGAGCTCTATTTAGAAAAACAAACTTTATAAGTAAAATAATACATTTTGAATAATGATATTATTAATGGGAACAAGCCGCCAGAGATAAATCTCCAAGGACCGACTTGATTAAATGCCAATTAAGGAGTGTCTATTCAACCGACGTTTTAAAATATAGGGAAAAAATTCATTATAGGTGCTTTATCGAACTGCTGAAAATTGAGCCAGTTCCGGGAGATATAATGCTAATATTTAAATAATATGACTGATGATTTGAAGCCAAAAAGTTTGCTAAAAATTAAAATAATCAATAACGTTTATGCTGATTTATTATTTGGAGAAATAAAGATTAAAAATTGGTTTTTGATACACAGTTCTCATGAAAATGAATTATTGGTAATTAGTTGTACACTTGCCTTGAAATAAAAAGGCTGCCGTTACATTAATTGAGAAAGGAAAATTATAGAAATATTTGCATTCGCTCTTTATGAAATTGAATTAACTAATTTATTTGTTAATTCAATTAGTTAGCAATTAATTAACTAATAATTAATTAACAATTAATTAATTAATTAAAAATTACTTAATTAATTAACAATTAATTAACTAATTTGTTTGTTTAAAAAAGGATTAGGAATGATGAAATATAGAAATGAATTTTAGTAAATAAAATTAATTCACACGCAAAGAAACATGTGTTACTTTTAATGGCATGGTATCAGCCTAACAGGTATGAATAATTTTTTGTAACACAACAACAGTTATAAAAATAACGTTTTAATTGCTCAAAAGCTGTTACCCTCAATAGCAAAAGAACCTTTAGAAATCAGCCTATTCAAATAGTTCAAGGGGCCACTTCTACATTTAAGGATGTTTTTCGAAGTTTTTTCTTCAAGGGTACAGCAGTGGACTGATCGTGAAGTAGAACACCGATGTCAAGCATCACTGGCTGCGATCAGTAAGTGGGTAGGTGACCACTTTGATCAGCCTGCATAGGGACCGAGGATGTGCGGTATCGGTCCTCTTTAAACTGTTCTACCGTAAAGTGCTCGAATTCGCGCGCAGGTCGTCGGGCTACTAAAGTTGAGGAGCCATCCCCTCTGCAGAGGATCAAAACTGCAGTGACATGTTTTCGGATCATCCTCAGGGATGTTTCCCAGATCGTCGCCAATAGCCCATTCGGCAACTTTAGTGCGACTTAAATAAAGTACCTACCTGCGTACCTTTCTTCAAGGAAAATATAAAAAAAAAAACGCAGTAAATACAAATCAAAGTTATTTAAGCAAAAAATAAAAAGTTAGAATTTTAAATATGCACTATCTTGCCATAAGATTCATATGGTTTTAGAACAGACAAATAGCTTAAATTTAAAAATTATAGTTATAATTATTTAAAAATTATAATTATAAAAAAATTATAATTTTAAACAAAAATTGTCATTTTTGCAAGTTTTTTTCATCTGTATGAAAATTACTTAAATCAATGATCAATTCTCCAACTTTCGGCAAATTCTTATGAGCTTAGACAGAGTAGCATTGAAGTAATTAATCTAATATCAAAAAATCAATTCACAAACATTTATCATTTATTGTGATTTTTTCCTTATGTGTTCATTTTGCTTTATTATCAAAGTTAGATTGAGAGCTCTGAAATAAGATGAGCAAACCTTAACCAAATTGTTAAACAACTTTTATGAACTTTCAACACTTATAAAATTAGCGTATTTTAATAAAAAAAAAAAAAAAAAAAAATTTCGTGTGTCAACAGAGCCTTCGAAAAATAACTTTGAGTAAATTTCAGGAAATACTGATTTAAGAAAAAACAAAAATATCTTCCAAACAAAAATAAATCTTTGAATGCTTGTAAATTAACCTAAACTCTCATATATTTTAAAATAAATTAACTTCAATTCATTCTGTCCCTTAAGAATAAATTTACCAAAGAGAATAAGAGATTCATTGATAAAGAAAGATGATGAAACAGTTAAGTTGTACGCAATTAGCTACTTGATTAAATTTTCTCTTCAATTCTTACGAATTCAATTTTTCCTTTTAATTAGCGGTACGAGAAACCAAACAGATGAGCTATTATAATTCCCTTTTTTCGATGCTTTCACTTCGAATGGAAACTAATTTACATTTAGATTCAAGTAGACGATGCTATATTGGAATTAGTTTTGAAATTTGTTTAAATGATTGAATGGTATTATTTATATGATATTAGACTTAAATAACTTGGTAGAAACATCTGGATTTATTTTACATTTGTTAGTATTCTTTTTCCTTAACTATTCCATTTAATGAGTTCGAAATATTTACTTAATTATTTTATGTTTATAATTAGAAATGGTATTTGGAGATGCATTCCAGCAAAACTTAGTAGTTCTAATAAAGAAGTTCTAGAAAAAGTCTAGATACGAAATACGATCATATGATATTAATAGTATTAATATTGTGATTATTATTATTATAAGAGTATTAAAGTTTTATAGAATTTGAAGATAAATTAGGAGGTTCTGGTAAAGCTTAGATATGAATTACGATCGTTAAGTATTAAGATTATTACCATTATGTGGTGATTATTTTCATAAGAGTAATAAAATTGCATGATATTTCAAGATACATTAAGAAGTTCTGGTAAATCTTAGATATGAATCAAGATCGTATGGTATTAAAATAACAATCATTGTATGGTGATTATTATTATAAGATCATTAAAATTGTGTGGTATTTGAAAAGGCAATAAGAAGTAGTTCTGGTAAAGCCTAGATATGAATAACGATTGTGTTTTATTAAGATTATATAGTGAATATTATTATAAGAGTATTAAAATTGCGTGGTATTTGAAGATTCATTGAAAAGTTCTGGTGAAACTTGAATAGTAATTAATAATTACAAATCTAAAATATTAACATAATAGATTGGAGACAGTGGTGTACTGCAAATCTTAAGCATCTCGAATAACAGCAGTTACATCATACGCGTACCGATTGAAACTGTGCTATACATGTGGCCATTTCTAATTTTCAGTAATGGGCAAAAAAAAGTTTTTTTTTCTTTTTGGTTTTTAGTTGAGTAAGTTTTCGATCAATTTGATTGAAAAAAAAACCTATAGTATTTATAGATGCTATGCATAGAGAGATAGAGAAATTGCGACAGTTTGTGACAAGGGGGAGGGAAAGGGTAGCAGAAACTGTGACATCACTCGTTTTCAAATCAAAATCAGCAGTTTTAACATTTTTATATTTGCTTTTTTTTATTTCATCTATGAAACTGAGCAGACATTTGCCAAATGTCACTACTCGGCCATCGCGTCTCTCCTTTATATCATTGATTGTAGCGGTGCCCCAGTGGCGTCAACTATTGAATGGGCGAGAGAATGTTTGTGACTTGCTAATCTGACATCACCTTTTGGAATTTGATTAGGGTCCTGCAAGGGAATAAACAACAGCAACATGTTTTTTATTTATTGTTTTCATCGAAATAAGTATAATGCTTACAAATTTCATTTTATATTTGTAAGCATTAAAGGTATATATATGTGCATGTTTTAACATTCCCATTTAACATTCACAGTAAAAGTTTAAATATAAAATTTGAAGTATGGTCTATAAAATTTGTTTTGATTCTGAAATGTAAGTACGTGTTTATGTAAAATAGAATGACATGTGACAACGATGAGAGTGGTTAAAATGAAATGTGACGCTTTGTGGCGAAGGAGGGAGGAAGAATTTCGCAATATCAAAAATAATTGTGATGTCATTCATTAACAGCTCCTAGATGAGTACTAAAATGCCATTCTCTATACGATAAAATTTCAACATTTTTTTAAAAAAATCTTTTTTTGTCAGGCTTAAGATAATCAAAAATGTGCGTGCTTATTGCATCTTGACTAGCATCAGTATTGTAACTTAAAATAGTTCGATGGAATGTGCAAGAAGGCTTGTGAACTTCAGTTAACACTAATATATATGAATCTCAGGTGAGGCACTCGCTTCCCAATGAGATGACCCGTGTTCGAATCCTAGCTGTGGCTGGTTGATTAGAATTTTACTCCCTACTCGCACCGACCATAGTGCCGACGTAAAAATATCCTCAGTGATAGACGGTTCATGGGTTTGATTCCTCTTACCGTCGGGTAACCATGAGAGGTTTTCGAGGTTTTTCTCTTATAACGCAAATACGGGTTAGTTTCTTCCACCGCTTGATCCAAGAGTTTCCTTGTCTTATGAGTAGTGTACAAAATTACAAACTGCAGAGTTAAACATTGATAGCCATAATCGAAAACTTGTGTCCGCTATCCAGCATTATTTATAAATTGAAAAATAACATATTTCTCTCTGGACTTTGCACAGTATGAAAAAATCTTTTATGTTCCAAGTAAAGCTTTGAATTTTTTAAATATTCTATTTTTTTTTTTTTTTTTTTTTTTTTTTTTTTTTTTTTTTTTGAAATTACGTTTATGGTTTGTTTGATTTATTTTAGCTTATTATAATTAAGAACTTCGTTTTTTTTTTAAAAAAAAAGAAATATTGAAAGCATGAATATTCAACAGCAATCAACTTTGAAACCTAGAGGACAAAAACTCAAAATGTGTGTAATCCAAGATATAACATCCAACAATCCTATGGGTGTCAAAATAATGTAAACTTTTCCATACTAAGTCTATGTAAAAAAAAAAAAAATTTAATCAGCAAATGATTTGAAAGATTTTACATGGCAAAACTTGAAACACAATTTAAAAGCTCATGCTTGAAAATCTTACAATTTCTCTCCTTTTTACCCATGAAAAATTTTTATTTACAAAAATGAACGTATGAAGTTTTAAACTACTTTCCGTTTTTAATACCGCTATAATTTAAAAGCATTTGTACATGTCAAAATGCTATAGAATGATTTCAAAATTGTTGGTGGTAAAACTAGGAAGAATTTATAAATAGCCCTTCCTCATTTTTGTCGAAAAAGTTCATATGAGTAAAAATAACGCCATTTCTGAATGCTTCAAGCATGATCTTTTAAATTTAGCCGACAGTTTTGCCATGTGTCGTCAGTAAAAATAACATTAGTCGATGCATCAATATGGGAATGTTTAATGAAATGATATTGTTTTGGCTTTCATTTTTATTTTAGCAAAACTAATCCTCATTAGCTTTGAGTATTTTTGCATGATTTTTATTTAAAACTAGCCGCATTTGGCGACCCACTTGGTAACTTTTCAAAATATTCTCGTTCAAAATAAAAACTTTTTAAATAAATTATTATTATTAAAATAAAATGGTAACCAAACCAAACATGCAGCACAACTGTATGTAAATATTCTAATTCTCCAACCCCTCCTTCAATATCAAAACTTAAATTTATTTTTAAAAATATATTAACTTAATTTTTTTCCCCATTCAGCTGTTGCCCGCGGCTTTACCCGAGAAGAACTATTTTTATTTCAATTTTAACTATTTTCGAAAGGTGACCGTGATATTGTCAAATTATTTTATATATTACATTTTAGATTTTAAATCTGTCCGCTAACAATTAAATCATACAAACCATCGTAAGGGGTTCCACCAAATTCGGGACATTTCCGCATACATAGTAAGCAGTAGAAGTGTTAAAATTATTTCCATCTTCGTGTGAGATAAAATAGAAAACTCATCTCAATGCACCTTTACGAACTGTACTACTTCCTCACGTTCCTCTTGTTATAACTTGAGTATCATATAAAAGCAAGTTCCATCACCAATTATTGGCATGACAATATGCGGCACTAAAGCACGGTTTATGTTTAAATTTTCTGCAACCGTTTTGGAAATGATTCAAAACAAATCTAAATAATAACTTCGTAACTAAGTTTTTATTTCTATAAAAATACAAATTTATTCTAAATAAATACTTGGCGTATACTTAACTACTGATAATACTGAAATTATTACTTAAGACAACTTAACAAAATGAATAATATATATAGTGCTTTCAATAGATAAAGAAATATATAGATAGATAGAAGAAGAAAAAAAGAGAAAATATATATATATATATATATATATATATGATTTTAAAGACAAAAAATTTAAGTTTTATGAAAATGAAATGAAATATTAAATCGAATTCCCAAACTTCTCGCTATAAGATACTTCTACTAAAAAGCAAATTTTTGTACTTTGTTTTAGTATTCTTCATTCAATTATAAGAAAATGAATTGTTATTTTTTTTTTATACGTAAACCACATCACACTCATTTTGTAAACTTATAAGGGTGTTGAAATTAAATAAGATCCGGTTTTATAATTGAACGCGCATTCCTTAAAGAACGTCTAATCCCCTATTGTAACCAACGGGGTGTACCGGACAAAATTAGAAATTTCAATCATTCCATAACTCCTTTCCAAATCTCCTGAGTGAAAAAAGATTTTATTGCTTATTCGAACATTTCCATGAGGCGTCTCAACTTCTATTTGATTGTGGGTCCCCCCTTCTGAAATCCTGGGATTCATAGAAACACCCGAAACTGAATTCCTTGATTTCGTTCAATTTAATCAATGGCTCACTTAAATATATCAGCTCGCCACATTTTCACGCACTAAAACCGGAAAAGTTTTCCCGAATGCCTTAATGTTCCCGTACAAGGATGGGAAAGTTCCTATTTAAAAGCAATTCGTAACCGGAACTTGAGGTTCTCCCGTCCCTTCTTATCTCTAAGGTGATTAAGTTTATCAGTTCTTGGAGTCTACAAGATTGGACAGACTCTAGTAATAGTAATCAAGGAGGAGGGGGAGAGAGTGATTGGCTGGAATTGCTTTATGATGCTGCTATCTATTAGAAAAAGGAGGAAAAAAATCATTTAATTAAAAATATATATTTTTTGATAAAAAAAAATATATTTAGATTAAATTTTATGCAGAATGGATAATATGCATAATAATCTTGTAGTTATAATTAATAGTTGACAGATTTATTATCTTATTGATTGCATAGGAGAGTGTAGACGCAGTTTCGTGATTGAGAGATTGGTAACGTGGATGTAATTCGAGAGTAAGAGATTGGTAGAGTACATGTAGTTATTCAGTGAGAGATCGGTAACTTAGATGTAGTAATTCGACAGAAAGAGATTGTTACAGTACATGTAGTTAGTCAGTGAGAGATTGGTAACGTTGATGTAATTCGACAGTAAAGTACATGCAGTTATTCAGTGAGATATCGGTAACGTAGATGTAATTCGACAGTAAGAGATTGTTAGAGTACATGTAGTTATTCAGTGAGAGACCGGTAACGTGGATGTAATTCGACAGTAAGATATTCGTAGAGTACTTGCAGTTAGTCAGTGGGAGATCGGTAACGTAGATGTAATAATTCAACAGAAAGAGATTGTTAGAGTACATGTAATTAGTCAGTGAGAGATTGGTAGCGTAGATGCAATTCACAAGTAAAAGATAGAGTAGATGCAGTTAGTCAGCGAGAGTTTTTATTTTTATTAAAATAAATGTTAAAAAATAATTAAAATTTACTATATGTTATGTTGTTTTGCATGAGATTATGTTTGGAGAAACGAATTTTGCAATCGCAAAAATTCTCAATTCACTTAAGAAAATCTCAAGATATTATGAAATACTCAAAAAGTAAAACAAAATTTTAGGAATCCAAATTATGGATCACTCGCCTGACCAAACTATTGGGACCATATTTCCCATATTGCAGATAAGATTGCGAAAATATCGTCTCCAGTAATTAATCAGCATATTTGAAATAAGCCTCTCGGAACTTTAAAGTTAAATCCTAGAGCATGAAGATCCAATCATTATATCAAAAGTTATTCAGGTGGTCCATTTTTTTATATTGCGCATGGTACATTTATCATGACATTTTTTTTTAAAAATAGTTATAAAAAATATATGGAAAGTAAAAGAACCTTTCCCTAATTGAATTGTTATAAGTTTCGTCAATTAGCAAAATTACTTCTTATTTATTTCTCTTCCATTGTGTTCTTCAAAATAAACTTTTTCTTAAGCTAGTACAGCAGTGGTTTCTAAATAAATGGTGGTTCGCGGAAACTTGGAATTGCTTGGAAGAGTTTAAGGATTTCCTGGATTTATTACTTTTTATAACCAGTGAGGCATTTTGAAACCCCCAATTATATTTTGATCCAACCAATAATTTATAACTTATGTAATCCTACTATTGCATTAGTGAAATTATTTCAAATAAAATGCAAATTAAATATAAATGGCATTTTTTAAAAGAAAATGTAATATTTCGAACAACAATTATCTTGAACAAATTATGAAAAGGACAAGCCTTTATAAAATATTGTATTAGTATTTCCTTTCGCGCATTTAAAATCAAAATAAACTCTTCAATCAAGAAATATGTTTCCTTAATAACCATTTTTCACAATTATAGTAATTATTTTAAAATTTCATTTCAAGGCAAGCAATAATTCTGCTTATTTTATTCATTTTCTGTTCATGTATATATACTAAAAACAAATTCATAACTCTACGGACTGCACATAGCACAAGAACGACAAATTTAAGTGTCGAACAAGAAACATAATTTAAGATTATTAATGATAAAACGTTGAGAAATCTTCATTCCTCTAAATATTTTTAAAATAGTCTTCTGTAATTTATAGCAATCACAATTACCTTTATTTATAAAGTCGGGGCTCTGAAGAAAGAAAGTTGATTATTTAGGATTACGTAGTATATTTAGGATTACGTAGTAATCAGGAAAAAAAATTAAAAAATTGGGAGCCGCTGACGCCAACCAACTACAAGATTCATCTGGTAATAAGACTGGTTCTAAAATTTTCATGCCACATTTCTTACTAGAACTCCCTAAATATTAATTTGAGGCTTCAAGCGTAACAAGGTTTCTAAAAATATAGGGCGCTGATTGCACTTAACTTGAAATTATCAAAGATCAACTTTAACCCTTAGCTCTTTGAAGTCCTCTTTGATGGGACATTAAAAATCATCACTCTGAATTTTAAAATTTTTGTATCTTAATATTTAGTAACGAAGTATATTTGGTAACTGAGATGGCCTTGGTCGGTAACCGGCTGTAGTGCCTAAGAAGAAGAATATTTTGTAACTGCATTCTTTTATGATTGTTATTTATTATATAAAAATATTGCATTAATTACTACATTAAATGGCTTAGTGCTTACATTAGTTTAAACATCATTTTAAAGTATTATTTGAAGTACAACAGGTTAAAATCGATTAGATAAATAAATAGCTCAAGAAAGTTTCGAAAGCATTTTTCGAGACTGAACTGGGAATTATAAGGGTAGTTAAAGTCGTTGTAAAACTTGAAGTTGATTTCTAATTAAATCTCGAATTGTTTAAATATCACATTATAAGTTGAACAAAAACATTCTAATAATTATTTTAAATTTAAAGCTTGTTTATAAACAATAAGTTTTAATTTAAATGCACAGTTTATTTCATCGCATGATTACTTTTATCCACAAATGCGTAAATCAATAGCAAATGTAATTCGTGTGCAAAAGAGAAATGAAAGTATAATCCATCATTCACGATATAAAATACAGGTTTGTCAATAATATCGATATCTTATTCTTCACGTTCTAGTACTAAAGAGTAACAGACGCCGATAGGAAAAGATCTCAAACTATTCAGCATACCAATATCTTTTCGACTACAAATCAGAATGCTTTATATCTTATTTAAAACAATCAATACCAAACAAAATTCGCAGTGTATGTTAAACTAGATTGACATATTGGTTTTTCAAATACAATTTTTAAAAGTCTATCTCAATACGAAAATATACCATTTAATTTAATTTAAATATACTTTTAAACTAAATGAAACTCGTCAAATTACATTTTTAAAAATAAAGATAAATTTTTTAATGAAGCTGGTTGATTATGTTTAGTATAATAAAGTTAAACGAAGAAACTCAATTTTAAAAATTGCTTAATTTTTCACTATAATTTATCACAGATCCTAGTGAAATGCAACATTTTCTGCGTTTAATATTCAACTTAATTTTTCTTAATGGAGTAGTAAAACAAATTTAGTCAAAGAATAAATATTATTTTCTTGTAATGAAGAATCCTTTAAAATAATAACTTATTTTTTATATAATTTACATTTAAAAAAATAATCATGATTTGATTTCAGATATATTTACAAACTTTGAGTATTTGGTTAATAAATTCAGAAAAACTGTTTATACAAGGTGTTTTAAATTTTACAGACAGTTTTCAAAATTTCATAACATAAATTTAGTTTAGGGCTTTAAAAAACTTCTGGCACCAAATTCATTGAGAGAGCATAGTATTTTTCTCCTAGATCTTCTAGTTTAAGTTTAAAACTTTTTCGATAAATAGTACTGTAGATAGCAAACGAGTAAATCATCAAAAAAAAAAAAACCTTTAATTGAACATACAGCCACTTTTTTATTCGAAATCTTAAAATTAATGAAAATCACCTTATAAAGTTTTCGAACCACCAAAAACCACATTTCATGATGTAACGATGTTGTCCTATCATTACCGATGATGTTCACTCTTCGAAGCGCCATCTGCCGAAACTTTTTAAACTAAAACCAAGAACTCGGAGGGAAGTTTATGCACTGTCTCAAGAATCTGCTAAAAAACATTATTTTTAACCATAACTTTTTACCTGTTATAATTTTTTTTAATCATCAGTCTAATTCAGGACAACCTGTAGATATTGGTTATATTGTGTGCCGAATTGTGGTTATATTGTGTGCATTAGAATTTTTGGCAATAAAATTTTATTAGTGAGTAATTATGTGAAATATTTATTGTACATTTACCCGTTTATAACTTGAAAGCTTTTTAAAACTATTTCATATTAAATACCGTAAAAAGAACAAGAGGGCCTCACTGACAGAGTGGTCTTGCCGTACCGTCAAATACTGGGTAGCGAGGGAATAGCGGGTTCAAATCCCGCCATAACCCGGGATGCATCTTTGTGATGTCCTTTTCTAATTTAGACTATATGTTTTTCAACTTAACCAGTATTTATAAGCGATACTTTGAAATATTATTACATAAGAAACCTGTGTTTGTCACCTTTTTCTCTTTTTATCAAAGACTTCTTTACACAGTGGTTTTTGGTCATAAAAAATTAAGGTAGAAATATAAAATATTAAAGTAATAAGCAATATCTTAAATTTCACCAGCATTATTTGCATCGTACATTTACATCTTACACACTTTTTTTAGTTATTTATAATGTGATTGTTAAAATCATTTCAAATTAAACCTTTTTAGATAAGGAATACAATCATTAACCATAAAGTTTCCAATCATTTAAAAATAATTTAAATTCGCAAGAATTTAACCAGACAATAAATGATATTGTGCTGATTAAATTCCCATTAATTTTTAAATGTATTATATTAGATAAATGTATACTTACTTAACACAATTAATTAACTATTTAAATGTTAGTTCTTAACTATTTATACGTAATGGTAGTCAAGATCATTTTACATATATATATATATATATATATATATATATATATATATATATATATATATATATACACTGGTGGACAAAATTAAGAGAAAATCAGAAATTAATCAGAATTGGACACAACTTCAATGGGCTAATGTTCTCTTCACCGATGAGTCCAGATTCAGTCTACAATCTGATTCTGGATAGTTAATGATATGGAGGGAACCTGGAATCCGATACCATCCCAGCAACATTATCGAAAGGGACCATTATGCTGGTGGACTCATGGTTTGGGCAGGGCTCATGCAAGGTACCCGCACACCGCTCCATGTGTTTGACAATGGTTCCGTGAATGCCCAGAGGTACAGGCAGAAGGTCCTAGAGCTCTATGTGCGTCTTTTCAGGGGCGCTGTTGGCCCTGAGTTCATTTATATGGACGGCAATGCCGACCACATAGGGCTCTCATGGTTGATGAGTATCTGGAAAGCGAGGATATTCAACGAATGGATTGGCCAGCCAAATCCCCTGACCTGTATCCTATTGAACATGCTTGGGATGCTCTTGGGAGAGCTATTGCGATGCGCCAACCTACCCCCAGAACCATTATGGAGTTAAAAATTGCTCTGGTGGAAGAATGGGAGGGTCTTCCATAAGTCCTCCTTAACTCCCTTATTAACAGCATGCATACTCGTTGTGCATGCTCTCTGCCTGGCAGGGGTGACCATACACCATACTAGAGGCAACACACACTGTACAAGCCTCACTTTTATTGTCATCTTTTATCCTTAAGTTCAGACTACATTGGATTTTTAGGTCTTGCCAGTCAATGGCATTTTCATTTTTGTTTCGCATACTTTATTATCATGGAATAAGCTACATCCATACCAAATTTCATTTATTTATATTCAGTATTATTTGAGATATTTGGGAAAATGTCTTCCATCTCTTAATTTTGTCCACCTGTATATATATATATATATATATATATATAGAGAGAGAGAGAGAGAGAGAGAGAGAAAACTATATGTGTCTTCTACTCAAATACTTTTCAACTGATATTAAACAAGTTCGAATGAGTAATTTTCTAATTAAATAGTCGTTGCATTTATTATTCTGATGATTTAACTACAATGCATTCAAACTTGAGATTAAAACTAAATCTTTAACAAAATGTAAATTAGAAATAAATTAATAGAATACAATAGTTTAAATACGGAACTGTAACTTCATGTAAATGAAACCTTAAATTACATTCCTTGATATTTCTCAATATTCATCATTGCATGTTATTACAATAGACAACTCGTCACATTTTATGAAATTTTAACGCAATACACATTTAAACCAAAACAGCAATCCTTTATTCTCAAGAGTTTTCCCGTCGTTCTAATTATTTCCACAACACAATACAACTTTCTCCATAAAGAGAATCCCTTCCAAAGCCGTGCATCATTGAAGCAATTCAATTTGTAGATGTCCCCAACATGAAGACGCAATTTCCAGTTGGGAACTCTTTTATGTCCCATTACTATGGCTTCCTATTGCCCTGGTTGTCCGTGGATACGGATCTTCTGTGTCAGTCACTAATAGTAGCCAATGGTACGAAAGGATTCTCGGCAATTTAGACAGAAAAGGCTAACGCAGTTCGATACTTATCAAAAGACAGCGACTTCAAAACTTGCAATGGAAATAAAAGATACGCGGTATGGGAAACTAAAAGAACATTTCAGTCTTTCCTTACTTCTTCTTAGCTTAGGATTTAGTTGAGAGATCAAAAGAATTAAAGAATAACTTTCTTAGCAATAGTTATCCGTTTTAAGTTTAAATTTAAGTAATGCTTACTTCAATGAAAAATAATTTTATCTGATTCTTGGCATCGCACTAAAGGGACACTAATTTCCTATCAATGGAAAATGAAAATTCAAAGTTCATCATGAAAGGTATTATAGAGGCGTCGTGTGTTTAATACGCTTTTATTCAGATGATTGCAAACATTCGATTGCAAACATTCGATGATTGCAAACATTCGAAAAAAATTTTACGACTAATTATATCATTCTATTGCACTGACTCTATTCTTTGAAATTTATTAAAATTTTCATTTTTTGTTCACCAATCATATCAACTAATAATGCAGTTATTTCAGATGAATATAGTATTTTACTGCTAATGTTTCAAACGAATTCCTATCTATTTTTTACTTAAACAAAAATTTATCGGATGCTATTATGCAATCAAGCTTATAGCTATATTACAAAATGTATCTAGTTGGAATGTATCTAGTAGAGACGCGGGCTTTTTTGGTCCCACGTCCCGAGCAACTAGAAGAAGAATTAAATAGCCTCTTAAGTTCTATTAAGTTTAGAACAACTGGAAAAAATATTTTGTAGAAATCTCAAATGATGGAAGGTGTGTAATACTATATGCATGGTCGTAATCATTATCAGTAGCGCGACAGCCCATGAAGGATCAATGCTTTATGTACCAGTCTCAGTTTTCTTGACCTTGGGCTCTGGAGTGCAAAGGCAGGTGTGGTCAGCTGAAGGTCACGACCGAACGCTGAACTCATACTGTTTAGTCCCCAAGCATGCTTGATAACTCATTTTATTGATTCACTGAAAGAACAAAAGAATGAGTCAACATTGTCGATCCGAAGATAGAATCCAGGACCTTTGGCCCTCAGTCACCAAGTGACCGGGCAAAATGATTCGTACACTCCTTAGAAAATTTAAAAAGTGGTGTTAATATTTTTGTAACGAAGTCACGTTAAAGTTAAATTATTTATACTTCAGATATGGCAACTAGATATTTTTATTTGCAAATAGTATGAAGCATAGTGTTGAATATAAACTTAATAAAATACATTTTATATTCTTACATTTGCAACCAATTTTCAATTTTTTAAACAACTGTACGAACCCTGTATATACAAACAGTTTAATTAAATATTTAGGACCTAGTAATCGTGCAGTGAAGCTCCCAGATGAAGATCCTGAAGACCCATCTCTTCACCGTAGTTAAAGTGGTTGCGAAAAAGCAAATAAAGGCATCTTAATTTTCTTTCAACTTAAAAAGGCAACTTTATAGACAACTTATTTTTCTTTAATTTTGCCAGCACATAAAAATTTCACAGCAGAAATGTTAAGACGTAAATGTTTATACATAGTAATAAAAATCATTATAAATCAAATTTATTAGATCAAAAATAAAATGGTAAATCTTAAAATTTACTACTATTTTATGTATTCGAACTAAATCTCCCGTATGGCGTTTTAAGACCAGCCAGTGCTGGTACAATAGGTACATAGTGGTATGGAAATTCATATATTCATACCAGTGTACATATAATAATTCATACATTCCTTTTAAAACAAATTTAGACAGAGTAAAAATTTTCTTCTCTAAATTATATCATTTTAATGTTAGATATATACATTACGAACAAGAAATTATATCATAAATTTAATAATGTATTCTACTGTGCATGCATTTTCTTTAACTTTTTTTTTAGAACAAGGTTCGTAACCAGAAACTTTCATATCATTTTTTACTTTTTGACCCAATTAAACAAGAAAAAATAAGTACTTTCAAGTAGCATCAAGTCTCAAAAGGATAAAAACAAAAAAAATTGTTGCGCATGAAACTTTTTTAAGTGTTGGAGAACTTAAATGAAGCATACCTTAATTATAATTAATGAACCATTGTAAATATTGATTGGAACTAGAACTTACGAGTTAGTATATGGTAAGCCATGATGGTAAAAGTTATAAAATTATGTCTATTATTTTCTAAGGAAATGAGAAAAAATCAAGCATATTCTTTTAGTTCTGCAAGTTACGTTGAAAAGTGGTCATGAAATTGTGAAGCTTTAACCTCCATGACCCCTCAGACCCACAACGGGCTGTTGCGATGATGCTTTACTTTACATTGAAAAGTTCATCATCACAATGGCGCCATTCTAATATGATATTCGCCAGGGGTTCAACATTTTTGAGCTACTCCAAATGTTAACATGAGAACATTTCAAAGAGAAAAAAGAGTACCTAGCTTTTTTCCACATTTATGCTCAGGCATTTCGAATAAAATATTATCGAATGGGTATTTTTATTAATTTTAATTTCTTAATTTTTAAATTTTAAACATCTCTATTTTATTTAACCTTTTACTTGAAAATAAAAAGTGAATCATTACAATCTACAATTTTATTTCATGGGAATTTGTTTCCTATTTAAACTAACCTTTTCAATTATTTAAATTTATGTTTTGCTCATTATTTTTAATTTAATTTTTAAAATTTAATTTAACTCAAATTTAAATACTATTCAGTCCTATGTACTTTTAATTATTATGCAAATTTCAATTCAGGTTAGATAGGAGGTACTGTATCTATACAAGGCACTCCGTATATTTGTATTCAAGTAAGTTCAGAAGGTGTAAATATATATATATATATATATATATATATATATATATATATATATATATATATATATATATATATATATATATATATATATATATATATATATATATATATATATATATATATATATATATATATATATATATATATATATATATATATATATATATATATATATATATATATATATATATATAATAATTGAGAAATAATAGTGCTAAAATTAAGGCCAACCTCGGGTACAACATTAAATTTAAATAATCTGGCTTAAAGATTAATCATATGAATTTAATGTAACCCTATAACCGACACATTTTTCTGTTAAAAATAAAGTAGCTTAAAGAAAGGAAGATTAAAAATAGATTTTAATACTCATTTTCTTTTTTACAGCATTGCATTGTGATTCGTTATACACTTGTATTGAATAAGAAAGTTAGACGCTACATTAATTGTTACAAGAAAGGAATGGAAATATTTATATTCGCTATTTATGAAATGAAATAAAAAATAGTTTGTTTTATTTAATTAGAACGGGTTTCGGAATGATTAGGAATAATTAAATTGCAATTATGAGGAAAGCGCCATTGAGAAAAAAGTGTAGCGCATTTAAAATTAATTGAATGGATATTATATTCATTTGTTTAACTATTCGGATAAAAAAAAAATTAACACTAACTGATTTTAGAACTAAATATAGGTTTTTAACATTATAAGATATTTAGTTGAATGCTAAAAATCGAGGTTATCTTAGCTAACAATCAAATAATGAAGTTACCGGTTTTTGTACTTTTGTAGAAAAGACTTCTTTCGAAAATAAATCTTTCGCCTATGAACTGTTAAATATTTGCAAGAAAAAATAATATTATATATTTTTAAACTATTAACATTAATAGTAAGGAAAACAAAGAAACCTCCAGGGATTGATCGAAAATATGGAAACACTTCTAAACTATAGGTAAACAGTTCTTTCTCTCAGCAACAGATGTTTTGGAAGATTTTACTTAGGAAAAATATTGGCACAAACTGTTAGAGAAACTTTCCTTTCTTTCTCTTTTTTTTTTTTTTTTTTTTTTTTTTTTTTTTAAGAATGCAAAATTTGCATCGACAGAAAGAGCGAAGGAAGTTAAAACTGCTTTCCTTTTTTCAATACCACTATAATTAAAATAGTATTTTTATATAAATATTACAATCTAACAATATGATTATACCCTCATCATAGAATCACCCTATCTTCGCTGAATGGGTTAAAGCCGCTTCGCGGCTGTGTTCTCGCCATTTCTACCATTCTACCATTCAATACGATTATAGAATTGCTGTTATTGTAACTAAATAAAAGTTATTAACTTTAGAGGCCAATTTCGGACGATCCGAACTTTGCATGGGTAAAACTGATATGATTTCTAAAAGCTTCAAGTAGGATCTTTTGTGCCAACAGTTTTGCCATGTAAAATCTTCCAAAAATTTTTATTGCTAAATGAAAAATTGTTTACACAGAATTTGTAGATTTTTTCATTATTTTGATCAACCACTGTAGATTTCGTAGAAACAGTTACTACGGACGATAATAATACTTTTAGTCATACACACAAAAAATTTCTTTTGATTTCCTTTAGGATGACGAAGATGAATTTGGCTGAATTTTACTATCTAGTACTGCCATCTAGTTATCGTTCTAGAAACTAATTTAAATATCCCGCTGTTTCTTCAGAAATTTATTTTTTTTCTCATTAGTAATATTACAAAGTACTGTAGAATTTAATTCGCTTTTAATCCACTTCTACTGAACATTAATTGAATGTTAAATTCATTATTGCTGCAAGATATTTATTATAAGAAATGCATATATTAACTTAGATTCTTTTTACAAAACGTTTAAAAATTTAAACAGTTGCTAAAACGAAAAAATATTCATTGTTTTCTTATCCAGTAGTCAAATTATAGTACTTAATTCTCAGCTTGGCGACTTTGTTTTGTTAATCGAGTAGCAATTTTATAACCGCTGTTAAACAGCCGACCCAATTTAGGGTTTACGGCTACTAATGTTCAATTCCATAGCTTTGTAATTTTGAACTTCATTCAGAAGACAAGGAACTCCTGGATCGAGCATTACGAGAAATTTTTCTTCGTGGGGGACTTTTAAGATAGAACTAATATTAGTACTAATAACTAGTATTAGCGTTAAATGGAAAAGAAAACCACGAAGACCTCTCACGGTTAATCAGACGGCAAGGGGACTCTAACCTATGATCCGTCTACCACTGAGAATATTTTTACGTCAGCACAGTGGTCGGTGAGAGACGAGTATGGAATTCGAATCGCCCAGCTGTCGCTGGGATCGAACCCGGTTCACCTCATTAGGAGGTGAGCGCTCTATTCCCTGAGCGCCCACTACTCTGAGTAGCAATTTGGGAAAAGTTCTAATTTTAGTTTCAGCAATAAGTGCTGCGTTACTTTGATAATTGATTATTATACTTAACTTTTTACTGTTAAGCGCCATTGTTTATCTGGAAGAAAGTTCTTCATTGAAACTTGCAGCAAAATTTTTTCATCATTATTTAAAAAGGAAAGGGAGAATTATATTATAAGGTAACAAAATATGCTTGCACGCCATCACATACTAGTAATATTAACTCATTTGTACCAAGAATCTTCTTTAAAGGCCAGTATCTTCGAAAAATTCAAGTAATGATTTAAGTATTTCCGGATTAATATTTCTTTTACAAAATAAAATAGTTAATTATACTATAATCTATATTAATGCTATGATAAATGATATTTATAACATTATTTAATTCTTCACTAAATTTATTATATAAATACCTTTTTTAATACACCACTTGGTCATGTCTAGTAATAAATATTTCACATGCTGATATAATTTAACAAAATAACATAGAGTAGTGCTCACTTATGTAACGAATGATGTAGATTGGCCTCCCTTTCTTTACCTCTATTTAATTTTTCTAAGACCTATATGAACTCTGAATATCATTTTAAATACTCTATGTGATTCATTCATATGATGTTAAGTAAACAACTATGTTTATATACCCCTAATGACAACAGACTTGGTATATGCTAATAACAATATAAAATGCATTGTAGATTAAAAAAATCTTAGGTAGGAATTACAGTAGTACACTTTAAAGAATAGTTGTCACAGTAGCTACTAAATTTTATTTTTTATTGATAAATGCACAATATTTCAAAAACAAAAATATCCGTTCGCATGTTTTACTTTTATGCCATGCGTCTTGCTAAACTCACAATTTTACCCTCATGTAAATACAAAATAAATAAATAAATGCAACAAAAAATGCAAAATGTTATTTTAGACGACAAAATGCATTTCGTCATTTGAGATAAATTAGAATTAGCATTAAATGTGCAACAAAAAAAAAGAAGGAAAAAAGTCCTTTTTACGGAAAGTCTACCCTCACACCACTTTTCCGAGGATTCGTTCTCCAACTCACAAAAATATGATCAAAAGTACGGTTTTAAAATACAACGATCCTGCAATTAAGACTTACACGGTTTTAAAAAGAAAGAAAAAACCTCATAAGTTTAAAATAATAAAAAATAAAAAAAAAAACAGTTCTATATTTTTAAAAAAATTCCCCATTTTCTTTTGTTCGAACTTCAGTTCAGTTTTCGGGTAAGGAGAAAAACTGGGTTCACATTTCGATTCCAATCAGAACAGTAAGAAATAAGATCCTTTTTGCAATTACTTTTTTCCCTCCACTGTCACTGCTACTGAAATTCTAGCTCTCTTAGACTTTATCATCTTATTCTGAGGTCTAAAAAATGACGATACTGAAAAGATAAAGCATAAAGAAAATAATAAATTTGAAAATGATACTTTAGGGACCAAGAGGTACCTTGTGTGGCATCACTACTTTATACTGTCGTTATCTATCAATTATTGTAAGTAAAAAAAAAAAAAAAAAAATTTTGTGGTATTTGTGTTC
Source organism: Parasteatoda lunata (assembly GCA_949128135.1). Lineage (NCBI taxonomy): Eukaryota > Metazoa > Arthropoda > Arachnida > Araneae > Theridiidae > Parasteatoda > Parasteatoda lunata. The sequence continues at coordinate 67,212,478 of OX421976.1, read as the reverse complement.
AATCGAAATCACTTAATAAGAGTGCCATTTCGCAGGGAAAAAAATTTCTACGTTTTGTACTAGCTGAAATACCTTTCTCCGAACGGGTAGAAAAGAAGTAAACAATATATAAATCGGTACTGAAAAACACTAAAAAAACATGGAAAAAAAACTGAAAGACATATGCTAATACAATTAATAAAGTTAAAATATTTCTTATTTCCTTTTATTTATTATTAGCTTTGGTCCTTGCTGTCGGCATAACATAATTGGATTAAACAAAATACAGTTTTATTACTTCATTCTATCGAAATAAAGATTAACTGCATTTAGCATGATGCTGTTGCTCGACATGAACTCATGATAGTCAAAATTTACAACAATCAAGCGATTTCCCCCAATTTTTAACCTTTTCGAGGGCCCGTAAGAAATCCCTTTCCACGGTATATTAAAACTACACAGCTTTAATGCATTTTTAATAGATATTAATTATAATAGTTGTATCTATTAGTATATTTGGTACCTATTAAAACTGTACTAATTACCATAATACTAAAAGTGCCAATTACAAAATCTATTATGCAACACTGGCGTCAATATGAGTACGGAGATGTTTTACGTTTCTCTTAAACTACTTGGAATAATTTCTCCATTAATTTTGCTTTTTTTTTCTACATAGCATTTTTTTTAATTAGTACCTATAACCAAAATTAATTAAGCATCACTGGCATTAATAATAGAATGGTGGTTTTATACTCTCTCTTAAAAGAATTAGTATTAATTCTCCATTAATCTTACTTTTCAGTACATAACTTTTTTTTTCTAATACCCTTGTTTTTAAACTATTTAATTTTACATAAGCACCTTTTTAAAGCATAACTTTAAACAAAATAAACTCGTGGTTTCATATTACTTTAGAAATGTTAATTTGGTGTCATATTCCGCCTATGCTGAAACGTTCATGTTGATTATTGAATTTATCTGACATAACGAATAAAAAATGAAATATCTAAGACGGTGCAAAAAGCTTCTCTTTCAATGAAAGCTGCAAGCTAGCAAATATCATTGATGGAATGTTTAAAATACTTTTAAAAAAAAGAACGGATCCCCTCTGCAGAAAACAGAATCAGATTGATTTATCTTGTATCAACGATAGAAATGGTTGACAAAAGTTTTCTATGCGTTAAAAAATTACTTAAAAATAGTCTATTTGTTTGCTTTTCTTCTTTCGGATCTTAAATGAAAAGATAAAAATCACTGTATATTTTTATATAAATTCAAAGTTAATATCTTATATAAATTAGAAATGTCACAATTTAAAAATTTAGGGGGAAGGGTAAATGTGTCGATTAAGAGTGTTTCTCAATTTATTTAAAAAAAATAGAAGAAGTCGTACAAAAGAAAAATTAGAAGGAAAAGTGGAAAGTCTTTGAAGAAATAGTCTGAACTTCACGATGAAAAATTCTAAAATTCCAGGACGTTTCGTTTGAACGTCAAGGGCTTCCAAGTACTAAAATGTCAAAAAAAAATCACGAAAAATGCTTCTGAAAAAATTCTTAATTAAAAATCAAAAAAAGAGAAAATCGGTATTCGCACTTACAGTTGTGCTCTTTTAGCTTAATGTATTTTTAATGCTTACGGTATACCCGCTATGCGGTATACAGACATATATACATACCAATTCCTTATTTTATTATATGTATATCATCATAATACTATATAAAACGCTTTTATGTAATTAGAATTTAAAGCTGCCCAGGGGATCGAACCCCAATCCGACATATTGACAAATCACAGCTTCTGACCCACCGGCTCATCAAATTACTACTAGCAAACTTTTTTTAATTAAGGCAATAAGCTAGGATGTTTTCCAATTGGTGTAAGTATAAATGGGCTCATTGTAGAAAACTAAAAAATGTTAAAAAAAATTCTCCAATTATCTTGGATTATTGGAAAAAAGCAAAAAAAAACAGATTCTTCAATTCATCTACGACATATATATTTTTTGTTCTGTTGTTAAATTTACAACCGAGCTATAATTTATCAAAATGAATTATTCACAACTTTCTCCACATCATTTACGTAATCCCAACATCTGAAGCCCGTATCCTTTGGCTTGTAAAATATTTATTTAAGGAACTGGTAACTATCCTCTATTCAATTTTGTTTTTGAAAATCAAACAAAACGATTACTTTTAATAATATTCAAATGAAGGTAGCTAAAAACTTGAATTTCCATTCGCGTTTCATTTTCATCTTTTCCAAAACAAAATTTATTTCTCGCTCTCCTCTGCCGAAATCCCAGCAATAAATAGTTGGAAAAAACCCAGACATGTAAATTGGGTGTAAGACTTTTATCGACCTGAAACCACAATGATTTATTCTCCCTCGTTTTTCTAAATTCTTTCAAAATTCTCTTTCTTTCTTTCTCCCCATCGATAGCAGATACAACGGTAAAAGCCCTTGACAGTAGTAAGGGCAGGCATCTATGCGGCGGAAGTGATGGGCAGTCAAGGGGTGCTTATTTCTGCCCCAACCGGAAGTTGCTTATTTCTGCCCACCCATAAACCGGAAGTTGCTTATTTCTGCCCACCTACAAACCGGAAGTTGTTTATTTCTGCCCGCTTGCTTATTTCTGCCCGTCTGAAACTTCGTCTGCAGCGTCATGGGGAGCTTATTTCTTTTTTTTCTTAAGCCTAATATATTTTTAGTTTCGGTTTCTGTTTTTAATTTAGTTTCGTTTTTTAAAATATTATTTAATTTATTAGTTTTTTGAGGGTGGCAACACTTATTATTTTAATATTAGTTTTTAAGGATGGCAACATTTAGAAACTTTGTTATTTGGGATAGAAATTGTATATTATGAAGTAATGACGTCATCTTTTATTACATAACACGTAAATGATATCATGCTTTTACTCTAGTGGCGCCATCTATGTGGAAATAAAATAACTTTAAATCTATTTTGATATTTAAATCTGTTTTATTATTATTTATTAAATATAAATAAGGCTGAGGATCGAACTCACGCCAACAAAAAGCCTTCGCGGGTCAGTAGTTGGATATCATAACCACTGACCCACGAATGCTTGGTTAGATATGTGTTAATAAGTTTTACTTTAGTTTTCTGAACACGTGTATAAATAAAAAAGATTTGATATCGATATCATCCTAGAGTTTCATCGATATAGTTTCACTTAATCTTTGACAGTTATTCAATAATTATTTCTGCCCCTCTTAATGCTATTATAACTTTCTCTGGATGGCAACGGTACTGAACATAGACGTGTTTTGTGTGACGCGTTTTTGGAGAAATCGTATATTATGAAGTAATGACGTCATCTTTTTTATTACATAATAAATGAACGATATCACGCATATGCTTTTACTCTAATGGCTCTATCTCTACTTAAAAAAGAATATATTAATAACTCTTCATTTTACTTATTTTTTAACATAAATATAGCTGATATAAATGACTGTAATTATTATTATCCTAATCAAAATTAATGAATACATTTTAAAATAAAATTGATTTAATATTAAAATAAAATTTTATTTATTAAGTACTGAGAACATTAAAAGTATTAGAATTAAAGCCATAATAATTTTAAATCAATGAATGTTGTTTTATAAGATTAGATATTTATCACCGTCGTTCGGAATTACGGCTATCTGTGTAGTCTTGTCATTTTTGAACCCAGAAGACAAGGGAACTCCTAGATCTTGAGGTAATACGTGTCTTTGAAGAGGATTTTGTGAGTACCCATGTTGTATGAAGAGGAAAACCACGAAAACCTCCTACGGTTAGTCCGACGACAAATAATGGACTTGGTTTCGTTAGCCAGTTTCCTGTGAATGTACAGAGATCAGAGGAAAACTTAAGGTTAAATAAAATAAATGTTATCATTTTATATATATATTCTAATGATGTCATCTATACTTAAAATGCTAGAAGGAGAATATATTAATAATTCTTCATTTTAGTTATTTTTTGATATATGTATAGTTGATTTAAATGACTGTAATTATTATTAACCTATTCAATGAAAAATACACCCTTTAATAATTAATACAAAAAAAAGTTTCAGAAAATATATAGAATTTTCTGAAAAACTAGAAAATTATTACAAAAACATTAGATTTTTTTTTTTTTTTTTTTTTGAAAAACTAGAAAATTTTTGCAGAAGCAAAAAAATATTTTACTAAAAGATAGAAAAATTTTATAAAAAAATTATTTTCTGAAAATGTTAGAAATTTTTTATAAAAATATTTTCTGAAACATTAGAAAGTTTCCCTCAATAATAAAAATATTTTTTGAAAACTGGAAAATGTTGTTAAAAAGTTTGAAATATTTTTACAAAACTAGAATATTTTTTACAAAATGCAAAAATATTTTACTAAAAGATGGAAAATTTTCATAAAAATAAAAAATATTTGGAAAATGTTGTTAGAAAGTTTGAAATATTTTTACAAAACTAGAATATTTTCATAAAAAATAAAAAATATTTTCTTAAAAGAGAAATTTTGTTACAAAAATCTGGATAGTTACTGGATTTCGAATGAATTATTTTAAATCTAAGAAACATATAATGGGGGTTTTTTACCGCTTTATATTCAAAACATATTCATTTTATTATTTAATATTATAATAATGCAAATAACTTACTTGATGTTTTAGGCTCGAGTGGGGATCGAACCTACGCGAATTAAAATTATCCATGAGCAGTTGTTGGTAATCTAATCTAAACCATATGTTAGGGGATGTACCGTATCTGTCATGACGTCAAAGCGGATACTACAAGACCAAGGTGGACAAGATTAAACAAGGGAAGGCTCGATCTCTGACGCATGCGAATTGAATTAAACTATCTTCACTCAAGTGATAGTACTTCACTTGCTCGCATGCATTTCGGTGAATGGCGTGTCTTCTAAATCTTTTAAGTTTTAAAAATTATTAAGTTACTGGAAATTAATGGACTATTCTTAATTAAATTATTAAGTTACTGGAAGTTAAATTTTTTTACTTCGCAGTTTTCTATTTTTACTAAATCGTTAGTTTCTTTTGATTCTTCTCTTCGTTATGGATGGAAACGCAATACTAAAGCGAAAGCATGATGATATTCAAGTAAGTACTAATTTTTTATTAAAATTTTATAACTATGTTATTTTATTATATAGATGATAAATAGTATATTGAAAATGTTAAATAGTATTATTTATAAAGCTGCTGAGCTGTGTTAATCTTTAATTAACCAAGAGAAAGTAAATTGTTTTGTTCATTTTAATTTTTTATTTTTATTTTGTTAATAATAATAAAAATTACCCATCTTCTTAGTTACAAATTAGGAATAGTTATTATTTTTTTTTTTCATTACGAAATCTAAATAAAGCTAATATTTGTTAAATTAACTTTCTATTTGTTAAAGGAACGTTTCATATTTGCTTTTGTAAAAAAGTTTATTTTAGACAGAACTCAGGGGGTAAAGTCTTTTACTTTGCAAATAAATTCTTAATCGTAGTAATCGAATGGAGTTATGAACATTATCATAAACATTTTAACTGTGTGTTGTTAATTATTTTTCTTGGTGACTCAAAAAATTCTTTTTTTTTTTTTATTGTAGGAAGGAAACCGAAAAGGATTGTCAGCTGTAGTCATTGATTTTGAAGGTTTCCAACTTTCATCAGGGTGCTACATTGTCAAAGAACTTGCTTTTCATGCCGTGAAAGGTAATCCCATTACCGGAGTGTGTACATTCCAACCACCCTTCCCGTTCGAAGAACTTCCAACACAGCAGAAAATGCAATATTCTTGGATAAAAAGAAATATTCATCGAATAGATTGGAACCAAGGAGAATTACCCTACAGTAAATTTCATGAAATGTTGTCTTTTTTGTGTGATATGTATTCACATATCTATGTGAAAGGACTCGAGAAACGGAAATTTTTAGAAATTCTAACCGGCAGAGTGTGTTACACTTTAGAAGATTTTGGCTGTCCTAAAGTAGATGAACTGTTACCAACTTTTTCTTTGTGCACTGTACATCCACCAGATTTTAAACATTGTGCTCTCGTTAAGGCGAAAGCATTTGGACGATTTCTACAAGACCTATAAATAGGATAAGCACTCGGAATTCAAGATAAAACTGTTCCTGGAAGTAATATAGTAGATCTTATAAATGACTTTTTGCGAATAGAAAATCAGCTCCAGTGGGGGAGAAATGTATTTTTAAAACATTTACCAGCACATTTAGATGTAAATAAAAAAAATTATAATTAAAAATAAAATTCTTAAGAAACCTGTGATGTATGCTTGCAGAAGTGTTTGGGTGAAACTTTGAAAAATTATTACAAAATAAAAATATCTTCAGAAAAAACTAGAAAATTTTGTTAAAAATATAAATATTTTTACAAAACTAGCAAATTTTTAACAAAAAGTTCAAATATTTTTTAAAAAAAGAAAATTTTTTTAAAAACATAAATATTTTATTAAAAGATAGAAAATTTTGTTAAAAAGTTTGAAATATTTTTATAAAACTAGCAAATTTTTAACAAAAAAGTAAAAATATTTTCTTAAAAGAGAAAATTTTTTGTAAAAACATAAATATTTTTTTAAAAGATAGAAAATTTTGTTAAAAAGTTTGAAATATTTTTATAAAACTGGCAAATTTTTTAACAAAAAGTTAAAATATTTTCTTAAAAGTGAAATTTTTTTTTATAAAAAACATAAATATTTTCTGAAAAAATAGAAAATTTTGTTAAAAAGTTTGAAACACTTTTTCATTGTGAATACTTAATACTGCTTTTATGGTTGCTATTTTGTTTGGAAGAGGTATGTAACTGATTGCTCTCAAAGGATTATATGTTGCAGTAAACATCTCCACATGTTACTGTAAACAAGTTAATATCGATTTTATCCTTTGTTCTCCATTATTACTTACAACAAAAATAAATAAATATATGATCTTTCTTTCAAAAATCGATTTTATATCACAAACAGTAACAATTTTATCTATATACGCATATTGAAATCCTCATAAGTTTTACAAAATCCTCAAATCGTAAATATTCAACAAGTAATTTAAAGTTATGCAAAAATTAACTAGTCAAATTTCAAAAATAAAATTTGCTATTTTTGTAAAAAACATAAATATTTTCTTAAAAGATCTTTTTTAAAAATAAAATGAATACATCTTAAATATTAAGCTATTATTCTTATATTATTATTAGATTTGCTTCATATATGGAATTACATTAGCAAATAATTCTTAATTGAATTATAGAATAATAAGAATGAATTGATATTTTAGGCTCGAGTGGGGATTGAACCTACGCGAGTTGTAAAATCTGGCTTCCACATTTACAAATAACACTCGCCAATGAGTCCCAGGATGTAATGGAAGCCTCCCAGATTTCCCAGATTTTCAAAAAATTTTCTCTTTTAAGAAAATATTTTTACCTTTTTAACAAAATTTTCTATCTTTTAATAAAATATTTATGTTTTTACAAAAAAATAGAAAATTTTTAACAAAAGGTAAAAATATTTTCTTAAAAGAGAAATTTTTTTGTAAAAACATAAATATTTTATTAAAAGATAGAAAATTTTGTTAAAAAGGTAAAAATATTTTCTTAAAAGAGAAAATTTTTTGAAAATCTGGGAAATCTGGGAGGCTTCCATTACATCCTGGGACTCATTGGCGAGTGTTATTTGTAAATGTGGAAGCCAGATTTTACAACTCGCGTAGGTTCAATCCCCACTCGAGCCTAAAATATCAATTCATTCTTATTATTCTATAATTCAATTAAGAATTATTTGCTAATGTAATTCCATATATGAAGCAAATCTAATAATAATATAAGAATAATAGCTTAATATTTAAGATGTATTCATTTTATTTTTAAAAAAGATCTTTTAAGAAAATATTTATGTTTTTTACAAAAATAGCAAATTTTATTTTTGAAATTTGACTAGTTAATTTTTGCATAACTTTAAATTACTTGTTGAATATTTACGATTTGAGGATTTTGTAAAACTTATGAGGATTTCAATATGCGTATATAGATAAAATTGTTACTGTTTGTGATATAAAATCGATTTTTGAAAGAAAGATCATATATTTATTTATTTTTGTTGTAAGTAATAATGGAGAACAAAGGATAAAATCGATATTAACTTGTTTACAGTAACATGTGGAGATGTTTACTGCAACATATAATCCTTTGAGAGCAATCAGTTACATACCTCTTCCAAACAAAATAGCAACCATAAAAGCAGTATTAAGTATTCACAATGAAAAAGTGTTTCAAACTTTTTAACAAAATTTTCTATTTTTTCAGAAAATATTTATGTTTTTTATAAAAAAAAATTTCACTTTTAAGAAAATATTTTAACTTTTTGTTAAAAAATTTGCCAGTTTTATAAAAATATTTCAAACTTTTTAACAAAATTTTCTATCTTTTAAAAAAATATTTATGTTTTTACAAAAAATTTTCTCTTTTAAGAAAATATTTTTACTTTTTTGTTAAAAATTTGCTAGTTTTATAAAAATATTTCAAACTTTTTAACAAAATTTTCTATCTTTTAATAAAATATTTATGTTTTTAAAAAAATTTTCTTTTTTTAAAAAATATTTGAACTTTTTGTTAAAAATTTGCTAGTTTTGTAAAAATATTTATATTTTTAACAAAATTTTCTAGTTTTTTCTGAAGATATTTTTATTTTGTAATAATTTTTCAAAGTTTCACCCAAACACTTCTGCAAGCATACATCACAGGTTTCTTAAGAATTTTATTTTTAATTATAATTTTTTTTATTTACATCTAAATGTGCTGGTAAATGTTTTAAAAATACATTTCTCCCCCACTGGAGCTGATTTTCTATTCGCAAAAAGTCATTTATAAGATCTACTATATTACTTCCAGGAACAGTTTTATCTTGAATTCCGAGTGCTTATCCTATTTATAGGTCTTGTAGAAATCGTCCAAATGCTTTCGCCTTAACGAGAGCACAATGTTTAAAATCTGGTGGATGTACAGTGCACAAAGAAAAAGTTGGTAACAGTTCATCTACTTTAGGACAGCCAAAATCTTCTAAAGTGTAACACACTCTGCCGGTTAGAATTTCTAAAAATTTCCGTTTCTCGAGTCCTTTCACATAGATATGTGAATACATATCACACAAAAAAGACAACATTTCATGAAATTTACTGTAGGGTAATTCTCCTTGGTTCCAATCTATTCGATGAATATTTCTTTTTATCCAAGAATATTGCATTTTCTGCTGTGTTGGAAGTTCTTCGAACGGGAAGGGTGGTTGGAATGTACACACTCCGGTAATGGGATTACCTTTCACGGCATGAAAAGCAAGTTCTTTGACAATGTAGCACCCTGATGAAAGTTGGAAACCTTCAAAATCAATGACTACAGCTGACAATCCTTTTCGGTTTCCTTCCTACAATAAAAAAAAAAAAAGAATTTTTTGAGTCACCAAGAAAAATAATTAACAACACACAGTTAAAATGTTTATGATAATGTTCATAACTCCATTCGATTACTACGATTAAGAATTTATTTGCAAAGTAAAAGACTTTACCCCCTGAGTTCTGTCTAAAATAAACTTTTTTACAAAAGCAAATATGAAACGTTCCTTTAACAAATAGAAAGTTAATTTAACAAATATTAGCTTTATTTAGATTTCGTAATGAAAAAAAAAAATAATAACTATTCCTAATTTGTAACTAAGAAGATGGGTAATTTTTATTATTATTAACAAAATAAAAATAAAAAATTAAAATGAACAAAACAATTTACTTTCTCTTGGTTAATTAAAGATTAACACAGCTCAGCAGCTTTATAAATAATACTATTTAACATTTTCAATATACTATTTATCATCTATATAATAAAATAACATAGTTATAAAATTTTAATAAAAAATTAGTACTTACTTGAATATCATCATGCTTTCGCTTTAGTATTGCGTTTCCATCCATAACGAAGAGAAGAATCAAAAGAAACTAACGATTTAGTAAAAATAGAAAACTGCGAAGTAAAAAAATTTAACTTCCAGTAACTTAATAATTTAATTAAGAATAGTCCATTAATTTCCAGTAACTTAATAATTTTTAAAACTTAAAAGATTTAGAAGACACGCCATTCACCGAAATGCATGCGAGCAAGTGAAGTACTATCACTTGAGTGAAGATAGTTTAATTCAATTCGCATGCGTCAGAGATCGAGCCTTCCCTTGTTTAATCTTGTCCACCTTGGTCTTGTAGTATCCGCTTTGACGTCATGACAGATACGGTACATCCCCTAACATATGGTTTAGATTAGATTACCAACAACTGCTCATGGATAATTTTAATTCGCGTAGGTTCGATCCCCACTCGAGCCTAAAACATCAAGTAAGTTATTTGCATTATTATAATATTAAATAATAAAATGAATATGTTTTGAATATAAAGCGGTAAAAAACCCCCATTATATGTTTCTTAGATTTAAAATAATTCATTCGAAATCCAGTAACTATCCAGATTTTTGTAACAAAATTTCTCTTTTAAGAAAATATTTTTTATTTTTTATGAAAATATTCTAGTTTTGTAAAAATATTTCAAACTTTCTAACAACATTTTCCAAATATTTTTTATTTTTATGAAAATTTTCCATCTTTTAGTAAAATATTTTTGCATTTTGTAAAAAATATTCTAGTTTTGTAAAAATATTTCAAACTTTTTAACAACATTTTCCAGTTTTCAAAAAATATTTTTATTATTGAGGGAAACTTTCTAATGTTTCAGAAAATATTTTTATAAAAAATTTCTAACATTTTCAGAAAATAATTTTTTTATAAAATTTTTCTATCTTTTAGTAAAATATTTTTTTGCTTCTGCAAAAATTTTCTAGTTTTTCAAAAAAAAAAAAAAAAAAAAATCTAATGTTTTTGTAATAATTTTCTAGTTTTTCAGAAAATTCTATATATTTTCTGAAACTTTTTTTTGTATTAATTATTAAAGGGTGTATTTTTCATTGAATAGGTTAATAATAATTACAGTCATTTAAATCAACTATACATATATCAAAAAATAACTAAAATGAAGAATTATTAATATATTCTCCTTCTAGCATTTTAAGTATAGATGACATCATTAGAATATATATATAAAATGATAACATTTATTTTATTTAACCTTAAGTTTTCCTCTGATCTCTGTACATTCACAGGAAACTGGCTAACGAAACCAAGTCCATTATTTGTCGTCGGACTAACCGTAGGAGGTTTTCGTGGTTTTCCTCTTCATACAACATGGGTACTCACAAAATCCTCTTCAAAGACACGTATTACCTCAAGATCTAGGAGTTCCCTTGTCTTCTGGGTTCAAAAATGACAAGACTACACAGATAGCCGTAATTCCGAACGACGGTGATAAATATCTAATCTTATAAAACAACATTCATTGATTTAAAATTATTATGGCTTTAATTCTAATACTTTTAATGTTCTCAGTACTTAATAAATAAAATTTTATTTTAATATTAAATAAATTTTATTTTAAAATGTATTCATTAATTTTGATTAGGATAATAATAATTACAGTCATTTATATCAGCTATATTTATGTTAAAAAATAAGTAAAATGAAGAGTTATTAATATATTCTTTTTTAAGTAGAGATAGAGCCATTAGAGTAAAAGCATATGCGTGATATCGTTCATTTATTATGTAATAAAAAAGATGACGTCATTACTTCATAATATACGATTTCTCCAAAAACGCGTCACACAAAACACGTCTATGTTCAGTACCGTTGCCATCCAGAGAAAGTTATAATAGCATTAAGAGGGGCAGAAATAATTATTGAATAACTGTCAAAGATTAAGTGAAACTATATCGATGAAACTCTAGGATGATATCGATATCAAATCTTTTTTATTTATACACGTGTTCAGAAAACTAAAGTAAAACTTATTAACACATATCTAACCAAGCATTCGTGGGTCAGTGGTTATGATATCCAACTACTGACCCGCGAAGGCTTTTTGTTGGCGTGAGTTCGATCCTCAGCCTTATTTATATTTAATAAATAATAATAAAACAGATTTAAATATCAAAATAGATTTAAAGTTATTTTATTTCCACATAGATGGCGCCACTAGAGTAAAAGCATGATATCATTTACGTGTTATGTAATAAAAGATGACGTCATTACTTCATAATATACAATTTCTATCCCAAATAACAAAGTTTCTAAATGTTGCCATCCTTAAAAACTAATATTAAAATAATAAGTGTTGCCACCCTCAAAAAACTAATAAATTAAATAATATTTTAAAAAACGAAACTAAATTAAAAACAGAAACCGAAACTAAAAATATATTAGGCTTAAGAAAAAAAAGAAATAAGCTCCCCATGACGCTGCAGACGAAGTTTCAGACGGGCAGAAATAAGCAAGCGGGCAGAAATAAACAACTTCCGGTTTGTAGGTGGGCAGAAATAAGCAACTTCCGGTTTATGGGTGGGCAGAAATAAGCAACTTCCGGTTGGGGCAGAAATAAGCACCCCTTGACTGCCCATCACTTCCGCCGCATAGATGCCTGCCCTTACTACTCTTGACAGAAGGGAAAAGGGAACTTAGATTTTCTTTTCGTGTGAAAATATTCAATACAAATACACAAATTGATCGCCTGGTATATATAAGCAGATGGCCACATTTGGCGATATATAGGAAAATTTGGCGAGAAATATATGAAAACCTTGTTATAAAACTAGGACCAGCATCAAGAAGGAAAAGTCAAAGAAATAATGAGAAGTAATAATAAGAAATAGAAACACCTTACAACTCAACTTTTGAGTTCCCCCGTGAGGGACCAACACGAAAGTTACAGCACTTAACAACATTATAATGGTAGTGAGATAGCAAATGTGTTTAAAATTTTGCCAGTATTTAGAACAGGGCTGTCAACAGCTCCGCTCTTTGAAAAAAAATTTATTGAGCCGTAGACAGTTGAAAAATAATCCTTACAGAATTTTTTCTAATTTTTTCAGCATTTTAAAACATCACCACAAGAGGATAAAAACAATGTTGCGTTTTATATAAGCTTTCTATTCTTTTACAAGTAGTGGTGTGAAAAATAACTTTAAATCAAGCTTATAAAAGAAAAAATGATACATTAAAGCATAAACTTAGTTACTACTAGAAGAGATTTTTAGAAAAAGCGTAGAAAGTTGGTTGGCCTGATTAAAAAACACTTTCCACAGTTCTGGAAAAAAATCTGACGTCATTCTTTTTCCATAATCTGGAAAAGATTCTTCTAATCCCAACAATTATAGACTTATGAATCTGCTACCTTCACTTTTAAAAATCACCGAAAAAATCATTGAAAATAGATTGCTTGAACATGTCGACTTCCTACCCACTCAACAATACTGCTTCCTCAAGAATCTTTCAACGGCTAAACAACTTTTAAGAATCACCATATTCGTAGCAAACAGTCTTTTCAAGAAAGAGGCGACAGCTATGCTCAGGCTCGATATAGCTAAAACCTTTGATCGGGTTTGATACAAAGGCCTAATTTTCAAACTTAATAAATTCAACGTTTCTTTAGACATTACCTTAATCATCTACTCTTATCTTAAGAACAGACGTTTCAGAATCGAATTAAATCAAGACTTTTCAACTACAAGAACATTAAAGCAGGTGTTCCACAAAGGAATATTCTTGGCCCCCTGCTATATATAAGCTTCACGACAGACTTTCCACATAACTTTGAAATTATTGCCTTCTGCGCAGACGACACTGCACTTCTCGCAAGGCCCATCAGGCCTTCTCACACTATTACTCTTCTTCAGCGCGGAGTCACGGATATCGAAGACTGATACCACAAATAGCGAACTGAAATCCATCCCTACAAATATAACTTACTAATTATTCGTAACAACAAAATTAACAAGCACATCAACATTGACTTAACGCTGTTTAATCAAGCCGTCCCAATTGTTAAGAAATCCAAGTGCTTAGAACTCACTTTTAATGACAAACTCAAATGGAACGAACACATCTCTAATACTATCCACAAAGCTAATGGTGCATTCCACTCTTTAAAACCTATCCTTAACCAATCTCTCAACTAAATATCAAAAATTAGATACTCATATACATAAAACGCATTAGACCGATACTAACTTACTCATTACAGATCTTTACGACTCTAACTGACAAGCTTAACTCTCCACTGCAGAATCTCTGTACTGAATTCATTTAAGTGATATTTTAAAAAATTCCTGTTTCGAACTATATTATTAAATTACATAAAAACTGGTCGCAGATTTGAAATCTGTTAAAAAATCTCTTGCAAAAGAAAATTTATAAACATTGTTCCCCAGTTTTATTCTTTGGTATAATTTATTTTTGGTTGATAAATTTAATTTAAAATTATTTTGACTACCACTATATCTGGTTAAAATTTAAACATACCTACAAATAAAACTAATACTGATAAAAAAAATTTAACACTGATAAAATTTTTAAAGCATCAGCTTATAATTGTTAGTGTAATCGTTCACAATTATCCACTATAAAAACTTTCATTTTAGATATTTCGAAGAGCTGAAACTTCAGATTTGGTATTTTTGTTTTGGGCTCAGTACCTGTCCCCTAAAAGTAAAAATAAGATTAAAGTAAATTATATATTTGAAAATTAATTAAAACTCCGAAATATTTCTCAAAAAAATTAAGCATGAAATATTGCAATAGAGAAAAAAAAAGCTATGCGGGTCTGTTTCTTTTTTAAAAACATTAAAAACTGAGGATATGGGGAGGGGGGTTAAATAGTGTAAATTAAAACGTTAATGCGATCACTTGCGCCTGAAAATTAATGGTAACTGCCCCTGAAATAAATTCTTTTTTAGCCTTTATATTAAAATTTTATTGCCCAGATTTATGATTTCAACATTGTACCCTTATACAGTTAATTTTTCTTTCTATGAATTTCTTAATGGTCATTTACTGTTTTTTTTTTTTTTTTTTTTTTTTTTTTTTTTCTCCTCCTTTGAAATAAGTCATTCTTATTACCAAACAAGGAGACTTTATTCCAACCAGCATAGTTTAAGTTATTTAACGAATTTATTACATTGAAATAAGGTCTTTTTTTATGAAAAACATTCTGGAATTAACTGTATTGAAACTAAAAGACAATTAATATAGAAGATTCAAAACATTTATTGATGTTAAACGCAGATACAACTGATTAGCGAATGTACATTTTTTTAACAACAAAAAAGTTATTGACCTTTTATTTGTTAATAATAAGAAGAAGCCCTTCATTTAAAAAGTGCAAGCATATTTGTGGTTAAACTAAGTTGACATTTTATTCATTTAGATATATTTAAGTTAATATTATCTTAGTAGTTACCATCGACTTGCTTGTTCAATGTAATAGTGAACAATAAAATAATTGAGTTAGAAAAAAGTTTATTAATTTTAGTCTTATTTAAATATATACGAAAATTCGTAGAATTCCTTTATATTGCTAAATCTATTTATACCGAAAGTTATCAGTGGAAGAACAAGATAAGTGACACTATTTGTATTCATTATTTGAAAGAATAAAGTATACTCTGTCTATGGAAAATAATCCCTTCACCATTCGTCAGAAGCAGTGGCGATAACTATGGTTACAAGATTTAACAGTTTCAAGGAAGGATGTTGGGTCAATATTTAAAACAGGTTTTGGCTCGGGTCAGCCAGAGGAAATGAAATCAGAGAAGAGAGAACCTCTCCTCTTTGGAATGTGCAATTTCTTGTTTCAATAGCAGCAGACGGCCTTAGAGTTTATGGCGAGGGGAATTCTTACTGTAGACAAACTATATGTTATGTGGCAACGAATATTCAACGAAGAACCCTGAAAAATCACCCGGTTGGCATCGAACACTGAGAGTTCGATGTTACTATGGTGAAAATTAAAAACTTAAAACAAGAGATTCCATAAATTATGAAGGAATGCAAATTTTTCTAAGAATCAATAATTACAAAAATGGAAAGAAAAAAATAGCCTTTTAATGGCTTGATATAATTTTATTGTTTATAGTTCGCAATACATACTGAATAATTAATGATTTTATTTATTTATTTTTTTTTTTTTTTTCCCTGAGCAGTGTCACCTTGAAAATGAATATTATTTTTTTGCTTATGCTACTTTTTCAGTTTTCCGTTTTTTAAGCCTTAAAAAAATTAGGTGCAAAGCATAAATTAACTAATTAAAGTGAGTGACATTAAAGTAGTGGTAGTCGACTAGCTCAGCTTACTAGTAGGCGTTTCATCTCTTTTGGTGGGAGGTAGGAGTTTTGTCACCATCTACTGAAAGCCTCCATACTATAGTTCTCCGTTTCCAATCATTTTTCGTTCATCGCCCACTTTGCAAAACAACTTTTCTTAAAGCTATTGTAGCTAAAGTTTTTTTTTTTTTTTTTTCAATTGATCCGAATTTTCGATTAGAATACTTGAATCATGCCGATAATTCAAAGGTTTCTACTTACCTTTTCATTGCTAGTAAGAATTATTTTTAAAAATTTTCATGCAGCTGTTTGTATCGTTTTAAATTCAATGTTATCGCCATGAAATTCAAATCAAGTAAATATTATTGTTTTAAAAATTACTTCGCATAATTTATGCAGTTGTTTGAGAGAGCAAGTTGTATTATATTAAAAATAATGATATTGATTTTGGACTGCTTACATGATAATCTGATATCTACCAGTAAATCCAAAACTGAGACTAACACATTTTAAATTTAATTAAGTGTTTAGAAGATAACTACAAGAAATCCAAAGTTTTCTGCGAAAAATATTCGAGAGAAGTTAAAATGTATTAAATTTCTCGAAAAATAAATTTCTGATTTTTTTTTTCATTGATAAAAAAAACAAATTTATTACGTATTTGATTACTTCATCTTCATATTTTAGCCAACGGTCGGAGCCCGTGAACTGACCCTTTGCCCACTCATCTTGAAGTTGATTGTATAACAGCGTGGACTGAAATGTGAACGTAATTACAAGTGGGTGATGATGGTATTTAGCAGGACATTACGGTTATACACTGGTGATGATGCACGATATTTACAGGTGTACAATGTGAGTGAATAAATATGTAGTTGCATGTGCAAGTGATTAATATTTGAGCTTTGTGGAATATGTTAGCTTTTGATGTTTAGTCTTATTGTGCTGTCTTCTTTGAAGTTTTCGAAGAGAAAAATATCATTGAAATGGGCGGCTTGCCATCTTGGGGCTTTAGGTTTGGCAATTATATCAATCCAGTCTATTGAGGCTGAAGTGCTTGTGAATGTCATTATTACTGATGGTGTTTGTTAACCTTCTGAGGATGTTGTTTTAGCACTTAACAAATCGCAAACAAAACTTAGAGATATTGGTCCATGTTTTAGAGCCATAAGTGAGTATCGGACTGATCATAGTAAGATATAGGAATCTTTTGAGTCTAAGATTAAGGTGTGATCCCTTTAGAAGTATGTGTAACTTGTCGTAGGTTACATAGGCTTTGTCAATGTTATTATTTATGTTATGCTTTCAAGTAAAATTTGTATTTATGACTAGCCCACGATATTTTGCATGATCAACTAAGGGTATTGTTTCATTAAAGAGTGTCAGGTGGTTTTTAGGCAGGAATATTACCTTTTTTCTTTTATTCTGTATGATGAGAAGTTGAGATTTTTGTCCGTTTATTTGAACTTTACATGTTAGAAATTATTTTTCTGTTTCATAAATTTTTAATTGGAGATTTTGCAGTGCCAGGTTTGGACGTCATTGATTAGATCAAAGAATTTATTAGTTGTTTGGTGTTTTTAGGTAGCCGAATGGCAAGTCAATTATATCATAAATAGCATTTATCTTATGGAGAAACGAAGTATGCGTATCTACCAACATTGAAGAAAGGTGTTTTTAGGAATGTCTATTCCCAGAAAATTCATTTCTGTGTCTGATTTCGTAACTTGAAATATCGTCTTATCGTCTGCATTTATTAATTACTATACTTGAGGTCACCCTTGAGCACCATTACATTTAAAACCTAGTGCGTGAAAATCCGAGAATAAATCGGAAACTATTCAGAATGTCCTTTTTTTTCTTGCACGCAGACTATACATTTGAGAACAAATACAATGATTTTAAATTGCAAATATTTCAAAGTGGTATCATAAAAAAGACATACATTTTCTGATAGCAATAACATGAGATTACCAACATTATTAAACTTTTTCTACCCCATGTATATTTTTATCTCATAAAATTCGAAAAAAGTCGCCACTAAATATTATAATTAAAAATGCATCATCATCATTGATATTTATCTGAATGTCTAATGCCATGTAGAGCACTTTTCTCATCCATCTTGTAGATGGTAACATGTTTATTGAAATGCCAATTGGAGCAAAAAAAATAAATAAACAAAATTTTTATATTTGTTTCGTAGATAATGAATTTTAGATTTATGAAAATATCTTAATGTCTGACGGAAATTATTTGATTTTTTTTTCTTTCTTTAACCAAAAGTAGCAGCTAATATTGCAAAATATCCATTTGTTTTGTAACAAAACAGTCTCCAGCTTTTTTAATAAAAACGCAGTCAACTGGTCACCATAAAAAGTTGCATTTACGCCCTCATTTACTTTATGAACGCTTGTTCCATTCTTATCAATTGTTATATCTGGTAATCAGACTTGGTGATTTACGTTTATAATCTTACCAGGGTTCTTTCTTTTATTCCATTATAGTTTTAATTTAGATTTCAGCAAGTAAATTCCTACCGCATCCATTTTTCTTATATTTTTAACCTTTGATATTTAGATCTGAAACACTTGGAATGTTTATTAGAAATCTTAAACAAATATATTTTATTGAATCATTTGCTCGAAAATTCTTTTTTTTGTCCCTTTTAATATATTATTTTTGAATAAATTAAAGTAGGGTTTGCATTGATATTACAAACTGTAAAAAATTTTGATGAAAATACAGCAACACGATGTTTCAATACATATGTACGTAACACTGCATATTACTTTTACAATTCATAAAAAAAACTGCAAAATTGATGCGTATTAGGATTTTTTTCGAAAAACCATTAAAAATAAACTGTTCCCCTGCCTACCCTCTCCACTATACCTCTGATTCTTAATTTTTTACTGAATTCTTCATTAAGTACTTTTGAAAATTTAATTATTTAATTTGAAAGGATATTTAATCGAAATAAGAGACAGGTAACACCAATTAGGAAGAGCAGAAACTTTCGTTTGCTCGTAATATAATACCAAAAAACAAAAGTAAGAAAAATTATCGCTTGCTTCTAGGTGCTGCCAACTGGAAGATTAATCGATATAATTTTGTTGGAGATGATGAAAGCTGATGCTTACAATAAGCGCCCAGACGATTAGAGAAAATTTATGAGACTAGTCACTTATATAGTGCCCTGGTAAGTTAAAATAGGCGTGAAAAAAGGATTTAGCTGCTTTTTATTCAGTTTCGGTTTATCCTTTAGAAAATTAAGAGCATATTTTTTTTTTTTTTTTTTTTTTTTTTACTCTTTTTATGGATAAGAAATAAAAGAACTAGAAGAAACTATCTTAACGAAAAAGGTTTTTTTCATAAGTTTTTGTTTCTTAACAGTTAAGAGAGATTTATTCGGACAGAATTTCAACAGAACTATTAATTTGCTATTAAGAGTTTATTATAGCAGAATATATAAAAGTTTCAAAATTAAATTTATAAATTTTCATATCCATATCAAAATATTGAATCAAATATTGAAAATATTGAAAATGGTGGTGAAAATTAAATCACTTAAAATAAGCAAAAATAATTTTAAAATTCCCATTTCAAAAAAATATCACTCCTTACATAAATCTTTAATACAAACGTATCTTTTCAATGCATATACTTATTCCTATTTTTAATGCGCAAAACGGTGTAAATTGTATTTCCATAAAAGTATTTTCATTTTTCAGAAAATAATAAATTATCCATGATTTCTATACTTTCGTAAGAAATTGACGTAATTACTTTGAATGCCTTAAAGAGGAAAACTTTTTTATTAAAATAAACAACAGAATATATTATACCTGATGGAACTCAAAACGCTTACTACTTACAACTATTTCACCACTTTTTTAATTAGAAAACACAAAAAAGAGAAGAAAAAAAAAGAACCTCTGAAAAAAAAATTAAAACATTAATTGCAACAGCTTTCACGTTAGAAATTGGATGAGACTACACGTAGCAATGACCCTAGGTGGCGCTACAATATAATTTTACATCATATAAATGCAATATAATACTACTGAGCTTGAAAATGGTCCCCAAACGGTTGCTAGCGGTTCCCAAATGGCATTCCGCGGAACCCTAGGGCTTCGTGGAAGAGTTAAAGGGTTCCGCGAGTTAGTAATTGTTATAACCAGTGATGAATTTTGAAACCACAGATTATATTTAGATCCAACGAATAATTCATAATTTGTTTAATCTGCCGGTTGCGCTTACGAAATTATTTTAAATAAAATGCCAAAGAAATAGAAATGGCATTTTTAATAGAAAATATAATGTTTCTAATAACAATACATTGAACAAATTATGAAAACTAAAATATTACATTAGTATTTCCCGTTGTAAAATCAAAATAAAATATTTAATATCTTTAATAAAAAAAATATGCTTTCCTAATAACCATATTAAACGTCTATAGCTGTTCTTTTTAAGTTTTCATAACTAATTCATAATTTGTTTTATTTCAAACATTTCCAGCTTTTGTATATACATCAAAAACAAATTCACAACTAGACTAGATATCGTACAAGGACTTCCAATTTAACTGACGGGCATAAAATATATTTCAAGATTATTGATAATAAAACAATTAAAAATCTTCCTGCCTCTAATTAAATACCTAAAAAAGTCTTTAATTGGTTGTAATGTTCAGAATTACCTTAATAAACTTTATTTATAAAGTTGTTGTTCCTCCAGAAAAAGATTGATTATTTAAAGTTCCGCAACCGAAAAAAAATTGGGAACCTCTGCGCTAGACTCCTAAATACTATCTACTAATATTTTATTCTAAAAACGTCGTTGAACAGCCGACCCAAATTTGGGTTTACGACTACTAATGTTCAACTCCGTAACCTTGTAATTTTGAACCCAATCTAGAATATAATGGAACTCCTGGATCAAGTATTGGGAGAAATTTGCTTTCGTGGAGGACATTTTGATGGAACTAACTCGCATATGGAGGATCTCATAGAAGACCATGAGATCCTCCCACCGATAGTCTGACGGCAAGGGGACTCTAACCCACGATCCGTCTGCCACTGAAGATATTTCACGTCAGCACTGTGGTCGGTGCAAGCCGGATGTAGAATTCGTATCGACTTGTCATCACTAGATTCGAACCCGGTTCACCTCTTTGGAAGGCGAACGTTCTATCTCCTAAGCCATTGCGGCTCTACTTATATTAGTACCTAACGTTATGTAAAGATTAAATTATAGTCGATCTAACAATCGAACTTTTAAAATTATCATTTCATTAATTTTTGCCTGGTGCCACTTTTTTGTGAAAGATTATTAATAGTATTGATAAATAAATATTTATTTCCAAAAGAAAACAATAAGTTCAGGGATTTTTTTTTTTTTTTTTTTTTTTTTTTTGATTTTTTTCTTATGTACCATTGCAATTTAATGCCAGAAAACGCGAACTATTTTGTATTGATAACTGATTTAGTTTGCAAACGATAAACTAAAAAAACTTTTTTATCAAATGTTTTCCATGTTAAAAGAACTGTTTACTCAGCCATCTTGAATCCCGCGCGCCACTTCAACACTTCAAAGGTATTTATTATCGTTCAATATCATTAATAAAATCATCAGACTGCAAATAATCATAAATATTAGTAAAGATTTAATTTATAAAATTCCACTTCATGAAGTTTGTTAATGCTTCAAATTCTATTTGTAAATACGTATTTCACGTATGGTTACACTCTTAAAAATCGTTTAACGTTTAATGAGATTATAAAACGAGACATTTAAATGATCTTATATTCTTGTTTACTCATAAATTTCCATAATTATATTTTATAAAAAAATTATACTTACACTTTTCTTCCGAAGGTCATTCAGAATATGCATTTGAAACTGCGTTCAGTTAATTTAGCAGAAGATTAAAATAATACTAAAGCAATAACAAAATTTCTTTCGAATTGTAATAAAGACAAAGTAATTTATAAATAAGCAACACATTTGTTTATCTCTGCCTTCTAACTAAAAGATGGCAATCTTTTAAAACAAAGTTTGGTTTGTAAACCAATGTGCATAAAACCATTGTATTTTTGAAATTGTTATCAATCAAATATTTTAAACTTTTTATAAAAGATCGCTTTTTTTAATAAAAAAAAAACAGGGTTTAATCATCTGAGCAAATATTTATTTTTTCAATTATTATAGATATTCATTTCATTTTCAAGGTATCTTGTAAAAAAAATTTTTAAAACAGCAACTTAAATTATACATTTTAACATTTAAAATTAACATTTAAAATTACAATTTAACATTTAAAATATCAGTACCCTATATTCTGATTTTGCAAACACAGAGTGATGGTTTGCAATTCTTTCTAAATCATGTAAATTTTAATTTTCTAATTTCATGTGGAAAAAAAATTTAAAATAACAACTTAAATTATACATTTTAACATTTAAAATATGAGTACCCTATATTCTGATTTTACAAACACAGAGTGACGGTTTGCAATTCTTTCTCAATGAAATTTATAATTCTAATAAGTTACATAATTTATTATTTTAATGGTGAAATAAAGGTTGTGCATACCTTGTACTGTAACTAATAAATTATAGTGAAGTAAACACTCGGCCTGAATTTTTAAATAAATCCTTTCTAGTTATAAAAACAATTTTATTTTATGCTTAATAATTACAAATTTAGTATTTACAATGCAATGTTTTGCTTTTTTTTTTCTTTTAAAAATTCAACTGTAGCTCTTCAGCTTCAAAGAAATCTGGTAGAGATCAGTTACCGTTCGCTCCCATACCAAGGAATCAACTATTGCTCGTTTTTAAGAGAAAAGCCTACCTCTCTGGTCCAAAAAGGCTAGGAGGGTGAAAAATGCATATAGGCGATCGAAATGGGCTATAGGTGGCGTATAGCAGAACTCTCTACCTATGACAACACATCGCATGCTTTCACCATTAGTGTGCGGAAAGTCATAGAAGTACGCTAGTTTCTGTCTGGATTTTCAAATAGATTTAACATTTTTGAGTTGGGAAACTATATGGAACTAAAAACTACATTGAAGATAGTTCCAAAAGAAAGTGTCGTGGAATTTTCAAAAAATATTTATGACAATTAAATGCGAAAATTATTAAGAAAGAGGAAAATATCGTAGTACATTCCTATACAACTGAGAAGAGGAGGAAGGGAAAGGGTCAAGCCATGGAACCGGTCCTCTCTCCAGATGGCGTATTCGAGCGTTGCGCTCGCGAATTGTAAATGCATATAATACTGAGAAGACGGTTATTTATTTATTTATTGTTGCAACATACATTTGAAGGCAATTAATGCTTACAAACCTTTATCAAGTAGAAGGCCAGAAAGCGCAATACAGAGAAGGATAGCACGAAGATACATCCAGGATAACCGCAAAATTCAATCTCGCTTACCTCACGCTATACACAGGGTTTGACAGACGATACCGCTCGGCCAGGAAGGCCTCTAAGAAAACTGTTTGTGAAATGTTAAGCAATTATTATAGTTTATTTTTGCTTTTGCGCTCACATCAGCATTTACGTTCAAAATTAATTGAATTCAATTAATTTTTACATAATTAATTAACACATAATATTCGCTGTTCGTGATCATTCCATAAAAGTATTTAAAGATCCCAAGATTCCTTGAAAATATAGTTGCAAGTAAACAAAGACTTTAAACTGAATCAATTGATTCTAAAGAGATGGAAAACTTTTTATTGAAAAACAATAATTAATTAAGTAAAAACTTTAAATCCTACTCTCTCTTGACTGTATATTCTCATTTATAAAGTTTGACGAAGAGGGCCTCTGTTGTTAGAGGCTCTTGTTTATTGGCTTTACAAGAGACTTCATTTATAAAGTTTGAATGAAACATAAAAATTTATTTATTTGTATAAATAAAATAAAAATTCAAATATGTATTTTTTCTTGTGTTTTACCATCTTTTGGTAAAACCATATGTTCATGTCATCAAGAAGGTAAAGACGATATGTTTATGTTAAAGAATGAAGGTAAAAATATGTTTGTATATTGTTTTGCTAATAGTATGTTTGTTTTATAATGTGTTTTAATTTTGAAACAAAATAATTATGTAGAAAAATAGTTGTAATGATTATCATGATTTTTTTTATTTTTTATTCTTAATTGCTAAAGACTCGAATAAAAGTTTAAAATTAAGAAGAAAAATAATCTCAGGTAATTTATTCTGCATCTTTGTGATAAATGTTCGGAATTTTAGAAAATTAGGGTTTACAGATATATGTGCATTTATAAGACTTTCTAACAAATTATGTTGGAAAAATTTTATTTGAGTACTTAGGTGTAATGAAAACAGTTGAATGCATTTAAAATTCGACTACTTATAATTATCTGAGAAGTTATGAATTTTTACTTTAGTTTACTGTGATACGAAACGAAAATTGTTTTGTATACCAAAATAAAGAAATTTACTCTTATATTGGATTTTCAGTAAAAGATAAGTCTTTTGCGCTTATACTTTAAGATTCATTTACTCTTTAAAAAAAAAAAAAATTTAATATTTTCCGCCTTTATTCTATTTCTTCTATTTGTTTTCTTCTCTCTAATGGTGATAAATGCTCTTATTTATTGCTTTTATAAATTGGTTTGTTACAAGATTTTTTTTTTGCATTGGTTTAATTGCATCAAAATGTAAGGATATGATATCAGAAGCAATTCTCTTTTAACAATGACTCGAAGCACTATCTCAAGCTTGTGAATATTTATATTATTCCGTTAATTACTTTAATCTGTTAATCTTTAATCTGCCTTTATTCTGCATTTGTTTTCTTCTCTCAAATAATGATGATGATAAAGCTTACCACTCATTGCTTTTATAACTTGATTTGTTACAAAATTCTTTGCAATGGTTTAATGTCATCAAAATATAAGGATATGATATCGGAAACAATTTTCTTTTCACAATGACTTTATAAACAATATCTCAAGCTTGTGAGTATTTATGTTATCAGCATTGTTTTTATTACTCGATTTTTATTACTTTACAAGTTTTTATTATTCGGTTGAAAACTTCATACTGAAGTTTAATTATTATTTAGAAAGATTGATTTCGAAAGATTTGTGAGAATGAAATGGATGAGATGTGTGAAATAATTGTACCAGGGGCGTACAATATTTGACAAACTTCATACTGAAGTTCAAATTTATATTACTTCTTATAATTCTTATGTATTTATTTATTGTCATTGCATGTATCATTACATGTTCCACTCGAGCAATGTGCTCATTACTTATTCTCTACTTTCATTTTTAGATCTCAAGGACCACAAGGAAACACCTCAAGGATCCGCATCACAAGATGAAGGGGTAAAGGGCCGTTCCGGCCTCAGGCACCCCGACCAACCGACAGGACAGGACAGGATATTCGGTTGAAATTTGCGAGAAAAAGTATGTATTTGTTTTGTTTGCTTGTTTTTCATGTTTAAAAAAATATAATAGTAAAGTAATGCTAATAGTAAAAAATATTCTTCGATTCACCTCAAAATTAAAATTTAACTGAAGAACATATACGCAAAGAAAAAAAAATTCAAATCTATTAAAAGAATCTTGCATAAATTGTTTTCGAAAAGATCCTGTTTATTCTTTGCGAAAAACATGTTTTGTAAATGCAAATGTAGCTTTTTATGTGACTAATTCATGAATACCAGGAGCACGACTCCTACATTTGCTCATATTTTTACCTTACCTTTTTTTTTTTTTTTTTTTTTTTTTTTTTAAAGCCATGTTTAAAATGTTTACTTATTATACCATGTTTCTTTTTGGTGGGAGGGACCAATTTACTATGTTCATACTAAATAATCAGCGAAATACAAGCAATGGAATTGGTTTGTTTTAAACAAAAATAAATTTTGTGATAGCAGCATTTTTAAAATGCTAACTGATGGTAGTGGAAATTTGATCACTCATATTAAAAGCGACTTTAAAAATTTTATGTAAAAAATCTGCTATCCTTCGTCGAATGTAATTACATGCTTGTGCAAATTTAATTTAAATAAAACACAATATTAATTATAATTATTGTTATTATTAATATTTTTTTCTTTATTATTTATTTATTTTTTTTTTTTTTTAAATTTAAATTTTATGTAAATTTTTTGGCAAAGATTGTTAGTTTGTCACAATAAAAATAAATTTATTACTAATTATATTTCTCAATACTATAAAAACATGACAGTACATAATGGTTCCAACTCTTTTGCTTTCTACTTTTGCGTAGAAAATGTCATCTCCAGTATTATTCCACATCAGTGCATTCAACATCTTCCAAGCACCTACTACTTCAGTACGAGGGTGTGTCTTCTAGGTCGGTACCTTTTTGTACTCATCCTTTGTTTCCACAATAGATATCACTAAAAATAGCTGACTAGACTATAACACTAACAATAGATATCACTAACAATTAATAAAAAACCCAACACTTCTCGAATCCCAACTTATGCGTAACGCCCTCTTTCTTAGTTCCACACCAAAGAGTAGGCGTATCTTAACTTTTGCGTTACGCCTATTAAGCAGTCACAATGATGTTATTGTGTTAAATGCTAAAGCAGGATTCCCGTGATCCTTGAAAACTGCAAGTGGTGGTATATTAAATTTAGGTTAAAGCTAGAAGATATTTATACCACTTTATAATAAACCACTTTGTCGTGAAGTAGGCTTAGAAACTGGAATTTTATGCATGTATACTTTCTTTGGAAAACAATTTTTAGTGGTAGTTACGCAGAAATTAACCCTTTGCACTCGAAATCCTTTAAGCAGTAAAAAAAGAACGAACGCAACCACTAACATTTTGAATTTCACAAACTTACCTCATTTATACCCGGAGATCACTGAATGTTCCAATTATGTCTGCAAAATAATACCCATGCATATTATATCTCTGATCAAGTCTCTATATAATGTATATTTTTCTAATCATGGTTGTATTTTATTAATTTTGTAAAGCTAACATAATGATGCTTAATTCAAAATGTTTTTTACTCAATGTATATATTATTTTCATGATGAATGGGATAGGGGTCACTGCGCGGCCCAGGTGCCCAGTTATTTTTAAAGAAAAAAAGGAGATCACTGAATGTCCTAGTGTTTTGATTTTAGTGAGCGCCTGGGCCGCGAAGCGACCTGATCACTGAATGAAGTGGTAACTACACATTAAGATGAAAAAAATTTCACTATTAGAGTTGGTGGGTAATTTGCAGGTGACAGCGGTGGCTGACAGTCACCTGTCGAATGCAAAGGGTAAAATTATCGACATTTATTTAATTTTCCCTGCCGCTTTTTAAAATTTAAAAGGCCAGCGGGAACCATGGAAAGCTAAAATAATGAAATGAAAGAATAATAATTGTTTAAAATAAAATTTTCCACTTTAATCATTTTCTACTTAAATTAAAGATATTTTTTTTAATCATTTGTACGGAGCTTATAAAAAAATAAACAAAAAAAATAATGAGAGTAGTTTTATTTATTGTTTTTCAAGTGTAATAAAAAAAAAAATTTTATTTAATACGAAATTTTAAATTATTAATGTTATATTATATCTAGTTGAAATAAAAGGTTTAAAGGGAATTTTCAAAAATTTAACTATTATTTTAAGTAATTTAGTTACTGTGTATTGCTAAAATTAAATATTTAAAGGAAATTTGCGAAATATTTTGATTGTTAATTTAAATTATTTAGTTGCTTACCAGGTAAATAACTAATTTATTATTCCTATTTCAGTAGTTGTTTTAAGAAATAATATATTCGTATCCCCAGAAATTTATAAACAAGAAATAATAAGTAAATGAAAGACTATGCTATATTACTATGCTATTTTAATTGAAGTATACTGATAAATAAGGTTTGTCATCAAAATTTTAATACACAGTGAAACTCAGAGAACCCTGTGAAATCAGAAGTAATAAATTTTTCTGTTTAGGAAATTCACTTCAGTTAATACTGAAATAATTTCACGTTATATTATTATATAAAAATATAAAAATAAAGAGTAAAAACTACCTAAACTACATTATTATTATCCTGCATTATATAACAAAATAGAGTAAAAAAAAATTGTGAGTTCCTCGATGTTTAAAAAAATTATTTAATAAAAAATTTTAAAAAGTTTTAATTTTCAATATAGGTAATATTTTTTTTTCTTATGTTTCTTTTAAGAGAATTGTTATCTTAACTATTGCGTTTTGCCTAATAAGCAGCCTATTAAGGTTACAGTGACTTGATTGAGTCAAATGCTAAAACTAAAATAATTATTTTCTACTTTAATTATTTTCTACTTAAATTAAAGATATTTTTTTACCGCATTTGTTCGAAGCTTATAGAAAAATAAACAAAAAGTAATGAGAGGTGTTTAATTTTTCTTTCAAGTGAAGTTAAAAAAAAAAAAAATTTATTTAATACGAAATTTTAAAGTATTAAAGTTATATTTTATCTAACTGAAATAAAAAGTTTATAGGGAATTTTCAAAAACTTGACTATTTTTTCAAGTAATTAAGTTATAATTTTTACGTTTTAGTCAACTAATAATTTTAATTTATTGCTCATCTTTTGTAGCCATTAAAAAGCGCGTGAAATAAATGAACTTATGCACTACGACTGTAACTGCTATTTTTATGGATTTTCAGTAAAATTTTATTTTTATACTAGGGGGCTAAACCCCCTGTTCGCTGCCGCTCACCAACCCCGATGATTGCTTTGCAATAATTGTCTTTTCTTGGCAGAAAGCAGTTTTTCTACATAAGTTAAAATTATTCACTTAACATATATGTACTAAAAGGAATTCTGTTTGCTTACTCTTGTGCCTCTACTTCCCAAGTCCAAATATTACTATTTATTGGTATTATAAACATTTGGATCTCTTGATGAACGGAAGTGATTTTTCGAAGTAATCATTTTTTAAAATAACATTTATATTCTTATAACATTATATTGTTCAAACAAATTTGATGAGTTCACAACCATAATTTAATATTCTCGCTAATAATAGCAGTACTGGAAAATAAGTTTAAATTAGGGATACAAAAATATTTAAAGAAAAACAATACCTTTACGACTATTATTAATTTTATGCTGATGACAACCAAAACAATATTTAAATGAATGAGGAAAAACTGGATCCTATCACGTGATTTCGCGGCCAATAAAAACTCACGAAATTGCGACTTCATCATTAGATTTTTATATATAGTAAGATATTATTAGCCAACTCTGGTAAACAGCTAGTCTGTTTTTTTTTTTTTTTTTTTTTTTTTTTAATAAGTAGAATTAAAAACTTCTCGAGATTTAAAATCGTTCAGTCTTAATGGAATACAATATATAGTAAGTGCAAACTAATATTGCATTAGTGGCACTGATTCTTTTTTACCTTTTATATGTTCGCGCTTACAGATCTTGGTTGATTCAGAGCATTTTTCGAATATGTTGATAAAAATTTGTATAATATATGATAAAAATTTGTATAGAGATGAATTTCTCTTTAAAAAGGATTTGTTGTTCAATAAACATATGCTAACATTTTAAACAAAAAAAATGTCTATAGGCTAAATTACGCTTATGAGGATACCAAAGCAAGTAAATAACTTTGTTAAAATCAAATAGTGCACTAATTTGCTATTATTAGTTATTGTTGTGTTAGTAGTTGAAACTCTCTTTTGCAAGCCAATAACACTTTCAAAGTTGTTTCCCCAAAACGTACCGAAATTTCACTGTTATGGTTTTTTTCTTTTTTTTTTTTACAATTGAATGCATAAACCTAAACAGGAAATAATTCATTTCAAAGCAAAAAATAATAAGAATTTAGTAAAATAGCGCTATTAAAGAACTTATCTAGAACCGAAATCATTTCTACTTAATGAAAAGAAGCAAAGCCAGAGCTCGACTATATCTAATATATATATATAGTGATCATGAAATAGCAGAAGCTGTTGCTATAAATGAACTTATTATAGAGTTTGCTGAAATAAAAAAATAAAAGCAATACGAAAAAGTCTTATTATTCTAATTCGTACTGAATGTATACCTAATGAATAACTTTTAAAACTTATATAATACATTTTTCAACACGTTTAGTTATATTCATTATATGTTTTATTTTGCTTATTGTAAATTAAATTTACGTAACAATATGCAATTCATTCTTAGAATTAATATTTTTATGGTGTATTGAGTATTTGCTGAAGGAAATTTTAAAGATATATTTTAAAAAAATAATATTTATCTTTATTTCAAGTTTTATTTATATATGAGGAATCTATGAACAACATAAAAAATGTGAAATTATAAGAATAACATGATGCAATAAATTATTAAAAATATAAAGAAACTCATCTTTCTCTACAAATTGATCATCTGTCTTAGTTGACCAACGCAATGCACCGAAAATGGTCAACTTGCACAGGTTTCTCTGTATTTCAAAATTGAAGTTTTTAAACTCTATTGAATTCCACTTCTTAAAAACATAAGAAAACTATAAACATAGAGTTACACTGCTAAATCTTTCTCTTGCACGTTCCCTCAGTATGGAAACGCCATTTTTAAACTCATTCTAAGCAACTCCACTTTCCTTGGCTCTCATAAGATTTAATCTACTCCACTTCCATTAAATGCTTAAATCAGTGTTTTACAAGACAGGCGAGAAGCACGCGGGATTACTCTCTCGATTGGGGATACTCGTGTGACTATAAAGCATTTTCATTAAATTCCCGCCAAAACTTTTATCAGGTACTTCGCCTCGAATCTTTTTCCTTCACCGCGAATTAAGAAAATCTGATTTCCACTTAAGTAAATTGGGAAGTTTTAAAACGACTTGTTTGAAAAGGGAGAGGTATTTCAATATAAGGTCCAAAAGTTTGAGCTCCAAACGTGGTTTAAATCCTTTTACTTGTTTATCGATAGGGTTAAGGCAACCTTTCACTAGACTTTACATTATGGGTGGAATTTCTCCTAATTTCGCTCTGGAAGGATGGGAATTAATTTACTTTGGCTTATCGTTAAAACTGATACGGACCATTCAATGTTGTCCCGGTAGTAGTTATAACACTTTCGAAGTTTCCCTTAATGATCATTCATTTTCCAATTCAGTGGCGAAGGTGATAGAGAAGGGTTGTGCAATGTTATTTTCCACCTGAGGACTTAGAAGAAGGTGTACTCTGGTATCGTCTATACATTTTAAGAAAATTAGAATTATATTGATTAGGTAATAATTTTCATACACTTTCGTTATTAATCGAGCACGTAAGAGGATTCTGCCCTCGCCATCTCGGATATCACTTTAAACTTTCGTTTTTCATTTTCTTTGTGATTGTTAGAATTTTCAAACTTTGGATGATACGGTATCCTTCGACAGCTTCATACCTTTAAAGTAAACATGGAAAGCAAAGAAATCGCTTTATTAGATTGGAAGAAATAGTATTCAGTTATTTTTTGAGGATTAGGATGGATTCGTTCAAAATAATTTCATTTATAAAATTATGCGGTTAGTGATTTTTGAATGAACATTATTATTAGTTTTTATTATTAGTTGTTTATTATCGTTCAAAACTGATGAAAATCGATTTTGGAAAGATACTTAAATTTTCTTTTAACGTCAATTCCGAAAAATCAATGACAGTTACCAAAAATATGAAACACGCCAGATGAATATTATTAAACAATCTTTAAAAAACCGTTGGTTGCAAAATTGTATTGATACATTTTTAGAAATTGTAATAAATATCTAAAATAGATCATAATTTTGATAGGGTGCCGGCCTCGCATTTTGCATGTTTTTAAAGAAAGTGCAGAGTAAAATAATTCATTTTTACTTGAACATTATAAGCTAAATTAATTCACCTTTTTTATTCATTTAATCTGTTTAATTATTCAATCGTAATCTTCATCCCATGGCTTACATTACAAATCATATATATTTAAAGCGAAATTGTTCCTTTCATTCACTTACAATTGTAAATTGAAAAAAATATGACAAAAAATTGCGAATTATAATCACGTTTAATTGATTTTTGCTTTTTATTTGTCTCCACTATTTACAGTTTAAGGCGCACTTGAGAGGCCTGATATAGATATGTATATAAACCTATAAACTTGCACATTCAGACAAAAAATAAACAGAAACAAAAATACCATTTTGAAACATATCTGTAGCTGTCCGAACATAACTTATTTTACATTTGAAATCCCTAAAACCGAATTAGGTAAGATTAGGTAAGTATTTTTTATAAGTGCAACCAAAAATCTGTTCCCCAGTAATACCCAAGCACATGGCATTTCACGTACTAACAACTTCTAGAAAATATCTTAACACTGTACTTCATAATTGTACACTAAGTTTTATGAGGTTATATGTTTGGTAATTAAAAATTTTAAAAAAAAACAAGTACATGCATATAATTTATAATATGTTTAATTAGAATAAATTAAATTCTAGTACATTTAATACTAAACTATATTTTAATACTAAACTATATTCTGTAATTAAAACATCTAATATCAAGTAATTTAGGCAGAAGATATATTTTTAAAAAAAATAACCTGCAATTCGTTTCAAGTCAAGTTTTGAGGTTAACTGATGTTCTATATTTAAAAAGAAATTTAGTTCTTTGTTTTGCTTAGAAATCTGATTTTTCATGGTTAAAATATTTAAATGTATTAGGATTTAATTTTTTTTACTCTCCTTACGATCCATATTTTGAATTATAAGTATACAGATAGATGAAAAAGTTCTTTCCTGAATTTTTCAGTATTCCTTCACATAAAAATAACTAAATATAAAATTATTACTAAAGAGATTCAACAATTATGTTGTCGTTGAAATGAAGATTCCCTTTCTAGCAGAACTTGAAATTAATGAATGAATTAACTCTTTAGAACAACATTCAAATTATAAAATCTTCAGAGAAAGTGAAGAAACGTAGATGGATTGTGATGCATGGATGTCAAGAAACGAGGTACGTGGCTTCCTGAACTAATAACTCCTCCTCCTTTAGAGGCGGCTCTAGTCAGAGAAGCAAGGTTTAACCCTTTCGCGCCGACTGTCACAAATACGTGACAGCATAAAACCGTATCAACCAGGGTAAAAAGATAAAATTGGTAATCAAAGTAATTCTTTAGCAGTTTATTTGTGGGCGGAGTTATAATTGTTTGATTTATTTAATTCACCATTACTTTGTTCAAAATAAAACTATTTAGTTATACTTTGAATTTGAACTAACATTGATTATATATATGATTAGGCCGGGATAGCCTTACCGTATTTTATTTAATTACATCCTGATTATGATTTTGTACGAATGCTTTTCTGAATCACCCGTCCCCAAGGAGTGAAGTTCGTTACTTAAATTTGTGCACTTACATCAAAACCTCTCAATATGTTCTTTTTTTTTTTTTTTTTTTTTTTTTTTTTCATATTAATTTAGGGGAAATTTTTTTTTAAAATAAATATTTATTAAATCTATAGATAACATGAACCAATTGCTCTTCAGAAGGGTATTTCTTAAAGTTTTGATACTACCTTATATTTTACCTCATTATTATTTATTTTTGAGAAATTCGCTTTATCTCTCAAATGTAATAGTTTGGGGAAAAAATGGTAATTACATACATTAATTACAACTATTTATTCATATTTTTACTAATTTAATGCTAAAACAATAGATCCACTTCAAGCTTTTTTTATTAAGTTTGTTAGAGTTTTGAAACCCATCGTATTTAAAATAAATGCTGTTACTCATTGAAAAGAAAGAATGTAATAAAGAATTCATGCTCTAAAACAGCGGTTTCCGAACGATGTTCGCTGGAAACTTAGGGTTCCATGGAAAAGTTCTAAGGTTCCTTGGATTCCGAAAGCTATGATTTTTTTAAACACTTTTGAAATTTGTAATTATATTTAGAATGAATCATTTATTATTTCGATTACCTTTTTGAAATTAGTATTTAAAATAAAATGCTAAAAAGAGAGAAAAAGACATTTTTTTTAAAAAAAAATATCGTTTTTCTAACAATTATCAAAAATTATGAAAAAACATGCACTTATAAAAAAATTAGTATAGTATTTCACTTCACAGTTATCAAATCAAAATAAAATAACTAAATTCTTTAATAAAGAAATATACCACCATTACTCTATATAATTTAACAACCATTTTCAAGGGTCATAGAAATTGAGTTTTTTATTCTTTTAACAGTAAGATAAAAACAAATTTTTACCCAGACTAGAATCAGCTTCAATACTGTAAAATCAACTGTTAAGCATAAAAAACTAATTGTGTTTATTATAATTATTTATAAGGCCCAGGTTCCACCTCAAAAAGATTGATTACATTTAGGATTCCTTACAAAAAAAAAAAAAAAAAAAAAAAAAAAAGCGAACAGTTGTCTTTGACATGAACTTTCAATATAACATGAACATAAACTTTCAATAAAAGAGTACCTCGCCAGTCCATATGCAGTCCGTATCGTTTATTTTATTAACTTATTCACAGGGTTTTCAGTACATTGTTATGGGCATTTTTTCCTTTTTCAATATATTTTAAACTTTTTATTCCACTGTGATAAGTTAATTTTTTTTTTTTCGTTGATTATTTTTATTTACATTTTATTGATTTTTTTTTTTATGAATTTTTCTTAATATTTTTATTCTTTACGCCCTTCTTATATATAAGAAGAAACCTAAATAACTCGGAAGCCATGCCTTTTTGTTTTTGACATAAGTGGCAACCGAGGTGGGCGTAACTTTGACGGACCTCTACAGACTGACGTGATACTCCACCCATATGAGTGAGGTGGACGAGTAATATAAACTCATTTCTTTAATTTAATTTTAAAGTGGTACACAATGTTTTCGTGTTTTTGGGTTCAAAAATAAATTTATGTTTAAAATCTATTTATTGAGATTTATTATTTAAAAAAGAATTCTAACAATTCTTTTTCCATTGCTCTTACTTTAAGTTTAATTTTAAAAAAGTTATGAATTTTTGATTTATACTCACTTCAATAGATGGCGCTATATTGAAAATGAATCGTGATCACCCAACATTGCTTAGCGCAAAACAAAAAATATTCCAAGTAAAATTATTGATCACTGTATTAACGCTATAAGTTTAAGCCATTAACTTTTCTTACACAATTTTGAAAGATTTATATGATTTTATTACACATTTACTTTCATGAACATTACTTTTATTGTCCATAACTACTTTCAATTTGTATTAAAAAATAAAAATTGAAAATGATAAAAACTTTTAAACATTAAAATTTAAAAATATAATAAGCATATAGAAGCATTATAAAAATTTAGTTAAACAGTTTAAAATACTTTACTAGATTTTTTACAAAAACTAAAATCTATTTTCAAAAAAAAAAGAAAAAGTTCATTTGAGATTTCTTAATTTTTTCTCCAGATATATAACATTTTTTAAGTTTTTTTTAGTTATTAAATTTCCTTCTTTAAAAATTTATTACTTAATTATTTAGATTTTTTTCTGTTTAATTAAAACAAGTTATTAATTATCTTTAAAGTCATAAAATTTAGATTTTTCTTTAAAAAAGAATCTTAATTGAATGACTTTAAATTATCCCACTAGCACCACCAAGCCCTTAATTAGTACTTTGAAGAAAAGGAACTATAAGATGTAGAAAAATTTTTAACTTAATTAAATTTTTGACACTTCATACTATTTTATGAATTTTTAATTAAGATTATTATTTTTAATTCAAACAGAAATTTCAAGTTTTTTAAGCTGAAATTTTCTTATAATTGTTTTAATGGTGTTTAATTAGTTTAATATTAATATTAAATATATAATTGGAAAATAGCAAATTAGGGTTTAAATGGGGTATACCAATTTTAAATGTTATAATATCTTATCTAGTTAAAGCATTAATATTATTTTCATATTGCTTCAATGTAAGTAACATTTGTTTTCTTTATACAATTGAAAAGCAAGTTCCACACAATGATAGATTTAATTTTTTTTTAGCAATCTTGAAATAATTAAAAAATTTAGAATGCATTCGAAATTGTTTGGACTCATAATGCTAGAAAACCACTGAATTAGATATAATTCAATTTGGAGCTTGGTAATCTAGACACACATGACCAAAAAAAGATAATCGAACATGAAAAAGGTATGAAGCACAAACTTTAAAAATTTCTCCAATGTTTTGATAAAACATAGTTAGTTATTTAAAAAAAATGTTTTAAATGAAAGTTAAGATTAATTTAATAGTTTAATTTCTTTTTTTTTTCTTTTTTTTTTTTGATAAGTTACCTTAAAAATTTTCAGATATTTTTTTTTTCTTAACAATGCATTAAGTTAACCACCAAAACTAAAATATGCTTGCACTATATTCCTATAAGATCAGCATTTTCACTATCTATATTTCACAGAAAAATTTTATCCATTGGAACTCGCTTATAATGATACCTCATTTAGCAATATTACAAATTTAAAAGTAAATAAAATCATTTGTTTATTATAATGTTATAAATGTATTCTTTTAGCAAATAATTTTCTCATTTTTTCTACCATTTAACGAGAAAAATAATTTTAATTAAGAAGCACAAAATAATAAAAAACTTACAAAACTATTTAGTGTTTTATTCCTATGTATTAGTCTTGATTTTATACTTTTGTATTTGCTTTAAGTATTAAGTTAAGTAATTTTATATTGTATTCTCTTCCTGGACTTCGGCAAAACCTTTGGGGTACAAAGAGAGCAATTTAGACATTTTTCGTGTTCTCTCGATAGAAAAGGTTTTGCATTTATGGCTTTCGGAGCTGGTACCCCCTGAAGAAGTCAGCTTGGGTTGTCGTATTTTTTCATAATTTTCATTGTTTCTTTCATCTTTCATTGTTAATTTTCATTTCATTTGTTTCACTTAAAACAACTAATACTGTAACATCATTACAAATTCTTGTGCAATTTTTGATGCCAGAGAAAATATAGATGATAAAACATTAAATGAATTAAGTGTTTTACAAGAAAACTTCAATTTTAAAAAAAAAAATTTTAAAGCTAAACAAAGTTAGATATCAATATTTTCAATAATTTTTACACAATTCCAAATTTTCACTTCTTGATAAATATTGTCTAGATGCCATTTATATAAGTTTATGTTTTAAATTCATTGTACTAATATTGTTTAATTCATTGTAAGTTGGATTTAAGTAGCAACCAGATTTAGCAAGTATTTTTGGATTTCTCACACTCATCATTAAATGCAGGTCATTCTGTATTTTAAAATATTTAAGATGTGTTTTAAAGACATGAATACTGTTTTTATAAATTTTATTAATTATTTTAATGTTTCTAAGATGTCTGTAGGCTAACCTGTGTAGAAGTTGAAACCTTCTTAAATTATTTTGTACCTTGTGAATAATACAAAATTTTAAAATTTTTGTTTTTAATGAAGTGAGAACAGTTTTGAAAGCTAATAAGCATGGATTTGAGATAGCACGAACTTTTCTTTTTGGTTTTCATAAAGACAACCATAATTAAGTGATTTATTCTTAAATATGATTAGTCAAAATTATCAAACCTATGATTTTGGATGTGGATGATGGAAATTGTACACTTGATGTTTTTTAAGCGCAGATTTCAGTTCAATTTGATGAGTATGATTTGCAATTCAGCATTCTAAAAAATTTTATAAAATAAATATATTTTCTATAAGTAATCTTTCAATCTAATTTTGATTGTTTTTTCAACTGGTTATTCTTTTAAATGTATGTTTTCCTATCATAACTATGATTCACTTATTTATCAGTAACTTATTTTATCACGCGACTTAGTGATACAGCATCAGAAAGTGATCAAATAAAAACACGTTTCATTTCTATCTGTGAAACAATATAGCACTCCATTAAAAAAAAAAAAAAAAATGATCACCAAAAACCTGTAGTATAGAAAACACTGCTATCTCTTTTGTTATATCAACAAAAAGTATGTGAAACATCAATTAGAATTGGAGCTTAGGATAACCACAAATTTTAAGTAATGCAAACAGGAAATGTTCCCAATTAGTTCAGATTAACACTGTTCATTATTATCATTTTTTTTAATTGACATGGCATCCTTAATGAAACAACGAAATTTTGAGCTAATTAACTTATTAAAGTTTATTTTAAACACATAATTTTCATTTTTTAATAGTTGATCATTATTTTTTTCAAAGTGGAATAGCTGTTAAAAACTGTAAAATAAAAAAATAATTAAAAATGATCGCTAATATAGACTTTAAATTCAGAATAAATGCTTCATTTTGAAGATCGGTTTCAAATAAACTATAAAAGCTCCAAACTGAATGCTATAAATGAAACTTACTTCATTTATGAACAGTAATAATTATTTCAGTACTCTAGCACACAACTAACTGAGTTAGAAATCTACTTTGATAAGGATTTGCTTTAAAAACTTTCATTTTTTAAAAGAATGTTTTGAATAAACGAAAAGACAAAAAGAAAGTGGTCAAATTTAATAGAAATAGAATAGAAAGAAAAAAAAAAAGAAAACAAATTTTAAGCACAGATAATAGTGAGCCATAAAATATAGAAGAAGAAAAAAATTAATTTTATTTCAATCTAGCCTTTTATTATTGTATTATAATGCAAACTTTACATTCACCTTTACATTATGAGAAATATGATATATAAGAATTTTAAATTTCTCTGATAATACAAAATTGTGTGGTACTTAACCCGAAAAGTATCCTTAATTTTATTTATTATTTTTTCTATTATTATTTTTAAAAAATAATAACAATTTATAAAATTATACATTATTTATTTGCTAAAAACAGCTTGCACAAAAAAAAATTTTTTTTTTAGAACAATAAAAAAATTTTTATAGCAAACACAGATATAGGTGTCACATTTTATTAATCTGTTTCTGTTTTTGAAATTGAATATTTTTAAATAAAATATGATATTCCAAGCCATTATTTGAGTTATAAAGCAACATCAATAAATTTTAACTTAGGTAAAATTATTAAGTCTAATTATTAATTAAAAAAAGTTAACTACAATATGAGCTGTACACAGCAAAATATGTTCCTTGTGGGATA
Organism: Parasteatoda lunata; assembly: GCA_949128135.1. NCBI lineage: Eukaryota > Metazoa > Arthropoda > Arachnida > Araneae > Theridiidae > Parasteatoda > Parasteatoda lunata. The sequence goes on along the minus strand of OX421976.1, from coordinate 67,173,099 downwards.
AAAAAAAAAAAACACTGAAACAGAACAAACTTAACAATTTGATTTCAAAATGTTTAACAAAAGTTGCAACAAAGAAAACACCAATAATGATACAACTGAACAATAGCAACAGTTTTTAAAAAACAATTTAATAACATAAAATAAAAAAATTCATATAACAAAATAGATTTTATATAGCAAATATATTAATACAAAAATAGTTACAAGTAATAAAATATCAGCAAATTCATTCAAAAGTTACTAAATTCTGTTTAATAATTTTGACTGTTTACATTCTAAATACTCCAAATTCAGTATCTGGTATTTTTGCATTCATTGTAGCACTCAAACTTAATCCTAGAATTCTCCTAGTATCAACCGGGTCAATTATACCATCATCCCAAAGTCTATAAAAGAAATTAGTATATTGTAACAAACTAGTTTTGATACATAAATTCTTTAAAAAAATTCCTTATCAAATAGCTAAAAATTTAATAACTGTAGAACAAAATATTAAAAAACAGGGTTAAATATAAAATCACTCAATTTAAAACGTGACTTTAATCATAATTCAAATAACTTCATAAATAACAAAATAACTTAATTTCCCCAATGTAAAACATTGTTGAAGTTGCTATGCTTAACCAATAATTCTTGTTCTGACTTGTTCATGGAATGGGGAACATATTCATGGAATGAGGAATATAGATTTCCAAGATATTTTAAAATATTAAAAACAATTTATCACATCCAAAAACTACTTTAACCTATCTAAGAATACTTCAACTAAAATTTTTATTCCGAAATTAAAAGTTAAAATTTTATCAAAAAAGTTTTTCTTCATTTATTTAAATTTTGAAAAAAGTAAGAAACTTCTGAAAAAATTTTTTAATTTAATTTATGTAAGTTTTAAAAGTCTATTACACCAAAAATTAATTGAGAGAAAACATGGGTACAGAAAAAGCAATAAAATTGAATACCAAAACATGTTTTCTCCTATACCATCCTCACCAATAGGATGTTTCTTTGACTTAATGACTTTGACCTAATGTAAGCAGTCCATTTATTTATGTGTGACCGAATGTAAGCAGTCCATTTATTTTCAGATTTAAGTAACATTCAGAAAAAAGGGTAAAATTTTGTGTTTGAAAACATGTTATGGCTATATGTATAGAGTCTATTATTTTCTTACAGGTCATTAAAAAATAACTATTTTTATAGGAAAAAGTATGCTTTGTAAAATTTTTGTACCATTACAATATGTTGTTTTATAAAGAGCTTTGTACCTTTAAAATATTTTTTAAATATGGTGCCTCTAAAACTGATGAAATAAATTAAAACATTACGTAAAATATTTTTTCATTAAGATCTTCAATTACAAATATTTGGTTTGATAATTCACTTGGAATGAAAAGGGTTTTTTTATCGAAGCAGAGAATACACAAGACAAATTATTTTAAGACAAACAAACAAAAAACAAAAAATTTAAAAGAGTGTTTTATCATTAAGTTTTAGAAATGACTCTATAAAAAATAAACTCAGTCATACATTGCCATAAATGAACATCTAAAGAGTATTATTTCATGACAAAATTTTAACTAATTTTGCAAAGTTTTATTATTAAAGCTGAATTTTTAAATAAGAAATGTTACTTTATCAAAAAAAAGGTTTTGACTGAAATAAGGACAACCATAGAACAGATTATCAAATTATGGCAGAATGAGAATGTTCACTCTCTATACATTATGTAAACTATAACTTTCAGTTTGCATGACGAAAATTATTCCGGGGAAAAAATACTGCTATAGAATAAAAGGATGTATCAATGGGATATACAATAAACACAATATAGAGATGTATAGATTTATAAAAAAATATTTATATATATTTTCAGGAAAATGAAAGAAAATACAAGCAGCAAAATTTTTAAAAAATTGAAAAGACTCTACTTTTGATCATTTTTACAAAGAAGCATTCAAAATAAATTATATTTTTTAACCTTGTTAAAAACAATGATCATGACTATATGGAGGAATATGGAGGAGAAAAATACATGGAAATTTTTTTAAAAATCTATTCTAATTAAAAGCACAATGATTATTTTTACTGAAATTTTTTATTGAATTTGCTCCTATCTATATTTAATTTCTTGAACTACTAATAAACATTAACAAGTTGATTTTGGACTTGGCATGTTTGTTTTTAAAAAAATTAAAAACTAGTTCATTACATAAATATTAAACAAATGATTATTGAATATTTGATTGAGTTATCCCTCCTCCCGAAAAAACAAGCATTCTGAACAAGATATGAATAGCATTTAGATATTAAGAAAATTATATTAGATTTTTATTTAATTTTAGTTACATGAATTTTTTTAATTTAATTTTTTTTAGTTTTAAAATTGCGAAATTACCTAGCAGATGCATAATATGGATGACCTTCTTCTTCAAATCGTTCAATGATAGGCTCTTTCAGAGCTTTTTCATCTTCTTCTGTCCACTAAAATAAAAAATAAAATAAATTAAGTCAGTATATTTTGAGAATTATACATTTATTTCTGACTATAACAAGTAGAAAAAATAATACACTGCCTTTAAGCTTAAACCCATCTTTTAAACTTCAAATTATATAGCAGCAATAAATAAGTAAATTCTTTTGTCAATGAAACCAATAAAAATTTCAGAACTTGAATTTTTTTGGGTTACTATGATTATGTAGATGACTGAAAACTTTGAGATTATCAAACTGGAGAATGGCTATACTGTGGCCATACATGTACTCAATTTAATGAAATCAAATTATAATATAAATACAAACTATGTCTGACACAAAAATAAAAAGGAAATGAAACAAAAATAAAGGATGAAACATTACTAGGGTGCCTTTAGTAAGAAATCTGCGTTTACCTGAAGAAGGTAAACCGTCTAGAGTTTAAACAAGATGTTTACTATAGAGAGAAAAAATTTCGTCGATAGAAAGCCGATTATTGCTTGGGGGGTATAAATATCAAGATAGCTTTATATTCTTGGAACAATAGTGTAGTAAGATGGTCATAGTGTAATCCAACAGATTTTTAAAAAAATTTAAAAATTTCAGCAAGTAACTTTAAGGAAAGTAAAATTTGTATAAATGTCTATTTTCATACATGTTTATATAGTTCTAAGAACCTGTGTTTATTGCATTTTCTTATGGTGTGATAAAGAAGTAAATTAATCTTCTAAAGGTTAAGCAAGATGAATATATATTTCAAATGAGGAAAAATATTTAAAATTTTTTACCACAGCTATTGAGAATTGAAGAACACACATAATTGATTCTTTTACAACAATTTTTTTATCACCTAAAATTATGAATAGAATAGAAACACACACTAACAATAAAGAATATTAATGAAAGAGAATATAAATTAAGGGATATAAGTAAAAAATTTAAAAAATTATCTGCCTAAATTTATTAAATTCAAAAACAGAAAAAGTTAAAGACAAAATGTTTTGTAAAATTTAATTCAATGACAATATTATGACAAACAACTTATCTAGAAAACGTATATGCTAAATTAAACAACCTCTTCATTATTAAGAAAACTTATATGCTAAGTAAAACAATCTGTTCATTATCAAAAAAACTTAATATGCTAAATAAAACAAAGTGTTCATTGTTAGTGGTTACACAGTAAAACTATTAAGGTAATAGAGAACTCATGGAATAAAAACAGAAAATAAAAGTTAGGCATCTTACAGGTTTTCCTTCTCTTTTTCTCTGATCTCGAGTTATTTGTGCAAGGACATTAGCAGCTTGTTCACCACCCATGACAGAAATCCTAGCATTTGGCCACATGTACAAGAATCGTGGTCTATAATATAGAAATAATTCACTAAAAAAGTTTATAATTTTTTAAAACATACATTACGTAAATCAAATTCCAAAATATAAAAAAATACAAAACTATAAAAGATAACTTTCAACTCTAAATCTCTAATGATTAATAAAAACGTTCATTGAAGTCTCTAATGATTAATAAACGTTTTGTTAATTCAAAACAATATTTTTTCTCTATTAATCAGAATTTCATTACAAAGCTATTAAAATAATCCTGCCTATTAAAATAACATTCCTATCCCTTCTGAGAACATTTGATTTCATAAAGCGGCTGATTTTATTAATCGGAATATCTACACTTACTATAGAAAATAAAAAACTTTAAAAGATAATTCCTTTAAACAAAATTCCAAATCTCTAATGATTATAAAATACTAATTGTGTTTTGTATATAATAGACACACACACAAAACAATATTTCTTCACAATTATGGAAATTTTATTACAGTGCCCACTCCCTATTAAAATAATATCCATTCTGAGATCATGCAATTAACTGTCATACAGTTTTGAAAAAAGATTTTGAATTAATAACTTCAATAATAAGGGGTAATGTATAATAATTAAATAAATAGTATCAAGATATATATTAACAGATAAATATTTAAATATGAAGTTGCATTAAGCAAATATTCCTTCTTTGGGTACTTTTGTATTTTACATACTCATTTAATTCAAAAAAAGCCATGATTTATTTATGGTAACATTTCTCTTGTAATAGAAAAAAATATATATTTTAAGAAAATAGTAAAGAAATTTTAATAGAAAAATAAATGTATCTAAAACTTAGATGCTTGCCTTTGCTCATTTATTACTCAAAAGTAAATAAAAAATAATCAAAAGGTACTCGTTACTATATTACAGACAAACAATTAAAAAAATTTCAATGATATTATAGAATGTTTCAAACAATTCTGAGGCTAATTTTCATTGTTTAATAAGCAATTTGAAGTGCCAGTTTAACTTTTTTGGTGCCATTTAGGGCAATAACTTTTCTTTGCTTGGAATTGTAAATAAAAGTTATGTCTTTTTAATGCAGTATAAATATTATGAATAATTTTAGAGTAGATTTAACATAATCTCTAAAACATATTATTTTGGAACACAGCGAGAAAATATTAAGTTTAGAACAAATATGTCTGTTTTTGGTGGGATAGTTAAGAACATTTGAAGCAATGCAATCTTTATTTTTCAAAGGTTCAAATACAGCAGTTTAATTGTAGTCATTAGTTATAACTTACGAATATGATCTGCCACACATTCCATAATTCCCAGCTCCATAAGACCCACCAATAATTACAGTTAGTTTAGGAACTTTGGCACATGCAACTGCATTAACCATTTTGGCACCATGTTTAGCAATTCCTCCAGCTTCGGCTTCACGCCCAACCATAAAACCTAAAGAAAATATAACACATCTTAAAGGACTATAAATCAAAATTTGGCTCTATACAAATAGAAAAAAAAAACATTCAAAAAATTTTAATTGATTTTAGATACATACATTTTAAGTTATTCAGTTTACTTAAATAAAAGTTAAAGGTCCAACTATAAGCAGAAACATAGCATCTTAACCCTTTGACAAAGAATAGATAGGTGAAGATAGAATAAAAGATGCCAAATGGGGCTTTGTGTTGTGCCTGAGTTTAAAGTACACTATTAAAGCTGCTTATTCAAATAAATCTTTGATCTACCAATATTTTAAATTTTAAAGAATATTTAGTAGTTTGAAATGATTAAAGCGTAAAGAGAAAAATTCAACAAATTGTTTAAAAATCAGTAAAACTCTTTAAAAATATATTAAAAGAAAGAGAAACATGAAAAAAATCTGGTTGGCAGGAAAACTAATGTTAAAGCAGAAGATTTGGCAAGTATGATAAAGCCAGTAACATTATATATCATAATTTAAGATTTATAGGACATTTACACAAACCATAAATAGCAAATTTGCATAAGTGACTTCTATGTATCTAATCTTGCTGTTAAATAAAAAGTTTCACATTAAAAAAATATATTAAAAAAGAGTAGAACTAAATCTATCTTAACATGCAACTACATAAAAAATTAATCAACCCAAATAAACTTTTAAATTTAGCCTTTAAAAAAATATGTATAATATACTTTCATAATCAGAAACATTTTAATAAATATTACCTGTTATATTTTGGAGAAAAATTAAAGGAATCTTTCTTTTGCAACATAATTCAATGAAATGAGTAGCCTACAACAAAAATACAAAATAAAATTAATTAAATTCAAAAGAATAGGCACAAAAATCACACAAATTAAACACCAGTTTGGTTGTGCTCATAACACTTAAAGAAACAAAAAAAGAAAGAAAGAATAGCATACAAGACGCATAAATAACATTGTTTATTTCAATTTAACAAATAGTTAACAAAAGATAGTTTTAATTATCTTTGTGCAGAGAAGTTTTACATTTTTCTTCTTTAAAACTTAATCAAGATCAAAATAAAATTTGAACATTACACATACTTTTCTTAACAAATTTTAATGTGAGAAATAGTTTTAATATGTAGAACTTCTTTAACAAGTTTTAGAACAACACACCTTGCCATAAAAAAAACTTTTTAATGTTCTGTATTATTAAAGTTATAGTAAGTGCATCATATAATTTTGATAGTAGTCAAACAATGTGGTCCTTCCTTTCCAAACATGCACACCAACAAAAAATAAATATCTGTCATCTGTTTGTTTCCATGGTTAATGTTACTTTTATGGAAGATTAGAAATTTCTGGCATCAATAGGTAAACCAGCAATATATAAAATGCTTCATATTTTGAAATAAATATACTTAATACTAACATCGGTTTCACATTTACTAAATTATAATTATTTTTCATTTATTAACATTAATATATAATGATATAATTAAACAAAAGAATTGTTGAATTAGAACACTCATCAATGTATATTACCTTTAATGCAGATTCAGAAAATAACACACCATTATTTCCAATAATACCAACTGGATATCCATAAAGTCGAGCAAAACCTAAATAGTTTAAATTCAAATTAAAGTTTTATAAACATCTCATTTGTAAACAACGAGATAAAAACATAAAAATATTTTTAAATGTAATGGTTAATTTATTTAATAAATAAATAAAATAAAAATGTAAACGTAATGTGAAAGAACTAATGAGGAAATAACAAAACTAAGATGCTACTAAAGCAACAAGATTTCAACTTTTTTTTAAAAAACTAATCAATATTTTTAAAAAACTCTATATTTTGCAATTTTGAAAATCATGTAAAATAAAAAATTTTTAATTCACATTTTGGAAAATGCATTTAAGCTGTATAGAATAAAATAGTATAATAAAATACACATAAGCTTTAAATATAAGTTATGCCAGTAATATTGTATAACCTTATAAAAGGCTATAAAAACAATGCTTTAATTTTAAATGTTAACACAAGATTTAAACTAATTTTATATAAATAAAAATAAAAACCAAATTAAGTAAAAAACGAGTCAGAGAAATCTTTATTATTAAAAAGAAAAAACAATAATCAATTTTAATATTAAAATAACTAGGTACAATAATTTCAGAAAAAAGAATATTAAAATAGTAATAAATTAGTTGATAATACTACTTTATTTACAATGATTAATAAACTTTACCTGTTATTAATGTATCTCCATATAAAGCTTTAAACTCATCAAAATAGCTGCCATCAACAATCCTGGCAATTACCTTTAAAAAAAATTTTAATGAAAGGTTTGTTTTCTTAAAATTTTATAAATACTAATATTTCAATGCCTCAAATTATACAAATTAATTTTAAATATTTTTACTTTAAAAACAATTAGGAAATATATGAAATGTTAAAATTTCATAACAGTTATATCAAAATATGGCAATAGGATATAGAAATACAATGGACTACAGACAACAATGTTAAGTTCATCTTAACTACTTATGTGATTAAATTATGATAGCTCATTCAATAAATGAAAACAAATATACCTCTCTGACATCAAAAGTTTTCTTCAAATTGCCACCAACAATACCATATAAATCATCAAGAGCATATTTAGGTTCTTCAGATTCAGAAATGGTAATCTTAAATAAATAAAAAGAATTTTATAAAATATTAAAGTAAAACATTCATCAAGGATGAAGTGCTGTTACATCAAAGGTAAGTTTTTTCAGCATCAAAAGTAACTTTTTATTTATAACAAACTAACTTACATAAAAATATCAATATCTAAGAACTTGGTTTAAAATTTCTATAGTGTCATTGTTTCATTTAATTTTATCACATTGTAAGCAGAGAATGTTTTTCATTAGCCTCGAAAGTACTAGAACTTTCATTCCTTGTCTTTTTGACTAACAGCTGATGATAAACCATAGAGGTCACTCTTATCACACACATAGCCACTTGACTACTTAATCACATGTAGGATGAGTGAAAAACTTTTAAAAACTAAAACTTAAAAAACTTTTGAGTTAGCATCATTTGACAAATATTATGAGAGCTTGAATGCCGAACATACTTAAGGGTAAACAAAATCCTCATAACACAAAGACACTCACAGTTTATAGGCAATTTACTCATAGACACTTCCTTCCCCTGGCAAATAAGCTTAGTACTAATTTGTACATTTATGACAGTACAAATGCGTTTCTTAAACTGGGATACTAAGATCCTCGTAGGTATATGAAATAATTCCTGGCTAACATTTAACATAAAAAAAAGGGAATTCTTTTTTAATCAGCTCCTAATTTTCTTTTTAATATTATTTGCTATATCTTAAAATTTACCAACCATGCTTTTACGACTATTCTGACTTGCATTTTTTAAACACGGATAAATGTCTAAAAATTAGGAAAAACTGCTAACATATTAAATAATTCCAGTTATTAATCAAATAATAGTACTTGCAAAAAAACAAATTAAGGTTGGTAAGTAAGTTTAAAGTTATTGGCATAGGAGCAAGTAGTGCCATATCACACCTACAACTGGGTTTAAAATTACTAATTCTTAAGTGAGTTAAAAGCTAGAATGGTGTATAAAAAAAATTGTCCTTAAGGTATGAGAAAATTTTGATATAAGGATTATCTCCAATTATGAAACCAAAGATAGATTGAAGTTAACAAAATAGCATTGTCTATATATTTATTGCACTGGGTTAAAATGAGTTTGACAGTAAGTGGTCTCTTATACTTTAAAGCATTCTGATGAAGGTTTACTCTTAAAAAGTGTTTTAGCATTGCACAAGTCTGGTGAATACACAAGCAATTAAAATAAATTAAGGAGAAATTAAAGCACATAAGTAAAATAAAGTTTTCATTATCAGTTTTGCAACCAGGAAAAATGAAAACATATCATGAAGTGTATTTGTCAGATGGAATTTTTAATCAGAACATTATAGAGAACATTGACCTGAGTGTTTGTTGAGACAGATTAACATAGTATGATATATTTTTATTTAAATTACAGACTTGGGGAGCAAAGGGGCTTGGGAAGCAGTGATAATAAGTCAAGAATAAAGCAAGAACAAATAGATTGAGGACTATGTATCTATTGCCCTTTGATTCAAAGTATTTATTAAGTTTTTTAAATTGTTATTTCTAGACAAATATCAAGCCTTTTTTTATTCAAACTAAAAATTAATGGACATAAAATTATGCAGTTTAAAAACTTTAAATTAAAAAAGTTTTCAATCATTATTAAATTAAATTATAAAATCATCATTAATTATTAAACTTATTTTTGCTGAAAATTATCATTGGGTTAATGAGTTTTAAAATTTTGTACATATTTTTTTTGATTTATGCAATAATTTAAGGAGTTGTGGAAAAAAATAAAAATAACTTTAAGCAATCAAATTTTTTATTGTTTTCTTCACTCTAAACTATTAGGGCATTTTCTAAAGTGGGGCTATCATACAAATTTTTGATATTAAAACTTTAAAGATAGAAGTTTCTGTTAAAAATAATAATAAAAATATATTGCGTCAGTTTAATTAATACTAAGAGCAAATTATCATATTTTTATAGTAAAAATTATACATTCCAGTTCATGAAAGTCTGATAAATTTTTTCACAAGTTAAAATCACAGTATTCATCACACTCTTTTTGTGATGCAGTTAGGTAACTTCAGCCGTAAGTAACTCTAAAACTTGTAACATTTAAAAAAGTTTAAGAGCAAATTTCTAATCAGGAATAATAATTAAAAAATAAAATTCACAGAGTGATGAAAGTTAAAACAGTACACCATATTATGTTTCAATTTTAGACATGTAAAGGATGGCACAATAAACTGAAAAATTGCACTGTTACTATTAGTTTCACATAAAAAACTTAAACTAATCTAAAAACAAATATAGAGTTAAAAATATATATTTATTTGTTTGTTTTTAGCTTTTTTTTAACACTTTTTCACCTCTACCTGTATAGAATACTAAGTTCACTATCAGATATTTTAAAGTATCATTTCAAAGATTGAATAAGAAAAAAAAAATGTAATTTCATACAATTCAAAAATGACTATAGCACAGCAAAATTTACATTTTAAAAAAACAAAAACTTATATAATACTTTTTAACAAATTAAGAATAACCTATAGAAATAGATATCCTCTTATTTTTACCAATCTGCCAAGGTTGACTCAGCCTTTCATCCCTTCAGTGGGTCGATAAATGAGTACCAAGCATGCTTGGGAACTGAACACTGGGGGTTCCGCGTTCAGCTGACCACCTGACCGGAACATCTGCTCCTACACACCAGAGCCCAAGGTCAAAAAAACTGAGATGGGCACAGTAGGCCTTGGCCCTCTATGGGCTGCCGTGCTGCTGAGTTTAGTTTTATAAGATATAACTAAACTTACCTCAAGTGTTTTTATCCTGTTCAAATTTTTAACAATTCTTCTAGTAATATGAAGAGCATGTTCATCATCAGTAGCATAGTAATCTGTTACGCCTGATTTCCTGTAAAAAAAATTCCCATAAAAACCTTAGGTATACAAATTTAGTTTGTCTTAGTATACAAATTTATTTCTCTGAAATAAATGACAAAAATGATTAAAAAAAATTCATTTATAATTTTTACATAATTCTGTATATTACATTTTCTATAAAAAACTGTTCAGTTACAAACCTGCAATGTAGATCAGCTCCACCAAGTTGTTCAGCAGTTACTTCTTCACCAGTTGCTGCTTTCACCTAGTAAACGTATCAGTGTTAAAAAAATACCTTTATAAATCATCCTAAATCTAATTAGAATAAGAAAACTAAATTTAGAAAAAAATTAAAATCAAAAATAAAATATTTATTCACTAGAAGTTTTCATAAAACACAATTACAAAGATATAATTTTACATAACATTGAACTTTTATGGTTTCAATTTGTTAAACCACAAATCATAGAAATTAAAACAAATGGGACAAAGTGTAACATTTCTGTATGGGTGAAAACAGATATTTAACCAGTTGTTTCTTGAAAAATATGCGATTATAAAGTAATCGTAGAACTATAATTGTTTTCACTTTAACAATATACCTATTACTAGAAAAAGAAAATTTTAAATACAAATTTAATTTGTAAAGCATTCTAAGCACAACAAATACAAATACTACAACAAATAATGATCCTAGATACAAACAACTCATTAAAATGTAATAAAAACAGCAGGAGAGATAGTTAGATTTGATTTTTACTTAGATTTCATTATACTTAGATTTGATTTAGCGATACTTAGATAGATCGCTAAATCAAATCTAAATATACTAAGTATTACTTAGATAGATACTTAGATTTCATTAGATATGATACTTAAATTTCATTAGATATGATACTTAAATTTAATTTTTTAGCGACACTTTATTTTGATTATCTTAATGTGGACATAATCATTGAGAAAAAGCAAAGTCCCTTTTAAAATAAAGAACTGGTACAAATATTTTATGGCTTTATCTCAAACTTGCAACAAATACTTAATATTGAAAAATCGTTCTGCAAAAATAATATAATATAGTATTTTGCAAATAATAATGTTTGACATCTTTCTGAAAACAGACTTCATAGTATTTGCCGAATCACAGGCTTTAAAAAGAAATAGTTGAAAACTATTTAAAATTGTAAGAACAAATAGATAAAAGTTGTAAACTAAAAAAAAATATTATTTCCAGGCAAATTTTTGAAATTAATAAATAACATATTATTAAAAAATTACCAATGGTGGTCCAGCGAGAAAAATAGTTCCTTTGTCTTTTACTATGATACTTTCATCTGCCATTGCTGGAACATATGCACCACCTGCAGTACAACTTCCCATAACAACTGCAATCTAAATTAAAAGTTAATTTTATAAGCAGTTCATTAAATCAATACAAGTGCAAAGAAATATATATTTTTTCATCAATTATAGAAGAATGTACCTGGGGTATGTTTTGTGCAGACATGGTAGCCTGATTGTAGAAAATTCTACCAAAGTTTGTAATATCAGGAAACACATCAGCTTGTCGAGGTAAATTTGCACCACCGGAATCAACTGTACAAATAATTTTTATATAAATAAAAATTTCAATTTATTATTTAATGTACGTAAAATATATATAAAATCATGTTAAATTGGTTTTATTAAAAAATTAATTTTAGATGATAGTTTAACAGAGTAAAAAAAACATACTTCATAATAATTACAATGCTTTTAAAGTTGTTTTTGAAACAATTAATAACAATATGAGAAATATTTTTCGAAATATATTAACGATAGAAATATATTGCTTATTTCTTATTCATTTTATTACCAGATATATACATCATTTTATTACCAGATATTTGAAATAGTCTTGTGAAAATATTTTCAGCCAAAATACTATCGTTTCAAAGTGACTTATACACAAGTTATAAGTGGGGCTGAAATTAATGTATGTCATTCTTGGGCATTATGTTAATGTTCAGATAATGTATGCACATGGAATGTGCTAGTAAATTTGGCTAAAATGATAAATTTATAAACTTTTCGTGAAACAGAAAGCTGTTCCTGAAATTTTTATCCAAGTATTCTTTTCAGTTTTGTATCAAAGTATTTTTATTTTAAACAGTAACAATCATATAAGAGTTTTTAATTTAAAAAAGTAAAATAAAAAATGCAAATAAAACAAACAAAAAAATATACAACACTAAAAAAGTATTACAAAGAGAAATAAGTAAAAGAGAAAATAAAATAATAATAAAAAAGCAAGAACAAAAGAAATATAAAAATATTGTTTAGCTTACATTAAAATTAGAAATTTGTTACTTTATCGGAGAAAATGATTAATATTGCATTACATATTCATTCAAACTAAACAGAAAAAATAGAACAGAATTTACAAGGAGATTAAGAGAAATAAACAATTTTTCGGCCTTCTTTAGAAAATTGAAAGATAAAAAGATATTTTCATGATAATTTTTTAAGGCGTTAAAAAAAACATGGTCGGTAATTGTTTGAGTAAATTGGACAATTTGGTTAATCTGTATTTAAAATCATGTTAGCAGAATTTGATTTAATATTGTAATCAATACATAACAATCATTAATGGTTTTATAAGTGACAACAATGACATATAATAAGATAAAAATTTTATAGTAAGTTAGTTATGCAAGTTGATTTGATTTAGTAATATGTATCAAGTTCAAAATACTACATACATTTATTAACGTATAAAAAATTGCTCAGAGAAATAATAAACATGAATATATGGCAAAATGTATCTTCTTGATCATTAATTATAATTGATATGTTTCATTTTACTTTAAAATTTATATCTTTAAAATTAATTAAAAACATGAATGATTTGTAGAATTATTTTCATAATTTCTGGAAGAAAAATAGTATGCTTACAGAAGAAGCATTTCATAATCGTATTGATTATAAAAAGAATAAAATAAGCTAACTTTTATAAAGTTTAACATGGTTTAGATTAAAAACTGGTTCTTGCGATCTAGAACCCCTCTATTCAACAGAGAATATTGTGAGGATAATAAAATTCTGATATTATAAACTTTATTACATAAAAAAAACTTTTTCAATAGAAGTAGGAATCAATTTAAAATTGCTGACCAAGGTAAATACAAGGAAGATTGTTTTCTTTGGCTATTTCTTGAGCTCTCAAGTGTTTCTTAGCTGTTAATGGATAATAGGTCCCACCTTTAACTGTGGCATCATTAGCAACTACCATACATTCAGCTCTAAATAAGGGTAAAAAAATTAAAATAATAAATAAATTGTACTTATGATTAAACAATAAAATAAGACCTGTATTTTTACTATAATTATACTTGAAAACACACAAATATTTTGTCAAAATTTTATTTAATACAAAATAAAAATGTAAAACGTTTACTTAAAATAATAAAATGAAAAATTTAATAAAATTTACAATGATTATTTATGAATTCAATCTGAAAAAAATTTTATATGAAGTTTAAAGAAAGTAAAAAAAATTAATAAATAGATTCTTCTTTAAAATTTCAATGCTAAAGACCTATAAAAAAATTTCTAGGACATAATTCAGATGAAATATTATTTGAATTCATTAAATTACCCTTCTTAAAAAAAATTAACACTTTTAATTTTTAGATTCTCCAGAAGTTTTCTTTTTACAAATAAAAAAAAAGAGAAAACTAGCTGGATCTTTGAATTTACCTTTAAACACTATTATTTAAGCTTTAAAATAATGTTCTATTTCAAATTTATGCAACAATTTTAGAAGCACATAAGAAACAAAAAGACTAGTGTTAAAAAGAAAATACATTGTGTTTAATTTGTGTTTAATTACTAAAATGAAGAGTTTGACAGTTCCCTAAAATATGCAAACTGTTTATTACATATTTTAGGTACATATTATTATGTTAAATAACTTTTGTTCGTAAGCATTAGAAAAATTCATAATTGAACTCTAAAGAGCAGAAATTTAATAAACTCATATAGTGGTAGTACATTCAAAACATACACATTAATCCAACAGATCAATAATTTAAAAACATGAAAATAAAACAAAAGCTCAGTAAGAAAAAGTTTTAAAATTAATTGAAATAGCACTAGAAAAACCGAAGCTCACTTTAGTATAATTTTACAGAATTTTTTTTATAGATTGGCAATAAATTTTTCAATCAGAAGTCAGGAAACAAATGAAACTTGTATTGTAATCCAGCACAGATGCCCCAATTAAAATTTGAGTACTCTAGCTAATTAGAAAGTAGTTAAAATTTTGATTGATTACAAATTATGTTCATAACAGCGAGGAAACCTTTGAAACTTGCCTTGCAAAAAATTCTCGTTGAAATTTAAACACTCTAAAATGTCAAAAATTGACCAGAATTTTGACTGATAACAAATTCTATTTAGCAATAAAAAAAATAAATTATGTTTGAATTGGTCAAGAAATTACTGATGCTCGCATTGTCATCAGGCATGAAGCTCCAGTAGAGATTTAACGGTTCCATATTACCAGAAAATATCTTAAATTTTCCTTGCAAGATCAAAATTTAGCCTCAACAGACACCAAAATCAGTAAACAAAAATTAAGGCTATTAACATACCATGAATATCATTTCATGGAAAGATAACATAATAAAAAATTTACCCATGTATCAAACCAATGCCAGTTATTATCCCAGCAGCAGGAACTTCCTCTGCACCATATACTTGATATGCAGCTAACTGGCTCAGTTCTAGAAATGGAGAGCTACATGAAAATTAAAAGAATTATACTTCCAAAGTACAAATATTTCTATCATTATCTATAGGATAACTATACTGATTATATGTGTTTAAAACAAAAAAGGTTATTAAGTAAAAAAAGGAAGGAAACCAGATTGATGCAATATAGAAATGTTTCTGCATTAACATGATAGAGTCGAACATTATTCTTATTCTTTCTAACATATTTTACTTAAATGATGGATAATGTCCTATATTGATAACTGGAAAAAAGAAATTGTGTGTTTAAAATGAAAGGAGATATTAGCTAAAATAGAAAGAGAATCAAATTGATTAAATAGAGAAAATTTCTATTTTAAAGTGAGATAATTGTACTTAATTCATTTTTTTTTTCCCACAGAAAATTTCAATAATTTTCCAGATTACGATTTCACTATACACGGCAATACTAAAAAAATATATATTTTTTATTCAATTAACAATGACACGAACATTTTGATAGAAAATATCTCATTTTGTAAAACAGCAATGTATCAGAGTATGCTAGATTTTGTAAAAAAACAAAATTTTCAACATATACACAAATATATAATATATATTGTAGCTATCATCAAGATTCTTTTAACGCCAGTCTGGCGCATAAGACTTAAAGTCTTGTCCTTCATCACTTACAGTCCAAAGCAGTCTTCCCCAGCCAAACTGCAGTTAGACCACCTAAGTGCATCTCTTTCCCCATTATCTTTCTTCGCCACGTTAGTTTTGGTCTTCCTTGCTTCCTTTATCCCTCTGGTGGAAAGCTACACAAGTATTCAGTGGCAGGCATTCAGTGGCAAGAAATTCTGTGGCAGGCATTCGCAGAATGTATCCCATCCACGTCTATATAGCTACATCCACATAAGGTCAAAAGATTTTGAAAATCCTGCGTAGAACTTTAGTTTGAAAGGAGTTCTCTTGAGATTCAGTTCATTTCCAAGTTTTGCACCCAAAAAGTAGGACGGCTTTAACTGTTGAATTTACGATTAGTAGTTTCAACTTGATTGCTAATGTTGAAGAGCTCCAGATTCTACTTAATTAATGTAGCTATTATTGAACTGAAATGTGATTACATTTAAGAAAGAATTTTAAACAATTTAGATCTTAATAAATTAATCAATTTGAACACAGAAATATCATAAAAAACTGTTGTTTAATTTATCAACAAAATCTAATTTTAATAATATAGAGCTTTAAGTTTGATATTTCATACTGGAAATCATTTTTGCAAACAATCAAACTATTAAAAAATTATAGAAAATTTGGAGAAGCAGAAAAGTACATTTAATCAAATCAATAATATTTTTTTGAAAACATTTTACAGTTGTATATAATGTATTATACAAATAAAATTTGAGTCATAAACAAGCAAGATAGAAAGGAAAATAAATAAAAGTTCTATGTAGTCATTTGAATATGCTAAGTAAATAGATAGAGACACAATTAGCATTTGCCTGATTTTTAATAAGAAATATTTTCCTGATTTTACTTAAGGAAGTAAATTTAAAAATCAATTTTACAATTTTTTATTTTATTTCTTAATATACATGAAAAAGACTATAAATAAGTACAAAATGTAATAAACAAAACCCTATTTTTAAAAACTGTAAATATGAAGGTTTTATATGAAGGTTTTATATAAAGTTTTAATAACAAAGATAACCAATTGAAAATTTAGCTATCAAAAAATAGGTACTTTTCAATGCATTTTTTTCAGTATGATAAATAAAAACAAACTTTTTATGCAGAGTAAAGAAAAATACTGCATAATGAAACCAACAAAACTCAACCTTCAAATCCTAAATTAATACAAGTGTACAATTTTGTATTTTATTTAAAATATATATATACATATCCTGTAAAATTGAATCTTATTACACGAAGAACATAGTCATATTTAAGTAATGAGAACTATTTTTTAAAGGAAAAAATAAATAAATACATAACTACCCTAAATCGAGAAGGCTTGAGATTCGTTGTCGAGCAAGGAGCTTTCCTTTAGAGGTATGACGTATGATAGCTTTTTCTCCACCACCTAAATAAGAGTATGGTAAGACATTGAAATTAAGTATTTAAATTAATAATTATAGATAAAAATCTAAGAGTATTAACTAACTGCTAATAACCTTGGGAAATATGTTGAATTTTTCCTTTTAAATCAGAAACTAAATTTTGCATATTCGCATAGTTTTCCTGAAAAATAACAGCACATATTTTAGGCTTAAGATATATTATAGATTTTCATACACAAACATTAATTATATGCAATTTTATTATGTGGTATAATTGGATATATCACTCGATGGAGGTTAGAGTAAAATTAATTATAACAGATAAACCAGTATTAAACGAAAATTATATTAAACTAATTATAACTAAACAAACTAAAATTGTAGGTTAGTATCCTTAGACAAATAAATTTGAATCTATGGATTGAACAGTAACTTTGATTCAAATCAGTCAATTGATTAAACTGATTTAAATCAGATAACAATTACATAATACAAATATTATATGTAATGTTAAGTTAATTTTTGAATTAATCTATTTAATTCGTCATGGATTTAAAAATCATAATTTCTTTTGAATGAGTAGATTCAAATTAGTAACAGAATCAAACGTAACAGACAGATTGGCATTTTAAAATATAATACTAAAAAATTAAGGGACATTTGGTCTGTATTAAGGGATATTGTGGTCTGTCATGAGAACTACAATTGTTGAATGGATTTTGATTTTTAAATTTATTACAATTTATGATTTAAAAAAAAAAAAAATCTAGAGGTTTGGTCAAGGATACTTATGAGTTATACTCTTTGAGCTGGTCCTTTTCTATGATTTTTCTTTTAGTTTCTTGTGGGTCACAGCCCAAGAAGCGCCAAAACTTTGTAGTTTCTTTCAGATCAGTCGCACCAATTAAAACCTCAAAGGCACCAAATGGATTTTAAACTTGCAAATTTCTTTTAAAAAAACATGTTAGGTCAGGCAGGAGATTTCTGTATTGTGATCTGCATCAGAATAATCGCCCAGTCTTGGCAACTTCCGGGCTATGGCTCACTAGAAACTATAAAAACATCAGAGAAAGTGACGAACTTGAAAGGTATAACTACAAACATCTACATGTTTTTTCAAAAAAAATTTGCAAGCTTAAATTCTATTGGGCACCTTTTCAATTGTAGTTGGTGCGATAGATCACGAAACGGAAATATCCCCAGGCCAGGAGTGGCTAAGAGTTATATCCTTGGAGTTACTCCCCTTCAGTATTTTTTTTTTTTTAGTTTATCGCGGAACGCTGACCGGAAATTGCCAAGACTTGACGATTATTTTGTCGCTGATCACCACACAGAAATCTTCCCAAAAATTGATTTAAACGAAATTTGGAAAGCGAGTAAAAATGATAATTGGAATAGCAAACTAAGCAGAATATTAATAGTATTCTCCATTTTATAGGTATTGAGATGAAATAAAAAAAAACCTTTATTACATTTAAAGTTTTAAAATTTTTCGATCTCTTTATACGCATTTGATGGCAGTTTGTATCTTAAAGTAAACAAATTAAATGAATGCTACCCAAGTTAAACGATATACAATTTTTATACTATAGAATGATTATTTACTTCAAATTCAGGAGTATGTCGATCAGGTTCAGATCCAATAACAGAAAAATTATCAGAGTGATAACTTTTAAAAGAAAGAGAGTAAACTTGTGAACAATAATTAGTTTTATTAGAATATCTTCTTTTAGTCCATATACTAATGTTTCTTCTAAAAATGCTATTCAGAGCCATAATTACAGTACTAATATTATCTTATATGTTTTGAAAATGCTTCTACTGTGATAATAATAATATTAATAATTTCAACCGCATTAGCGATGGATTAATGTGACATTTCTATTACAGTGAACAAAAAATGAATTTTTGTCTTTCCAAATACGATTGTTTACATTTGCGTGAGCATAGTTACAGTTAGAAAGTTCTATTCTGATATTTTCTTATATTCTTCCTATCAATAAATATTTTAAAATCTGGCAACGAAATTTTCTTACTTCTGTAATTGGTGCTGCCATCTCTCATATAAATAAAGAACCTTTTTTAGATAGGAATTTAGAAAGAAAATTTAGTGTTAAATATTTAATTAAATTTATAAACGTTAATAAAAGGTAATAGAGATTCTTTCTTATTCCAAATTTGTTGAAAATTTTTGGCCAAATGTTTCTTGATAGCAAAATTGTTTTTTGATCAACAAACAGTAAACTTTTCTCTCAAAAATTATTATTTTAAATTGCTCTATGATTGTTATTTCAGTATTAATTTTTCTATCAACTCATTTCATTCAAAGAAAAAAAAATCACATTTTCTCTTCTAAAACCGTTTAATTAATTATTTTAATTTATTAAAGATCTAAATAAAAGATAAAAGGAAATTTTATAAAAAGAAATAACATAGCCACCAGTGAGGATTGAACTCACGACCCCTGGTTTACAAGACCAGTGCTCTAACCACTGAGCTATGGTGGCTCGACTAAAACAAGAAAGTTTTATTACATAAACATTTTTATAAATGTATAATGATCTAACTATTTTTAAATTTTAATTATATAATTTATTCGGAAAAATTATGTAAAATTTTGAATCAACCTCAACTGATAAAACTATTGTTTAAATTCTTGACAGAAGTACATCGAAAAAGTGGAGTAGTTTAAGTTGTCAACAATGTATTGCGTAGTTATAACAGCGGTACAGTCAATGCTCAACTGTTTGTTTACACTTGCAGATGTGCAGTGCAAGTTGCAACTTGACATTTAAAAATTTCAGTATGTAGCTGTTAAAACCTAATCATGTTTTGAAACTTTTCCCTAATAACGTACTGTTAAATTGTTACAATTTCGTGCTTGTGCGAAATCGTAAATTAAATGACACTTTTACTATGCCGGCAGATCTAAACCGATTAACAGAAGGTTGGTTAGAACTAGAAAGTGATCCAGGTAAATTGAAGTCATTTTTATCATTTATTGATGTGTATTATAATTTATATTTCTGGAGATATTCATAGTGATTTCTACCGAAGAGAAGTTTACTGTTGTTACTTTATTATTTCAGGACTTTTCACTCTTTTACTCGAGGATTTCGGTGTGCGAGGAGTTCAAGTTGAAGAAGTATATGATTTGCAAAAAGCAATCGAAGGGTTTGTAACTGTTTAAACATTCTTAATTTAAAAATTATAACTAAAACTAATGGTTTAAAACGATTGCTTGTTTTTCAATGAATTCCTAAAGGAAAGCTGTACTTGTAATGTAAATCCTCAACTTGTTGATATTAACTTTACCTACCTATACGTTTTATCAGACTACCTATACTTTTACTGAATAATATGTTTTATGCGAATAATTGTATGAAAAAATTGTTGGAGTAACTAACATTTGTTTATACATTGTTTAAAGTTAACATATATCAAAATTAAAAACAAACATTTCAATTTTTCTTTGAAACTTCTGTGCAGACTTCATCTTTTAATGTAAAGGAACTATTATTTATAAAAACTGTTATTTATTTTGCGTTTTTTTATGTTAAGGTTTTATATTCGCCATTATTTAAATAGCCTATATGGATATTAAAACATATATTGACATCTACTGTATTGGCTCGAAATTATATTATGTTAAGAAATATAATATGTTAAGAAATATAATATGTTAAGTTAAGAATTTTGAATGCTATTTTAGTAATTTAACCAATTATCTGAGTTGAAATGTATGCAGTTTTCTTTTTTAAAACAAAATTAAGTTTTCTTTTTAAGCTCAAATTTTTTATTGCATTATTATAATTGGACTGCTCTTCTCATAATACATCTGTCACTAATATTTGTAAAAGCTTTACTTTTACAATTCTTCAAAATGAAAGAAATCGTTCGTTTATTTAGAAATACAAAAGTTTTATCTGTTAACATGGTACCTAACTAAACTTGTCTATGCCTATTTTTACACACAGTTAGGAACTTATCTTAGATATTATTAATATAGAGGGATGCCACTAAATTTTTCCCTGAATGAAAGGAAATCTGTGCTTAACAGCAAGACAAGGGCGTTATATTTAATTATTTATTCATGTAAATCTTCCAATTTGACGATTTCAGTATTTTAACTGACCCCAAACTTTGGTAACACACAGGTACCTCAGAGAAATATCACAGATGGGGGACAAACTCGTACCCCCCCCCCCCCCGGGGGGTAAAACATTTAATTTTTTTTAATCTTTGCAAATAAAAAAACTTTGGGGCTCGACAATGGCAGTTGGCGCAAATAGGTGCCAATGTAAAAATACTCCCAATCCCTTATTGCCAACTGAAATTGACAAAGTGCAACTGCCTGGTTTTTATATTTGTAAAAAAAATATTCTGGCTTGCCCTGCAGTGGCTAATTAATATTTCTTTTGGTTAATCTCCTTCTGTGAGGGAGTTTAGCATTGAGAATTATTTCATATTTTGATCTACACTGAAATAATCACCAAATTTTCCAGGCATTATACCCCCAAGAAACTGAAAAAAAACATCACAAAAGGGGACCAACTTGAAGTTATGTGTAACTCATAGCCCTCACCCAGCATGAACGTCTGCATGTTTTTGTTTTAAATTTTGCGAGTTTAAAATTCATTTTGTGTGCCTAGGCAATTGTAGTTGGCTTAGCATATCGGATTGCTAAAATATCCAATTGTTTCCAAAATTTGGCACTTGTTTTTGTACAGATATGGATATGGAAATCTTCCCAGGAAAGAAAGCGGTGCGTCTTAGAAACATAATTTAATCATAATTTAGAAATGATCCGGCAGATTAAATAAAAATGGTCTCTTGTTTGTTCATTTAACAATGTTCATGGTTAAACTTTTTTTTAAAATCTTTCTTAAAAAACCCTTTTAACTTTTCTGTTCAGTGGTTAAAATGTTTAAAAAATTATTTTCCGTGTGAAAAAAGAGAAATTATTCATGTTTACCCAGTTGAATCATATATATAGAATATTTTAAACTCATATATAATTTATAAAAATAAGATCTAATTTTATAAATATAATCTGTGTAACTCTTTCATTAGACCTGTCTATGGCTTCATATTCCTTTTTAAGTGGATTGAAGAAAGAAGATCCAGACGTAAAGTAACTGCCGAAGAAAGTTTTGTAGAAGATGAAGAAACTATTAATAGAATATTTTTTGCTCAGCAGGTATTCTTAAAATTATTTTTATAGTAAATTTAAATTATTGTTGTTTTCCCATTTACATTGGGTAGGTGTTTATGCATTTATGTTAGAAATAACAAATCTCTTCTATGGTGTAGTATTTGCCAAAAAAAAAAAAAAAAAAAAAAAAAAAAAAAAAACGAACCACTCTAAATAACTTTTGATCTAATGATTCACATTCTAGAACTCAATCTTGATGGCTTAAGGGGTTGATTAATTAGTGCAGACAATATTACATGTTACAAAATCAGACCCGAAAACATACTTTTTCTGAATTAACATACCTTTTTTTTTATAGATTCAGATCTTAGACCCCCAAAATATAGGGGGTAGCCATAATCTGGGAAATATGGTCCATATAGTTTGGTCAGGAGAGGGCTCGAAAGTTTGGACCCCTCTATGTTAATTTTACTTTTTGCATATTTCTCTATACCTCGAGAACTTTTTAAGGAAATGGAAACAATTTTATACACAATTATAAAATTCCTTTATCCAAAGATAATTGCATGCAAAAAATATTATTTTTTATTATTTAATTTATGTATGGTGAAAAAATTTTTTAATTGTAAGGTATGCAATTTTTTGCATCATTTTAAAGAATCTAATTTTCATCAAAATACAAAATTTGAGCAAAATCGGTCTTATAGCTCCTGAGAAATTGAATTTCCAAAAAGTCGGATACTTAAAATTTGATTTCTCAGGAACTATACCACCGATTTCGCTCAAATATTATATTTTGCTATTTAAAATTACATTCTTTAAAATAATGCCTGAAATTGTGTACTTTACAATTAAAAATTTTGTTAACCATTATTAAATAAAATAATAAGAAATAGTAACTATTTACTAAAAGTTTTTTTTTTTTTTTTTGCATGGAATTATCTTTAGATAAACCAATTCTATAATTGTGTATAAAAAAAAATTTCAATTCACTTAAAAAGTTCTTAAGATAAGTATGTAAAAGGTAAAATTGACATTAAGGGGTCTAAACTTTTGAGTGTTCTCATGACCAAACTATTGAAACCATATTTCCCAGATTGCTACTAATCCCTATATTTTGTGGAACAGAAATGTGAATCCGTCTACAAAAAAAAAATGCATGTTAATTCAGATATTGTGTCTGATTTTGTAACTTAAAATACTGTCAATTTTAATTATTTTGTGTGTTTGAAGTCACCCATTTGTATAATATTGGTTGAGTCCTAGAGCGCAAAAATCTGATCATTATATCAAAAGTTTTTCAAGATAATGCATTTTTTTTAGCACTGTATGTATACAGTTTGTGCTCACTTTATTGGGAGGTTGTATAACCTCCTATTAAAGCGACTCTTTTATTAAAACAGCCAATGTATTGAGTCCGTTTTGGAATTACATAGATGAAATGTTGTTTTAATGTCCATTAAAATGTCTGTACTAAATCATTTATTCTAAAATAGCTACCAAAGTTAAGTCATTTATTTAGAAGAAAAAATTTAAAAGAAATTATTTGAACCATTTTTATCCTTTGATGTTACGATACAATAATTGTAAAAAACATTTAATCCTCTTTCATAGAAGAGCAACATGACATAAGATGTCATGTTGTTCGTCTGCAAATTCTTATACTAGGACCTAGGTGGTTGTAATTTATTGTCATTCATAATCTGTATAATTTTTTTTAAAGGATACAATAAATTTATCAATTATATTTTTCGTGTTTGAAAATTGTTTTAACTATTTTGGTGAAATGTCTGTTCAATTCTGTGGTTCTTTTTTTTAATTACAATATGTGGTCTTTGGTGTTAGCTTGTGTATGTTATATCATTTTTCACCTATGATTTCAACAGGTACTTTTATGTACAAATTAAAAGAGAGAAAAATTACATCATTATAAATTTTTCTGCTAGTTAACAAATTCTTATTAAAGTAAAGCATTGCTTTGTTAAAATAAATCAAGTATTCTTTGTAGCTACCTGTCAGCTTAGGTCTAACATTTTTTAATGTTTATGGTTTTTTCATGCTCTCACTATATTGGCGACCTCATGTTATCACGTCCCTTTTTGTTCGAACACCATCCAAACTGAAGAATCTTAATAAAAAAATATCAAATATTTAAAATACTATTTTAAAACAGTTTTTTGCTGCAATCTAATTTGATTAGCAGTGTACATTTTTAAGTTCTTTTATACATCATTTTTAAATAAGTGGAAGCTAAAAACTATCAATTTAAGAAATTAAAATAATTGAAGTTTCTTTCAGTGTATTACTTAAGAGAATATAGTAGAACTTAATTTTATAATTAAAAATTATAAAAATGTGATTTTTAGAAATCACTATAACAAAGTTTTAATTGTGATTATTATATTTCCACATTGATTAAAATCACATGTTCAATTGACATTTGTAATTACCTGTTGAAAATGCTGTTTGCATGATAATTTTAATGCAGATTTTATTTATAGATTTGCAATTGTTAGTTGATTATAACTAATTAAATAATATTAATATATTATAATTATATATTATAATTTGGAATTTTTATTTGCACATTCATAGTTTCTTTCAGCATCTTCTAAGAAATAGGTTTCTTCCGGAATGAATCCCAAATCTGATATATATAGAGAGAGCGAGTTTTGTAAATAAATTATTTTTAAAGTTTGGTTAATTAAAAAATAAGGTTAGTTAACTTTAGTTAATTTGTAAATTTTATTGATTAAAATTTCATTTATCAAATTTTGTTTTATTTCATTACTGTTGTGGAACAGTCAACCCAAATTTTTTGGGTTTACGACTACTAATGTTCCTTAGCCTTGTTACTCCTTAACCTTGAACCCATATTCGAACCAGTTCACCTCATTCAGAGATGATCCCTCTCTCCCCTGCACCGCCTTGGCTCCATTCCCCATGGCAGAAACATGGCGACATTGTCGCAGAAAGCGACTGAGTTCTTGCAGAAAGATTTTTTTTATTTGGGAAATAAAAATTTTTGGTTTGGCAGAAACAAAAGTTCTCAAAAATGATTCTGCAGAAACAGAAGCTGTTTTACAAAAAAATAATTTCTACAGAAGCAGAAAATTTCTGCAGAAGCAATATTGGTTCTGCAAAATTTTTTTCTTACAGAATTGTTTTTAAATAATTGTTTTTCTAGCGTACCGCGGAAGGGGAAAGCGCTCGGGATGCTCTGTAAATCTCCATCACAAACAGCGACTAGATAAAAAGGGGAGAAATTTTTTCCCCTTTATTAAGCCATTTTTGGAAATTTGCCAACTTTGGGCTCTATCGTATATATACCTCTCTCTATATATTTGTTTAAAGATAAAATGAATATATATATCCTATATCCTTTGAATTAGGTCTTTGATATAAAAAATCACTCGCAATCTAACGTTAAATTAAATAAAGCCTGAAAGATATCTCACTATCTACGATTTTTTAGCATGCGAATGAAAACCAGATTGGTGGAAAATATTTACTGGCGAAACACTTTCAAACAGGTTTCCATGCGCATTCGAAAGAAATCGCATCCAATGAGTATGGCTCTAATACCGATGTTTCAGTACTGATGAAGACGATTTCGTTTCGAGATGTTGAATAGACTTGAGCGTATTGAGCAGGAAACCGCGCCTGCGTACTTCGTATGGAATCAATGATATATATTTACACAATACAGTGCGACTTCTGTAGCAAATCACAAGCGCTGTGTATATTATTTTCGTTCTGAATTTAATCTGATCACGAAAAAAGTTTTATTTACCTTCTTTTTTTTCTTTTTTTTTTTTAAAGAAAAATCTTTCAATAAGTCAGTACAAGGGCCGGGATAGCCTGGTTGTTAAGGCGCTGGGCCCATGTCTAAGAGGTCGTGGGTTCGATCCTCGCCGGCCGAAGACTCCCCGTGTAGTAAATGGTGACTGATGCACGTTAAATCTGTCGAGTCTCAAAGTCCTCCATGTTCCCATAACAAATCAATACCTCTGGGGGTCCTGATCCAGGAGTTTCCCTGTCTTCTGGATTGGTTCAAAATTACAAGGCTACGGAGTTGAACATTAGTAGTCGTAAACCCATGAAATTGGGTCGGCTGTTCAACGACGGTTATAAAATAAAATAAAATAAGTCAGTACAATATTAGTCGAATCTAATTAATCTGTAATTGTTTTGATTTTTTCTAAATTGAAACAAAGATTGCGTTAATTTTTTTGCTTTTAGAATTCGGTTATAGTCAATCCTATTTTATTATTTTGATTAAATTTTTATTTTGATTACTCAACTTCAATATAAATTTTTTTACCTGATTTGTTTCTGTACCTGATATAACTACTATAATGAAACATTAAATCATACTGTTTTAAACTGATACTTCAAATTCAGTTATCTTGTTTCATAAATTTAATATTTTTGACCATTCTTAGCTATTTTTATAAGTTCTATCTTGTTACAGGTTCTACGTAATCTTCATTTATGCTCTAAGCATTTTTGTCTGCAGATCTATACATTTATAATTTTTCTTTATTATCGAAGATTATGCAAATTTAAACTTAAATAATTTAAACTTATATTATGAAATTAGGAAAAAAAATCTACACAGTTTTATTCTATGCATGCAGGCTTTAAAAAAAAAAAAAAAAAAAAAAAAAAAAAAAAAAAAAAAACATCTATTATGCATCTATTATTATAAATTCATTACCCATATATTTATAACGATAAAAATATCTTGCAGAAAGATAATGGTTCTTGTTAGGTTTGTCGCAGAAAGTCAGAAAAAATTCTGCCACAGGGGCTCCATTTATCAAATTGGAAAGATTTTAGAAAATGAATTACAAATTCTGTTCTATTAAGGAAAGTTGTTGATTAAAAGTTATTAACTTATTTGTAGATGGTGCCTAATTCATGTGCAACTCATGCTCTTTTAAGTGTGTTATTGAATTGTCCGAAAATATACCTTGGCCCTACTCTGGCAAGATTGAAAGAACATACAGCAAACATGAATCCAGAGGTAGTTTATATATTAAATGTTTTCATGTTATTTTTTACCTTTATACTTTATTTTCCAACATTCATGAAGTATGATTTCAAAGAAATTCTTTAATGTGATCAGACACAATAATGATAAATGTGGTCAGAAAAGACATATGCATATAATTTATAATACTTTCTAAGAATTAGTGAAATCGACATTTAATATTTAAAAGAAATTGAGACCTTTAATGTTAGATAAAAATTTTATAATCTGATACATTGTAAAATGTACTATATACTGCCCTACTATGTTTAAAGAATATAAATATTTCAAACGTTTTCTAATGTTATCTATCATGTTCTTGATAATTTGCTTTAAAGATTTCTTTTTTTTTTTAATTCTCTCATCTAGAAAAATTTATTTCATTTATTAGATCATTACAAGTTGGATTCATTTACAAATAATTTAATTTTGTATATTTATGGAAGAATTTCATTTAATTGTTCAGATTTTACTATGTACTACTTTGAAATTTGTCATGAAGTCAAGCAATTATGAAGTAATGCTCAATATAGTCTGTCACACTTTCTTGTTATTATAAATTTAAATTCTGTATTAATTACTGCAATTTTTTATTATTTATATATTTTTACTATTAATTTATTTATTTTGGTTTAATCTACTGAAAGCACACATGTTAAAAAATTTAAATTTTAGATCACAAGTTTTTGTTTTGTTGAGTAAATAATTATGAGCATTTAAGTTATACCATATCCATCAATAAGTTTGTAAAAAAGTCAAACAAAAAGTGTTTAATACAAATAGGAAATTTTAGTACGAAAAGTCAAAATTTTTTATGAACTTATATTTCATAATTGTCATTAGATAAAATTCTGAGAAATATAGCATATTTATGTAAGATTTTAAAAATTGCATATTTTTTCATTTTATTCTAATTTTTTTCTGTTTTTAAATTTTTGTTTTATAGTATTCATAAAAGTTAAGTTTTACTCTGTACTTCATTCAATTTATGATAAGGTTAATGAGTTCATTAAAAGTGTGTCTAAATTTTTTTAATTAAATCATTTAAACTATTTTTATTATTTATCAATAATTATAGTAAAATAAATAGCTAAAAAGTGTGCATAGCTAAAAGTCTTTGACAAATCCTTTATTTTTCAAAGATAATCAAAATTAATAAAATTTGTATAACTATGAATTGTTAATACATAACAGTTCTTTTCATAATTTGCTTTCAATCTATATTTCTCATCCCAATTTATTTTGAGTTATTTGTTACCTTCTTAATTTCTTAAGAACCTATATTTCCCATCATATTTTACTCCCTCCATAGTTTCCTCTCTATCTGTTTTCTAGAAAAAGAAAGATATTTGTTTTGTTTCATTATAAAATTATTCTTAAAATTTCTTTGTTTGCTTAACTCTGTAATAATACTATTTTCTACTTTATAGATGGAAACTTTTTTAATTCTGATGTACAAATCTTCAATTTGTGCCACTCTTCTTTTAAACTTATCCTTTTATGTCTGAATAAAATCTTCTTTTCAAGTAAACAAAAGTAATAGAATAAGAATCAACAATGCCCTGTAATTCTTTACAGGACATTTTAGTCACAATCTGAAAAATAAACTGCTTCAGTTGTAAAACTGTTAAAAATTAATTCTGTATACATCTATTTTTATTTTATTTTTTTAATGTAATTTTATCTTTTTGAACTTTTTATATTAAAATATTTTATATGAATTGAATTATTTTATATGAATTAAAATGTTTCATATAAATGAAATTATGGGGTTTTTTTCGTATAAATTCTTAATCAATGTACAGTGCACACAAAAAAATTAAATCAAATCTACCATCAAATAACTTTTGATCTTACATGACTTTATTAAAATTCAATTTCTCAGTAACTATTCAACCGATTTAATTCAAATTTTGTATTTTAACATATAAAGCTTTATTTTTATTAAAAAATGATATAAGAATTTGTATACTTCACAACTCAAAATTTTTTGACAATTATTAAATAAAATATTAAAAAAATGATAGATAATAATTTTTTTTAAAAAAAAAGCATGGAATTATTTTCAGACTAACAAATTTTATAATTTTGTGCAAAAATTTTTCATTTCATTTAAAAAGTTCTTGAGATATGGTAAAAAACACAAAAAATAAAACTAACATCAAGAGGTTCAAACTTGGGACCACTCCCCTGACCAAAAGATTAGGACCAGTCCTTTGAAAAAGGTATGCTTATTCAGAGAAAGCACACGATTTTTGTGTCTGATTTTATAACTCAAAATATCGTCTGCATTATTTAATTAGCATGTTTAATATCACCCCCTTGAACCATTACAATTTGTACAATTGATTTAATGATCCGGAATTTCCTAGTACATGAAAATCTGATCATTAAATCAAAAGTAACTCAGGGTGATTTTTTTTTTTTTTTTTTTTTTTTTTTTTTTTTTTTTTTTTGCTCTATACATATTTTGCTAATTAAATTTAATGTGTAGGAAACCAATTGCATAAATATCTGAAATTTTACTTTAAAAATCTATAAGAAATAAATATTACTATCAGCAATACCTTTACTCCATAACCTAATTAGAAACACTCAATTGCACTTAATAATCGGCAATTATAAAGAAACAGTAATACATAATTATCATAGTTATAGTCTTGTAATTCCGCTGTTTTTTCGAAAAACAAATCAATCAGATTGAATTTACTTGGACTTATGGCAATAAACTTTAAATAAACCTATTCACAATTAGCTTTCTTTTCTTTGAGATATAATGAACTTTGATTTGTTTACTATGGTTCACAATAGATTTTGACATTAAATCTCTGTTTCATTTTAAAACTATCTTATTAATGATTTTCTATAATTTACCAATTAATTTGTAAAAGCGTATCATGTTAATCATTTAAATAAAAAGCTTATATAATAATTCTTATTAATAGTATTTTTCAAATGGTTAAGTAATTCTGTTTGCAATTATTGGTATATATTTCAAATGAATGTATGGTAATGTGCTAAAACTATTTTTAAAAGAAAACACAACATGAATAAAGCACAAATATGAATACAAAAATGGACATTTACTATGTATTTTTATTTGTGCTTTATTCACATTGTTTTTTACTTCAGTCTACATAGCACAAAGTTTACCCTATCCTTTGTTCAATAATGTTTATTAGGTAATAAAACAAGATTTTCATAGTTCAGAAAGAACCTGGAATTGAAGGGAAATTGGATATTAGTTTTCAAAAAATAAATAAAATAAGGAGTATTGCATTCATTTGCCAAAATGTGAAAAAATTTGCAAACCTGGAAAATTACTAACTTTTTAAATGGCAGTAACAAGTAACCAATGAGGTTCACAGCATATAATTTTACTTCTTTATTTCAATATTTTTTTTAAAAAAATACTTTCTCTGCAATATGCAATAAATTTGCTCTGCATAATGCTCAATCTGCATAATGCTCTGCAATATGCAATAAAAATACTTTCTCTGCAATAAATTTATTTTTAAATCAAATAAGAAAATGAGGTTACACTAAATAAAAATTTTTAGTAATTTCTTGCTTTAAATTATCTCTTATATTTATATTTTGAATAAAAATTTTTAGCTTGTTGTGCTTAAATAAAAAGTTACTTGCTGTTAAATAAAAAGCCTGCTGTGCTAAGCCTTTGACACCCCGCTATTGTGAACCTGGGATGTAGTGAGCTTTTTTAGCGGTCCCGTCCGTACTCCTATTTAAATAATGTTATTTTTAACGCTTATAGTGAACAGCTTAGAACTTGGAAACTCGGTTATAGTAGACTCAAATTTCATTTCTTTAAATATCTTTTTCAGTCCTCCAACTAAACTTGCAGCGTTTGGACTTTAAACTTGCAGGTGTTTGGACTGAAAATGAATGCATTCCTATAAAATGTGTCATATTTCACCCCTTTATGCTTATCACTTTTAACTATACAGGAATAAATGTCAAACCGAACATTTATCTTATACTCCCCCCTCCCTGAGAAGCCTCTCTTTGTCTCTTTTCCCCAAGCTTGCTCTACAATTACTTAACTTGGCCACCTGCTGAATTTTTGGAATTTTCTTAACTGTTCAAACCATATTCTTTACAAATCACCCCTTGACAATCAAGAAGGGGAACAATTTAACTCATTCTACAGCTGCTCTCTTCATATTCTTACATTATCTATTTGAGACAAGATTTTTATTTCAAAAGCAGTGAAAATGGCAAATTCTCTAAAGAGAAAAGTGTTTTCGATTGAGGACAAAGTTAGAATTGTAAATCCTATTGAAGATGGGACCAATCAATCGGCACTGTGAAAGGAATTTTCCTTGTCTAAATCTACAGTTTCAAACATTTGGAAAAATCGAAGTGTAATTCTTGCTGCATACGACAAAAATATGGTTTCATCGAAAAAACTGTGTGGAGCTGAAAGAGAAAACGTAGAAGAAGCTTTGTTAAAATGGATAAGAAAATTTATGAACTCTATTTAAAAATCAAATTGTGTTCAATCAAAAATAATTAAAAAAAAAATTCATAAAAAGTGAAATTAAAACTAATATTTAGCGACGTATGTCTTTTTTCATTAATTTTTGCTTTATTATCTGTTAATTAGTTAATAATTTTTTTTTTATAACTTATCTAAAATTGCAAACCCAATTTTTAATCATTCAACTGTCTTATGCAAAAAATATTCTTCAAAAAATTTGGATATAGTGAACCATCGGTTATAGTGGACACATTACTGAGGCTGCAGACGGTTCACTATAGCGGGGTTCGACTATTTATATATATATATTTTCTCTCTGGTGCTCTAATTACAACTAAAAATATAATTTGGTATTATTAAAAGCAGTCTAATAGTACCCCAAAAAACGAATGTGTTAGATTGTCGGGATTATATTTGTACTTTTTGTAAAATTTAAATTTTAAACTTTTCTTTTCACTAATATTCAAAAATTTCAGTGATTAATATAACTGTCTCTCTTAGATCTTAAAAAAAAATAAACTCATGAACATAGAAACACTGTATATGCTTGAAATTTTTTATTTCAAATATCTACAAGTTTCTTTGTTGAATTTTCTTAGTTTTGTGCAAGTTAAGC
Source organism: Parasteatoda lunata (assembly GCA_949128135.1). Classification (NCBI taxonomy): domain Eukaryota; kingdom Metazoa; phylum Arthropoda; class Arachnida; order Araneae; family Theridiidae; genus Parasteatoda; species Parasteatoda lunata. The sequence continues at coordinate 67,140,205 of OX421976.1, read as the reverse complement.
TTTAGAATAAATTTGATGCAGAATTTTAAAGTGATGTTTGTTGCAATATATTTTTCATTTCATGTTTAGCTTTACTTTAAAACATTTATTAAAAATATAGCTAACATCTTTTTGTAGAAAAGTTTATTAATTTTGATCAGATTTAATTTTATGTCAATATTTTTACCTTATAATCAAAAGTTATTTGTTAATTTGCATTCTTATGTTTTGTTTGTTTTTACAGAATAAGGGGTATGCTATAGGAAATACTCCTGAACTTGCTCGAGCTCACAATAGTCATGCCAAGTAATTTTTTTTTCTCTTTATTACCATGAAAATATTTTTAATACTTTAATTATTTCATAATGATTTGGTATCATTAAAAAACAACATTTTATAATAAAAATGATTGCCACTTACTCTTGGTGTAGCAGTTAATGGCTCAATATTTTTCTAAGTTTGTTATAACATAAAGAAATAATTAATCAATTACTTATTTAATTTTACAAATAATTGATTTGCAAATGTTGAATCTAATAAATAAGATAAAAGTAAAAAAAAAAAAAAAAGAGGAAGGCTGTCTTTTAGGTTGATCAGTCTCTCTGGGAAAACTGAAAAATTAAACTTTCCATTGAATTTTAAAATACCATTAGAAAACTTATAGTTCTTAGTAAAATGTACAATCACCGATAACAGTTCATGGAATATTATTGAGCCTGTGCAATTTTGCCATGAATATATTTCAATTTATTATTATGCATTAAATCTTTTTTATATGACCAATGATATCTTATAAAAACTTATATAATCATTATATATTTAATTGTTTTTGTCAAAATTGTTTTTGTTTATTATTTCTTTTTGTTATTTTTTTAAAAATTGAAATCATAAATGTTTTAACATTAGCTTTTAATAAATTGATAATGGAGTTATTGAACTGGAGAATTGCTGCATTGTTCTTATTGCATAATTAAAGTAAAAGGGAAATTATTGCATGAAGTACAAATAAGATAATCTAGAATTCTATCTGTGGTTCCCTCAGGCAAGGATTATATTAGAAAATCTCAATCGTTGCATAATTCAGGCTATAACAATAAGTACATTCTCTCGTGTATGCAAGAGAACAAAAAGTGTTTACCTTTCTTAGATGTTCTTACTACTCATAATTGCGATGAAATTCCTACCACTGTTTATGAGAAACCGTTTGAAGATTAATTCCCTCCTCTTAACTTTTCATCCCATCTCTTTAACCAAAAGATAACTGCCTTGTGCACGCTAGTTTATCATGCTTCTAAAAATTTTTCAAATAGTTAGCTCTTTAATGAAGAGCTCCTTTACCTTATAGCTATTCTTTTAGACCATGGTTTTCTTTCGATTATTGTTTCCATCTATAGGAAATTAATTTTACAATCCACCAAACTCTCTCATTCTAACTTTAACAATTTGATTGCTTTACCTTATTATCTAAATATCAGTCCTCGAATTGCTAAGATTTTGAATAATTTTTAGTTTAAAATCATTTTCTCGATTGTTAACTAGCTAATTTTCACCAACCTTAAAAACCCTATATTAATATGGGTATTTATCAAGCTTCATGTCAATATGGTCTTGCATATATTGAACAACCAAAAGGTACCCTTAAACTTCAATTTAAAGAACACTAGAATATGTCCATATTCAGATCACTGATCTTTCATCGCCCTAAATAGTTAGAACTCCAATGACAGATTTGTGTTTTCTTCTGCAAAAACCATTCAACACTGCTCTTCATCTACCCAACTTGATTTCTGGGAATCATTCCATATTTTTAAAAATTCTAATAATTTAGTTAATGATTTTACCTCCCAATGCTTGAAAATTTATTCTAATTTAATCTTTTGCATCTCTTACAGTTTCTGCCTCACCACCTCACACCTGTTCTTTTTTTTCCCTTTTTTTTTACTATCTTGTTCAAATTTGTTCCTTTGTCTCTAATAGTTAAACCACTGTGCACGTGTTTACCTCTTTAGTATCATTTGGTGTTAAGACACTGAGAAAAGTTCCTTTTTATTACACTGAAATTATAGTATGTCAATTTCTGTACTGTGTTTTATTCATGTATTTTTTTTTTTTTTTTTTTTTTTTTTTTTTTTTTTTTAAGTCTACATAGCTCAAAGTGTACCCTATCATTTTTAGATTAATAATATTACTTTTACATTTGAAAACACAATATAAATGCATTTATTTCATTAAAGATATTTTTTTAACTTTTTTATGAGTTAAACATTTTTTAATACTGTTTTTAGACCAGAGCCAAGGCATCTGCATGAAAAATCACATGGAGTATCTACAGGTCGAACAGTAGAAGCTTTTCATTTTGTTAGCTATGTTCCAATAGGAGGAAGATTATTTGAATTGGATGGACTAAAACCATATCCTATTGATCATGGTTAGGTTAAAACTTGTTTATTCGTTTATACAATTCATAGTATAATTTTTTTTACATTCTATTAATTGCAATTTTGTTGCTAACTAATGTATTACTTCATCAATAATAACCATGGTTATGAAATGAGCATATTCTTGCCGGCTCATTAGACAAACAAGAAACTGTGAAGCCCTAATTATCCTATATTTTTAACATTTAGTCCCTATGAAGTCTAAAAATATTAAAAATTATCAGGCTAGCATGAGTAAAATAAGCTAAACACATAAAGAGATAATTCTTAAAACAGAGAGCTGTTAATTTGTTAAGATTGTTTTTTTTTGGAATTTGAGGTTTATAATAATTTTTCTATATTTTATTGCAATATTATTACTGACCCATTGTATTTGTACTGGACTGTATTTGTTGTTGTGAAATAAATGTTTTTTTATGTATATATAAAAACAGAACTCTTTCTTAATATAGCTTGATCCTAATGCCCCTTTTTCCAATTAAATATATAATATAATTTTTTTTTTATTGATCATTTTTGGAATATTTATCTTCATATTTAAGAAAGTTTCTTAAATTAAGAGGTTGATAGGGTACTGGACTTGTGTCCAAGAGGTCATGGTTTCAAACCCCGACAAAGACTCCTTGTGTAGTAAATGGTGACTGATGCATGTTAAATCTGTCGAGTCACAAAGTCCTCCTCATTCCCATAACAAATCATACATCTGGGGGTACTTATCTAGGAATTTCCTTCTCTGTTTGATTAGTTCAAAATTACAAGGCTAGGAGTTGAACATTAGTAGTCATAAATCCAAAAATTGGGTCAGCTGTTCAACGACAGTTACAAAAAAAAAAAATTTTTAAAATCTCAATGGTGCAATTTGGACAGAACGTGTAAACCAAATCTGGTAAAAATGTTCATTAAATTTTCTCCAATTGGCTCAGTGTCACAACACTCGCCCTTTTATGCATTTATTTTATAATTCTTTATTTTACAATATGTATTTATATAAATTCATTTCCAACTGATGATGTAGCTTAAAGATTATTATTAATTATCAGGACCTTATGGAGAAGATGACTGGACTGAAAAATTTCGTCATGTCATGACTGAACGATTGGGTCTGGCTACAGCTGGGGAACCTTACCATGATGTACGTTTCAATTTGATGGCTGTTGTACCTGATCGACGAATAGCTTATGAGCAAAAATTAAGGACATTAAAAACCAATAGGCAAATAGTGTTGGAAGCTCTTCAACAGGTTAAAAAGTTTCTATATTACTATTTATAATTTATTAATAAAAAAACATTGATTACAAAAAAATTTAGATACACAATTTTCATATTTGATCCAAGAGTATTTTGTAACCGTAAGCTGGTAGAAAACACTTTAAACTGTTGAATGTTAAGCCCAAATAGGCAGACAAGTTGAAACCTGAACTGCTGGAATGATCCCTAAGTTTCTCAAAATGATTAACCAATCATTATTGTGTGTGTATTATTTAATTCTTACTGTTATAGTTTTTTTTTTTTTTTCCTTATAGAGTTATTTTAAGTTTTCAAAAAGAAGTGCTAATCAAATAAAGCTATTATTTGATAACTATAAATTAATTGCATTGAAAAATTGGCAGTTGAATAAATGTACAACTTTGAAATTTAGGCTATTCAGAATCCCCTTCACTAGCTCTGAGTTATAGAACTTATTTATTCTCATGTATTTTCATCTCATGCTTGTTCGGTTAACATTGAAAAAATATATTAATTGAAACACCCAAAAAGTTTATTCTAATCTTAAAATACTGTTATTTATATATTTTACTCTTTATTTAATCAGACTTTTTTTCTTTTTTTTTTTAAAGTTATCTTGTGTTTTAGGCTTAAAATATTTGTAATTAGCTTAACTTTTACTTATAGTAAAAGTTAAGCTGATAAATAATAAAAAGTTAGGCTTAAATGTAATAGTAAACATTTTTGTTTATGAAAAAAATGAAACGTCCAATAATTTATTAAATTAATAATATGCAATAATTTTTAAATAAAAATAGGACTCACAATGAATGTTTTTATGAAGCAATTCATATTTTTATTTTATTTTTTAGCTTGTTAAATTAACTCATCCAGAATTAACATCAGATGACCATGCTGCAGTTGTAGCAGCTATGAATTCAAAACCTCCTTGTTCAACTGAGGATGAAAGCACACAACCATATAGGTAAAATAATTTTGAAGAAAATATTGAAACTGATGATTCAATTGTTCTCTGTTCTGAGGTCTTAAATTTGTCTTTTTCTAGTCTGGACTCAAAACCAAAAAATGTATTAAATCAAGAAGCTACTTCACCCTTTCCCAAAATACCTGCTTTAGACAGTCACAATTATGCTAAAAGTCCTCTTATGGAAGGTTTGGCATCTGGTCGAACTGATATGCCTCATTATGAGGATTACAGTGGTTCTGATTATTCTGATGATGAGTCAAGATCTGTTGATAAAGAGATTTCAAGGGAAGGCTTGGAGTCCCCATCCAGCTCAAACACCAAATTAGCCATTGAAGGCAAAGACACCGCTATGACACCACTCTCTATTGACACTTCATCTAGTCTGATGCAACCTCTTAGCATCCAGACTAAATTTGAAACATCCCCAGCTCCAAGCGCTTCAAGTACTGACACATCATCAGAAGTTGGCAGCGCTTTTAATTCTCCTGTCCAAAGTGTTCACAGCAGCTGCAGTCCGAACTCTGTGAAATCACTTTGCCCTTTAGACTCATTTATATTTGATGATGTGCGAGACATTAAGAAGTTTGTTGTCATTCGTATGACTTCAGGCTGTGATAGTGATGTTCAGGCTCAACCTGAAGTTAAAGTTTCACAGCCTGAACCACAATCTATTGATAGTGCCAGGAGGAGTTTTGAGAGCTCATGTGGCAAATCTTCTGAAGAGATACCTTTCAAGAAACTGAGAAGTGATTCAGCATGCAATAATACATCAAGTAGTTTAAAGCTGAATATTTCTGATGATAAACATTCAGTGGAGCCTAATAAGCCTGATGAATCATCCAAACAGGATAGTTGTATGTCTAAACATCCTCAACTAATTGAACCTCATCACTTTGCTCCAAAGGTATTTTTCATTTTGTTTTAAACAAGATTATTGTTGATTAATATGAAGTTATTAATATCTCTACTAGAGTTATTTATTGAAATTTTATTTATTAAAGGGCTGTTTGTTGGCTGTTTTTTTTTTTTTTTTTTTTTTTTTACTTCTTCTATAATACTATTAAGACTTCATTTAATAGATAAATGTGCATTTAACCGAATTAGTCTATTTAAATATCGAATAGCTGATTACAACTTTTGTGTCTCTTAACTCTATATTCAACTGTTTGTAAGTCATTTTCTATTGTTTCTCCATAAATTTCTAATATTAATTGATATAACATTACAATGAAATTAAATAATTGCTGTATAAATTATAAAATATATATTATTATCATTTGAAAGACCAACCTTATTTCACAGATTCCTTAGGTTTACAAATTTCTTATATTTTCTATTTTAAAATTTTTTATTTCATTCAATGGAAACAATAAAAAATAGTTTAAAGAAGAACTTAAATCTAACTTATAAAATAACTATTTAATCGATTTTAATGAAAATATTGATTTTTATAAGTTTTAGAAATAATTGTAATTGTATCTGATTTCTTTCTTTCAATTGTGCCAATGTTCTTTTTATCAGAAAAATCCATATATCTGGAACATTTAGCTCATTCTTAATTTTAAAAATTGATTGTTACTTTTTTTTTTACCTCCTTATTATTATCCATTTTTTTTTTCTTTTGCTCAAAATTCTTGATATTCTTCCTTAGAAACTTTGATTTCAGAAATTAGATTATTATTAAATCATCTTACCAGGCCTCAGACATTTCATACATATAATATAAAAATAATCACTCCATTAATTTCATAAAATATTATATAATTTTAGGATGGCAAAATTTTATTCTTAAAGGGGTGGAACAAAATTAGCCAGAAATAAATTTATCTTTCTTGGAACAAGCTAAGAACAGTTGGATATGGTTAATACTAAGTATTTAAGCTGCATACTAATGAAGAACATTCAAACAAACAAAGAAATAAAATTTGGATATTATTAGGGAAAGATAATCTGAATCATAAATAATTGATTTTATAAAAATATGCATTATTAATATGTAATGTTGGTAATGTTTTATTTTATTTCCTTTTTATTTTTAGTCAGCTTTACATAAATATCAGATTGAAATTATACTTTTATATTTTTGGCAAATAATTTATGTTAGAAAACTTTGATTATTTTAGGATTTATTAGCCTTATTAAAAACAGTTGAAACGGAAATAGAAATTTGTGAACTAAATTTACATGATGAAGTTGAAAAGAGGAAAAAATATAAGGTAATATATTTTGTTAACTTATGTTAACTTTTTATGTGCTCCTTTCAATTTTGATTTATAAATTTCTTAATTTGCATTATATGTACCTTTACATAAGAATAAACAATTTAAATATATTGATAGCTAAATATTTTTATTTAAAAAATAAACTTACTTTAAGTACTTTCTTATTTATAGCAGGTAAAAGGTAATTGGTTTAAGCAAATGGACTATCTAATAAATTTTTTTTTCAACCAAAACATGTTTAATGCAAATTTAATTTAGAAATTTGTTTAAAAACTAAATATGTAAATTATTAACTAAACAGTAAAATAAATTTTTCCTCTAGAAAAATTTTTTTTTTTTTAAAATGTGGAAAATTCCACATTTTTCAATTTGAAAATAGCATCGATACACTTTTTTTAATTATTTTATACAATTTATTGTAATTTATTTTTTTAGAATTCATATTTTAATGTTATGCTAAGTAGTCAATTTATATAAAGACCAAATTCACTGTTTGCTTTGACCCTCTACCAAAATAATATTAACAAAATAGCATTTAAACCTTTGTATTTTAAGTACAATTTTATTTCTTGACTCTTTAAACTTCAAAGAATATTTTGTATTATAATATCTCCTTTTGTAGTTTAAATATGGTTCACTCTATATTAGACAAATATTTTCTTTAGTGATCCAAAAAAAAACATGTTTGTATGATCTAAGTCTAAATAAGATAGTTTTCAATTGTATAAATCAAAACATAATTACTTAATTTAGTATTTTAATTTAAATGTGATTTGAATTGTTAACGCCTAAAACCGACATGAATTTGATTTTATCATTCATTTAAAATATCTTTAAAAAGATCTATTTTTGCCCTACTGATATTCTTATCTCTGTTTAATTAATCATAAATTGTTATATCTTAATATCTCTTTTACTATAATGTATAATAATTATTATTATAGGTGGACGATTGCCGAAGAACACACAATTATGATCAGTTTATATGTACTTTCCTTTCCATGCTTGCAGAACAAGGAAAATTAGCTGATCTTGTTGAGCAGCAATTGGTGGTTAGAAGACGACAAGGAGTAGCTGTTGGTCGTTTGCATAAAACTAAAAAGCCAGACAAACGACGCAGATCTCGACCTCGTAAGAGGAAGTGAAAATTCAATGTTATACTCATTACTGCACTTTTGTTATGGTTGTTCTATTGTTAACTATGTAAATAGATAAGATAATTTTATTCAACACAATAGTAAATTAACATTTATTGAAGCAAAGATTTCTTTGAATAAAATATGAGATGTTAATAAGTGCGACAAAAAATTTCCTTTTTTATTTGTTGGTTTAAAACATAGAAATGTTTATATTTAAAACTTATATAAATGTTGTAAATTACTGTGTCCTTATTTGTGTTTTGTTTTTCTTATTCTTGATGTATAAAATTATTCCTTTAAATTGTGAATTCACATTTTGTACCCTGATGCCATAACTGCTGAGTGTGACATAAATCTGTGGACTAAAATATCAAAATACAATATAGAATTTTGTATCCAATAAACATGAAATTTTTTTAAACTTATTTGGAATAGGAAATTGTTTGACTCAAATATCACTTAATCGAAAAATTTTCATGAGTGATTTGATCACAAAATCTACTATTTTCTTGCAAAATAGCTCTTAAATTTGCTGTTTTGATTGTATGATTATTGTGGAACACATCAAAAAGTTTTAATTTTCGCTCCGTTGAACAATATTTAGCTTCACAAAAATCAGTCTAGAGTACTTAATTAATTAACACTTAAACAATATTTCAGACCTGAAATTATTATAAAAAGGGATAAAGTGGATCAACTAATTTCCCTTATTCTTGATGGGTTATTTAATTGATATTTAGTTGTTTCTGCTCACAAAAACCATGCACTAGAAGCTTTATTTTCTTTTTTCTTCTTTAGCCAAAAACTTGAAGATCATGAAAATCTAGCTATCAAAAATGGTATAGTCCCAGCAGATTTTAGGTAATTTTGCTGGGCTATTATTGTACTATATATTTTGTGATTCTCTACTTTATTCCATAATTTTAATAAATTTGATAATTCATATTCAGATAAAATCATCTCATGCTAGTTAGTAAAATTCTTAAAATATCAGGATTTCAATCTAATTCAAAACTTATAATGTTTTATTATTAAGACTGAGAACTTGTAATAACAAGATATTAGATAATAAAATTATTAATCTGTTGACTAAATTTGTGCCACAATCTATGTTTAAAATCACAAATCAGGTATGCTTTTACACAATGCAACGATTTAAATAAGATGATGTTTCTCTATTTTGTAGAAATGCAAAAAACTTAGTCCACAATTTATGTTCCTCTCTAAATATAATTTCAGCATATAAATTCTTGAAAGCATAGATCAATGCTTAAATATAGCTTCAATAACAGTGTGAATCTAAGATTCCCAGTTGGTTTTTTTTTATTGCAGTCCTATACTTTTGCCTTGTAGAAGCTTTGTTATTTGAAGACTTTTATAATAAGATTCAAAATTTATTGGGAAAGAAACTTTTCGGGGAGATTGCTTTTGTTATTTTTTCTTCTACTTATTTATCTCATCCTTAACAATATGTAAACTTTCTTTTAAGAAAACGTTTCAAAACATTCAATGCACTTTTTTTTTAAAATTGAAGTATTTTACCAAAATTTAACACAAGGCAAATATCTAATCACATTTGTTTTAAAATAATTGATCCTGTGTCATAGATATGCTAAATTTAATATGAGACTGCAAATTCTTTCCTATGGAATCATGCAATTTCTGAATCTTTTTATGCTATGAATTAATTTTTTAATACAGGCAAAGGAGAGTTAAAAGAACAAGAAGTGTGAAAATCAACTCAAATCGTGAAATAATAAATAAAAAAGCAAGTGAAGCCATTTTGCACAAAAAGAAAATATTTAAATTATTTTCATACTTATTTAAACAAAACAAAAAATTTCTTTTTTACTATATGTGTACATTAACAATATAACAGACTGTCAAGCTTTAAATATAAATCATGATTAATAAGAATAAATTAATAATAAAATTTAGAACTATATTTTTTTTAATGAAAGTCAGAAATTTCGCGATAGCTTGGAAAAGTCCCATGCCTGATATTATAAATTGATTTAATAATATTAATTTGTATTATAAATTTTTGACTGGCCTGGATGAATAAGGACTCTGTTAAATGAAGGAAGAAAGAGAGTACTCTAAAATATTTGCATGCAATGCTCTAAAAAGCTACCTCTTTTAAAGTTAGTTTGTTTGCAATAGATATTTAGTTTATTTTTATACAAATTTATTGCAAACAATACCAAATTTAGCAGACGCAGTGCTAATTTCTAAATATAAGAATTTAATCAATGATTAAAAAAAATCTATAAAACAATGAATGAATATGTACATTTTCATAATTAATCAGATATATTTTTTATAAAATCTTCAAAGAGTTACTAAATCAGATCAGATACTAAATTAATCAAGATACTTCATTTTAAAAGATTTGATATTATAAACTAGATTTAATCAGTAAACAATTTGAATTAGCTCATCATCATTTCACTAACTGTAACACTTCAATTGAACTTCATTATAAAATCAATTGAGTAAATAAGAATTTATTATTTAAAAAAGTGCATATATAGTTACAATAGTATTATAATTTAATTTTAGAAGCTTTAGTAGAAACAATATCAGTATCAAACAGAAACATTTTAGTTTGAAACAATGAGCTAGTTAAGAATATAAAGAGCATTTTAAACTAGAAATATAAGTAAGTAACACTGTGGTTATAGTTCATATTTAGATTAAATAAAAAGCTTCAATTTGCATTTGTTTTTAGGAAATTTATTTTTAAAAGTTGTTCAATTCTTTGTGTGTATTTTTCTTTTTTAGCTTGCTTAAAATATTTGTTTGCATTTTTTTAATCAACTTACTTGCAATTAAAGAAATACAGATTTTATTTTATTTTTTGAAGCATCCTATTTATAGTATTATATATTTTACCATAATAAGTTACATAAAAAGTAGATCAAAAGCCCATATATAAGAGAAAGTATATTTTCACAACCCAACTTGTAATAGTGGATAAAATAAAGCAGTTTAAGATTAACTTATAAAATCACTCTTCTGTGTAAACAATGTTTTGAATTCAAGAAAAACTAAGCAGAGCTTTTGAAATAAAAAGAGGAAAGGGAGAAAAAATGTCACGGTAATAAATGCTTTTCTGAAACAAATATTTCAAACTCAGCATTTAATCATTCTAATTTAAAAATCTTTAGCGATTTTTTTTTAATCAAAAAAATAAAGCAATGAGTTTTGGAAATTTCCTTTTAGTAACTTTACTACTAATAACTTTCCCATGGTGCCGATAAACCTACCAGTATTAATTAAAAGTTCTAACTATTAAGTTATAAAAACTTGGTGTTTTTTTCATTCAAAATAATAATTTTTATTAAATATTTTGAATTAAATTATACTACAACAGAAATTTGTTTACATCTTTACAAAAATTGTTGTTGTTATTATTAAAGTCATTTTTGGAATGTTTTAGTTTAGTAACAAAATATAAAAGAAAAAAGTTGAGGATAATTTTTTATTATTATTAAATTGAAAATTCAAACTAATTACAAATTTAATGTTTATCATTATAAATAATGCTCAAATTTGATAAAGTCTCCTAAAAATTAATTCTTTATTATTATAATACTATTTATATATAGAATATATATAGGTTATAGAATCTCTATATAAAGATTGTTGTATTTATAAGCTTTTGTAAACTCTCATTTCTTTAAAATGTAGAATTTAACTATCTTAATTAAAAAAAGGCACCAAACGCTTTAGGGTTCCAAAGTATCTTACTTTTCCAAAAATATCCTGATTCAAACCTGAAGTCTTTCTGAGTAAAAAATTTTTTAATTATCAAATATTGAGTTAATGTTAAAGATTATTTTTTCCCAAAATCTGTAACTAACTGAATAGATTTTTTTGTACTTTTTAACAATTGTGAGGTTTAATTTTAAGATCACTAAATAGAAAATTTCAAGTTATTTTATTAACAGTTACTATGTTGATTAATACCAATACATAGTATTAATTTTGTTGCAATTTTTCTATTACACACATTCATTGCATTATAATATACTGTAAACTTGGAAAACATTTGATTGGAGAGTTCTGTATATAATAATTATTGCAAATTTATCTTATGTAAATAATAAGTTGTAAATATTTTCTTAATGTTGAAAATAAAGCTTTATTTTATGTTGCAACTGTATCCTTAATTTTTAACAAATAAAGTGACATGTCATATTGTTTCAAATTATCAAAATATAAGGAATTCTTGATATTTTATTGCTAAAAACAATTTGATCCAGTTACAAACAAATCAGATGCCTATATTATTTTGTGAAAAACAAGGTTTGTCCAAAATTCTAGTGGAATAATCGTGCTCGCACAAATGCGATGTGAAACCTGTCAACTAGCTTTTATGCCCAATTTAAGACAGTCTGTGTGAGAAGAGAAGTTACTGTAAGAGGAGCAATATGTAAACCTAAAGTTTTGCTTCAAATTCAATTGGAAAAAAACTACTTTAAGTACTGAAGAGTATAGTGTACTAAAAGAGTATAGTGTGGAAGCAAAACCAGAGAGGAATATGTTGATGGTGGCATGTCGCATGATAGCAGTGCTTTAAGTTATACTAAAAAAAGCAATTAAAAATATACATTAGAGCATTTACACAATGGCTATTGCTTTAAACGCTTTTTCATCTCTCAAGGCACTACAGCCTGTAACAGGTCAGGGCCGTCCAATGTAGTCTTTGCAATCTGATCCTATCCGTAACAAGGCTCATCCAGTTTCCCTTATTTACTGTATGGAAGTCCTTGAATGCTAGTTAAGGTATTTTATTTGTAGATTCTATTTTCATTATTTTATAAAACCATTGACAAAATTTTTCCAACAAACCATGTATTAAAAAAATTCTGTTAAAAAAAAAGGTAACTGTTCTGTTATTAAACTTAAAAATATGCACACAAAAAGTTATGTGATTTCAAGTAGTTTTGATAAAATTAAAAGTATTGATGAACTGAGAAATTCAGTAACCAAATTTCATTAAATTAATTCAGATTTTGAATCATTAAGTTCCAAACACTTCCTGTATCAATCATACTGTATAATAAAATTATGATCATGACTTTATATAACTTTATAAGTGGTATTTTTATAAAGTTTATTAATTATTTCTTTAAAACTAAATATACTGTAGAAAAATATTTCACAAGTACCAATAAGAAATTTACATTTTAATATATGTTTGTTTTACTAGCTAGAGATGATAGAATAGTACAATTTGTTTTTATGATTAATTTTTAAAATTTAGAATATAAACTCATTTTCATGAAACATAAATAAAATTGTTTCCAATCAAGAATTGCCTAATTCATCATTTCTCTTCAGTCAAGTCTATTGCTTAATAATAAGGGAGAAAAATTCCAGTGTTATTATAAGAGAGAATATACCAAAGAACTCTATCAAATTCCCCTTAAATAATAGATTATTTGACAATGTTTTCCTAATGTATTGCTTATTATTTTCTTGTTAATAAAAACTCTAAAGCCAATCAAAACTGTTAATATTAAAATGATCATAGATATATTTAAAAAGAATTGGATTGTAATGGTTGGAATAAAACTTAAATTTATAATACATTTAACATGTTAGATCACCATTTCAAAAAGTAAAAACTTGTCTTTAACTCATTTTAGGCCAAACATAGAAGTTATATAAAATGTGGAATTGTTTTCATTGAAATATGCCTAGATTACATTCATTAACTCAGAAAAAAATTTCGTGTATGAGAGATCATATTTTATTTAAGAAATAAAATGGTAATGGTCAACTAAATGAACTAACCATTTAGTTGAAAGCTAGTTTTTTATTAAATTTCTTTCATTCCTTTTTTTTTATTTTTTTTTATTTACTGACTTCCAACTTTAATCCATCATAAAAACATATGATAAATCTCATAATGACGAATTTTCAAAAAATTTCATTTGTGAATAAACGTTTTAAGTTTCAAAACTTGATTAGTTTGGAAGTTTCTCAGCATAAAATGTTTCCTCCAATTGAATTACTAATAATTTATGGATGTCTTTAGAACCTCTGACAATAGCAGAAAAATAAAATTAGTGAAAAATATACGTCACAGAGTGAATAAAAATATATATTTATTGAAATGGTGTGTTTGCGAACCTTTGGCCTAAAATGGGTTAACTGCGATTTTTGAAAAATCGATATCAGTTAATAACATGCCAAGTGCAAGATATCATTTTAAAAATGGATGCATTAAAAAACTATCTCATCAATTTAAAATCAGACACTGCAAATTTGTGAAATAAATTTTTATTTTAACTTACTTTTCTAAGAAAATAAATTTTTTTTAGACTGCTAATTTCAGAAAAATTTACAACTCTGATGCTAAGTTACAGTTTCCATTTTTAAGGTAGAAAAAAGTAGACACCATTTATGCATAAAATTAAAAGTTTTGTTATTTAAATTTATGAAATAATTTTTTTCATTTTTAAAAGAAAAAGTTAATTCCAGCTTTCTCTTGAAGAAATATTTAAGGCCCAAATGCACAATAGTAAGGTACCAAGTTAAAGAAAGATATAAATAGAAAGTAATGAAATTCTGAACTTCTATAATTTTATGATTACCCAGTATAATTAAGTTCACCAAGTCTGCTTGAAAACAAAGTTCAACCATATGCTCTAAAAGTAAGCATTTTTATTATAAACAACTATATAAATACAAAAAAAGAAAATATTTTATGACATATCTAGTATAACCTTTCCAGCTGACTTTCCATCTTCAACATGCTTCAAAGCATCATTCACCTGGAAAAATTTTAGTAATGATAAACTATTAAATGCTGAAACAAAATCTTATTTCTGCAAAATATTGAAACAGAAAGTAATGCGAGAAAAAATAGAGAAAATGTGAGAATTACATATAGCTATTTTGATACCTTCAATGTTCATTCAGAAAATAGAATTTATGCAACAATTTCAATATACGTTACATTAAAAAAAAACAATAAGAAGACAGATCATTCACTTTATCATGTCCCTTGTTCGTCTTCTATTGATAATTTTTTTCATGTTTCATAATCATAAGATAAGTGCTGAAATGAAGTATGTATGCTATTTTTTGAGATAGCTATATTAGAACTGGAATACATTTCTTTATTTCTTAAACTTTACAATACGAATTTGTGATGGCATTAACAGAATAAGTTTATCTGCACAATGCTGACAAGAATTGTCTCTGTACTAAATAGTTTTGATTTGATTATTATACCACTATAATAATATAGAGAGATAATATATCAACATAATAACCAAATCAGTGTGGTTAATATATAATAAAATCATGATAATCAAATCAGTCAAAAATTAGTGTAGTTGCACTACAACTACACTAATAGACTATAGTGAATAATCTATGATTATCACTATAGTGAATAATCTATGATTATAGTGAATAATCTATGATGAGCTACATTCTAAAATTTGTGAACTGACTCTGGAATATTACATTAGAATAGATTTCAAACCATTCAGAAATGACCGTAGAAAGTGTAATCTGACATGGCACGAAACCTTTATCATGGCAACTTAGTCAGTTTATGAAGGGAAAGGACTATAAACTATACTTAAAGGGGGGGGGGGCTGTGGTATAAGTATCAAAGATTTGTTCAACGATATCATTTAAAGCAAATTTAAAGATTTTTTTCCTCAGTGGTTCCCTACACTCCAAAACTTCCTTCTAAATTTTTGTTTTAATACTTGCCTTCTTAGTTGGCCTCAAAATTTCACAAATAAAGTGAAGGTTATAAAACCCTTTTGATGAGAATAAAATAACTACATAAATTTTGTTTTGTCTCAGCAAACTTCCTGTTTACAAGAAAGATTGATGGAAAGAAGAGGGAACAGAACCATCTAATGTAATAAAATAATGAGTGGAAAATGTATGGACAAGTTTTCAATATATTCTAAGAATAATTTTTACATAAAATCTTCAAGTCTATTTTATTCTTAAATGTTTAAAAGATAGTAAATTTATCTTAATTTGTACAAATTTTCAAAAACTAAATTTTATATTAATGTTGTAAAAATTTATAGTCAATGCATTTCATAATAATAATACTTACATCTTTTAACTTAAAATGTTCAGCAACATGAGGATCGATGAACTCTTCAAGATACATATTGATGACTTCTTGAACGGCGTTTCGATAAGTTTCATTAATCATTCTTTGATAATGAGTTAAAGAAACTCCAATCAAAGCACAAGATTTCGGTAGTAGCTGGCTCGTAAGTATCTGAGGAATCTTTCGAGAAGAGAATCCAAGCACAACGATTGAGCCTTCAGGAGAAATACTACCAAAAAAAATAATAAAAAGTTGATTGATAAGCACAGGTTTAATGGTATGTGACTTAGGAGCAACTACATAAAACATTGAAAACTAAAAGATAAGAAAAGATAGCTTAAATGATGGGTAACCAAAAACTTCACAATCTGAACAGAAAACCAAAATTAAGAGATAGAAGATATTTTATGCCAACATTAAAAGTAAAAAGTTCAACAAAATAATATTTCCTAAATTTTGACAGAAACTAAAATATAAACACAAATATTTTTATAGGATATTAAATCTTTCAAAAAAACAAAAATAAGGATCATTATTTGGTAAACAATAGTAGTGAAAAATTCTACAAAATATTTTCTAAATTTTGATAAGAATAGGTTCAGAAAAATTTTAATTATAGAATATATAAAAATTTTAAATATAATAGTCTTTCATTATAATGTGTATTCAGATTGAAGTGAAAAAAACTAGAAATAATAGATTCTAAATTTTGACAGAAATTTTTTTTTTTTTATAGGACATTGAAAAATTTTGAACACAGTAGACAAAATTTTTTAAAGATAGTTAATCAATAAATTTATGCATTTAATAAAAAATAAAGAGCAAAACCTCCCCATAAACAGAACAATAGTTCAATACCTAAACAATAACTCAATGTGTTTTAAGAATAACAATGGAGATTAAGAACCACTGACAATTTTTCTTCCTCAGAAAAGCATAATTTTCCTAAAGATTTCAGATGAAGAAGATAAGAATTAAAGTAAAGGTACACAAGAATGGCTGAAAACTTGAAAAGTCATTTAATGAAAAAATGTATTATGTATGTTAAAAAAGAAATGTATAGTTTGCTAAGTTCCGCTTAGAAAAATAAGGAATATTTTCTTAATCTGTTTCAAAATTAGTTTTAAATTTTCAAATTAAAAATTCATTAAATTTTCTAATTAAAAACTAGTCTACGGATGGCACTTCTGAGAAAACTATTAAGTAATTTCAAAATAATTGCCATTAACAGCAACACAATGGAGCAATCTGAGGTTGACGCCAATTAACGGACACCAATGCAAATAATTAAATCATTAAGTTCTGACAAAAGAAACAGAAAACATAATTTTGTATTTTTTTTCAGTCAGCAATAATATTTACCAAGGAGTTTCATTGAATTTTTTTTCTAAAAAATTTCTAGTTTCCTAACTAAAATGCAAAAACCTATTTGTTTTTATCTTCTTCCATTTTTTTTTCAACAACATCATTTTAAGACAACCAGTGAATGTTTATCATAACCTTTAAACAAATTTATTCTAGTATAAATGATCATTTGTTTAAAATTACTTTCCTTAAACCAAGTATTTCTACCACTACTGTACTTAAATTTCAGTTATCAAACTTTTATACGACATATTTACAAATTTAACATAAAAATTATTTACAGGCATTTGAGATCAAACCAACACAGATAAAAATTTAAACATTTATTTTTTTAAAAATACATTAATTTGTCAAAAGGTATAGCAAATAAATATCACCATTGCAAGCAGTCTTCAAAGATTTCACCACCAACAGCATCGAATATAATTTTTACTCCAATATTATCGGTTTCCTTCATCACTCTTTTTACAAGTTCTTTTTTACTATAATTAACTGTACAGAAAGCTCCTTTCTCTCTTAAAATATTTGCTTTATCTTCTGTATCACAAGCACCTATCACCTGAATGAAGAACAGTAAAGAACTTTAAAAACAACTGAGAATATAAAATCTAAGATGAATAAAAAATTTATTAAATTACATGATCGAGTTTGTCATTACAATTTGAAATATAATGAGAAAAAGTACTGAACAACAATAATCATACAAGAATAGGGTGTGTAGCTAGATTTTAACAAAAAATAAGCACCTTTTTAGCACTCAAAAAAATTTTTTAATCACTTTCCAAAAAAAAATCATAATTAGGATCTGTACTGTAATAAAAATGACTTTTTTCTATCATTTAAGGTTCTTAATTTGTAAACATAAAATCAATAAAATTTTCAAAAACCTTACATAATCATGATAAAATAACTAGTTTCTGATAAATATTGCAGAGAAAATTGTGAAAATCATGCATTTTTTTGTAATTTAGAATGGCAATCGATACGGCAAAAAATTTTTTTTTATAAGAGATAGAAAATTAAACACTTTTTACATAAACTTAATAAAAAAAGCACCTTCAAGGGCTTTTAAAAAATGTAAATAAAAAATAAGCAACTTTAAGCACTTTTTAAAAACACTACGCACTCTGAAGAATAAAATACTCTTTTTAATAAAAAAAAAAGTCTTGATTCATTAATTTGATAGTATACAATATCCCTTTTTAATGACCCACATACTTAAAGCAATAATACAGGTTTGATTCAAATAGAAGGGGACAAAATGAAAAACAACCTATGGTTAATATACTTCAATTATTTCCCAAATGAAATCATAGAATGAAATTATAAGTCAGGTTTGTTTGCAACAGCAAAAATTATTTAAGGTACAAAATAGTCATCACTGGTGCTGTTATTCAAAATTATGATTTTTCTGCAAGACAAAGTATGTTAGAATATTCATATTTTTTACACGTTATTATGTTACATTTTTTTTTACCAAATTCGGTTAAGGACCAGCTTATTGTTCCAATGGAAGTTATTTTTTATCAGACTGTGCAACAAAATTCATAAAAATCCTTTTTAGAATGCAATTTTTATGTTAGGTATGTACAAAAAAATAGGTTGAAATTAAAGTTTAAAAGTAAAAACTGAACTTAAAATAAGAGTATAATAATGAAAATGTAGCAGCCAAAAAAGTTTTCTCGTTAAAAAATTCATGATTTTTTTTTAAAAAATTAATATCTTGAAAACATTATTAATTTTTGGTTTAAAAGGCATAAATAAGTAACATTTCCAAATAATCATCAGCAAATATTCAAATTACCTTTGCATTAAATAAATTTGCAGCTAAATCAACAGCAGCTAATCCTAAGCCGCCAGCAGCAACAGTCACAAGTACAGTGTCACTGAAAAATTATAACAACATTTAACACTCAAAATACAAATATAAGAATTGTATAAATATCTAAATAAATACAAAAATAAACCATTAATATAATAAAATAATATTAACAAAGAAGATAAAGATTAAAGATGTAAATATGAATACCTAAATTCTTAATTAAAAAAAAAAAAAAATCGAGAATTGTATATTTTACTAAATTTTTACATTCATTTTTCAATTCTCTAATAAGTGACAAAATAAAAGTATTAAAGCTATAATAAAAACTTTCTTTAAAAGAAAAAAAAATGTTCTTTGTAAATCAGTTATTGACCTATATACATCATATAAAAAAAATGATTTTTTTTTATGTTTTATACATTTTAAAATTTAATAACTTTGGAGTATTGCGAATTTAGATGTGCATATTTACCTCTTTAATCTTTCTTTTCTTTGTTAAATTTTTTTTATTATATTGAGTGATAGAATGACTCATATGAAATTAAGAAAAAAGAAATAGAGTGATACAACCCAAAAATTCTTGCTTTTGATAATCTAGTCAAAAATTGGTAAATATAGATACTTTTTAATATATTTAATAATCAAAAATAGATATTGCATTGCAATGCAAAAAAAGACACAACATTCTGCATTAAGTTTAAAAAGATGTACTCTCAATGTCTGTAAACATCTTTTCAAAGGACACAGTAATGTTATCAATCATACTTTTCTAGTTAGAAAAATATACAATTTCATTTTGAGAAGATAGTCCTTTTAAATAATTTAATTTCAAATAAAAGTATGTATTCAAATTTTTCTTGATTTTGCTCCAACTTTCAAGTAAATACATTTTAATTTTGTTTCCAGCTTACCATCAATGCAAAGTAACTAAGAATGTGTTGAAAATACTGCTAATGTTGGTAATTACTGAAGCATCTGAATTAAAACCCATTGAAAAAATAAATTGTTCACAATCTTATTTTATTTATTTATTTATTATTTTTTTTTTTTTAATATAAGAACAATTTAAATAATATCAACTCAAAACATACATTATTGAACAAGAAATCACAGGAAAGAAAAATAAACAAAATTTTATTGAATGTGCAGAAAATTTATAATGCATCTGTGAAAATTTTACAAATCTTCAATGAATTTTTTTTATTTTCAAAATAAATACTTAAGAGCTACATTGTTTTTAACAACGACAACAAAAAATATTTAATAATTGAATGTGGCACTAATTTACATTTTCTTTAAAATAAAAAAAAATTCAACAGTTGTTGTAGTTGTAGTTCATTTATGTCGCACTAGAGCTGCACAATGAGCTATTGGGGACGGTCTGGGAAGCATCCCTTAGGATGATCCGAAGACATGCCATCACAATTTTGATCCTCTGCAGAGGGGATGGCACCCCCGCTTCGGTAGCCCGACGACCTGCACACGAAGTTGAGCACTTTACGGTAGAACAGTTTAACGATGACCAATACCGCACACCCTCGGTCCCTACGCAGACTGATCCAAGTGGTCACCCACTCGCACACTGACCGCAGCCAGTGATGCTTGACTTCGGTGATCTGCTGGGAACCGTGTCTTAACGATCAGTCCACTGCAGGACAAAAAAAATTATCAATCATAATCTTACTAATCACAAAAAAATTCAACAGAAGTTTAGTACATTCATGATATTAGTCAATAGTAAGAATTATTATATTTCATAAGAAAAAACAAGTAAAAAAAAAATTAAAGAGACAACTATCAATTAGTGTACTTATTTAAATGACAGAAATTTGAATCACAGGCATTTGAGAAATTTCATTAAAGCTACCAGTTCCTTCATATTAATTTACAACACATAAAATACATCATATGAATTTTAAAAAAACAAATCATACTGTTCTTTCAGATTAGCTCTTCTAGCAGCAATTAAAACTGTAGCATAACTATCAACTAAGGCAGCTGCACTATCAACTGAAACATCTTGAGGAATTTTCCATAAATCCTACAAAAATATTAAAAAACATAATAAATAAATAAATTACAATTTTGAGAGTTGAAGAATTAACTCTCAAAATTTTTAAATTTTGAAAACAAATAAACTTATGAACAATACTTTTAATAGATAGATAATAGAGCTATGAACCATTTTCAAAACCAATATTAGGATTTGAATATAGAATCGTTAAAAAGTGTATAACTGCACTAATTCAAGGTTATATGAAGTAAGAATTAGAATTTGATACACAGAATGTTAACTCTAGTCTACAAAGATGCAGAAAATCATAATGAAAATCAAGTGAAATATTTCACAAGAATTTGTAACTTTTTTCCATTCCCTTTTCTAATTTTAAAAATTACAGAGTTATACAGGTTCTTAAACAACTACAGCACATATCATTTTAAAGTCTTTTTTTCCATCTATTTACATGCATACATAAGCAAGCAAATTTTAACATGCAGCCAATGTATTAAGATGTATGACATATTAAGAACATTGTGAGTTGTTAATATAAACCGGGGGTGGTTATGACACAAAGTGAAAAACTCTGAAAATTTTATGTGCAAAAAATCGATATCAGGATATAAATTTACATAACATACATGTTTTGTATTTAACATAATTTGTTTAAATAAGATTTATAATTAATTACCCACTAACGAAGAATACCACAATTTTATAGTAAATAATTTAGGAATAATCTTAGTTCTCACAAGAATCTCAACTTAGGATTTCTAAATATGTAACTTTTTTAATTAGATAAATACGAAATTCGACACTTGAATAAACAAACCACGTGAATAAAAATCGCAATATTCGGATTCCGACGCAGTTCCAAATATTCAAAATGGCAAAAATCCACCAAACTAGAAGAATCAAATTAATTTTCTACCAATTGACCGAAGAATCATGTTTATGTAGCGCCCCGTTAGCAGGAATTATGGAAAGATTTAAATTTTGAATTTTAAATAGCAAAATCCTGTGAAAATTTCGTCAGATTATGTTTTTGATTTTGGAAAGTGATTTCGGACCAATGATTTCGAGAAAAGCGGAATTCCACAATATTCCCAGAAAAATCACATGCTTTGATCTTCTTAATAATTAGACCCGGAAGGATAATACAAAATACCCGAAATTCCTACAACCACCCTTGATAAATTGAGTTTCTTTTCATTATTACTAATGAAACAAGGTACAACAATACAAGATAACAAGTCCAAAATAACTCTCTAAAACATAAAATAATATGAATGTTAAAATATTTATTTTTTTTAAAGAAAAAAACAACCTTAAAATAAAATTTTTACAAAGCTTCTAAAAAATCAAAAATTTGCAAAATTATTTGATTAGTTGTAAAGAAATTTATCTTAAATCTTAATACCCTTTCTTGAGAAATACACTCTGTTGCCATTGCTGAATAATTATCTTTATTTAGTCCAATGACTTTATCTCCAACATATAAGTTTTTTACTTTAGATCCAATCTCTAGAATTTCTCCAGAAAATTCATATCCTAAGAAAAAGAATTTCAAACAACATTTTTAAAATCAAGGATACCTAAAAGGAAAAAAATTGGTTGATAGTAATTAAAAAATTGCTGTAAAAAGGATTTACAGCAATTTTCATAATTACTATCAACCAAGTTTCTAAAATTGTCACTTTTTTAGTCAGATTTGCAAGGTATTGCTATAAAATAGCAGAATTATGAACTTCTACAGAAACCGGCTCACATTTTTCTCTATAATATAATGACTTGAATAATTTTAAAACCAAAAATGAATTTGTAAAAATTTTTCACAGGTTGTAAGAAAATACCTTTCGAAAACATTTAAAAAAAACTATCAATATAAGAATTTTTTTTTATTTCTTTTTATTTACGCTTTTTTTTTTTTTTTTTTTTTGGTTATTTGTTAACAATTAAGATCAGGAAGCAACTTAAAGTTTATAAGATCTAAAGGCATTTTATCTGTTGTTTCCCAGTACTAGACTTGTTAAGACAGCTATTATTTTTCTGTATTATGAAATAGGTATTATTAATAAAGAACTTTTAAAGATCAATTCCAAAGAAAAAGCACACATGTTTGATGCATAAATTTTTGTCAAAAATGCCTAACGTATAAAATTAATGAAAACTTGTTTAATTTATAATATTTAATTTACTATGAGAAAAAGAGACCAAATAAAAAGCTGAAATGGAAACTGAAAAAAAAAAAATTTGAATAATAGCTTCCAGTAAAAATATATATAGAGAGATTATAAGACTATTGTTTATAGAATAGACATAGACAAATATTCAGTTGAAATTAGCATTTTAAATTATAGAAATCACTTTTTGGACTAATTCAAATTAAATAGATATACGTAACATATGAATTGAAAATTTATGCAATAGTTATATAAATTCAGTAATGGTTAACCTGGAATAAATGGAAGCTTTGGTACTTGATCATATTTCCCAGAACAAACTAGTGTATCAGCAACATTGACAGCACAACGCAGAACTTTAATACGAACCTAAAAAAATTCAATTCAATATTATTCAAAAATCATACATTAAAAAAATTTCACTTCTTAAAAATAAAGTTTACATTTTCTAATGATAGAGTGGAAAAAATTGTATAATGGTTTTTAATTTAAATGTACTGCTAATTGCAAAAATAAGAGATGCAATAAGCTTATTATTAGTCATATAAAAATGATTTTAATATTATAAGCTCAATTTTGCTGTAAACTTTTTTTTTGACATGAGAAAAAATTATCTTAGTTAGTTGACAAGATAATAATGCAATAAGCGAAGCACAAATTTCACTTTTTTCAGTATTGGCATTATAGTACTAAATAATGCAGAAAATATAGTATTAAATAATACTAACCAATCTTCATGTTTTCTATAAAATAATATTAATATTTTATCGAAGCAAATATAAATCCTATAACTCTAATTTAGGAATATCCATTTTTGATTTAGTATATAGGAGTCAAAAAATTATGCTTTTTATTTAATGTTCACATTTGCTAATTACAAAAACATTTTTATTCATTAATAATAAATTATAAATAATATTGGCTAAAAATGCAATACATTTAAATAATACATAGAATAATTCATTGGCTAAAATACATTTAAAAAAAAGAGATTCTACTTCCCCAATGTAAGAAAGTATAAAGAGAATTCTATGAAAACAGATTATTTATTAAGAATTATTAATTAAGTTTCCATAAATATTTATTTTGAAATATGTTGTATGATTTTACTCAAATGAATACGAACATAGTAACTAAATTTTAAGATTATAATTATTTTAAAATTTTTATAAAGTTATCATAATAATTCATAAAACTGATATAAGATGTATTGAAAAGTTGAGGAATATTTCTGTATCAGTGCTGGTTTGCACCACAAATTCCATGCCCAAACTATCAAAGGATCTGTGAACTAAAATTTTCTTTTAAATACATATTCTGTAAAAATAATAGCTCACCAAGAAGTGGCTACGAGTTATATCTATTGAGTGAGTTCGATAATAAGATTTCCTTCCTTCTCCCTCTCCAGTATCTCATATAGTAGAGCCTGCTTGTCATCACAATTTGAAGAGTTTTTAGGTGCAGATCCCAATATGGAAACCTTCTCATCTTCCCAAGATAATCACCAATTGACAGTAAAATAAAAAAATTTAATAATGATAGATTTTAAACCAAAGTAGAGTAGAGTCTTGATAATTTTAGTCTTGGTTGATTGAGTTTCTCATAAATCCAAGAAAAAAATATCAGTCTGTCTCCCAAATACAACCATAATGCACTATAACACATGGAACAATTACTAAGATTGATTTTACATTTATTACTATGACTGAATGTTGAAAAACAGTATTGTGTGTTCAACTTAGATATATTTGAATAGTGTGTTCAAACGAAAGTCATAATAAAATCATTTTTAAGTACAATTAACCTGATGTAGTAATATTATGAATATTGCAACTTGGTTTAATGTAGTAAATGCTCCTTGATCCTCTAATGTAAAATAAAATTTAAAAATTGCTTTTTATATAATTTATTGAAATATTTATTACAATTTACGTTTTCTGATAATTCGAGGTAAACTGGAATTATCGAGGCTATAAACTATTTGAATAATTTTTTATCAACAAAATTTCTTATACCTAAAACAAAGGGTTTAACTTGTAACCACTCCAGGTAAACTACAACAAACATTTTTTTAATTTTTTGCAAGAATAAAAACACCCTTTCGCTCCTTGACAATGGCAATTAACGTGAACAGATACTAATATGAAAATATTTTAACTTAGAGATTTTTCTTTAAATTTTACAATAAAGTAGAAAATTAACAATTTAGTAACTTTTTCTGTATTTTTAAAATTACAGAAATTGAAAAATAAGCGTTAATTTTTATCTTAGCGGGTATATTTTTGTCCCCATACTTACCTCGTTTTCATTTAGTTTTGAAATGCTAGGTAGGTCCTTTATGACCAATTCGTCTCCAAACTCCTTTAACACAGCTGCTTTAAAATTATGAACTAGTCGCATACAATCCATATTTAAATTCGTAGTTTTAAGGTGTTTCATAAATAATTTGCTACGTTTACACTGATTTTGCGTAGCTTTTAAGTGGAATGAAAATGAGCGCGAGGAAGGTGAGAGAGAGGGTATGAATGATTCATTTAAAATAATATTTAAAATTTTATTAAACGTCCTCATTTTAAAAAGCTGGAGGCAACACAATGAATTGTACTAATATTTTTACTTCTGTAGAAAATGGAGGGAGAAAATTATAATCGAAAAGAATCAAGCACAATTTAGTCTGTCATTCTCAATTAGTTTAGCAACAATGTTTACATTTCTTAAATTTTGTTTGCAAATGCATCCGACTACTTATTTTTGTTCTTTTTTGGATAGAAAAATATAATTAACCGATTTTCATTTTTTCTGATTCCGATCAAGCATCTCACTTTTCTCTGAAAATGAAATGTTTATTATCAAAAGTAGTACGATTTTTCAATTGACATTTTAAGTTTTTTAGTTTAAATGCAGTTTAAAAAAATGTTTGTCTTAAAATTTAACTGTGCACTGCCAATTATATTCAATTATATAAATATGGCAACAGTCGTTTTGTTCGGCTAAATGTTTTGTTCTTTTGTTTAGCTAACACATTGTTATATAATATTTGAAGGATTCAATATAGTAGGCAAGAAAATTTAATATTTCACTATTGATTTGTAGTATCACATTAAAGAGCAGCAAAATGCCTGATGTAAACCTATACGGAGGCTGTGAAGGCCCTGATGCTATGTACGTCAAGCTGATTTCGTCTGATGGTCACGAATTCATCATTAAGCGAGAATATGTTCTAACTTCAGGAACAATTAGAGCCATGTTGAGTGGCCCTGGTCAGTTTTCAGAAAATGAAACTAATGAAGTAAATTTTCGTGAAATACCTTCTCATGTTTTACAGAAGGTATGCCAGTATTTTGCTTACAAGGTGCGATACACCAACAGTTCTACTGAAATTCCCGAGTTTCCAATTGCCCCTGAAATAGCATTAGAGCTACTTATGGCTGCAAATTTTCTTGATTGTTAAAATAGACGCCACTTGATCACATTAATTCATCTCTATGCTACTGCATATTTATCGAACTATTAAATTCAAGCCTGTACTTCAATTTTGTTATTTATATTGTTGTTTGTTATTTATTTGTGTAATGATTTACTAATTATTCACATATAAATGAGTTTTAAAAACAAATAAATGTATCTTATGATTCCTACTTGTTTGCCATTGTTTCTATATCATGATCTGTCATGCTAAATATAATCGCTAAGAGGCCAAATGGATTTTTAACTTGAAATTATTTTTTTTTAAAAAAAGAAGAAAAATTTGTAAATAATTGCCCAGAGATGGCTAGAAGTTATCAGGGATAAGATTTTTTTTGATTTTCAAAGATCCCTTCCGCATTTTTACTTATTTTAGCTATTTTCTACGCTTTTACGTGCAGAAAATAATATTCCCTGTATTTCTACACTCTTGCCAGATAGCTTGTATTTTAATAATTCAGACGCCGCTGTTTCCTGTTGGCTGGCGTGAAAGCTAATGAAAAATAGGAGTGGATTTGTGGTGAAAATATTTATTTGCTCATTCAATTGATCTTTAAAAATTTTTATTTACTATGGCAAGGCATAAATAATGCAAACAAGCCTGTTAGAAATCCCAAGCCCAGAATCTGCTAATATCTCTATTCTTATTCATACGATTTTAATATCAAACATCGATTTTCGTATTTACCTGATTTAAAAGTTGTGCATTGCGATTCTTATACAAGATTTAAAAATCAAATGTTGCGATTTGTATTTATGTGTCTTTTAAACCCTATGTGGCGATTCATATTCACGCGAGTTAAAAATCCAATGTCGTGATTCTTTTATGCAGTTTTAATATCAAACATCGATTTTCTTATTTATATGTGATTCAAAAATTAGACATTGGTATTCGTATTCCCACGATTTAAAAATTATGCTTCGTGATTCCTATTTACGTGATCTAAAAATTATCCATCATGATTTGTATTTTCACATTTTTTAAATTCGATATAGAGTTTCATACTAACATGATTTAAAAGCCACATATCTAGATTCATATTCTCTCAATTTAAAATCAAATTTTTAAATACTTTTTCACACAATTTTAAAATCATGCATCCCTACAATTTTAAACTTAATCATTGGGATTTATACCCACATGGTTTAAAAATCTAACTTTTTTTTTTGTCAAATTTTTGTATATTGTAGCATCTACACATTACATATATATTCATTCTTGGATTTCCTCTTTTTTTTTTTTACTTTTTGACTACTCTCATCCCTGAGTTATACTTTTCGACAGATCCATTTCTATAATGTTTTAATTTTAGTTTCTCCTGGGCCGCTACCTGGAAGTTGTTAAGTCTGCTGCAGATTACGCTATGGAAATTTTTTTTTTTTTACTATAATTAATATTTTTCCTAACCTTGGATAAAGCACATTGAATTCAAAATTTTATGTATCTGCCATCTGTTAATTTATTTATTTATGTGCTCAATATAAAAAGGTAGTTTATAAACCCAAGATAAGAAAATAAAAAAACATTGCACTATTAAAGATACCTGACATTGTAGCAGAATGTTACCGAATTATCTGAAGTAAAATATTTTGATTTTCCTTTCTGCAGAAATTTTTGAAAAATTTTATCTTTTCTTCAGAATTATATTCAAAAGATGCCTTTCTCGCGCATCAGAGTGGAAAAAAAATGCTTACGATATCTCTATTCTCATTTGAGAATAATGAAAAATAAAGAGTAATGAATTAAAAAATTGGGTTTTCTTTTCTGTAGAAATTTTCATTCTACTTTTTTATGTATAGTGATTACTACTAATTTCCACATAGCTTTTAAAATTTGATATTATTGATTACTACAACTGAATCTCGAAATGAAAACATGCATTTGAGTAACCTCTTTTGAAGAGCTCGATTCGCAGATTTTGCCGTCAATCTCTTTTTTTCGGTAGTTACTCCTACAGATTTCATGATTTTTTTATTTATAATGTTTTTTAATGTAACGATGAATTACAAAATGCGAAAAAGGAAATAATTAGTGTGTTATCTATCTACAAAATTACATATTCAATTAAATAATTATATTATTTGATCCGTTTAGTTTTTGAAGTTAACGCTTCTGTTACTTCAAATTAGTAACATGTACATTTGTTATTTTTAAAAGTATCTTTCAGAAAGATATTAGTATTAGAGAGCTATGTCTCAGAAAGCCCAAAAAAATTTTGTCACATGGTATATCAAATGATTAAGAATTGTTTAGACTATGAAGTGTAAGAAAGAAATATTTCTAAATTAATATTGTAATGCAAGTCTTCATTAGTTCCTGTAATCACAAACTGAATATTAGTATATTTAATAAGTTTTAATTAAATGAGTATAGTTAAAGTATTTTTATTTAAAAGAAAATTATATTTACTTACTGAAAGTTATAAGTTCCATGTCTTTTTTTTCCTCCACATTTCGTCTCTCTTTTTTTCTTTTTTTTTTTTAATTGTTATTTCAGTCTTATCTTGAACATCAAACAATCATTTACATAGTCCATCTCATTATTTCTCTTGAAAAAAGCCTTTGCAATATCAATCATATAAATTTTTTTTAGTAAAAAAAATCACATTTATAAATTTTTTTGACATAAATTTGTAATTTGTTGTAAAGATGAAAAACAGATGATTCAAACAATTATAAGGCTGAGACAATTTTTAAAAAGCATTTAAATAATGCTAACCTTTTTCCTATTCATATAACATTGCTCTACGTTTTATATGAGTGATTTTAAATTGAATCAATGCATCTTAAATTCCATGGCGAATAAAAATTTAATATATGCTTAAATGCATTAAATTTGAATGAAGCACAGTTTGTCAATGCTTACCTTGTTCTTTGTACTTCTTTAATTTTTAGACTTTGTTACCTAGTAGTAAAATATGCTGAGTCAATCTGGAATATTAATTTCAAAAATCTAGATCCATAGTCAAACTATTACATTTTCTTGCTCTTAAGAATTATAGTTAATTAAAGAAAAATAACTGCAATTTTTTATTAGTTATACTTTAAATGTTTTAAATCGCACCTGTTTAAAGTTTCTTCAATAGAAATTTCTTATATAATGAATGTTCATTTGATATTTATTTTTCTTACAATTTTTATTTTTTTAGACAACCAACAGGATTTATTGTCCTTCTCTCTTGACAAAAAAAAAAAAAAAAAACATATTTTAAATTTTTAAAAATTCCTTATAAAATTTCAAACAATAAACCAGTGAGGCACAATCTATGGTCCGTAAGTATTTCTCTAAGAAACTATAATTTTAAGTGACTCATTAAGCAAATTATAATTATTTTAAAGAAATATGTTTTGTTTTGGAGTGACAGGATGATCTTTAAAACGTGTGATATGAAATCCCCAGTGTCAAACTCTATTTTCAAAATTTCACACTTTTCATGCAACCTTATATAACATATACACCTCAACAAAATAAATATCTCTAAAATCTTGAGATATCTCAATATCTAATAAATATCTCAAAATTTGTTTTATAAATAACAGCAAATGACTAAGATTGCAACAACTTTAAGATGTAACACCACTGAAATTTTCAAAAGAAAACTTTTTTTTAAATATTTTTACATGATTATTAGGGATTTCTGCCCCTTAAACTGAGTTCTTTTCAAATAGCTTTGCTTGCTCATCTCAAGTAAGTCTTATTCAATACACTCTAGCTTTATTGCAAAGCTACCTTTAAAAAAATAGTACGACAGGCTACTGAATAAAACAGGAAAAATGCCGAGATATTGGAGTGGATTGATTGTATTTGTTTCTTGTGAGTTAAATAAAAAGTTATGATTTTGTTTTCAGCAGCTAACATTTTACTAGGTGGTTTGAATTTTATAGTTAAACCATTTTTACAGTGGAGAACCGATTTTCCGGAACGATTGTGATTCCAGATAACTGATTTTTCTGGTTCGCTACAAAACAGCTATTTTTATTGTTTATCAAACCTAAATTAAAAAATATTAATTAGAAATAGTTTTAAAAAGAAGAAAAAACAATAAAGTCATGCATAATACATAGGTTTGATAAGATAAAAAGGAAAAAATAATGAAACTAAAAATATATACTTTCTTCCCTTTTTGTTCTTCTAGAAATGGGGGGGGGAATTTATGGAATTTCGTTCTGGTTTCCGGATAAGAGGTTCTGTACTGTATATCATAAAAATAGCAACTAGTTGAAATTACAATTTGTGAAATATGAAAGAATTTATAGCTGTGAATTTCCACTGATTCCGCAACTAATTTTAATTCAAAGAATTCAATGGTAGATAACTGAACTTCATTCATCTGGAAAAAATAGGTCTAAGTCACATTTACATGGCACCTTAAAAAGAAAAACCTCAGGAGAAAATTTTAAAAATCTATTAATTTACACAGATATTAATATCAATCCTCTATTTATAATATTCCTTTTTTTTTTTTTTTTTTTCAAAAAAAAATCTTTTGATGGTCAAGTTCAGATTAATTAATTTTGAGAATCTAGTGTGTAACTTGTTAATTTTCTTCCTTAAAAATCATCTTTAATCTGTTGAACATAGATTTCAAATTGATTATAGAATTACATTGTGTGGCTGCATTTGTTGTTTTGTTATTAACTTGCATCAGGTGCAAATCAAATAAACAATATTTTTTTAAATATTTCAATTTAAGATTAAGCAAAGATATAATATCCTAAAGCGAGCATTCTTCGTGGGAAGCAATAAAATGAAATTGAGATAACTAAAGCCATTTAGTTTTTTATGCATCTCTTCAACATGGATTTCCCAAGTTCTAAGTACCATTATCATCTTCCTGAATCTGTCTATGAGAATTGCTAGCACTGAAGATGAGTTTATTAAAAAATATTACAAAAGATGTTAATGAATAAAAATAATATATGCAATTCTCGCATGCCACAGAAATACCTGTCGAGGGGCCATTTTGAAATGCTTGATTGTTCCTTTATAGCCAATTTGTTTCCAAACTCCTTTTTGCTTTCACCATTAATTTTTTAGAAAGAATTAATATGAAAAATTATATAAATAGCTTATATGATTTGTTTACCACTCTAAATTTCTTCCCATCAGCTGAGGTTTAGCATGTTAAGCTGGATTTTCTTTTTTTTAAATGGTGTTGATTCAAACCCCGCAAAAGCTTTTCTATTCTCCCTCTTTGAGCATAATTAAAATATTCAAGATAAATGTGTACGTTCAATTTTTTTCTTTTCTAAATTATCCATGGGTTTATGTAATGTTTTATTAATTTAGTTCATTAATAATATTCTTTTTTCATACATTTAGTTTAGTTTTTTGTAATTTGTTTAAACTTTTTCATATTAATTTTTTTTTTTTTTTTTTTTTTCGTTAGTTATAATAACTTGCGTGTAAAATAAAATGAGGTTGGATCATAAAAAAGTGTATTTTTTCAATCTATGAACTATTTGAGATTGACATAATAATATTTTAATCATAAGTATTTTTATTTCATGTCAATCATTGTAGTAAAAACTGAGTTTAATTATAATTCTTACCATTTTTTCATTCTCAATCATTATACTCATTCCTAATATTTTAAAAAAAAATCGTTTATTACAAATCTTAAATAATTTTTTTTTTAATTTATATCTGTATAATGAAATAACGTAAAACTTATAAAAGCATTTTTGAAATGGCAAATAATTGCAACATTCCGTTAATTATTCCCTTTATATAAATCAGGTTTGTCCAGTTTTTGACAATTTTCAGTTTTAACTCTTGTCAAAACACCCTTTTTGACATAATTTTTGATAATTGTAAAAAAAAAAAAAAATCTAAATTTTGGTACAAAAAATAACTATAAGCTGAAATAATATTATAAAAATGCAAAAGCAATTCATAAAAAAACAGTGATTAATCTTGTTCATTATGTGTAAAATCAATTTTCATTTTACTCCCATTCTAACTCTTCATTTTGTCGAAGCATACGTTTTGAGGCCCTTTCTATCCCAAGTTTCATATTTCAGTTTACCAATAATAGACCAAAATTGGAAAGTATTCCTTCCATTGATACTAAGCTGCATGGTCTAAAATGCAGACTTGCCAAAACTGTTATAAAATACTAAAATTAATATGTATTAGGAAATCTATTCTAATAACAGTAACTAACAATATTATAACACTAGATTGAGATTGATTAAATTTTTGAATTGATTAATTGATGGACAGGATCCATTGAAAGTGGACTTCATGCTGCTGGGAAATGAGCTTTACTTTTTGTAAGATCGAAAAACTGGTTTTATCTCCAATGAACTCCCAATTTTTGAGGTGTTGAATTGAACTACGGTTGTCAGAAAGTATCCAAGTATTTCCAAAGTGCCCTTCACTCAGGATTTTTTCTATTCCCCTGTCGATTGCAATTAGTTCGCTTCGAAAGACGGAACAAAAATCGGCGTTGCGTTGATAAAGAATGTAGTTCTCTCGAGGTGTTTCAATAAA
This sequence comes from Parasteatoda lunata, assembly GCA_949128135.1. Classification (NCBI taxonomy): domain Eukaryota; kingdom Metazoa; phylum Arthropoda; class Arachnida; order Araneae; family Theridiidae; genus Parasteatoda; species Parasteatoda lunata. The sequence continues at coordinate 67,106,799 of OX421976.1, read as the reverse complement.
CGCTCCACTGGCTGTCTATCCATTTTACTGCCATCAGAGTATATCTTGATGTCATTTGGAGGGATTTTATTGATTATTTCCAGGGAGAACTCTCTGAGGAAGTTCGGGCACATAGTTTTTCTTATCAAGCGTGGTAGGGAGGCTTTCATGGAACATTTATAGTAGAAGTTATAACGCAAATATTGTCATTAGTTTAAACAGTTATAGTTGGTATTTCTAATAAAATGTCCTCAATGACAGTGGAGAAACTTGGCACAGGTTTTTGACATTTTTTTTTCTTTCTGATTTTGGCAGTTTATGACACTTTTGGACAGGTTTTCAAATCAGTTTTTGAAGTTTAGAACCCAACCCTGGTATAAATGTCACAATGTAAATACATTTGTGTAAGAAAAAAATGCATATTTTATTATTCAAGGTGTTGTTAAACATTTTATTGATGTTTAAATTGTATTCAATTTTTTTTAGAATTAGGTCATTGGTCTATAAAATCTAGATAATTTATTTTTGAACAAAGTATTTTTTTAAGTTTAAATAGTTTTTGGTTAGTAAAGGGAAGAAAATGCAAATTGTAATGTAATCAATTTTATCATTGTGTAATTAAATATGGAAAAAAAATGAATTTCATTACAAAAAAAGTGAAAACTATGCAATTACTAAAAGATACTCTAGATAAAAATGGTAAAAATCTTTTTACATTTTTAAAAAAATTTAAAGAAAAAATAAATCATAAAAAAATTAAGAGCAAATTACAACCCCCAAAAAGAAAATAATAGCTTTTTCTTAAGTTAGCCAGGTCTCATGCATACATCCTAATACGTATGACAATACTTAATCAAAAACTCTTGCTAATTCAAGTTCTTTGACTTAAGAATGGCTTCTAAATACGGGGATATATAGCTACACTGTCTTAAACGGAAAATTTTGAATTTTTCGTTAATCTTTCGCAATTAAACGAACTTTTTTAAAATATAGCTTTATAACTCCAAAATCACACATTTGTGGAGAAAAAAAGACCAAGTCCTTCTTATCCTTAGACATAAAAGCATATTTCTGCAAAAAATTTTTAATTCTATTGAGCTTCCTTTTCTTCAAAAAAGCTAGACTTAAAAACTTAATAATTTTAAAACTAATTAGAAAAAAAAAGGGAGAAACCTGTTATTGAATAGGGTGGCACAAATAGAAACTTTGACATGCATGTCTGTATCTATACCATTTTCCTATCAGATCTAACTGCTTATTAAAATATTTTTGTAAAAATAGTCAAATTTTATATTTTTGTTATCTAACAATTTCAAAACTATGAGAATTGAAGATACACTGTGTTCTATCAAATCAATAATTGATAACTGGCACTGAGCTTTCCATTTAGGTTGTCATTCACTAACAGTGTAAAATATGATAAAAAACTGAAACATTTAGATTGTTTTACGTTAAAACTGGAAATGTATTTAAAATTTACTTAAGCAGCCTATCATTTTCTGGAGTTATTCATGTCTCATTTCACATAATTTATTTTATTACCTATTTAAAGTTCAAAACATAAAAATATTTTCTTGTGTAAAATAAATATATCTAAAAAAAAAACTTTTTTTTTGGGGGGGGGGGGATTACAGTAGTATTTAGTTTTTAGAATATAAATTAATTAGGACTTAATTTTTTAGAAAATATTTCAGAAAACTTTTCAAACAATGTCATGATGACTGTCATTTTTTGCATGATAAGCCAATTAAATACAAAGAATGTCCACAGTAGAGTAAAACAATAAAACCTCACAGACTTTTTACCGCTGGGATTTAAACAATTTTTTAAAGACATTCTTTGAAGTTTCCTCTAAAATGCCCACAGTACTTTAAAAGGTAGAACTCAAACTCATGAGATTCAGTTATTTAATTTTAAAAAAACAACATTAAAAGCACAAAATTTTCTTATTACTGTGTTTTGAGATGCATTCCAGTCTGATCTCTAGAAGAAAAAAATTTCATTCATTTAAATATTAAAAATAAGATTTTATTGAAGAAAATTTTAAATTTGTCAATAAACCAATAAATGATTGTATTACTTATATAATATTTATGATATAAAAGTTACTGTAATAGTTTGATACCTTGAAAGTAAACACATAAGCTATTTCTTCTTGACTGGGTTATTATTTCTAAATTAGTTATGTGAGAGAAATCAAGTGAAAATGTATGACAAATACTTGTTTTATTTTTATTCCTTTAACTATAAATTAAAAATGACAACTTATTTTTGTTTGAAAACTTTCTGTGCACAGCTCGGAAATTATTTAGACGGAACTTCTTTGTTTTAAATTAAGGGAAATAAAAAAACGTCTGTTGGAATACTTTACACTTTAAAAACTTTCATTTTCTATATTATAAGCCAACTTAAAGCAAATAATCGTTTGAACTGGGAAACATACCAGTAGTACAACATTAACAAATTATTTACTTTATTAAATTTAGAAATCATCAATTTGGCAAGACTTCTTCAACATGAAAGTCCTTAAAATCAATGAATAATTCAATATTTATCCGCATATTTTTAGGAATTCTAACAATATGTAATAAGAAAATATTATTTCAAACATTGAAATATGTCACAAACACTTTACAAAACTGTAGCTTTTCATCATATTGACATTTTGTCCTGCCTTTATAAGATGGCACAGAGAGAGCGGTTTAAGAGGGGAAAAAACGTAACCTAACAATCGTGAATAACTGCTTGAAATTACAAAACGTTATAAAAAAGGACATAAAAATCGATAAAAAATATTATATACGACAAAAAAAATTTTTTTTTTAAAGAACTGCCTTGTAAAAAAAGTACCTCACCTGAATGAAATTAGCCTGTAATATAATCATTATGTTAAAGTAAAGTACCTACACAATTGTTATGCCAAGAATGTGGTAAAATAAATACTAATTCTTTAAAAGTAACAAATTTATTCAAACAAGATTAGATACACATGTTAACATTTTAGTACTCACATTGAAATAAACAAGCTTCTGAATAGTTTTAAATAACTAAAGCTGTGTGTTTACTATACACAACTATTTTGATTCTTTCGATAAATGTTTCTTTTTCTGGAATATATAATTCTAGGAAGACATTTTAATTCTTAGCAGTAACTTTCATTAAAATCTTTTTGAAAAAAATAAACTATGAATTTCAAAAGTTATAAATCTGTACTGTACTTATATTGTACAACTCATAATATATGAAGAGCTAAGTAGATGAAGGCTCTGAGAGATACTTTAATGAACTTGTAAAAATTAATATATAATTTTTTACATTTCAGGTTGATTATGCTATGCCTTTATTTCTTGTTCGTAAACTTGCCATTGGTTAAATCTATATAGCACTTTATCTATCTTGATACTACTGAGATTTTCAAAATTTAAAGGCTTGAGGAAGAAAAATAAATGTTTTATAGTAAAATAAAAATATTTCCCTGAGAAGTAAATTTTTTTTTTTTCAAAACTGACACTTAGAACCTTTTTCACTTAACTCTTCAAATAGCAAAAACATTTTTTAAAGTATTTCTTTTAATGTAAGTTTTATTAAAAACATAATAATGAAAAAATTGGTAGATTTATTAAAAACAAGTTTTGTTTGAACTAATTAAAAATTGGTCAAACATAATTCAAGATTCACCTTATCACTACTTTCTGTACAGTGACAATTATGTAACAGAACTTATTCAAAACAAACATTATAATTTTGCACTTTCCTTGCTATTATCAGAGCTCACACCATGAATAAGTAAAAATGCTTTTATCTTAAATACCAATTTTGATGGTAAATAAAATTTTTGATGGCAAAAAGAGAAATGCAAGCCTCTGCCGTAAAATAAATTTGAATTAAAATTTTGTTCTTTAATAAATTTAAAGAATTAAATGTTAACTGAAAAATTTAGTTTGTATATAAAAATATATAAACTGAACCAAAATTAAATAATCAGCAAATGAAATTCATGTTAAGATAAATAAGTCATTATCATTTATACTGAAGATCAATAAATTAATTTAAAAAATTTAAATTTAGTTTCGAACAAGACCTCTTTTTTTTTAAAAATTTATATATGTATAAAAGGAAAGTGAAAAATATATACATATATATCAAATATGAAATTCATGTTAAGAACTCAAAAATAGGAAATTAGCAAAAATTTCCATAATGTTAATTAATCTCAAAGCAGTTAAAATGACAGATTAAGATACTATTTACAGACAAAAAACATTTAAAACATTCTTTCATCATGTACAAAAATATCACAGTAATTTCTGATATCACATGACAAGTCAAAGGCAAATTTCAGATATGAAACAATAAACAAGTCTTGACTAACAAGTCTTTTTTGTAACATAGTAATACTCAACAATCTCTTCAATGCTTTTCCAAAACAAAACTCTGTGAATTGCGCCAAAGTCTTTGCCATTTTTCTTAAACTCAATATTATAGAGATTCTTATCCTCTTCACACCAAACATCTTCTAGAGAAGCAATAGGTGGCCTATTCAAAAACCTTCTTTTAGCTTCTTCAGTGTCATAATCTGATCTATGCAATTCAAATAATGCCATTTCTTCATCGTAAGCAGTCATCTGATGGCGTCCTCTTCGTCCTGTAACGCCAATGTCTGCAAGATGTTTCTGAACTACTTCCTCAGGCAGTTTATAAGGACTCCACACTAAGGTGTCTTTATCTAGGTATGGAGCTTCATCTTCATCATAAGGAGCTGTTGCAAGTGATGGTATATCAGCCTGATACTGTTTACCAAGAGGTGTTGAATCTTCGTATTTCGAGTCGAAGTCTACTGATAAAGCACTTTTGGCAGGATGGCCCTTTGCAGTTGTTTTAGACCTGAAAAATAATAAAATATTTTATAGTACATACATACACCATACACACATATATATATATATATATTATAGGTGAATTTGATAAGTCCTAAGTAATTTGTAATCATTCTGACACTTGGCAATGAGCCTACACCCATTAGGCAAATTAGAAAATATATATTATTCATTGCTCAATTGTCAAGTTTATTTCAGACATTTTGAAATAAGCCCAGATGCTAATAGCAGACTTCTCCCTAGTTATAAAAAAGGACAGGGCTCTAAGAAGAACATACTCACTTAACACCGTAAAAATTTATCAAAATGTGCAGTATTATGTAATAATTGAATATGATCCTCAACAATTTCTAAATCGCTCTCTTATACCATTTTATGCGTATATTTCAACAAAGAAAAAATAAAAATAATAATAATACTTTTTCATTATCAAAAACAAAATTGTAATTTGTAAAAATAATTAAAGACATGCTAAATCTCTATACATATTTTTTTTTTTTAAAAAAGCAAACTTAAAAAAAATTAATTCATAAAGAACTTAAAAGTTTTTTTCTATAATTTGAACATAAAATTATAAAAAAAAGAAACATTTAAAGGTGTATTTTTTAAAGAAAAAGGAATTTATTTAAAAAACAATTGTAAAATTTAAAATCATTAAAAAATTCACTAATACCCCCCCCCAAAACAAAATATATACAGTCGAACCACGCTAACTCGAACCTCGATTTCACGAATTTTTCGATATCTCGAAGAAAAAAAAATTCCCTCCAAATTTCCTATACACTCAATGTTAAGAAAAACTTGATTTCACGAATTTTTTTTTTCTATTCCCTCGATAACTTGAATTTTTTTTCCATAAATAGTATAGATTTTTTTTCTGAAAATGAAAAAAATATTCTAAAAAAAATCAAACATTTTAAGAATAGAAGATCAATTCTCATAATGATAAACTTTTTTTAAAAAAAAATGGACATAAAGACAACAGTAACACATTGTAATCACTTCTCTTAACCCCACAAGTAGAAATTCTTGCTTTATTGTTTCCTTATCTCTTTTCAGTCAGTTGTCATTGCAATTCAATGACCATCTATGCTCTCTTTGTCCTGTTATTCTGCAAGGTTATTTCTCGGGGGGTGGTCTCAAGAAAACCAGAAATGACCCCATGAACAAGAATCAAAAGGGTGGGTAGCTTCCAAGAACACTGTAAAATTTCTTATCATTGTAACAAGGGGTGAAAGATACCTGTGAATGCATGCCTGTTTTGTTAGACCAAGGGACCTCCTAAAAAGTTTCCTTTCTTGGTTATTACAAAATTAGAGCACTTAGATGTTGGATCTTTGGCGAGTCATTTGTTTAAAATGGATAGCAAACGAAAATTAAACACGCTTTCCATAGAAATAAAGAAGAAAATCATTGATGAAGTTGAAAAAAATTTTAAAAAGAAAAAGGAAATTGCACAGGAATTTGGAATTCCAAGCAGTACGCTCTCAACAATTTTAAAAAATAAAGCAGTTATCTTAGAAAAGTTCGAGGATGGCCTAGGCAAGCAAAAGAAGTTAAAAAACTGTGAATTTCCCGATATGGAGAAGGGCCTTATGATGTGGATTACACAATGTAGAAGTCAAAACATCCCTCTAGATGGACTTGTAATCAAAGAAAAAGCTGAATCTTTCGCAAAAGAATTAGGCCACTTAAATTTCAAAGGAAGTAATGGCTGGTTTGAAAATTTTAAAAAACGTAACAACATTACATTTCTGAAAATGTGTGGTGAAAGTGCTTGCGTAGACGAAGAAGTTTGTGAAGAATTTAGGAAGAAAATATGCTTGATCGTGAAGGATTACGACGAAAAAGAAGTTTTCAATGCGGATGAAACTGGACTTTTTTTTAAATGCACCCCAGACAAAACTATGCATGTAAAGGGTGAAGCATGTCATGGAGGCAAAAGAAGTAAAGAGCGTTTAACTTTATTGTTTTGTGCAAATATGAATGGAACAGAAAAGTTAAAACCGTTGATGATAGGGAAATCGAAAAAACCAAGATGTTTCAGCGGCATAAAATCATTTCCTTTAGAATATGAAGCTAATCGAAAAGCTTGGATGACATCAAACCTTTTTGAAAGCTGGCTTAAAAATTTAAATAAGAAAATGAAAACAGAAAAACGGAAAATTGTGCTTTTCATCGATAACTGTACGGGCCACAATACCATACCTAAAATGGAAAACGTAAAAATTGAATTTCTCCCCCCAAGCACTACCTCAAAACTTCAACCACTTGATCAGGGCATCATCCAAAGTTTTAAAGTAAAGTATCGTCATCAAGTGGTTAAAAAAATGTTGTCCGAAATGGAAGATGGGGTTTTACCATCCGGTGTTAGTGTTCTACAAGCTATGCGAATGGCTGACAAGGCATGGAATGATGTGTCTTCCTCTACGATAATGAATGGCTTCAAGAAGGGTGGATTCATTAAAGATCACGAAAGTAGTCAAACAATCAATATCGTTAATTCTGCTGAAAACTACACCGAAAATGATTGGGACAGATTGACCGGACTCATGAATCTTGATGACATGGAATTTCATGACTTTGCAAACGTAGATGATGCAGTAACAGTGTGTGGTCAGTGGGATGACAATGATATCATTGCTCAAACGAAAGCTTCTTATGAACTATCAGAAGAAGAGGATGAGGAAATCGAAGATTTGCCGCCTAATGTTACTAACAAACAAGCACTTTCTGAAGTGGACACTGTAAGGAGATTTATTGAGAGGCAGCCGAATACGTCAGAGGAGACATTTAAATCTATAGTCTACTTAGAAAGTGTTATAGACAAACTTTCTTACACATCTCTAAAACAAACAACAATTGAATCTTTTTTTAAATGAAAGTGTAAAAAGCGTTTTTAGAATAAATATGGAATAATAAATAAAGTATGTAACGAGCATTTTTCTTTATTCTACCATCGATAACATGCGATTTTCGATAATTCGAATTTTCGGTATCTCGAATTTTTTCTCCTCTCCCTTCAAGTTCGAGATATCGAGGTTTGACTGTATATACAGTGAAACCTCCGTTAAGTGGACATTCTTGGGACCGAAAAAATTGTCCGTTTAAGGGAAAGTAACCCTAATAACGAAGTTTAACACCGTGAATTATTTTTAGAATATTTTCAAAGATGTAGAAATAATTAACTAATTTACATTAACTATCTACAAGGATATTTATTTAAAATTTAAGAAAATTAAAAAAAAAAGAATATATAAAAAAGTTTGATATGAATATATAATTTTAGATGTAGATACAGATAAATGAATATAATTTTCTTATCAGCATAGATACTAAAGTTAGACATATGATACCGAATAGGAGTTTTCACTCCACAGTCAGTTTCAATTATTAGGTTTATTTCCCTTACACCTACCGATCTTTTGATTAGGGAACATGGTTAATATCTTCTTGAAAGTAAACCTCCCACGATTCACAGAAAAAAAAGCAATGCCTACCTGTAAGTCATGAGGACCTATGGAATTGATTATTCACAATTGATCAGCTATCAAGTGTCTGAATAAATGTTTCATTTATCACCTCAAAGATTATACCTCTGTTCTCCTGTGTGCCCGGTTTGAAGAGATAGAAAACAAAATTTCAGGGCCAAAATGACTGTCCGCGACCGGTTACAGGAGTGTCCGCTTTACGGAGAATGTACATAATGGTTTACTCATAGAAGATTCCCCGGGAATTAAAAATATGTCCGTATTAAGAGGCGCCCGTTTTGCAGGAGTGTCCACAACAGGGAGGTTTCACTGTATAACCAGGCTGAGCCCATGTCCAAGAGTTTGTGGGTTCAATACCCGTCAGCGGAAGACTGCCCATGTAGGAAATGGTGACTGGTGCACGTTAAATCTGTTGGGGTTACAAAATCCTCCAAGTTCCTAAAACAAATCAAAACCTCTGGGAGTACTGATGCAGGAGTACCCTTGTCTTCTGGAATGAGTTCAAAATTACAAGGCTACGGAGTTGAACATTGGTAGTCGTAAACCCAAAATTGGGTCCGCTATTCAACGACGTTTATATAAATAAAAAAATTAGCCTATGAAAGCTGTGGCGGTTCAGGGTGTTTCCAGCAATGACTGATCAATAAGAAAACCCAAAATAAGGCTGGCTGTTCAAAGACAGTTATAAAGCAAAATTAGACTATGAGTCTGCACCCGGCTCGCACCAACCACAGGGCTGATGTAAAATATCCTCAGTGATAGACTGGTCACGGATTAGAGTCTCCTTGCTCACAATCTATTGTGGAAGATTTTCCTCTCCATATAACGCAAATGCGGATTAGTTCTATCAATAAGTCCTCCATGAAGGCAAATTTCTCCCAATACTTGTTTCAGGAGTTGGCTTATCTTCTAGATTGGGTTCAAAATTACAAGGCTATGAAGTTGAACATTAGTAGTCGTAAATCCAAAAATTGAGTCGGTTGTTACATGACAGTTATAAAATGACAATTATTAAAATATGAACTATTTCTTTATTGTTACTTACTTATACTTTATTTCTATTTTAATCTAATAAATCACCAAGCATAAGTTAAATTCCCATGCTAAAGAATTTATTAACTTATAAGGACTAGGCTAGTTTAAAAAAAAGTTTTAAAAAAAGTAGATAATCTGATAAAATACACAATGTACTCTGGGAATATATAAATATCAGACTAGTGAATGAATCTAAATTTACATAATATAAAATTACAATAATAAAATTATATAACTGAAATGTAACAGGAATACTACACTTTATTAAGTTTAAGAGAGTTTTGCAATATTTTTGAAAACAAAATATAACAGGGTCATTAAAAAAAAAACTACTGAGAACTTAAATGGCAAGATAAAGCTAGTCATTATTTTATGTATATAGTGAAAAGATATATCACTCCATAAACAGAATAATTTTAAAGCTCTGTGAATTTTCAATTACCGAACACAAACTAAAAATTTATCAAAATGTGAAAAAATTGCTAAATAAAATAAATGACTAAATTAAACAATCAAATGAGATATAATTTATCATCAATATGACAAAAAATATTCAATAAAATTTGGTTTTTATTTAATTAATTTTTTCAATGAGCACCAATGGAGATTTGCACAAATGAGGACATCAATGTCATAATCAGTTGTGAGAACAAATGTTCAATCCCCCTTCACATCTAGTTTTTTTTTTTTTTTTTTTATATTTCATTTTGTTATGCAATATGCAGAAAAATGCAATTTTACATGTAAAAAATTAAGTTGTCTTTTAGATCTCACATTTGACTTATAGAAAAAATTCATTGAAATGATAGGTATAACCAAAGCTGTTACGCTCTGCATCTTTATATTTATAGATTTTAAATGTAAAAAACAGGGTAAAAAAAAAGAGTTGAAGCAATAAAATAGCTGAAAAGAATACAAAAGCAAATAATTTTTTCTTCTTTTTTTCTACAGAATCACATTCTAAAGATACTTTTATTGTTCACCGAAAAGGAAAAAATACTCCTGATTTTTCTGTTTTCATTTCGAAATAAAAAAATTCGTCAATGACTGGCTTGCCTCAGCTAAAATTTTAAATTGATAAAATAAAAATAATAACAAAAATTCTGAAATCACAGAAGTTTAAAAGATAATTCGCTCCAGAAATTACGGTTTTTCTTTCATTTTTTAAAAGACCATGATTTTTAAAAATTATGATAAAAGCATATTATATTTTAATCAAGTATGACTGTGAGCGGGGATCTGTTACAAATTCAGATATTCGGAACACTATGAATTTGGGGGGAGGAGGTAAATTCCATTTAAAAAATTAGACTTTACGGCAACCTAAATCCATGACTTTTCATGATTTTATTAAAAAAATAGTTAAAGTCATGACATTTCATGACAAATTTTTCAATACAAAATACATGACTTTCCAGGTGTGCGGATACCCTGGGTTTGGTTGCAAGACGAACCCTAAATAACAAGAAGGTGCTTCTCTGTATGTGGTGGGATTGTCGTGGAATTATCTACAAGGAAACCCTGAAAAGCGGGCAGGCTAACAACAGTACAATATACAGCAATATGCTTATCAAAATTAGTGATGCCATTCGCAAAAAAATAAAAAATAAAAGAGTTCAGGAAGAAGGTGGTACTCTTTCATCAAGATAACGCCTGGCCACACCCTACTGCGATGACCGCCTGGATGCTCTACATGTGGGAGTGGGATTTGATGTAACAACCACCATACATCCCAGGCAGGGCACCTTCGGATTACTATCTGTTTTCACACCTGCATCTTAGAGGCCCAATCTTCTATTCAAATGACGAGGTCATAAATGAGGTTAATCACTATATATATAAAGCATCCTAAAAATTTTGTTTTCGAAAATTTTTGTTATTTGCAAATAATATAGGAACTGGCAAATAAATAAACTTCTGCTATTTCTAAAAGAATCAAATAATTACTTTTGTATTGAATCTGACTTTATAAAATGCATCATAAATAAAATTTAAAAGAATAGAATATGTGAGAATGATTGCTCCACCCCCCAAAAGTAATTTGAGTTTATGAAATAATTCTAGTATGCAATTAAACTATCTGGATGCTGAAAATTCAGCATTTAAACAAATCACTATTCAGGGCAACTCTACCTATAATATGCACATAAATAATGGTAAAATCATTTCTTATCATAAAAAAAACTTATATAAGACAATAAGTTTAAAAAAATTCATTCACACCAAGCAACAGCACCAATAAATATATTTTCTTCAAGAAGCATTCATGCAAGTTTAATATTCTCAAAATATTTTGTTTCATTCTATACTAGCTTCATCACATTCATTATTTTCATACTAGTAGCTTATTCATGAAATATAAATACACCATTTCTTACTTTTCAGTTATCCTTTGGTAAACAATCAACAGGCTAGTTGATTTCATCAGGAAAAGCTTCAATCTCCAAAATGCTGAAGATCCAAAGTAAGCACAGTTCTTATAGGAGGCCCAAACTGCACAAAGAACATAAAAATAATTTTCGATCTCTCATCATATCCACCAGTTAATCAAAAAGACCAAACATTTTGAGAATCTTCTTAAACTGCTTTTCAAGAACTTAACTATCAAGCACCGTTTTAACAAGAGAACAGTATCTTCAATAGCAATCAAATTACCAAGTAATCCAAAACTTCTCAAATTAATAATTTTTTGTTTAAAAAAAATCTAGTTTTTTTCATGTCTAAAGGTTTTCTATAAATAATGAATTAAAGAATGAATAAATCTCAAACAGCTAAAAATTAGATATTTAGATTTACTCTTTAAACATTACAATAATAATACCAAGTACTGTGTTTCCATCCAACACTGTACTTGATGGTAACAGGAAAATATATATATAAATTAAAGATTAATATCTATTTTCTGAGCCTGAGAAAGCTATGACTCTTTTTCCTCAAAGAAAACTATAAAAATAGGCTCTTTCTAGTGAACTATATGAACATTTCAAGTTTAATTTAAAACCACATCAGATGACTCCGAAAATACATGCCTGATTTAAAACAAAAAATTTTCACAATAAAAAAAATGATAATTTACACCTAACACTTTTGTCAACACTGTTCTATAATGTTGACAAATGTTTAACATAACATTTTAGACCACGTACATAGCTTTGCAACCATGAGATACGGGTGAGTAAAAATCATGCGTAATCAAATCATGCTTTCAAAGTGAAACAAAATAGAAAAAACAGTTAAGCTATAACAGCAGTAATCTTGAATTTATTTTCCTACCTAATGTTAGTTTAAATTAAAAGTTACTTATGGTTTATAAGAGACGATACAAAATAGCTATTTAAGAATTGTAGCTTTTTTTGATTAATTTATTTTATGGTGTAGGATCATCTATGCCAATTAAAATAAAAATCACAAAAGGAAAGCAGTTAAATAGTCTATATCTCTTTGGTGCAGTAAAATAAAAAATTTCATTTTAAGAACACCAATGAAACACTAAAAATGCTAATAGAGAATGCTACAGGGTTCTTGTATTAACATAGCTAAAAATAAGCAATTTTAAGGACATTCCTTTTAATGGGGCCATATTAAAAGAATTAGGTACTAAAATATAAATGTCAGTTATATTTGAATAGTTTTTGGTAATAGGTGCTTAATATATCGTATTGTAAACTCAGTAATAAGTCGTAAGCGGAAATAGACAGTATTAACCAAAACAAGACTTTTAATTAACTATAATGCCTTTAGAGTTTAGTTAAAATCTTAAAATTATACAATGAAATTTCCAAAAAAAGCGATCACTACTTGCAGTTTTCATTATCAAATAAAATATCATGAAGATTGATATCAACAATGCAATACATTAAAAAGATAAATCACAAATATTATACATATACAATAATTGTAGCGCATTAAGTTATTGTAACTGTGGAAAAATTTTATTTAAAAATTTATTCGGTTATTGAGTTACTATACACATGGTCTTTATCATCGATAAATACCAAACCAAATGATCAATAAAAAAATATTCATCTTTCAAAAAAAAAAAAAAAGAAAAAGGCATTTTCTAAGGAAAACTAATACATTCTAATAAAAAATAGCATGAAGCACTGATGAAAAATAGTACTTCTCAAAACTTTTGGAAATCGCAGGTTAAAATATGTATTTGAGATCTGTGGAACCCAGATGCAAACTGAAATAGTTATAACAGTCAAGTTGTTCAGATCAATCAAGGAAGTATTTATTAAGAAAAGCAATATATATAATCTTATCATTTATTTGCAACAATAAATTAAATGGCTAGTTTTCATTTTTATATAAGACCTAGGGATATTCAAATAACTGCATTTAGTCCTACCAAGGGCAATCATCAAAGTAGAACTGCTTAGTTTTTAACATTAAATATATTGTAGCTTTTAAGAAGACTGCTGGGCATTTTAAACCTTTCTCAATTGTCAGGTATTTTTATAATTCTCAATTTTTATTATGGTTTTCTCAATAGTAAACAAGAAATACATTACTATGCAGCAAAATTTTAAAAAAACCTTTCATTGAAAACAAATAAGACGAATTTAAAAAAATGAACAAAGATACATATTGTATAATCTATATTTAAAGTTGAGATATTTATCTCAACAGAACACATAGAACTGCTTCGGTTTTTTTCAAGCGAGGAGTAAATAAAAATTTCAAACAGTTTTTAACTAATTCTCTTCTTACCCAAATGTGTTTACTTTTATTACTTAACTGATATGAGTACACATATCAAATTTATAACTATATTTAAAATAAAAACTAACAAAAAAGTTTGAAATCACGAGCATTTAATGAAAAAAGTACACGGTATTTAACTATTTTTATCAGAAAAACATCAAAGGGTATATCTTATTTTACTTATGAAAATATAATAAAAGTAAAAAACTAACACGAACTGGTTTAAGTGGTTTTTAGTAATAATAACAAAATAAAAGAACATGCAAAAGTAAAACGCAATAAACTGTATACATGCTTACCTCTTGCCTTTTCTCTTTCGCTGTACCATCTTTAAGAATCAAAAAACGAATCGACGGAATCACTAGGAAAAACTCAAACAAGATAGAAATATTTACGGGTCAATATTCTATCGACTGAATAATCTTACTGAACTACTTGAAAGTGTGCCAAGTTCAAGTTCCCAGAAAAATATCCTTTAGCTCCACCTACCGCTACTATATTTTGTCCAATCAAATTTCGCTATGCAGGAATATCATTGCGACCATGTGGCTATAGCTTTTAGATTGAAAAATAATTTGTTAATAATAATAATAATGCAAAAATTATTTTGTTTTTATGGATAAGATAATTATCCAAAATTTTTTTAATAATTTTAATCAATATACATCTTCAGCAAGGAGAACGCTCAATTTAGAGATCAGTAATTTTTAAATTTCTTTTTGGCAACTTTTGCTAAAACTATTTGTAAACAGTAGTAACAACAGAAGTACGAAATTTTTTTGCCCCATATTAAAAGCAGCGATTGAAAACGTTCTAAGTAATTTTAATGGATATATTAAAAGCTGAAATTGAGAGGAAAAAAAGATTTCTAGAAGAGAAAAATCTTGTGGTATTTTTCCTCTTCATTTAAATTAGATTGCTGGCTTTTTCACCTTTACTTACTAAAACCACTTGAATAATGTGCTAGTTAAAAATAAAGAAAATAATATTTTTAAATTAATAGACTAGGTTAAATGGTCAGGAACTGTATGTTTTCCAAATTTTAGTAAAATAAAGTACTTTCAATTCAAATTCATTATGCTATATGCATTTATGTCAATTTGAACTAAGTCCAAACCACTACGTATTTTTTAAAAAAAATATTTGCTAGTATAAGAACCCCTTTGGTGCCCTGGCGATAATAGTTGGATGTGAATAAGTACCGACTTTGAAAAGTCCCTCTTAAAAAATATAATTAATTCCCTATTTTATTTTGATATAGTTCAGCTGGGAATTCATTCAAATTTGCTTATACAAAATACGGGTATTCAATTGTTCTGAAACTCCTTAAAGTCATTTGTTAGTTCAAATTATGATATTTTATTCAACTTTGCTGGTATTTGCGAAAAAATGTTCTTAATTTTTTTCTTTTTTTCCCCCTCCAGTTGATGCTAGTTTTAAGCCCATTTTCAGAACCGTTGGCAACTTCCAGGCAGCAGACTGCAAGAAAGAGAAAAAGAAAAAACATGTCAGTAAAGGACCAACTTGTAGCCACCCCAAATAAACTTCTTTTCTTAAAAAAAAAAATTCTGCATGTTAAAGTCAGTGCAACAAGGCTGCTAAAAAAATTCTTGCTTACGATTAAAAGAATTTTTAAAGTTTTAAAAACTAAGTTGAAATATAAAGAACTTTCATAAGTAAACCTTAATGGACTTTCATAGGAATTAATATATATATATACATATTTCCTGTTTTGATTATGATGGAATGGGTAGTTCAGAAATTTTTTCATACGAGTTAGTCGTAAAAATTACTAATTTTGGCCTCTATTTTACTGTTTTAATATTTAATCATATTTTCTACCAAAATGGAGCAATTTTCCTATCAAGAATACTTATCAAAAATTGGATTTCTGAGAAACTTTAACCTTAGATGTTTCTGATCTTACCTAAAATTGTTGTTAAAATACTCAATTTTCCACTCTTATTCTTTAATTATCTAATCATTGATTTGTTTAAAAAGATTTTGTGATAGTATAAAAATTGTGTAAAGTATAATATCTAAATTTGAATAATTTGCTTCATGAACCGAAAATTTAGATTAGAGTTATGTAATTTTATCATCAAATTAAACTATTAATATGAAATAAAAATCAAATTTATAACTGTTTTGCTATGGAACAAAACTGCTAATATGCAATGCAACACAATTGCTTATAAATAAGAAAATATCTGACTTTTTCATTGTTTAAAATTTTACCACTTTAAGAGTTTCAAAAAGTGAATTTTGATGTTGCAGACTTCTGGGAAAAAGTATTTCAAGAAAGGAGATTTAATCAAGCAAGTTGAAGAAGATTACTGGAAAAAACACTATCCCCAACAAGAAGATAATGAAATTAGTGAGGTATTGTTTTAAGTAGAAAAAAGAATATCAAAATATTCAAACTATGTTTTTATATTGATTTTGATCTTTAAATGTCCCATTTTGCAGAATGAGAAAAAGCAAGCTGCTGAAGACTCAAAGTCTAAAGAATCAGAAAATGCACTGCCTCGCAAAGAAGTATATATTTATAATTTTTAATGGTTTACATAGTTTTTGAAGAGCAAAACAAAGCATTTTTTATTTCCTTTTAATATAGTTACAAAAATTATATTCTACATTCGAATTTAGAATAAATTTTATTCTAAATATTTTAATTCCATCAAATTTGTATCTTAAAATTTTAAGAATTTTTCTTGCAGCGTTGTTTAATGCAGGTTTCTTAGTAAAAGTATCCTTTTACTGGGTTTTTATCAAAAATTTAGGTAATTGTAATTTTACACTCATCTAAGTAGAAATTACTAAATTTGAATAAAGTTTTTAAAAGAATCTAAATTTGAAATTCTTGCAGAAAAAATATGCTTTTTGTAAAATAAATTGTGCTAAAAGAAAATAGGTACTTTGGTATTACCCTGTCAACGCTTGTGAAAATGTGCAAATTGTAAGGCAACATCATAATGAAAAGCAATTTCTCAAATAAACAGTCTGAACACATAAAATTAACCAAATAATAATAGCAAAAAGATGTAAGTGTAAAAATTTCGTAATAAAAAAGTATAAAAGTAATCATAACAATGTAAAAACTTTTATTTTTTTTTTGTAATATAATTCTTATAGTCAAAGATTACATAGTAAATAGGATAAAATTTGAGGCTATTGGTGCAGGAGCTACCTTTTAGTGATATTATCGGGTTTGGCGAAGTACCTGAAAAAAAATCCATTGTTCAATATCTAGTCAATTTTATTAAGAAGTGTTTTCCATTCAGTGAGATTATTGCAGGAGTTTTGGGTAAATTGTGTGAAACAACTTAAAAAGAAAGTTTATTGATTTTTTTTTTTTTTTTTAGCAGTAGCTTTAAATGTACTCTTCTCTGGAAATACATTCAATTTGACTAATATTAGAGAATCTATGAAATATTGTACAATTAGTTAAAAAACTGTAATAACTTTTTTTTAAAAATATTTTAAAGTTATGTAACCCTTTAAGTTTGTAAAAATAACTTTTCTTGGTTTGTATTTTATCAGGTTTATAATGTAATGTTTTTAAAAAATGATAACTATATAAATATTGTTATTTTGTTGTTATAAATATTGTTATAAAATACACAACGAAAGTATTTTTATTTAATTTCAAGCAATATTAATATTTTTATTTAAATGCACAGAATTTTGGTACAAAGTATTGTACATTGTTAGATTATTCTCATTTATACTACGTCTTTCATCACTTAGTAAATTTTTATACTTGGAAAACGATCTTTCTGCATCAGCGCTGTTTGTAGGCCCCGACAAACATCGAATTGCCAAATTGGATATCGTTCGGCCTTTGATTTCCAAAACTCTATCAATTTTCCTTAATCAACGTGCAATTCCTTCAAGGTTGTGTAAGAATTGAATTCCCTTATCAATTCTTCGTCATCCTCAATCATTGGGATGTGTTCAATAACTCAAGAATTGTCCTCTTCATTTAAAACACTTAAATACTTATATTGTCAGGGATCAAAAACTCGAGATGCTTTAAAAAAGTTTGAGACTGGCTGGCGAAATCTTTGTTTATCGCTGCTGCTGCTTTCAAAAAAATAGTTTTTTATTTTTTCTTCACACCGTCTTAGAGCATTTTTTGATTTTAAGTGCTCACAGCGTTTTAATTTGCTTTCCAATACTTTTGAGAAATCATATATTTTGTTGTAAATAATATGGGAACTAATTCTTTGTTTCTCAAATAAAGTCAATTGATTCAAAATTAATGGAGCATATTTTTCAATTTCTTTTAAATCAGTATTCAAATTTGAATCATGACATTCTTTACAAATTGTGCTTAAAACTGAGCTACGACGATTTTCTTTTTCCTTATCGAAAAATTCAGCGTACATATCCAAATAATTTACATGGAATAAACAAGCTTCAAACCAGCTGTTCTACCTAGTTTGCACAGGAACTGGTGGTAAAGAAGCTTTTTTGACCCTTTCCATCAAAAATGCTCGAAAGCGACCTTTACGTGAAGGACACGCTGTGAATGCGCGCTTGATATGAACTACAAAGCTATTTACATTTTCAAACTCATTTTGCCGTATTTCTCCCAAGAGATTTAAAAGATGAGCATTGCAAGCAACATGAACAGAATTTTAAAAACAGCTTTTAGGCTTTTTTCCAACTTTTTGTTCATATAAGATGCGTTGTCAGTTACAAAAGATGTAATAGCATTAAAGCGAAGTCTGTAATTTTGGCAACACTGAATAATTGCTTCACTGACAGATTTAAAATTCACACTTTCAAACGCAATACTTTCAAGAAAAAATGAAAGAATCGTTCGTATCGTTCTAATAGTTTTGTATTTCCTTTCGTTCGAAAAGTTCCATTTTTGAACTGCTGACATCGCTCAAAAGCAGTTGCGTTAATCGTATGGCTCATATTTTTAACTAGCAAACTTACATCAGCAGGGTTTGAAAAAAAATGGGACTAGCTTTTAAAATATAAACTAAGCTTATTCCAAGAAGCTTTCTTTATAACTCTCCTGCTATCAGACCAATGAATAAGAAAGGCTTCAAATATTCTTTTTGTGACAAAGTCATGTGTTTCTAAACACAAAGGCCTAGTTAACAAAATATCAAAAAAAAACCTCCCCCTTCTGTGCTATGAAAATTCAAACATTCTTCATTCAAACTACTAGTTACAAAAGTCTTATCTCCCTCTCCTCTAAGAAACTGAGCCCCTATTTAAGAAATCACAAGAAGCTGCCTAGGAGAAATTGTCTGGATATGTACAAAGGTAGTAGAAATTTCACTGCCCAGTGCAATAGCCTGTGTAACAATTTTTATGTCAAATATTTGATTTATGACATTTTCCCTCTTTTGTGGTTCCAATTTCTTTTGTACTCTTACTGACTTCAGGAAGGTAATCCTATCAGTCTATCACCCTCCCTAAGTGTAGAAAGACCACCTTACATGACAAGATGGGGATTATCTCTTATCTCTGAACTATTTTCTTGTCATTTTTCTATTGATTCACTCCTCTAAATATCTAATCAATTTTATATGTTCAATATAAGACTTCAGGAAAGTAAAAAATTCTGTTCAATAAAAATAATAAATAAAAAATGGGAGAAAAAAATCAAATTTTAAGCAATTTTCGCCAAAATTAAAACATATTGAGAAATTCGCTGACTTTAGAAAAAAAGGGGACAATTTTGCAGAAATCATCGTGGAAATTCACGCCACCACAGACCTGCAGCCCTACTTATGGGGTAATGGAAAGGCTGATAACCTTGCCAAAGAAGCATCTCAGACCTGCCAACTCTCCTGCTTTTAGCAGGAGTCTCCTGCTTTTGCCTCAAATCTTCGCCCTCAGGCCTTCATTGTGTTTTCGCCTGCTTTTTTCTATTTAGTGCATGATAGAGGGGAAAAAAAAACAATTTGTGCAATTTTCTTCCCAACTTGTGCTTCAGATCATGCTGGGCATTTATTTAGAAAAATTTTCCCCGATAGCAACATCGCTAAAAATTATGATGTGAGCGAACCAAAACAACAGCAATAACTGATGAAATGGTAAAATCAGAGAGGAAATATATCTTGGATACCATTAGGCAAAATGTTTTTTCGCTTTCTATAGATAGCAGTTTTTTTAAATAATGCTAAATCAGCAACATCTGCAGTTTTAAAACAGTAGCTGTTTAAAAAAAGTAAGAAATACATTTATAAAGTATTGTATTCATTATTGACATATTTTGTTAACTTTGAACCTCTTTCTAAATTTTAAAAAATCAAAAGATGTGTTTTAATATAATTCTATAGAACCTTAAATTTTTTTAGTAAGAACACATATCTTTATTAGTCAGTGTCAGAATCTTATTGTGATTGATCTATTTTATGTAATGTAAATAATATATTTTGAAATAAACTTCTTGTAGGAAATGTGAATCAGGTTTAATTTTCAATTTTGCGCTATGTCGTGATACAGAAAGAGTCTCCTGCTTTTTTATTTTCTAAGGTTGGCAAGTCTGCATCTCTATTGGAGCCCCCTGTGTCGCCCACAAATTTGAGAAATGTTAAACAAATAGTGAAACTAAAGCTTCGAAGTCTCCAGGTTTCTTCCAACAGAGAGCATGTTTCTGGAAAACAAAGTTCTGGAAGAATCTTCATGTCTGTGTAGATATGGTTTATAGATATGCATAGTATTGAGGCAGTTTTAATAGGTTCTAAGTATACTGACTAGAGGTTTTTGGACCATAATAGTATATTTGTAAATTTACTAAAACTGCACCGAATACCATAACATCAGCAGAGCAAATAATCAAACAGTTTTGAAATTATAAAAGAGACAAGCACACACAAACTTCTTATTTTATTGTTACAGATTACAACTTTTCAACCCCTATTTAACTCTCTTAGAGGTAGAATATCAAAAACATCCTTCCTTAGTGGGTGTCTAAGTTGTAAAAGGACTCTAATTTCCAAATTTCATGTTTCTAACTTTAGTAGTTTAAGCTGTGCAATGATCAATCAGTTAGTCAGTCAACATATTTGTATGCATAAATTGCTCCAATGGGCAAAATCGCTCCTTGAGCTGCTCCATAATCAATGAGAATTGCTGTAACATACACTTATTCATATTGATAACTGCAAATCTGCTTTACTTTAATTTTTTTTTAAAATTATGTATCATTGTGTATTATATTTATTTACAAAATTAAATCTCGTATCTTTCGAGACTTGTATTCATAACATCAATGGTAAGGTTACTTTTGCATTACAATTATACAACTTATTGAAAGTAACGGCAAAAGAATTAATCCATGTGTATAAGCATAAGTGTAATAATGTTACTTTTGTTAATTATTAACTATGTTTATAAAAAAATGCATTATTATAATTTTAAAAATATTAATAACAAAAATATTTGAAGGAGCAGCCATATAAATGAGGTAATAGTAAAGCAATTATGTTTGCTTATTTAAACAAATTTTTATTAAAAAGAATTTTTAAAAAAATAAAATAAATAAACAATTGCCAAAATAACAATGTCTGCTGCTCATACTGAGACATCATAATGAGATTGGGGCTGAAGTGATGAAGTGCAACTTTGTTCTCTATGTTTGTTTAGGTTGTCAGGAGATTAAGAGAAAGACAAGAACCTGTAATTTTATTTGGTGAAACAGAATTTGAAGCTTTTCAAAGGTTAAGGAGGTTAGAAATCCTAGAACCTGAAGTTGATCGTGGGTTCAGAAATGATTTTCAAGAGGCTATGGAAAAAGTTGACCAGGCTTATCTAGATGAATTATTGAAAACTCAAGGCAGTGTTGAAGATGGAAAATCTGTGAATGATGTAAAAGTAGAGGAGGAGAGCACATCTATGGAAGAAATAAAGGTAAAAAATATTTTCGTTGTCACAAAATAAGTTTTAAGTTATTTACATACAGTACATAGAACTTTGATTATAACCTATGCCTTCGGGACAAGAGGCTTGTTAAAAAATCGAAATTGTCAGATAATTGGTAAGTCTTTTTAAGTTGATGTTTTAATGTATAAGCATTAAATTACTCAAAAGAAATAGTAGCTATAGTAAAGGTTTTATTTAAACTTTTTAAGAAATTTTTTTATGAAAGTAGGCTTTATATAAAAAAAAGATTTATTTTCTGTGAAGTTCTGAGCAAAGTGTAAAATAACTTTTAAAAAATTATTTTAAAATTTTCAAACTATTTATGTTAACGATGAATAATAAAATAATCAAAATAATTTGTCAAAGAAATCACAAAGCATAGTATGAATTTCAAAAAGTGACAAAAAAGTCATCTCAAACCTTGTAAGTGTAAATATATTTTTGTGTAGAACGACAAACAAAGTGTTATTTTCACTCTAAAAATATGTTAGCAATATTTTACTTCATAAATTATTGAATCAATAACTGTTTTATTAACATTAATTTAGGCTGAGTTAAATATGTATTGGATTTTTGATACAAAATAAAATTATTAATTTTAAATGTAATCAATATTAAAAAAAGTACTATTTGTAAGTTTTTGCACAAAGGTCCCCTAGATGTTTTTAACACTCACCAGGGGGGTAGGGGATAGCACCTATGTTGTGAACCTATGTATTAAACAATGATCTAAATCACATTTCTGAGGACACATACAGAATAAACTTCAATTTTTAGAGATGTTGATTTTTTTTTTTCTGAATAATTTTCTTTTTACTCTGACTAAAAAGAGATGTAAAAGTTTTTTTTCCCCATTATATTTATACAACAAATTTTATTTCTCTTACATGAAGACACGAATGTATAGAGTTTGATAAAATATAAACATGTGTCAGACCACTTGTTCGAAAAAAGGAAATCGGATTTTAGTGTATTAAATTACCTAAAATTTTAGAACATACTTGCAATCTCAAAATATTTTATTATGTGTTTCAGACTGAAGCTAAAGAGAAGCTTGGTAAAGGAAATGACAGTGATGATGCTAAAGTCATCTTAAAATTTTTACGGGTAAGAAACTTCTTAAAATAATTTAATTTTAAGACTGATTTTTTAAATTAGTTACATAAAATCTATTAGCTTTCATTTTTAACTGTAAAAATTCTATTTCTGTTGTAATAGTGTTTTGAATTGTTTCTGATTTTCATTGTTATCATTGACACATTAATTGCTATTTGTGAACAAGTACATTAGCTTTTAGAAGTTTTCAATCTCATAATAAAGTACTCATGTACTTTTTTACTATTTAAAAAGTAAACAAATATGATATGTAACCATTATTTAGACAAATTATTTCCATCATTTTCGTAAATAATCATAATATCATTTAGGAAAAATTTGGGTCCAGTGATAAACTGTTCCCAAATTATATTATCTCAAGCATATGTTCACAATCCTTTTCATTTTATTTAGACAAATTATTTCCATCATTTTCGTAAACAATCATAATATCATTTGGGAAAAATTTGGGTCCAGTGATAAACTGTTCCCAAATTATAGTATCTCAAGCATATGTTCACAATCCTTTTCATTTTAAAAATGGATCTTTTATGAAATTCTTACCTCTAAAAATTAAATCAATTACGTCATAAATTCACAATTTTAAATTACATTACTTTAAAAAACTTTTCTTAAAAAAAAAATCATTCCAACAACATTTTGATCTGGTTTTTCAGATTTTCTAGATCACTAAAGAATATCAATTATTAATCATTTACAAAAATCATTTTATATTAGATAATTATACTTTTTAAAAAAGAAAAATAGTAATTAAACACATTTCATAAGACTTTTGCTAAAAGACTTTACATATGTATAGTCTTGGAGTAATTAATTCAACTCTTATCAGATAAAAGATTAATACAAATATGATGGAGCAGAACAATTCATGAATGTTCATTAGAATTGCACTTAGCAAAAAGAATTAAAAATAAAAAAACATTAATCCAACTCTCACAAACAAAACAAAAAAAAGATCAGTGTAAGTATAATCAATCAGATATTCCCCCTCCCCCCAATTTCGGAAAAATCTAAAGGTATATATATTATATATTACATGACCAATTCATAAATTAAATTCCACAGCATACTCATTGCATTGTTGAAATAAATATACTTCAGGATTATACAGTGGCTGTAGCGTTTAAAATAACATTTTAGTTTTTAACTTAGTGGTGAACAGCCACTGGGCACGCAAGGCCTACTGTGCCCATCCCAGTTATCTTACCTTAGATGCAGGTGCTGATATACCAGTTGGGTGGTCAGTCCCCAGTGTTTCTACTAATCTTTAATACAATCTAGACCCCAAACATGTTGATCTTTTACAAAACTGTAACAAATATTATGATTTTTTACTGTCACAATTTTTTTTTAACACCGCGGATCACATTAGTTTATGTTTTATTGCTGCTTTTGGTCTGTTTTCATTGTTTTGTTCTGTTTTATAAAATTAGTTGTAATAAAAAATTTACTTTTCTGTTGTAGTTTTTAATGCAAGTGTGGGGTCAAAAACTAAATTCTCGTTCAGAGGGTGAAAAGACAGGTATGAAGGGGAAAATGGCATCGGCCACCTACACTCAAACTCAAGACTATATAAGACCTCTATTTCGACGCCTGAAGAAAGAAACTTGTCCTGAAGACATTTTAGAACATCTGGTTTTAATTGTTAAATATATGCTGGACCAGAATTATGTGGAAGTAAATATGTTCACTGAGTTATAATCTAATTATTTTAAAAGTTTTTCGAAATTCTTACATTATTTACCTTCTTATAGTCTTCACTATTTGATTTACATTCAAGTTTTAGTTAATTTTTTATAAATCTTCAAACACATGAATTGGGAACATAATAAAATTTTGTTTATAAGTATGATGTGGTATGCTCTCAAGAATATTGCTAAAAGCAATTATCCTACTCTCATTATTACAGGTTGCAATGACGCAATTTTAAAATGAAAGCATAATTTTTTTATTTTTTTTATCAAATAAACTGATTCTTATTGTAAATAAATTTAAAGTTGGATTGTTTGTAGCATGTGAAAGGAAAAATGTAAAGTGGAATTATAACTTCGATTTTGTATTTCTTTTTTTAATATTTTCAAACTAATATTTTATTAATTAAATTATCTATTAATTTCTATTAGTGGAACATTAACATTTTTAAAAATGAATATTTTACTATGAGTAGTTAAATTTTTTTCTTTCTAATTTTAAATAGGTTCTTTAGATGTGTACTATTATTCGATGAATAGGTGACACAATTATCTTTCTCGTGCAAGTTTTCATGATCAAAATAGACAAGAAGTCAGTTTTAAAGTGTTTTTTTTCTAATGAAAGTTTGATGGAAAAAAGTAATTGAAGAAATGGGGAAAGGAGATTTCCAAATTATATGAGAATCTTTTACTTCGAAGAAGTAGTTTGAAAAATAATCTAAGTGTTTCATGATAAATTTTGATAAAAATAGCTTGGTTACTATTTTTTTTCTATCGCTAATGTTAGGAATACTAAAACAAAAATTTGAAGGAAATTTTTCTTTTTTCTTTTAAATTTGTAGTATGTTTATTATACAAAAATGCCAAATATATAAAAATCTAAATGTTGAATTTTTTGTCCCTTATGTTAATTTTTTATTGCACTGTAATAATCACCTACTTTGTATATTTTGTGTTCCCACCAACATTATAACTGGAAAATGCTGCTCAAAACTTGAGTTGAAATATTCATTTAAATTTATTGTGTAGAGGACAGTATTTCTACCCGAGTTACATAATGAACACTTTAACCATAAATAATATTCCAGGAAATGTTTTATAATGAATTACATTGCAATAGTAAAGATTTTTTTCCCCGTATAAAAAGAAAATGTGCTCTTAAAATTATTTAAATTGCCTGCATACTTCTATAAACTGATTTGATATATTTCATATTTATTCCAAATGACTTAATGTTCTGTAAAAAATTTTCTTTTTCAATTAACCTTAAGTTAATCAAATAATTGCATTTTGTTTTATTTATTAGTTGCTGAAAGCATTTCGATTGTTTTCTTAAATGACCAGTCATTAAATGCGGTAGTCAAATTCTTTTAGTTGGTAAAAATTTAGATGATTTAATTTGATTTCTAAGTTACCTTCAGTGTTTTTATGGGAAAGGTGGTTAATGTTTACTGAATACTAAAGCACATTTCCCTACAATGTGGTTTGAACACAGTAAATATTAAAACAATCAATTGAATCACCATTCGTTCTTTTTCAAACAGCAATATACTATTTCATGATGTAGAATAATAAAAAAATGAAAAATAAAGAAATACGATTTAAGAAATATGTATATTTTGTATTAGTTTAATAAGCTATGTGAAACTATAATTTTGAAGTTGGGAATAGCATTTAACTCTGTGTTTTATGATGTATTGAAGAACTTTCAACTTTAGTCTTTTTCGTTTTTTATTGAAAATGAATGGGTAAAAGAATTACTTAGAAAGAAAAAATAGCCTAAGATTTTGTTTTTGAAAAACTTAAAATTTAGATATGTTATTTAAAAAGTAAGTAAGCTTATAAATTTGAAATTTTGCGTTATGTTATGATTGTTGTAAGGGTAATTTTTTACTTTTAGGCAAATGCTGCATACTTGCAGATGGCAATTGGTAATGCCCCTTGGCCTATTGGTGTGACTATGGTGGGTATTCACGCAAGAACTGGTCGAGAAAAGATTTTTTCAAGAAATATTGCCCGTATCCTTTCTTAATACTTTCTTTTCTTTTCAAAGTATTTGTGACAAATTAGCTCGTACTATAAAATTTTCTTTTAATCTATCCAATTTATTTCATTGTATTAAGAGCTTTTTCTGATAATAAAGCTATTATTATTTTCATTTGCATAATTATTTTTTCAAAGTTATAATTTTGTTCATAATTCAATGTTTCACTTTCGCCATGTCATTAAATATTAAATAGTTCAAGTTCAAGAATTATAGCTTTTAGACAAATTTCGTATTGGTTTGTATTATTTCTTATAAATGTAATAAAGTTATACATAAGCGTACGTTATGTTAATTATTTCTTTAAACAAGTAATGCATAGATCCTTAATAAATGTTAGAATAAATATTTTAAGGTAATAATTCTCAGGTATTTTTTTTTTTTTAAAATTGGTTCTCTTAAATTTTTATTTGGTTTTACTTTAGGCAAGGCATGGTAAAAACCTTTGTTTTAATTCAATGATTAGAAATTGTCATAGTCATAATATTTTCTCTGTTATATCCCTCCTTCCAAGTTAAAATTTACTTTGTAATAACCAATGTCAATGCTTCAAAATGTCAGATGTTAAATTTTTGAAATTATGGAGTTACAAAAAGTGTTGAATTAAATACTTTTATGTCTATGACTTGGCATTAGTTTGATGAAAGCAGTTTTTTGCCAAATTTTTGCTATTAAAGTTATCACCATTATTACTCAAGTGCACAATATTTGACTAATATTGACCTTTGCTTTAGGATTTCATAAACCACATGAATATAAAAAGCGAGCTTGCATATTTCTTCTTTTTAAAGCAATTGCACACGTTGACTAGTAAGTAAAAAATTTCATTGTTAAGTAAAAATAGGTTATGCTTAAAAGTAAAAATAGGTTAAGTAAAAATTTAAAACATAAATTGTGCAATAATAATTTCCTTTAATATTTAGACGTGATTTTTGCATGAGGCTTTTTTTAAGAAGTTTTGCTGGGAAGGTTTTTACAAACTTGTATAAAAGTTTAAGACTAGTAGCCTATTTCTATATTATAACACATTAAACTATATGTACAGACTATTCTAGATTGCATCATAACCTTTGGTTGCTATCGATAAATGTTCCCATCAAATAAATCCCTAACTCTTTGTTGAGTAATCTGTGGACAGTGATATTGTGCAATTATCATATTTATGAGGAACCCTCACTTAACAAAAATAGTGCCTCTGCTTAAAGTTGGCCCATTTAAACGTAAACTAGAAAATCTGGGATCATGTAAACAAGACAGCTCTTTGTCAAGCTGTCTGCAAAAACATATCTGGAAAAAAAATGCATATAAATCCATAGAAAAGCAGTTGCCCAAGAAAAACTATTATATATTAAGATTCATGTTATCTAAAAGATGGTCATATGATCTCCAACAACCTCAATGGTGAAGATTAAACATATGTCTAACTGTAGGGAAGTCTCATATAAACTAGAAAGGAAATCTCAGCTTATTCAAAGCATGAAAAGAAAAAGTGTAGTTGCATATAAACCTTTGCCCACAATGGTCTTTTATATTCTTTAAAAATTTTCAAAACGTGTATTTATTGTATAATTATTTTAATGTATCTGCGAAAAATGTAGGCAGAATACCTCTCATTGTTTCATTATATATATTAGTCAAAGTTGATTCATTACATATATTAGAAAACAACGTTTACTACTTTGGATTTTCCCAAATTTGGATCTGTCTTACAAATTATGCATCTTACTTTGTAAATATTGGATTTTAAAATTATTTGGATTCTTAGTTAATTACATGATTCTTGAATCTTTTTTTTTTATATTTAATTTCCTGATTTGTACCAACCTTAACTAATTTGCAGATGTACTCAATGATGAAACTCAAAGAAAATTTATTCAAGTATGGAATGATTTTTTCTTTTAGTTTAACATAAGAAGTTTAATAATTAAAAGATTTTATTGATATGCTCTTTATAATTTTGCAAAGCTTACAAATGTTTTGCACATTATTTTATGGTATTTCTGTGATTCAATCTTTTTTCGAATAATAATTTTGTATTTCAAGTCAAAATTTTTACTTAAAAATATAATCAATATTAGTTAAATAAAATAATTTATTTATAAATAAAAGACATTTTTCAATTAATTGTGCAATTTTCATATAAAATTGTGCATTGCACAAAAATTTTGAGCACAAAATTTAACATTTCTAGGTTTCTGCTTATGGCTTTTTTTAATTTAAATTTATTGAACTAGTAAAGTAAATTTTTGTAGATAGATTTTAAATATGTTATTGAACAAATTATTCTTTTTTCTGGGTGGAAATACCTAACTGTTATTTTTTTTAATATAAATATAAAAAAACGTGGGGTCACTTGCCCCTACTATCCTTTAGATGAGAAAGCATATCTATGATTGTTTATATCTCCCTTATATTTCCTCATTCTTTTTTTTAATGCATAAGGTAAAAGCTTCTAAATATTTTACGTATTGATTTTTGACATTTAAATAGTAGTGAATAGTGACGCATATTTTGTGTGACGTTTCAGAAGGTAGTTTGTCCACATTATCTCATTTTCTCCCATTTTAATTCATAAAAGAATTTTTAGTGATAGTAGTTTATTATTTATTGCTTATTTGAGTCTTTCATTTTCTTTTTAAAATTAAAATAAAAACAATAACGAAAAAATTATTTTAATCAAATTTTTAAAATTTTTTTTTCTCAAAATCATTATGTTCTTTTGATCCCCTAGGCTTCTGTTGCCTCTTGTACTAGTGTAATATCTCTAAACAGACTACTATAAATGACTATTCGTTTAAGAAGATTATATAAAAAAATAATAACCATAAAGCATTAATAATAATTAAATAAACCAAAATGTCAAGCTTTAATTTGGTCTAGCATATGGAATATTTTCTTGAATTAGTAATGCCAGTATAATTTTCTCTGTAGCTTTTTTATTAAACCAGAAATCTTTCTTCACAATTGTCATTTAATTTTTTATCTTTTTAGGGTTTGAAAAGACTGATGACTCAATGCCAGAGATTTTTTCCTACAGATCCCTCACGATCTGTTGAATACAATGCTTAAAAAGAAACTCAATTCTTTTTTTTCTTTTCTTTTTTTTGTATCATATGTATATAATGTGTGTTTGTTATTGTGGTTTTGTATGTGGGAATGCATTAAATAATTTTATTTCATTGAGTCTTGTATTACATTTCTTGAAACAACATTTTATGTATGAATAGGAATTTTTTTTCATTTTTCTTCTTTATAATAATTTTTTTTTCTTTATAATAATTTTTTAATTTTTTTTTATTTGTTAGCTTATAGTATAATAGTTCTTGACTTTAAAATTTCAAAACTGCAGTGTTCAGTTCAGCAGTAGAATGGCTTCTCACTTAATAAAATATGTTGAAATTTTTGCTTTAAATAAACTGCATAATAAAAAGTCCTTTCCTATAATATTGTCATTAAATGCAAAAGAATGAAATTTATTGCAACCATAGTTAGATAATATAGACGCACACTGTACTCGAATACATTGGCAGATATTCTCCAATTTTGCAGATACTTTTTTAATATTTATTGTAATATTTAAAAAAAAAAATTATCGTGCAAAAAAAAAAAAACGTTTACAGAGGAAAAAATATAATAAGAAGCAGGCAAAAACATAACCATAATTTATACAAGGTAAAAAAGCTGTTTAGTTGTATGGTTGCTGCTACCGAAGAGAAAAGATAAATCTGTTCATTTTTGCCCAAGAATTAGTGATCCCATCATTAGCAGATGAGCAAACAACAAAAACAATTACAGTGCCAGTAGGAAATCTTTTAATGTAATTTCGTTTGTTAATAAAAATGAAACATTGTTGCCCAAGTTGGACACAAAAGTTAAATATGGTTTTTGCTGTGAAGAATTACGTGTGCAAATTTTTAGTATGATAATAATTACTTAAGACGAATGCAGTTATTTATTTTTATACATAACTATTTATATTAACCCTTTGCTTGCTGGTACAGCATATGTACCGGTAGTAAAAACTCCTCTCATTGCGGCACTGGATCAGCAGTTGTACCAGTGGTTCTCTTCCCCTTTTCTCCAAGACCGCCATCGCACCTGTCACAGGGCTCCCACGGGTCTGGGAAAACCTGGAATTGTTAGGGAATTTTATTTCAACTCCAAAAATCAGGGATAGTTGCAATTTTCTCACTAAAACCTGGAAAATTCCTTCATTATTCCTGGAAAAAACCAGTCTTAAAATTTTCAGTAACAATTCTCAGTTATTGAGGTTCGAGTTAAATAATTCTAACATCTATTACAATTATTTATTGTAAAAATTTTACATTTTAGACATACTGAAATGCTTCCTTCCTCATATAATGATATTTATTTTGCACAAAAAATCTAATACTTGGCATAACAAATAATAGAATCCAAATTTTCTGATGAAGAATTTCGTAGTATAGATAAAATATGGTATGGATTTTCATTGAAATATACCTGGAAAAGTCAGGGAGTTTTATTTCTGAAATTGAGAGGGAACCCTGTGTCCTTTCTTCAAGAACCCCTTGTAATTTGGTGACCCTATTGTTAAAAAAAAAGACTTTATGTGCCGTTACTTTCGATTCAAATTGGTTGGTAGATTTTTCACTTTTGATTATTAGTTGGGGAGTTTTAAGGAATGAGAATGTCGTACTTTTTCTTTGTAGTACTAATTACATTTCATTTGAGATCTTTTCAGCAACGATATTTTGCGAATCCTAGTTTTTTTTTTTTTTTGGTTAATTTCTTTGTTAGTTATGTTTATTTTTTGGTTAGGTTTTTAATTTTATGATAATATTTTAATAAAATTTTTATATACGTTTTATTTTTGAATTTGTTGCTTCCGTTTGGTATTGTATTATTCTTTTTTCATGGAAATTTTTTTTCACATTTCAAGATTCGACGTAGAGTGAAACCACTCACTCAAGAAGAAATCGATTAGTTAATGAATGATTTCGATGTTGAAACTTACACGTATTCTGAGTATGAGGAGGAAGAAGAAAAGAATGTTCATGAAATTGATTGTGATGGTGAATTTTTAAATACTCAGCAATTCTCAAATGTATGACTTCAAAGTTTCAGAAACAAAGTTAATTAAAAAATGTACCGCTTTCATCTTACTAATTCAGATGATCATATACCATCGAAACCAGTCTAGAAATTCTACTCATTAATTAGAAAGAAAAAAAAAAGGTACAAATTATATATTTAGTTAAACTGAATTTTTTAGAAGTTCTATAAATATTTACACTCTCTTTATATTTACACTCAGTTCTTTTAATTTTGTAAAAACAGTTGTTTAAAAATCATGGAAAAAGTTAAAACTTATTTCAGGGGAAATTTCTCATTCCATGATTTACCCTTCTGTGTCTGGTAAAACAAATACAAAATCACCGAATGAAAGTACCGAATGCTAACGATTTGACATTTCTCGAGAAATAAACAGTATTAAATTTTAACTAAATAGTTTAAAGTAAAATCGTTAATTATTACGTATGTGACCGATAAAATATTTGGTATTCGTGAGCTGGAAAGTACTTTATAGTATTGAAAAAATTCCATAGTGTGATATTTCAAAATATTTTTTAATATTTTATACGTTTGTTTTAAAAATTTAGTAACATTATTGAAAACCTATAAATATCACAATTTCAACTTTATTCTTGTTGCCCCTGTCTAAAATAGTTATCCTCTAAGATTTTAAATTATATTAATATTAACAAAGCAAAAAAATTATATTATTAAAACAGGATATTTTTCTTTTTTTTTTACTATAAGTAATATCCAGTTTTATAGGGTTTAAAGGAAAATCTAATTAAACGTTTTAAACTCTAAATCTAACGTGCACAAAAAGATCGAAGGATACGTAATTTTTTTCATTGGTAATTTTATTGAACCGAACTTTTGAAACCGCGAATAAAAATTATTTTTCTTTAAAAAAAATAAAAATAGCATTTATATTAATTTATTCAGAAAAAAAAAAATACTGTTGAAAACTGAAGTTTTTTTAAACTATTTGTGGAAAGAGGAGAGAGCATCTATCAGAAGGTTTTGAATGCTTGACCTTGAACAGGAAGTTTAGTTGCAATCAAACAATTTCTACTTTTCATATATGATAAATTACTGAACTATTTTAGAAAGGTATTGTTCCCGCCTCTTACTTCAAGTTTTCAGAGAAAAATTTTTCTTTCAAGTTCCAAGAAAATCTTTCCATTGAGAGCTTTAGAGTTTGTCATAATTAAGCACAAAATAAATTTTATTCCTTCTTTAAAGATAATGGATACTAAAATATTCCTGCCTCTTCCACAGCAGGTGAAGTGCCATTTCCTGCTTTTTGTAGCGTTATCACCCAGAAAATGTTTTTGATGGTCTCTTATTTATTATTTATTTGGTTTTTGTCATTTTTAAAATTCTTAACAATAGTTATTCCAAACACCTGAAGAAAGACCACACAGTGACCAAAGGAAATGTATGTTTTACAATCATTATACCAATAGATAGACGCATCTGATAACAATTGATGACTTGAAAATTTTCATACACATACCTCAATCATGAAATACTTCAACTCAGCAGATACTTTTTTTTTTTTTTTTTTTTTTTTTTTTTTTATAAAACCTTTCCTGCTCCTAACAGAAATTAAAATAAATAAGAGATTAAGAAGAATATTCTTTTTTGAATTTTAAAAAAATAAGAAAGTAGGAGGAAACCTATCAGTTTAAAATTACACTGATAACTAAGGCCCGGATTTTGATGACATTTGCATTTTTGGACATTTTTTGTCCTTTAGAGCATTTTTTTAGATTTGTGGGGCATTTTTCTTTAAATTTTGAGGCATATTTTGCATTTTAAAGCATTTTTTAAATTTTTTGTTAATTTTTCCAATTTTTATTATTTTTTATCATTTTTTATTATTACGCTGGCTTCCAAACAATGAAGAAAATCTCTCGGATATTAACAGGTGAAGCAACATCTTTTCAAATTGAAGAAGAATTGTCAGTAAGTGAGACCGTCTTTTTCAAGTACGCACCAATAACATCAGTAGACGTTGAAAGAAGCTTCTTCAGGTATAAAAAATAACTTTCAGACAATTTACGCTCGTTTACATTTCAAAATATTAAAAAAAAATTAATAATCTAATGTAATTCTGATATTTAGTAATATTATGAGATGGAAGTTGTTATATTCATTAAAGTTTCTATACAAAATGAAAATGTTTTGGAGTCAATATATTTTCCTTTTTTTTGTTATTTTAGGATATAAAACATATTTTTCAAACTTTAATGAACGTAGAACAAGTATTGTATTGCTTTATATTTTTTGAAATGACTCATAATAATTTTAAAGAGTAAAAAATTGTTTTAGTTCAATATTTTTACCTTATTTAAGTCATGTCATAAGGCGTTTTTAGCGCAATTTTCGCATTTTAAGGGCATTTTTTGCACTTTTAAAGGGCATTTTTTGCACTTTTTAAGGGCATTAATTGAGATTTTTTAGGTCATCAAAATCCGGGCTCTACTGATAACTATGTTTATTAGAAATTATGTGTTATTATGTTTATTTAGAAAAAGTACGTTATTGTGTCGAATACCGTAATTTTATCAATAATTGACAAAAATTAATTACTGTATTTGAGGTTATCTCTTTGAACTGCTAAAGGTCAGTTTATGAAATTAGTTTATTACTGGTTAGTTTATAAAAAATACTGTCTCTTTGAAACATTAAGTTCAAAAATTCAAAACTTTTTATAAAACCAAAGTGGGAGCTAAATATTTAAAAAAAAAAAAAATCAGTTGTCTTTAAAAAAAATTAAGCCACTAATTTTAATTTTGACAGGTTGTGGGTATCCAGAGTTTGGAGGGGATGCGAGATAGTGTTCGGCAGGTCTTACTGCGTAATATGCGTTGTTCTCGAAATCGGTGTTTATATATTTTTCATTGCCAAACTCTACTTTATTCTACTACTACTGTTTTTAAGAATATAGCTGTAATAACTTATAAATATAAAAAATTGCAATCCTTTTTTTTTTATTGAAAAAAATTGAGGACTCCTCTTAGAATATTTTTCATTTTTTCCACCCAGAAATTAACTTATAATCCAAGCTAAAAAAAAAAGGGAGGATTCTTCCAAAGAACTAACTTACAAGATTTTTTTTTCTTTAGAAAGCTTTCTTATGTCATTATAAACCAGTGGTTCCCAAATGGTGCTCAGCGGAACCCTAATGCTCCGGGAAAAACTTAAAAATGTTCCGAGACAGAGTTTTTTTTTTTTTTTTTTTTTTTTTTTTTTAAGGTAGTAATGATTTGGAACTTTAATTATATGCGAATCATCTAACCAATACTCCATTACTTATTTAATATTTCAATTGCCTTTATATCAAATTATTTTAAATAAAATGCCAATAAAAAATAATTACAAGTTTTTTTTTTTTTTTTAAATTTAATATTTTCAAAAAAGTATATTGAATTAATTATTAAAATGAAATGCATTTGTGATTCCCCTTCGGACTTTTCAAATCAAAATAATTATCCGTATTTAGCGTACAAATGTACACGAAAATATATACACCAAAAGCAAATTCCTTACTAGATTAAGATAAAGCCCCGTAACAGCGAATTTAACTGTCGTACATAAAATCTAATTTAAGATTATCAATGATAAATGCTTAAAATAATTCCACTTATTAAATATTTTAAAAATAAAAGAATATTTTTTCACAATTATCTTTATGTACTTTAATAAAGAAATAGGGGCTCCACCGAAAGTGGGTTGATCCTTAGGGTTTCCAAAGCTGGAAAAAATTGGGAGCCACTGTAAAAAGAATAATTGCAAACTCTCCCCTGAAAGTTATGGGGAAAATAGGCGTGATTTGAGGGAGAATTGTATATCCCTTATACAGGTAAGTGAGGTACTGTTTCTGATGAAGTTTTTACTCTGAATTAGAAGAGATTAATCACGCGTACACGAACCAATAGTTTAGAAGTTATAAGGGTTTTATGTAAAAATATACATTTTTGTACGTATTCCTACTTGTGCCTCTCACATTGCTATCTAAACAAGTGAGACATACTTTCTATGCATTTCCCCGCGCAGAATCGAATAAGGCTATACGCGAGGCAATAGAATGAATAGTTCAGAAGTTGCAAGAGTTTTTATGTATAAAAAAGTACTTCTTTTGATGTGTATTTTTGTGCACAATTACATTACTATCTAGGGATTATTATGAGCATGTAAGGTATTATTTTCGGTGCAATTTTTCACACTGAATTGAATGAGGTCTATACCGAGACGACCAAACTAATAGTTTAGAATTTATAAGCGTTTTATGTACAAAAAGTACTATTTTGGATATTCACTATTATCTTGCACTTATTTGCCATCTTACACTGCTATACAGAGAAGGGAGGTATTTTTTCCTATGTATTTTTTCTCGTTCAATTGAATAATGCTAAACATGAATCAAAAGGACTAGTACTTCAAAAGTTTAAATCATTATTTTGTATAAAATTTACGATTAATTGCCCTCATGAAGAAAACCTTATAACTTCAAAACTATTTTACCTATCATTTTGATCTATCTTATTAAATTCAGAGCAAAAACTTTCATTGGAAATGAACCTCATATGTCCAACTAGCCCTAAAGATAGCAAAACTAAAAGTGTGCATAAGTCATTAAAAAATAATAATAATAATAATATATATATATATATATATATATATATATATATATATATATTATTATTATTATTTTTAGAATCACATCATGTTGAAAGATACACGCAAAAACTATTGCTCCAGCATTATATACTAACAGAAAAGGCTCAGTCGCTGCATACCTTGTAACCCTACGCATTATGGAAAATCATTTAATGCTTCCTAATACGGAAGTAAAAGTGGGAAAGATTTTAAAAATAACTCCTCCTTTGAAATATAAATCTAATTATAATTCATTGGTATGTTTTCAGCCTTGAAGTCTTAAAATAGAATATCTCTACACCTATTCTTTGCCACAGACATTTTATGAAAAGAGTTTTAATGTTTTTATTAATACAAAAGTAATTTCTATAATCTTTGTATTATTTATATATATATATATATATTATATACAATAGTTTTAAAAAAATTCTGAGAATCTTTGTCAAGTTTAAATTATTTATTTATATTGATTTTAATTTTAAATATTATTTACGATAAGGTTAAGATTTATACCAACAATTTTACTTAAAATGCACCATTAACTTTTTCAGAATCCTCCAATGCATTTATGTAAATAATAATATTTAAACTTGAACAAAATATTATTAATAATAAATTCAAGCTTTCCATTAATCATAACTAAATTCTATTTTTTTTTTTCAATGAAGAAAGGAAATTCAACCGAGTTTAAAGTACCTTTTACCCTAAATAGCTTTACTTTCTTACTTAAAATCATAAATAAAAATTTTAAGAAAATATATAAAGCAAAAATATTTAATCTTTTTAAATAATTAATTGGAAATGCTACTAAGATCCTGAGTTTATTCCTTTCTTACAAAATTCGATTATTTTTTGCTAGACTAATTACATGCCTGATGTTTTAAAATTTTTATTGTGGAAAATAGATTTAAAGTTACTTTTTATATGCTTCATCAAAAATTTACTATGCACGTAGAGTTTAATGAAGAGCGTGTATTCAGTCAAAACAACCATTGCTCAAAACAGTAACGTTAAGCGGCAATCCATTAGTTTAAATAACACAAGGGGTACAGCTAAGTAATACAGAATTAGGAATACATGTATATTTGATGGCTTAATTCAAAACAACAGAGCGTAAAATTACTGCAGCTGCAAAAGCAGCCACTTCACTAAATTAAGACCCGAAGAATATTATATCTGCTCGTCAAAATATCTCCCTTTTTGCTGTATAATTTGTAAAATTAGCTATACAAAACTTCTGGCGCTATTTGCAAGCCATCGCGACACAGCTAAATGTCTAAAAATCGTGCTTAGAATAAGTGGGTGGTACTTAGAAAAATGGTGGTTTTTGATTGGTTAAGAAATGTCTAGGTCATATAGTAATATAGCCACTAAAAACGTTACACCAATTTAATTACCGTGGATCTTAATAACTAGTACTTCTAACTGCTCCGAGGAAAAGTTCGTTACATTTAATTGCTTTGGAGTTTCGAAAATGTAGCAACTTTAATGGCAGAGTACAGTTCTAAAAAAAATTTAAAATTCTTCAAATTTTACGATTGTATAGAAATTTAAATTTCAAAATTGATCTTTTGTTTAAAAATTAACTGTTTGAATTCAAAATGTTCTGGGACATCGTTTTGTATACGTTGGTGGCAATTGGTAAATTGGAAGCTACAACACCGATGACAACTATGCCACCTACTACACCACCTCCTATGAATAATTTTCATTTTGGTGCTGCGGCATCAAAACATCGAAGGGATAAAAAACTGGATGTAAAACCTTTAGCTGTAGTACATGGTAAGATTTATAATCTTAACCATCATTTATTTACCATTACTGGAATTCACATAAAGGTAAAATAAGTTTAAGGTGCCCCAAATGTAAAAATTGGTAGTAAAATAATTTATTAGCATACCACCCTAAATTATTGACCACGAAAAATCAGTAGGGTAAACCATAATTCCCAACTCTTTCAATTTCTCCAGAAGATTTTACTTTTACAATTAATCTGGAAACCACTTTAATGCATCCAAACTCGATTTATGCTCGAATAAATTCGATTTAGAGCTATTTTGAATACCGTTACGTTTAAATAATTTAAACACACTTATTGAACATCTATAATTCATGTGGTATTTACTATTATTGCCACCATAATGTTGCAAAATTCAAAATGTCTTTCATCCAATGTTTTATTTCACGATGTATGGGGTAGGGGCCGCTGCGCGGCCCAGGCACCCAATTTATTTTAAATAAAGAAACGAAAGAATGTGGTATTTACCATGGGAAAAGGGCCGTAAGTCCTCAGACGCCCAGTTCCACAACAACGAACGAATGTGGTATTTACCAGGACGCCTGGGTCATCACTTTAAGAGAGCCACGGACTTAGTAACTAGTCTTTTAACTATAACTACTTTTTATTTGATAATTCAATTTTAATCTTGCGCTCTCTGTTTTGTATACAAATGTATATAGCTTATTAGTAAGGCCCGGATTTTGATGACATTTGCATTTTTGGACATTTTTTGTCCTTTAGAGCATTTTTTTAGATTTATAGGGCATTTTTCTTTAAATTTTGGGGCATATTTAGCATTTTTAAATTTTTTGTTAATTTTTTCCAATTTTTATTATTTTTTTATCATTTTTCATTATTACACTGGCTTCCAAACAATGAAGAAAATCTCTCGGATATTAACAGGTGAAGCAACATCTTTTCAAATTGAAGAAGAATTGTCAGTAAGTGAGACCGTCTTTTTCAAGTACGCACCAATAACATCAGTAGACGTTGAAAGAAGCTTCTTCAGGTATAAAAATTAACTTTCAGACAATTTACGCTCGTTTACGTTTCAAAACATTAAAAAAAAATTAATAATCCAATGTAATTCTGATATTTAGTAATATTATGAGATGGAAGTTGTTATATTCATTAAAGTTTCTATACAAAATGAAAATGTTTTGGAGTCAATATATTTTCCTTTTTTTTTGTTATTTTAGGATATAAAACATATTTTTCAAACTTTAATCAACGTAGAACAAGTATTGCATTGCTTTATATTTTTTGAAATGACTCATGATAATTTTAAAGAGTAAAAAATTGTTTTAGTTCAATATTTTTACTTTATTTAATAAGTCATGTCATAAGGCGTTTTTAGCGCAATTTTCGCATTTTAAGGGCATTTTTTGCACTTTTAAAGGGCATTTTTTGCACTTTTTAAGGGCATTAATTGAGATTTTTTAGGTCATCAAAATCCGGGCTCTACTTATTAGTATTATCAATTTTTTTTTTATCTCGATTTATTTTGTATATGTATTCTCGTATTAATCTCGACTTGTTCTTACCGTGTTTGCCAATTTTATTATAATTTAATTTGTCATTTCGTATTTTCAAATTGAGTTCATCATAAGACTACCACCTGTTATTTCGCTTATAACTTACTCCTTTGGTGCCTGGCACTCTCTCTCCCTTCCATTATGTCCCCACTCCACATATTTTCCCATTATCGAGATATAGACCCAGACGAATCAGCTGATGCCTCTTCACTGCAGTGCACTGAGATAGACTATATTTCTAACCTTCTATTATTCTTCGTTAGAGGGTTTCTACGGAAAATTTTCATGACCTTTAATCAAAATTCGATGATTTTCACTGATTCTTGAGCTAACTAATTTTTGAAATGCAATTTTTCCAACGAATTTGATATTAAGTAATAAGAATAAATTTTTAAAAAGAAGTGCCAATTAACAACTCTACTGAAAGAGATATTTTGCTTGAGACGGTAGACACTCTGGTTAAGTATTTCGATGAGTGAACTAAATATAAAATAAAAGTCTACTTAACAATGCCAATTCAAATTTCATTTTACTGTCACTAGATATAAGCTTCTTTGGTGAGCCTAAAAGTTGCAAGTATAGTAGCCCACATTCTATATTGATATGACATACATATAACAGCGCTATTTGTACCCTGGAAAAGAGAAAAGCTTCTTTGGAAAACCTACGAATTGCAAGTATAGTATCCCATATTCTATATTGATATAACATACATATAACAAGGCTATTTGTGCCCTGGAAAAGAGAAAAGCTTCTTTGGAAACCCTAAAGGTTGCAAGTATAGTATACCATATTCTATATTGATATAACATACATATAATCATCATCATCATCATCAATATTTATCTGGGCGCCTGAGGCCGTTAGCGGCCTTTTTCCCATTCATCTTGAATTGTGGTCTTTAGGGTGGCTCATTCTGGTAATTGGAATGCAATTGGAGTAAAAGGAATTTAAATATTTTGAGTTTTAGATAAAATTACGTCACTACAAAAGTAAGCTGCCATCGGCCTGAGGTTTATGTCTTCTCTTAGGTTTTCAAAAGTAAAAATTTCGTTGAATCCTGCGGTGTCACAGTTTATGGTTTTTTCAAAAAATCTGAAATTTAGCTTTGCAATATGATGATCTAAAAAATCTATGTTAAGGTCGCGATGTAACATACATATAACCAGGGCTGAAAGCCTATATATATCGAGACGGAAAAGAGTAAAAACTGGTAACAAATAAATTTCCTTTTTTAGTTTTTTTCCGGGAATAATAAAAATCCATAACTACCAATTGTTTTTAACGGACGAAATTTTTATATTGAATTGCTTCTTCGCCGTGAAAAATTTCCTTACAGTGAATTGTTATTGTTAATTCCTCCCGAATAGATTAATTCCTCCCGAATATTATCTAATATTGAAATAGTTCTTCTACCAGTATTTTCTCTTTTCCGTCCCGCTTTCAGGCCTGCATATAACAGGGCTATTTGTGCATTGGAAAAGAGAAAAGCTTCTTTGGAAAACCTACGAGTTGCAAGTATAGTATCCCATAGTCTATATTTGATATAACATATATATATAACGGTGATTTGTGCCCTGGAAAAGAGAAAAAAAAGCTGATAGTAAAACTATTTTATAACTATATCCTGCTTTCATGCGAAAAAAAGAAGCCAGGCTGTCAAGACTTATTAAAAGTTATTTTTTAGGTTATAACTTATAAACTTAAAAATCATAAAAGTTCTATCTTATACACAACATTATTTTCTGTAATAGAAAAAAACTCCGCAAGCGTCTCCAGGTGCCCATTTGAAAGAACAGGATCAGGATGTGAAAAATAACTGTTGATAAGACTTTGTAGTAAAAGATATCTATTCCTTATGGAAACAAACTAA
Source organism: Parasteatoda lunata (assembly GCA_949128135.1). Taxonomy (NCBI): domain Eukaryota; kingdom Metazoa; phylum Arthropoda; class Arachnida; order Araneae; family Theridiidae; genus Parasteatoda; species Parasteatoda lunata. The sequence continues at coordinate 67,065,058 of OX421976.1, read as the reverse complement.
AAATGGATTGGTTTTCACTTCCAACTTTTTCCCTTTTCCAGGATACAAACTTCCCTTAATACAACCCTCCATATGCGTGGTTCCCATAAGACTTAGAAAAATGTAATAGTGGTATTAACTTCGTATTCAGCTTCATAATGACCTTAACCTAAATAATATTTAACAATCTTGTTTAATTCTTATGTTTAAAGCGTGGCGGTAGTTACAATTTAATAGTTAAGTTGAAGAGTAAAGGAATTGCACCTTTTTGATTTTTGAGTACCTATTCAATCCAGGGCTGATAATTTTGGAAAAAAAGATGAAATAAAGACTTATAAAACTTTTCTAAGTTAAAAATACAAAGAAAACAATGAAAAAATATGTAGTTTTTTTAGAAAGAAGAAGAAAAATTATAAATAAATAAAATATTTTTAAAAAATTAAAAATTAAAAAGCCGGAAAACAAAACAAGGAAAAGATATAATCTCGTCCTCAGCTCACACTATTATATATCCACAAAAAGGGCTTTTTAATATTGTATTAATATAGCCGAAGCAAAATATATTTATACAAAGGGTGAGAGCTAAAACCACAGGTTAACATATAAATGACACTATTTTATAATTTTATAACCGTCGTTGAACAGCTTAAGGATTTACAACTACTAATGTTCAACTCCGTAACCTTGTAATTTGAAACCCAATCCAGAAGATAAGGGAACTCCTGGATCGAGCATTGGGAGAAATTTGCCTTCGTGGAGGACTTTTTGATGGAGCTAACCCGCATTGAGTTACATGGAGTGGAAGACCGCGAGACCCTCCCGACGGCAAGGGGACTCTAACCCATGATCCGTCTACCACTGAGGATATTTCACGTCAGCACTGTGGTCGGTGCAAGCCGGATGCGGATTCGTATCGACTGGTATTCGAACCCAGTTCGTCTCATTGGAGGGCCAAATGACACTCTTGATATTTTATTTTTATTTTATAACCGTCGTTGAACAGCCGACCCAATTTCATGGGTTTACGACTACTAATGTTCAACTCCGTAGATTTGTAATTTTGGACCAATCCAGAAGACAAGGAAACTCCTGGATCAGTACCCCCAGAGGTATTGATTTGTTATGGGAACATGGAGGACTTTGAGACTCGACAGATTTAACGTGCATCAGTCACCATTTACTACACGGGGAGTCTTCGGCCGGCGAGGATCGAACCCACGACCTCTTGGACATGAGCCCAGCGCCCTACCGACCAGGCTATCCCAGCCACACTCTTGATATTTTATTTTCATTTTATAACCGTCGTTGAACAGCCGACCCAATTTCAACACTCTTGATATTTTATTTTATAACCGTTGTTGAACAGCCGACCCAACTTAATGGGTTTACGGCTACTAATGTTCAACTCCGTAGCCTTGTAATTTTGAACCCAATCCAGAAGACAAGGGAACTCCTGGATCGAGTATTGGGAGAAATTTGCCTTCGTGGAGGACTTTTTGATGGAGCTAGCCCGCATTTGCGTTACATGGAGAGGAAGACCACGAGAACCTCCCACGGTTAGCCTGACGGCAAGGGGACTCTAACCCATGATCCGTCTACCACTGAGGATATTTCACGTCAGCACTGTGGTCAGTGCAAGCCGGATGCGGAATTCGTATCGACTGGGATTCGAACCCGGTTCGCCTCATTGGAAGGCGAACGCTCTATCCCCTGAGCCATCGCGGCTCTAACACTCTTGATATTGTTAATTTTACAAACAGATTTACAGCTATCATTATTTTAAATTATGTTTTTTTTTCAATATTGGAGCTAGTTTTACATTTTATCGCCACCTGCTTTATAAGACGGAGAAAATTCTGGTATTGAATGAAATTCAAAAAACCTTTTGTTTTCAGAGTAACGATTGTCGATCCGAGCTCCCCTCTGAATTAGGTTCCTCATACCAGATACAACATGAAGAATAATTAATGCATTTAACATGTTTTTTACAGGCAGTAAATTAATATTCCTGTTTAAATCCATAAAAATAGGCACAAAAAGCAACGTCCTAAACTAACGAAATTAGAAAAACGAAGCAAAAAACGGAAAACCAAAATGGAAACGAAAGTAAGTTAACAGTAGATAATATGAAGCGTTAAAGCTGCATCGAATATGATCACTAAAAATATAACACAATAAAAAGAATGAAAGAAAAGAGAGATTAACCAAAAAAATTAAGAAAAATAATAAGTTTTATTTACTGCGCATAAGCTGCAAGTACATAGAACCCATAAAATAAGTTAATGCAAAGAAAACATGAAAAAAATATTTCTTTTAAAAAGAAGAAACACTATTGTATTGATATATTTTGCCTTGGGTATATTAATACAATATTAGAAAGCGCTCCTTTTGTGGGTATAATCGTGTGAGCTGATGACGAGATTATATCTTTTCCTTATTTTGCTTTTTGGTTTGTTTTTTTTTTCCTTCAAATTTTTGTGAAAATTTTAAAGTAAAAAAAAAATTTAAGTGAAAATTTTTAAGTATTTTTAAAAAATATTTTATTTATTAACAATTTTTATTCTTCTCTCTTTAATGTTCTCACAATAGTAATTTATTTTTTCCGAAATTTTAATCATCTCTGGTGCCATCTTTGCTATCGTCCCTAATTGAAAACATTATTTTTTTAAAAAAAGTTAAATACATTGCTGCTTGTGTATTTTGCATAAAATTTTATTTTTATACTTACAGTGGTTGCGAAATTTATGCTTTACGAAATTATTATTACTATTGACTATTTTTTTAATTTATAAATTTAATTTAAAATGATTTTGACTTTTTTTTACATATAAATAAATTAATCATATACATAAAAGTATGATAATCATGCGATGTTATGTTGAAGTTCTTACTAACCGAAGAAGAAAAAAACATTTCTGCTAGTGACTACATAATTGAATTTTAGTTTTATTTCCAGTTGGGAAAATAATCCTAGAAAAGATGAAAATGTGGCAGGTACGTAAATAATAGTAGCACGATTTCAATATAAATATTTATTTTGCTTAAGCGAAAAATTTATAGCTTATCATGTATTTTGATTAAATACTTTTACACGAGTATGAGAAAGGTAGTCTTTCTTTCTTCTTTTTCAATCTAAAGTGATAGTTATCAAAAAAAAAAAAAAATATTCACTGCTTATAAATTTAAAAGACGATCGTCTATCTGAAATTTTATACTTAATCGCAGATTTTCATTAGCAATAACATAATATAGTTGATACGAATAATTATAGTTCTTATGTAAACGTTAAGGCATCATGAAATATTTATACCACTGATAAAATTTGATAAAATAATAAAATATGATTAGAAATTTTTCATTGAAGGATCGGAATATATTATATGGATTTTCTGAGCACGTCACTAATTTTGCTTAACTTTTTTTGCCGTTCTTGTGTAATAATTTTATTTTTTAAAATTTATATCAGGTGTTTCAGCATTGCATTGTCTTGGTCTATGCATCCAACGCCAAACAGGAGGCAAATCAAAGATCTGCAGATCATTCAATCATTATAATGGAACTGATACATGCTATATGCTAAACACTTACGTATGTGATGGAGATAGAGATTTAACAGAGGCTCCTGGTTACAGTTATTTCGATCTAGTGGATGACTACACCAGAGACGTGAGGAATTTTAATTTATTTCTTTTTCTTTCAAAGATATCTGCTTTTTTCAGCTTAGAGAAAAAAGTATATATTTCTATTGCTAGCAAAATTTATGTATTAGGCTTAGCATATTTAAAGAAAACTAATTTATCTCCTCTGCGTACAAATAACACCGGGAACAAATTTTTTGTTACATTTATACATGTACTTGATCAAAATAAATTTTGGGTGTAAGGATTTTAAATCAAAAATTAGTTTTGTTCTGAATGCTACAGATATTTTTTTTTCTTTTTAAAAAATGATGTTTTTGGCTTAGTTTATTTTTTGCCTGAATGTATAAGTTTATAAAAAACGTATTGGCCTTACATACATACAAATACACTTATATGCTCTTTTGAAAATAATACTTCGGATAAAAAGCATATCGCATCATGAACTGAACTGTATTATAGCCTTCTTTCTACCACTCCTTATGCAACAGAGAAGTGGCAACGCTTGGTATTCACTTGAGAGTATTCAAAAAATACTAGTTAATGAATACATTATAAAATTGCATAAAAAATTAAACCTTTAGAGAGAAACCGATTGCAGATTTGAATTCAGCGATGCAAGAATGTATTAAGATCCTTACAACAATCTCATGAAAAAAAAAAAAAAAGAATGTTCTTCAATGCAAGTTAAACATATACAGAAAATTCCACTTTCACTTCCTTTATCTTACAAAGAAACTTCTAAAAAGTTTTCGAAATTCAACGAAATTTCAGTGTTTAATATTCTACTGCTTAATACAATAGTTAGCAGAAAGCGGAGCAGTTGACAGTCATGCTTATCACTAAATGAAGTTTAGGAAGCAGTATTGCCATGGATGACTAAAAATTCAAAATGTGGTGTCGAATAAAATTCAAAATTTTATAAAAAGAGATTAGGAAAAGGAACTTTTTCTAGCATTTTATATTCAGTATACTATTGAAAGTGAATGCAAAGAAATGTTTTTGCTTTAAATATGAATAACTTGAAATGTAAGTCATATTGGTAGTTACAATAGATTGATTAAAGAGATTATAAATGAATTGAGTTTTGACCACTTTTTGCATTTTTAGTCGCCCGTGGCGTCCTTGTGGGAGTGATTATACCTATAAACCATCTCACAAACAATTTGAGAAAAAAACTGGTAGTTATAAAAATTACTTTTTCTGAAGAAAAGGATGGAAATTAAGTTTTTTCTAAAAATATTTTATTTTACTTTATTTTATTATTATCAGAATGAATAGTAGACCTGTGACAAAGATACTTGGCAGCAATACTGCCGGTTGGAGTGATAAGTGTTAACACATCTAAAAATCTCAAACATATAAAAATAACTCACAAAAAATAGTTAATAAATTAAATTTATTTCTTAACTTAACATTTATTTATTTTAAACATAGAACTTCAATTTGAAAAAAAAAAAAAAAAAAAAAAAAAAAACAGACAATAAAATCACTTTCTTTCTATCTTGCTTCTGGAAAAAATAAAATATTTTCAAGAAAAAAAATAGTTGTCTAAAAGTTTTGTATATCAAGTTGTGGAAGTCAGGAACATTGTATTCTTTCGAAATCTGAGCAAAAAATGAAAAAGCTTTTTTCTTCTTCTTTTTTTTCGTAAAAGTTCCCTAACGGTGAAAAAAATAAGCCTTTTATAGAGTTTTTATCAAAGAGATAATGGAATAAATCAAAATCCTAAAATAAGTCCTTTATTATACTATTGGAGAATCATTTTACTTCAAAAATCATTCTTAAAAAAAATCATTCTTTCTTGAACGGTGAAAAACAAATCAGTGGCTTTGCAGCTTTTATGCAATAAAGTATTTCTTTCAGAAGCTTCTACAGTTAAGCTATTTTTCTTTTTAAAATAATGAGTAATAAAAGTCTAAAAAATATTAAAACATTCATGTTTGTTCTATTTTTTGGTCAGTTTTTTTCAAGTTTTCAAGAGCTGTTTGAACTATGTGAACAAGCATAAATAATGTTAACAAAGTTGATGATTTTCAATTAAATGCACAGTGTGAAAAAAAAGTAAACACCCTGAATAACATTCGAATTAAGAGTCATTCTTATTTGTTCGAAGGCTTAACCTCTTATATAATTGATTAGTGCAGACGTTATTTTAAGTTACGAAATCAGAGACATAAACGTACTTTCTCTTATTAAACATACCTGTTTTTATATATATATTTTCGGATTCCACACCCGCGAAAAATGCGGGTAGTCGCAATCCGGAAAATTTGGGCCAAGGCTCCATACTTTAAAGATCAGGAATCAAAAACAGACGAAAAGCAGGTAGGTTTATTTTTTAAAAAAAAAACACATTTTTGTTTTTTATTTCATAAATTAAAACATCTTCTGCACTAATTAATTAGCATTTGTAAGGTAAGGCCCTCGAAGCATTAAGATTGTTCCAAAATCAGATCATTAGGTAATAAGGAAAATATGGAAATTAATTAGTACAGGAAAATATGGGACATAGGAAATACATAGGAAATTATGGTAATTAAATAATACAGGCTCTAGCGCCAATCTACATGTAAAATGCCATTCCTTAAGTTTCATCAGTAAAAGAGCTTTTAAGTTTCCGCGTTTTTCTCCATATCTCTAAAACTAAAAGGATGACCTTCATGGTTCAAAATTTGGTTTGCTTACAAGTTAGGTTGTAGGTTTTTTTTTAAATTACTTACTTTACAACAAGACGTTTCAATTCAACAGTAGCAAATTCATACTTTTAATTTTTTAAGGCTTTATTAATGTTAACCAATCATTTTCAAACAAGCGAATTTTTCCGGGAAAGTTTCTTGATTATTAAAAGTGGCAGCAAAATTTTGTGCTGCACCTTTTTTTTTTTTTTTTTTTTTTTTTTTTTTTTTTTTTAGTTTAATAAATTTTGTTTGTGACCATCAGTTTAGATAAATATTTTAAACAAATATATAGGACTTGATAATCAGCCGAAAGCTTTTGAGAGCTAACAAAAGTAAACATATCAAGATTAATTAGATGTTATGCTTATAATTGTATTATTTTTATAATTACTCTTTTATTGCTTATAACAATAGAAACAAATTTTTTTCTGATTCTGGTTTCTGCTGGAAAAAAATATAAAGACACTGAAGAAAGGGATAAAACGTTAAAAAAACGACTTATTAATAAACACTTATTAACACTTATAATAAAATAAAACGATGTTTATATTTTATAGTATAACCATAGGTTATGACATAATAAAATCAAAAGTAAAATGAAATCAGTCATAGTAAAATACTTTAGATATTACTTTATGTGTCTTAATAAGATTTCAACACCAAGTAATGTGAGATCCTTTGTTTTCTATCACATTTATCAATCTCTCATTCATAAATTCAGATAGAGTTCGTAAAATGCAGGTATTGTTCCAAGACATTTTAATTGCATCAATAAAATCCGATATGCTCTTGAATTGTCGGCCAGATTTGTAAACGTCTATTTCTAATCTGCGACATTGTCCTGTTGGAAGGTCCAGTCTCCAAACGTTATAGCAAGAGCAACAGGCAATAAATTATCTACCAACATATCTTGATGTATATTGGAATTGATTTATGTTTCTATAAATATAATGGGAGTTGTACCGTCTGGTAGAAAAAGCGGCCCAAACCATTATGGACTCACAACCAAATTGATTTCGGAAAATAAGTGTGGTTCATCGTACCGAAAATATTGACAGCTATCTGGTACATACAATTTAAACTTCTTTTCATCAGAAAAGATCACACCACTCCAATTCGTACCTTTCTTCAGACGTTTCTTTGCTAATGCTAAGTAGTCTCTTAGAGTAATTTAAGTGGAGTTTTTCCTTTAATATTTTTGAATTGAATGTTCGGATTATTACTTAAATAATTTATAACCGTGCAGCTGATGTATGGTAACTGCAATTTATTTTTAATTTATAAAGACGTCTAACCGTGACAAGCAAGCTTCCAGATTTGTCTTTCTTGCCTTGATTATAATTAGTATTATTAATTTTTTGATTTTTTTTAATCTTTCAATACGCTGTTTACTGTCTTAGTTTTTACGTGCTAACTATCAAAATATACTTTTATAAAATTCGGATTTGTTTCTTGTAATGGAGCAAAACGCTTTCTCGCATGTTTTATGCCTGACAGTGACGTAATTCGTATCAACTTCATACTTTTTTAAAAGATGTTTTTCAATGCTTCTGTCAATTTTGCCGTGATGTAAATAATATGCGTAATTAGATTCACGTGCAGGTAGGAAGGAAATTTCTTATATTCGACGACTTTTTGTTCAGCTTTACACTTTTTTCCAGCACTGTAAAACAATAAAAAAAAATGATATTTTTTTCTCTTTCAAAAAATGTAGTTTTTAAATTTTTTAAAGATTAATCGAATTTTGAATTCCTTTTCTTACTTTCCTTTCTTTTTTATTTGTTTTATTTTTTTCTGTTTCTTTTTTTTCCTTTAAATTTTTGTAGGAATACAGTACACAGTTTTTAGTTTTTATTCATCATAAAGCAATAATAACAATTTTGCAGCATATCTAGTGCAATATATTGGACTAAATTTTTTTGTTTTTGTGTAGTTTTATTGCGGGTATTTCATAAAAGAAGCCTAAATTTTTATAACTAATCCATAAAACAAGTTTTCATAAACATTGGTAATTTTTGTGGAGTTACTCGCTTATCTTTTTTTTATTTTTTTTATTTAGGCAGAGTTCATGATTTCGAAGCAGTGTGCAGCAAAAGGAAAATGTTCGGCAAAATGCTGTAAGTGTTTTTGTGTATTCATTCATTTATTCATACTTACTTATATTTTTTTAAAAATTCTAAAATTACAAGGAAAACTTTTTCGTTTTTGTATAAATATTAACAGAGAATTTATTTTAAATTCTCTAATAACTTTATTATAATTAACTTTTTGACTTATTTATATTTTTTTTCTTAGCTAATAAAACATTTGTTCATAGCTCATCGGAACACATTGATAATGAATTCAGATTATTATAATACTGTTATAATACTATATATTAGATAATACAGCTCATGGAAAATTCTGTTTATTTATTTGTAATTTTTTTAACCATCCGCGGATTTTTTCCATGGAAATTTTCATTAAAAAAAGTCTTCTTTTGGACCAAAAATTTAAAAATAACATTTTAAGAAAAATCTGGAGAAATGACAGCAATAGCTTAGCAATCAAAAATAGATATTATACAAAATAAGATATGGTAAAAACGTTTTAATACATTCTTTTTTCTCAGATATTATAAAATATAAGTTTTCCTTTATTTCAAAATTAAATGATCCATTGTTCAAGATGCTCTTATTTATATTGTAATATTATATAACTGTTGTTACAATTTTTTTCCAGTGAAATTCAAGCTTTTCAAAATGCCAATGTCTTGGCAAGAAGCTCATGCGTCTTGTAGAGCAGAACAGGCCTACTTAGCTATGCCTAAGACTTGGAATGATCATGAAACCTTAATAAGTAATTATAGTTAAAAAAATATTAATATTGTGTTATTTGTGATATGCACTTTTCAGAATGTAACTTTATGAATGAATTTATTTTTTTCCAAGTACAATTTTTCAGAACAGGGACGAATAATGACCATGGAAATACTTATAGCTCAACGGAAACAGCCTCCAACTGCAAATGTTATGAAAAATTTTGTGTAACTAACTTGTAAGGACATTTTAATAGATCGTGAATTAAAGTCTTTAGAAATGATGCTATTTTTTACCAATGCAAATTTGCATCGATCAAAATAAGCACAGAAAAAAAAGTTTAAAAAAAAAATCTTATAAATACCATCGATTTAGAAAATATTCTTTAAGGTTATGATATTAAACAAAAAATATTTTAAGATTTTTAGTGCATTTTTATCAAAAAAAAATCTGAATTTTTTCATCTCGTTTTGGATGATACATATTTTGTACTTGGGGTGTAACGAATATTCGGCCACTATTCGATATTCGGGCCTTTTGCCGAATATTCGGTTGACCAGATATTCGATTGGCCAAATATTCGGTAAAATTTTATTTCGAAAATTATTTTTCGAGTAAGTTTTTTTTTCCGGGAAATTTTAATAGACTTAATAAAGAATAATCTAAAATCTTATTGTTTACTGTACATTATTCGAAATAATTTTTGCACATATTTGTTAAGTCCTAAAACTTATGTTTTGAAAGACGCATGGAAAAAGCGAAATTTAAAGAATTGAAACTAGATTGTTTTATACTGAACCATGAGTTCTGTTATACTGATTATTTTTTTTTTTTTAATATCAATCAGACTACTTAACTTCGCATCCAAAATAGAGTCTCGGTGCTGCCATCTAGTGTGGCGGAAACTAGACGTCCAAATTAACATGACCAACGGTATCTCATCCATTGTGGTGGTCTTGGAAAGAGTGGATACCACTTCTGGAGAACGCACTAGGTCTGCTCATCGGGATGACTGATTGTGCAGCTCATTGGAAGAAAAAAAATTAACTTCGTTGTTTTTGCAGCACTTTATGTTTTAAAAACTAGGAACCTTTTTTTTTTGTTTCATATTTGCATTTTTTTAAGTTTTAACTAAACCGAAGCATGTTAACAAATTGTTATTAATCGACTTTATTCTTTTATTATTGTCACTTTTTTCTTGTACGGTACGGCTATTAGCATAGAAAACTGTAATTCTTAATGTTAAAGTTATATTTTGGAACTAAGACCAATTTTTTTTTCAGTTTCTCTTTTGATTTTTTTTATTAACTTTTCCAGCAGCGTTTTTATTAAGACAGTATTTTTTTTTCAAAGAGTTTTCATAATGACCATTATTCTTATATGGTTACTTTTTTCTAAAAATACGACACTGCAAAAAATTTAAATTAAGATTTTTAGCATTAAATCTCTTGTTTAAAACTTGAGAATGATTTTCGTTTCAGTTTCTATCTAGCCTTTCCTTTTCCAAAAAACGTATGTTTTTTAAAACATTTTCATTATGATAAATACTCATTATGATAAATGACGCGAAAATTAAGAGGCTTTCTATTAGACTTTAACCTTTACATTTTCTTGAAATGACGATAATTGGGAAACTGAAATGTTTAGCTTTAAAAAAAATTTTCAAAAGTTAAGATCGATTTTTATTTTTTCTGTTTTGCTTTTGTATATTATCTTTGTTTTTCATAGGTGTTTTTATGAATATTATATGTGTTTTATACAGATATATGCTTTGTTTTTGCACAATAAATTCAACGAATAAGAAAACTGAATCATCGGCCCTTAGGTTTTTGAAAATCTACAAATTCTCTAAATGGGAACGTTGGCGATCGATTGACGGTTGATTTAGAGAGGTGCACGCGATTCAACCCCTTGTGGGTATAACAGCATTAAGCCTCCAACTCCTATCACGTGTCAACAAAATACAATCGCAAATGATAAAATATTTTTCTGTCTTAAAAATTTTTTAAACGTAAAAATTCTGAACCGATAGTTTTGATTATTATCCCATTTACCTCCCAAACTATCGTGTACTTTTTTCAAAGAGATAAAAAGTGGGGATTTATTTATTTCATTTTTTAAATTTATTTTAAAGAAACGTTGACATTTGTGTTTATTTAAATATATTGGTAATACAAATTGCTATATTATGATCTGAAACTATACTTTTTCAATATAAAGTAGCCGTCACATTAGAAATTATTAAATTTGTTTAGGCACTAATTTTTATACAAATTTTTTTTCTTCTGAAAGTTTCTTTTCACGCCTCGACAAAGTGCTGGTTAAACTCGATATAAACATTTTTGTGAACAAACTCAATGCTAAGTTTTTTAAGAAAACGCATATGATTGCAGTATAGGTGACTTCAACTTATTGCTAGACATTGATCTTATAGATTACAACACCAAATATAGCCCCATTGCAACATTCTTTCTGAGGTGATACAGGCGTAGGCCTTTTTCCTAAACTATCGCTCCATTAATTTAATCTCAAATAACCACTCACAGTTTAAAACACGCCAATTCATCGGCACCACGTACTGTATGCCAGCAACCCAAATGGGTCGCAGACGTGAGGTTGGATGCTGGATATTGGGGTTATCTCGGTGTTTTGCGCGAAGCGCCACTGACCGATTCGTCTACACTAGAATGGCATATGCTAGGATGTCATATGTTAGAGTTCATGAAGTAATTTCAAAAAAGAGTTCATGTCATCATTGGAGTAGAGCATGAATTGTGGTTAGATGATCATCATTCAGATGGGGAGACCCCATTAAGTAAAGTTTGAAGTAGACTGGTCTCTTCCTGAAATTTCAGGAGATCCTAGAGTTCTCTCACAAGTGAGTCTAAACGATGAGCTGCGGTTGCAGGCGCATCATTTTTTTTTTTCTTTTTTCTTTTCTTTTGCCTTTTTTGACTGGGGCAGGCCTCGCACCCAGTGGGATTTGAGGTGCAGCCGTGAGGACGATAAATTGGCAACTTTAGTGTGGAGTAATCCAAAAAACGAGTGGTATTACTAGGACACCTGGGTCATCACTATAACAGAGACACAAACAATGTAGTTGCTGGTCTATCTATCACTTATATAGCTTTTTCTTTGTCGTTGACAGATTTCAGATTTTTATCAATTTCGGGTTAATATATAAATAGTTACATATATTTTCCCTATTATTCTCTATCTTATTACACCTGCGTAGATGTTAATATTACTCTGGCCCTTGTAAATATTATTATATTCTAATCTAGTTTAATTTCAATTATGCTTCATTTCCTATTGATTTCAACATATGTTTGCCTGGTCTCCCACTCATGGCTTCACTATTTGGTGCTTGGCACCCCCTCTTCCTCCTATTCTACTCCCGCTTTACACTTTCTCCCATTTTGTCTCAAAAATCCAATGAATCAATTGATGCCACTTCGCTGCAGCGCACTGAGATTTTAGCTATGTTCTAATGAACAAAATCAACGTCAGCAGGGAGAAGGTGCTAAGGAATTTTTCATGTTACATGCTAGTTAGGAACAAAATGTATAATTCTCCTTCCCCAGCAGTTTTAGCTTTAAAAAAGAGCATGATAATAAGTATTTATATTGATTTTTAGCGATGATGAGAAAAGGCAACATTCTACAGTCATGGATTGGAATCAGAAAAAGAGAAGGAGTTTTCTTCTATGATAATGGAGCACCACTTCTGATGAATCTGACTTTTTGGGGTCCAGACCAACCCAACGACAGCGGAGGTACGCAGCAATGTGTCCAAATGATGAGTGAAATGGAATACCTGTGGAACGATTTTGACTGTGCTCGACCCGTAGGCTATATCTGCCAGTATGTTTGGTAATTTCAAAACAAGTATAGATTATTTTAGATATTTTCAATCAAAGCCTTGTAAAGATTGAAATCAGACTTTGGTTAAACATTGTAAAGGGGAGGAAAAAGGCTGTAGATGAAATAAAAACAGTAAATTTTATTTGTGTCTAGATGATTCTTGTTGGTTGTTATCTTTGAGGGAGATTTTATTTGGCAACCTACTGTAATCCTTTTCGGTGCAGTATAATCAGTTTGGAAGCATTAATTAAATATATGTTACAAACCACTAGAAATGTAAATCTATCTGCTTCTAACAACCATTAGCAACCCCTATTCTTTATTCAACAAAAAGCTAAAGCATATCACTTAACTTAAAATGCTCTTTCTAAGGTTGTACTTGCTAATGTCCTGCCTGATTGAACTTTTTAATGAAAATTTGCTACTCCAGAAAAATTTAAGGGGCGTTTAAATGTATTTGATGTGTGTACAAATTATTTCTGTTGATTATATCTTTTTAATTTCTGAAGACCTTCAGGGTATTTTTTTTTTTTTGTCTTTTCCCTTATTTATTTAATTTTTACAAGTTTTATTTGTGTGTTTTTTAATACAGGTTGTTTTATGATAATTATCTTCCGTAACCAAAAAGTGTTCATTATCTTTTTAATCATCCGAACAACATGCATCAAATCCTATGATGGTTATGAAGTAAGCGAAGATAGCTCCTTTTTAATACTAATATTTATTTAACATATTTACATTATATACAAGTTGGGTTGAATTACAAGAAACATCACCACAGCAGGTGATGGGAGAGATACTGGGCAGGCTGCCATATGCGTGCTGGTATTTATACAATTCTAAGAATATGATGACGTCAGAACTCTTAATTCAGTTCACTTCAAAACTAAGTAAAAACACTTGAAAAAATGAAATACACTTGATTTTACGATGAGCGGCGAACCCATCACCACAGTTACTTAGTATTTCATTGGTTTTATCATGATTGAAAGAATACTAAATTAATTATTTTTTTACGTGTGTGTTTCATTAAGAAAGTTCACATGATAAACAAAATATTTACTTAGTTTTCTCTTATGCCCAAATTATATTAATTGTCTCTTCTTTCAATGGATACCAAACGCAAAGGATACCAAAATGCTCTCTTCTAGATAACTAGTAAATTTTAAAAGATTTGAATATGATTTGTTTGATTTATAAAAAAACCCGCTGTTCTTTTATGTGGCAAAAAAATAAAATAAAAAATTTTAAAAAATAGCATGATCATTTAACGGATGATAATTACGAATTATTTAAAATATTTTTTCTTTATTATTTAAAAATTTGTTTTATTTGATTCTCCATATCATTTGCGTGAGTAGTTGTTGTAAATCCCAAGTTGTTGCCAAATGCTTCTTTAGAAGAATTATAAAAATAAAATTAATCTGAAAATAGATAAATAAAATGAGTGAATAAATAAACGAAGGCAAAAAACTTTTCGGCAACAACAGATGGCGCTTTTCTTTCCCGTATTGCTATAGATGAAAGTTTAAGTATTTAAAATCGCAATTTTAAACGAAGAGGTCAGCGACTGAGTGTGACACTCTTGTTCGACCCGGAAGACAGAAGAGAACAATTTTTAGAAAGCTCTGCACGTCTAGCATGTTAGTTTTCAACGTGTTTCTTTTGGTTTCTAATAGCTGAATGAGTAGGAATACAAGTTCTATTCAATGTGACAAATAATTACCTTTCATTTGAACTTGATATTTTATTTCAGAAGTTCAAAATTTTTCTTTCCTTCTTTTTTTTTATCGTTACTTCAATTCTTTTCTAAAAACGCTCCTTCGATTGTAGTCAAAGAGTTGTAGTATAAAAAAAAAAATAATAAAAAACTCCCAAATTTAATACAAGATCACTTTCCACGATAGTGAGTTTAATTGTGCCTTATATTGGTAATACATTTTATAAACTTTATAATACAATCAAATTTTAGAATCACATTTTCAGTTACTGCGCCATTTAAAAAATGTTTTTTAATCCAAACCCGTAGATATTTCTCATTTTAAATAAATGGAACTGGTTGCTTTACAAATAAAGTTTAAAATATTTATTAGCTTGAATTGTTAATATATGGCAATCATTTCATTTTAAATTTTGGAATAGAATGTAGCGATGAATAGATTTAATGTAAAAATCACTCGAAAGTATTCTAAAGTGCCAATTTTCATTCTAGAACAGCCAATGTGAAATATTCCCTTTCTATGATGAAAGTGTTATTTTCGGATACAGATAATTTTGCAGTTAGTGAAACATAACATTGGCATATTTCAAAACCAAGACAAAAGCCGAAATCGACACTCAAACACTTTCAGGAATAGTAAGCATGTAATAAATTCTAGAATAAAAAAAACGAAAACTACGAAAACGAAACGAAAAAAAAAAAAAAAACGAAAGAAATAATTGTCGCTGCAAACGATATTAAGATTGTTAATATCGTTTTTTAAAATATAATATCGTTTGTTATTATCGATTGTTAAAATTTTTTTGAATCCAAAACCGTAGATATTTCGTATTTAAAATAAATAGAACAGGACGCTTTGCATACAAACTGCCATTTAGTTTAAAAGTCAGCCACATGAAAACGGTGTAATTTAATACTTTAAATTTGGGTTAATACTTAATGGAGTAATCAAACGATATTATTCAAAAACTTCTCGAAAGTTGAAGATTTACACATTTTAATCCAAAAACAACCAATGTATGTACAACAGTCACTTTCTATGATGAAAGTATTCTTTTGAGATGCACATAATTTTGCAGTTAGTGAAGCGTATGATTGGCGTATTTCTGGAACAAAAACGGAAAGCGACACCCAAACACTTTTGAGAATAGCTTTATCAAGCTAGTGATAAACTCCAGTAGGAAGAAGAAATAAAAGGAAATGACCCTGCAAATGACATAAAGATTCTATCGCGTGTAGGTGTGGAACGGTTGTCTTGATCGTACTTCCGTAGTTATAAAAGGAGAAGATCGTGATTAAGATTTTTTCTCGTTTTCAGAGGATTACGTTGTAATCACTGAGATATTCAAGGTATTTATGACAAACATGTAAAATGTGTATAAAATCATGTAAAAGTGTGTATTAAGTCAGAATCACATCAAAATGTGCAAACCAAAAAGTTGTTGAGAGATTTATACAGACGAATATTTTTTTATGAATCTAACATACATCTATTACATATTACAGGAATACCAGGAATAATTCACAAATGCTAGTAAATTCAAGTTAGCACATGAAGAAATTACTTCTTTTTTTTCTTTTATTTTTTACCACACCACTTAAACGTTCATATATCTGAGAATACAATCTTCTCATACAGGGCTGAAAGTAAAACTGAAAATGAGAAAAAAAAACTGGTAGCCATTTCAATTACAGCTTACAGGTTTTCAGGATGAGTATAGAAAGTTCTCATTAATCTTATTTATAAAGTATTTAATACTTTTATCTTAAGTAAAGAAAAAACAACAGCCCTATATATATATATATATGTTTTAACGGTTAAAAAAGTCTCAGTTGTCTTTTATAGTTTTATTTTCTCGTAAATAGTCTATAATGAAATTAATTTTTTAGCAGCATTTGCTCCTTTCCGTTTTTACTTATATATTAGTTTTCAGATATGTTCTCAAACTATATTCATGTCTCAAATAGCAGTATTTTCATTTATATTTAGCCAACTCATCGAAACACGTTATTTTGAACAATGAGCCGTAGATCTTCGCCGGGATAGCCTGGTTGGTACGGCGTTGGACCCTTGCCTAAGAGGTGAGTTCGATCCCCGTCTTCTGAAGACTCCCCGTGTATTAAATGGTGACTGGTGCATATTAAATCTGTCAATTCACAAAGTCCTCCCTGTTCCCACCACAAATCATTCCTCTGGGGGTACTGAATTGGTGATTGATCGTTCTCTGCTTCTGGTCAAGATTACGATCTGAAAATGAATGTATGAATGGGTCCGCCCTATGAACGGGCTGTGTGTGACTGAAGTCTTACTCTTGGCCATAGTTGGGTCCACTGAAAAACAAGAAACGCACCCTCTGCCTTAATTTCGTTTAATTTCACCAAGCAGACTTGCTACTATTGGCAAGTGGCAGAAAAAAACAACAGCAGTTCTTCAATATGTATGTTTAAATCATTTAAACGTAACGGTTACCAAAGTATTATATATATAATAAGATCTCATTATTTCAGCATCTAAAATAAACAAACCTCTTCTCATTTTTTTCAAGTTAGTGAAGGTAACCTAAGACCAACCTCCATTGACGACCATTTTACTAAGGAACATATAGTAGTCGCTTTCAAGAGGTTTCATTTCATACATTTGATGATTAACTGGCACCTCACAGTAGTTCAAACATTTCAAAAATATAAAAAAAGGGAGAAAAAAATCTTCTATGAAAATCAAGAAGATATTTATTTAGCATATCTTGTCTTTAAAATAACATGATGAAATTACTTATATGTTTAACAAAGCAGTTTGAAAATTAATTTAAAATATTATTCTTAACCTAGTTTTAATTTAAATAAAGCATTTATAATGAAATTGCTAATATCTAATGAAAATGTGTTAGCAGAACTATTCTGCTGTAACTACTAACACAATATTTGAGAAACACGTTTACTTTTCCACACTGTTTCTCTCATTGAGTGGTTAACACTAAATAGCTACAATTTTCAAATGCAATCAACGGGGCTTGGTTCAGTGCACAACAATTATTGCCGGATGCATGCACAAATAAAAAACCCCAAGATACAGAATCAACAACGGTTGTTTAAAGAAGGAGGTCACTGTGTTTGTAATAAACGAGAGGAAACACTTAGAACTATTTGGTTTGAAAAGTGGCATTGAAAAGGAATAATTTGATTGTTTTTTCCACAAGCTGTCATTTTACAACCATTTGTTTTCGAACGCAAACTTATGTAAATTAGCTCACTAGTAACCGGATTTGAATAGAAGCATGGTCCAGGCATTGTTTTAATAAGTTTTTACAGTTGTTGTGAGATGTTCAGTGGCATCATGATTCGGCAGTGAATATTGAGAAGATGACCACGATAATGATTTGTATATAATCTACCACAGTTGAGGTTATTCTTGATGAGACTTCAATAGGCGGAAGAGTTTGTAAAATCGTCAACAGTTTTCGAGTTATTACTCAATTATCTTACGAAATTAATTTTTTAAGTAATTATTTCTGGTAAAACAGCGAAATGAAATTTTCATCAAAAAATATTACTCTCTCTCTGCTTCAAATTAGTTGCCACATTTGAATATTTTCCTACTGATTATAGTTTGTGATTATTTTATGATTTTGTTCGAACATTTTTCAGAGATTTCAGGGTGCTATGTTATCAATCAACAACATTTACTTACCAAATAAGTTTGAAAAATAAAGGTTTCGCACGCTCTTAAGCCACGCCCCATATTTCAAAGACCCTTACACCAGTAATCGCATGAAACTATCTTTCTAGCATATGAATCGAATCGTGAATTCATTAGTAGTATAATATTACTGGTATCGATCTACTAAACTGCATCAGAAGCTATTTATGACTGCATTTATTTGAAAGGCAGCAACTAGTTGAAGCTAAAATTGATCGGCCTAAATGTAACAACTAGTTTAGGACGGATTTTTATTCTTAAATAATTTGAAATTAGATACTAGCAAAACATTGTTTGAAAAATTCTACAAAATACAGCATTGAATTCGGCTCAGTTTCATAAAACGTTTTGAAAAAAGCTGACCTGTAAGTATTTAACACGTTCACGCCGGGAAAAGTGAAAATACTGGTAGAAGAACTATTTCAATATTAGATAATATTCGAGAGGAGTTAATCTATTCTCAACAAAAACAATTCACTGTAAGGAAATTTTTCACGGCGAAGAAGCAATTCAATATAAAAATTGAATCCGTTAAAAACAATTGGTAGTTATGGATTTTCAGCGATGCCAACTTGCTCCGGACAACAAATATATATTTTAAAGTGGTAGTTATCAATTGTGATTCTTGATTTAATAAATTCAATTTAGTAGATTTTTATCCACCACTATTTCTAAATAATTCGTAGTCTTATATATTTCACCACTTTAAGTTGTTATGCTGTGCTATACCTTCTAAAGAAAAAGCTAAAATAGTCAAATATTTGCATAATTCACTTAGTAGTTATTTACCGTTTTGCTTAATTAATTTTCGTGTCCGGAGCAGTTGGCATCTCTGGATTTTTATTATTCCCGGAAAAAAAAATGAAATTTATTGTTACCAGTTTTTACTCCGGTGCGCTGCCAAGATGAGACAATCTAGCGTGTCCCACCGGCGTGAACGTGTTAAACTAAACCAAACTGTTAGAAAGCTCTGAGCGTGATTGAAGCGAGCTGTTAGCTATAGCTGGGTCATGGGTGAAAGCCCTTATATAGCAAGACGGAAAAGAGAAAAAACTGGTACGTAAGACATTTCATTCCAGCCTTTTTTTCGAAAAAAATAAAATATCTGTAACTATCAAGATTTCTTTTAAAATTTTAGCATATATATAAAACTGCTACTTTATCGAAGATTAAGTAGATATTGTTGAAAAATTTCAAAAAAGAATAAGTAAACTTCTCCCCAAAACTAGCTATAACTGAAAAGGTTTCACTACCAGCCTTTCCTATTTTCCGTCTCGCTTTCACCCCTGAGCTGGGTAAAAAAAAGCTTCTGGTAGTAATATTCTGTAATTCCTGAAAGTGGCACACTACCAGAATATTTATATTAGAAGAGAAAGAAAAATTAAGCAAGTCTATTTGAATCAAGCTTTTTATCTTTATCTATGAATTTTTTAAATGCCGTGGTGTCCCGAATAATTTTAAATCTTTAAGGCTTAAATTTTTCAAACCCTAAAATAGTCGTAAGAAATCTCCGGAAAAAGCCGGAGGAATTGGTAGGTTTAGTTACTAATTTTGCTCTTTTTTAGGTATTTGAGATATTTTTTTTATTTGCAAATAATTAAAAAATTAGGTTATCTTCAGTACTTATAGTTACGGAAGTATCAACTATATTAGCAAACAAATAAGGCAAATTTGTCACCAATTTTGGGGTCATGGAAAACGTGGCTCTAACTTTTTCTTAGAGGTAAAATAACTTCTAATGGTAGTTAAAATCAGTATAAATAATTTAAAGAAATATGTAAAACATGAAAATCATTAGTTTCACAAATTATATGCAATGGTTCACATTTAATTGACTTTTGGGATGCTAAAAGATTTGTAAAACTGAAAATCATATTTTTATTCAAAATGAATTTAATTAAATGCAAATAATTATTATATTCATTATAAATAATATTTATTTTATATTTAAATATAAAAAAGAAATGTTGACTTTGGCATTTCTTTTTAACTATGATGTATTTCAAATCACCGAAGGCAAAATTAAATTTTCATTATAATTAAAGATTATTAAAAATGCTTTCATAAATGTATTTTCTGCTAATATTTGAATAAAAATAACAATTACTTCCCTTAAAAAATAGTTTTTTAGCAATATATTTTTTATTTCTTTTTATTTGACGAGGAATAATATTTAAATCCTTCATTTTCAAATTTCTTAGATGGTATTATAATATTATGCATAAAATAACCTTATTATAGTCTCGACTTAAAAAATAAATATAGTATCCCAATTAAAATCATAGGAACGGCCAATGAAGATAAAACACGTTTGAAAGAGATATCATGGCAAATTCAAAAAATTCCCCGACAACTGAAAATAAGAAAATAAACTTTTTTTATTGTTCTCAAATAATTCCGTAAATTAGCCATGCGTAAGGTTTTTATATATTTTTCTAAACACATAGTATAACAAAAAATTTAATCGCAGTTGCGTGTTTCCTTCATTTCATTCAATGCAGAATTTTTCAAATTTTATATATAAATTTATACTGCAATTATTTTTTTTTATCACAATGCTTATGCTTACTTCATTAAATGTAAACAATTTGACTAGAATCTGTTTTCTCACAATATAAATAGTTTGATAGTTTGAAAATAATTATTTTTAAAACTCAGTATATTTCGTAGCACAAGATTTGGACTTCTAACTTTTTTTCTGAGTAAACAAAATCACTAATTCGCCATGCCAGTGATTCACTAATAAGCTGGTTCATTAATTATCCCAATTAACAGTACGTTGATTCACTTAATTTATGTAATTTCACTGATTGGTCCATTTATTCATATGACGGTCATTTCTACATCGACTATGTGATTCACCGATTCGCTAATTCACTGATGTGCTGTTTCATTTTACTTTTTTTATAACCGGCGTTTAGAAACAGATCAAACTCTGGGTTTACGACTATCAATGTTTGCCTCCGCAGCTTTGTAATTTTGAAGCAAACCAAGAAAACATTTGGGTAAAAAGGAGAGAAAAACGTCGAAAACCTCCCACTGTTAGCTTGACGGTAAGTGGATTATAACCCATGATCCGTCTTGCACTGAGGATGTTTTACTTCAGACATTGCGCTCAGTGCGAGCTTGGAGCAGAATTTGTATCAACCAGCTACCGCTGGGATTCGCACCTGAGTTACCTTACTGGAAGGCGATCCCTCTATCCCTGAGCAACCACGACTCTTGCTGATACATTGATACAAATACGCCAACTTTCTGTTATGCAGATTCATCGATTCGCTTAATTTCTTCCTTACCTCTTACCTTTCTTTATTTTTTTCAATAGCGATATGAAGAGTCACTCATAATTACGGCTTCCAACATTAACCTATAATGAATAGCATATATATTTAAACACGTGTCTTTATGCATATACATTCAAACTTAAAGAAAAAACAAACTTAAAAATTAATGCATGTAAAATAAACTAATTAAACTATAACTATAATTAAACTAAGCATACTAAATTAAAATATTTTATGAATTGCATGTTATAAAATTAACTATAGACCCTTTTTAATTCGGACGTAGATAATTTGAAAGATTTGATTGATTTCCCTAATGTTCCAGCGTTCATACGGTCCATAAAAAATTTAAACAATTGTGGTAATATTGTAATCTAAAAACTACATATTTATTTTTATTAGCTTTCACTTAAAAATTAAAAATAAAGAAGAAAACATCAGAGACTTCCCAACGAGATACTTTTATCACCCCAGAGACTCTGTATACAAACTGTTTATATATTTATTTAATTTTTCTGTAATTTTATGATGAATGGGATATGGGTCTTCTGCGCGGCCCAGGTGCCCAGCTTTTGTTAAATAAAGTAAAGTAAAGAGATTCTTTTATTTGAAATATTAAGAATGGTAGAGAATTCGAATTTTTTAAAATTATATATATATATATATATATATATCCTATTCTGTAGGTCACCAAGTCAAACACTTTTATTTTTAATTTGAATTTTGTTCATATTTCTTTGGACAATTCTACTATGAGGGATGAGGAAATCCCGATTTTTAAATGTAAATCAGGTTTATATAAAATAAGAATAAAAATTTTAGGGGAAGATAATTAATTAACTAATGGTGATAACTGGACATCATAGTGTTCTCTTTATTAATCACGTCTGAAAGTCTTCTTTTTTAATCAGCGCTTAGTTTCCGCTTTTTCCACTTTTGCCAAGACATTTTGTTTTTAGATTCAAAATGATAACTCAATGGTCTGATAAATCTGATTTTAAATTATATTAAAATTGTAGTTGCACGTTAAACAATCGTAAATTTAGTATCAGAGACGCAACCCGGAAATTATAGTAGTTCGCAATATTTTTGGTGATGGTGAAATTACAGTTGGGTAAGCAAACGTGTTTAAAATTTTACCATCTCTTTAAAACATTAAAACCTACTTTTCAGGCCTTTTCATGTATCATAGAATCATTTAAATGTGAGTCGTAGTCAATATTATTATTATTATTCAAATCCTACATCACAAAAAATGTTACCTATTTAAATATTTAAGAATATATATATATATATCAAAGCTTTTTTTGTTACCTATCATTTTGATTTCTAAAAACGAACTGTCGTTTTTATATTCTATCCCCGTGCTTTAAAACAAATCATAATAATGAAACTTTTGAGTTATCGGAAATTTAAAATTTTTTTGTTTAGTAACCCTATTGATTTTTGTTGATAGTTTTTTTTTTTTTTCAATCTTGTATAAATATGTAAATAGTTGTATATATTTTCTCTATTATTTTATTACACCACCGTAAATGTTAATATTATTCTGACCCCGGTAAATATCATTATATTCTAACTTAGTTTAATTTCAATTATGTTTAATTCCCTATCGATTTCATCATTAGTTCAACCAACTGGTTTCTCATACATGACTTTACTATCTGGTACTCTGCAACCTCTCCCCCCCCCAATTCTATTCCCACTTCACACATTCCCCATTATATGTCTCAATAATCAGACGAATCAGTTAATAATCAGTTAATAATGTCTCAATAATCTGACGAATCAGTTAATAATCAGTTAATAATGTCTCAATAATCCGACGAATCAGTTAATAATCAGTTAATAATGTCTCAATAATCTGACGAATCAGTTAATAATGTCTCAATAATCTGACGAATCAGTTTGCGGCAGCGCACTGAGATTAGAGTTATGTTCTAATGTTGTTCTTAGTTATTACATTTCACTTGTGTTTGAAAAATTGAGAAGACGCTAAAATAAGATCGTTAATGTGCAATGCTGTTAGTGCAATCGTTAATGCACATCACGATCTAAAAATTTATTACCTTCACAACGTATACCTTCACCAACCATGGTAATCATGGATATTTTAATGTTCCCTAAAACTAGCTAAAATAAAATTATTATTTTTACCAGTTTTTGCCCCTTTTCTGACTTGAAATATATTAGCTTTAAGCTTTCGGCATTAAGAATGCAGTGAAGTCAGTTTTAATGATAATTTCAAATTTGATATTTTACCAGAACATGTCAGAATACGACTGACAGTTACCTACTTCTGTGTTGAGGAATCTCTCTTCAAAATGCAAAATGTGTAGAAACTTTACTACAGTTTCAAAATGTTCTTTTTCTTCTTCATTTGCATTCCAACTACCACAATGTCTAGCACTACAACACTAGAAGTCCATGATGAATAGAAATAGGGCCGCAAGTGGCCAAAAAGTGAGTTATTGAAAGATCAGGATTGCTAGTTAATGGGTCTGTTCCACGACACAGAGCTATCTGAGCCCTCCCACAAATATCTTCATCTTTTATGAACTTAATCGTTTGACGGTTAGCGGTTGTTAATCATTTAGCGGATGATTTTTCGATTGAATCAATTCATAATTTTCATGTGAATCAATATTTTAAATATTTCTTTCAGAAAACTAAACTACAATTAAAAAGTTAAAATTTTAAAGAATAATAAAATAAAATTCCTGATTTTTACAAACTTACGGAACATTCAAAAATCGAATTTTCAAATTTTAAATTTATGTTTTATGTAATTTTTTATTTTTATGAGAATGTAACAAAAAAATAATGTCGGTGCAGCGTTCGAAAATATTTTGTATTTAAATAAAAGTTTCACTTTCTAAACATTTGAATGCTACACGAAATCTTTTATTTTTAACAATAAGAGAAGGAAAGAATATTTCCACTCTTCTCTTAAGGTGGAATCCAATTACATTTTTCAGTTTGTTTTCGAACGACAATGTCAAAACAGTTAGGAACGTGATTTAAAAGTTCCGTGACAGTTTACTGACCCATGATATAAAAATATTGTTCTTAAATATTTTAAAAAATTTTGTGCTTCCATTAGTTTAAAAAGCGTTTAAAAGTAAGTGGCTTGTAAAAGGATAATTCGACTTTCAGTAAATTCAAATGTTTTTTGTGGGTTTTTCTTACGTTCAATTAAGATTAAAAAAAAGTAGAATTTCTTTGATTTTTTTAAAACGTTTTTGAGTGTTTATAATTTAAAAAGTAATTAACCGAGAAAAGTACAACTTAAATATTGAAAATGGTGTTTTAACAACAAAAAAAACCTAGTTTATTCGAGGTTTTTACAAACTTCAATTTAATTTATAATTAAAATTTTTCCAGAAACTGTGATTTAGATAGCCTTTCTGGAGTACAATAAAAACAATATCATTATCATGGAAATGCAAACATTTTTAACAAGGTCATAGAAGACCTCAATTCTTTTGTAAGACCTTTGTCATTTAATTTTAATGTACTTTTCAAAAGGTTGTATTTGATTTCTAGAGAAAAACAAGACTTTCTACCAAGGGCGTGCCTAAATAAAAATGTATTATAACTTTTGTTCCTATTGTGTTAGTTTGCATCTAAAGTCCGTGCACGGCTAAATCTAATGACCTACTTAATTTTGATTATAAATCATGGAAAACGTTGGTTTAAGCGGCATCTTTTTTAAAAAATATATTTCCTTTTTTAATACTATCGTAATCACGTGGAGACAGAAATTTGTTATAAAAATCGATTCAGTTATTGTTTTTTATTTTATTTATTATTTTTTAAAAATTTTCTTATTGATTTGATTTTTAGAATTTTAATCATTATTTCCCGAATTCGGGACAGCAAACTGCCAACTCTTTCAATATTTCCGGAAAATTTCAGATTTAGAATAATTATGATCCCTTCTATTAACCAATATATTTAAATCATCTAAAAGTCATTTGATTCAGAGGCCCTAGTTATTTAAGACTTTTCCTTATTTTTTTTTCAGTATAATAGTATTGATAATAATAGTATTGATAATAAAGCAGAATTTTTTGATATATTTACTATGATTTTTACAAAATATTTTATAGAGTGGTAAACAAGCAAAAGTTAAAGCTTACAAAATTCTGCGTAATATTTCAAACATTTTAAGAGCCTCACCCCAAAAAAACTTGAATAAAGAGCAGTTTCATGTGAATTATAATTCATTATGATTATCATATGGTGTGGAAAATAAATTGAAATCAAATTAACTAAACAGAGAATCATACATTAAATTATAAAATGTCCTACCACTAAGAGAAATTTTTCCACAGGCTCCCAGATAAATGCCAATGATGATACGAATGTTTAGCTCTGAAGAAATCTCAAAATATTTCTGCTTTCAAACTAAGCATGTCAAGTAACAATTATAATAACCTAATAGTGAAATAACAATTTAACTGCCAATTAAATTATTATTTTTCAACCATTATAAAAAAATTTCAATATTGCAAGTTATTAACAATATAATTACTCTAAACCTTTTTTACTTCGTATTGGCAAATTCAACTTCTTATCTCTTGACTGAACAAACAGCTTATTTTGCATTTTAGTTGCCTCACTAAATTATCTAATTTTCAATTCTTCAAGATAATTGGTTAAAAGACCCATGTTAAACCTCGGTTAAATAACACCTCATAAGTTTTTATACCTCTTTGCTGTCCAAACACCTTTGAAAGTCAATTGAACTTTCATGATTACTTAAATTTAGTATTTCCTTATCTAAGTTTATGTTATTTATATTCCTAACAAAATAAGCTGATTAAAATTGTTTTAAAAAAAGAGTTAAATTGGTAGCTATTTCATTTCTAACACTATCAATGCTTTAATGTAAGAGTAAAATTCGAGATGTCTGCCTTACTGCACCTGTCTCTTAAACTAAGTTTTCTTGCCATAGGCAACGAATGAATAAAGTCTGAGTTAAAAGTACAATAATGTGAATTATATTTCTAACATTGTCAGAGATGCCAACTTACTCCACTTTGCAAAAACATATTTTCAATTGATAACGAAATTTTGTTATTTTTAGTTTAGTATTTTTAAGTTTAAATTATTTTTAAACCACTACATATCAAAAATTCAAAGTACCATATGAAATGCAACATTATTGCAATTACATCGTGGTGTCACTTTTAAAGAATTGGCATAATTATTTTTTTTCTACAAGTTTTACAATTTAATTCGCTACCAATTTATTAAACTTTAGTAGAAAGCGGACCAGTTGCCATCTTTGCATTGTTGTTTCAGATTCAACTTGAAACTGTAAAGGATTAACTTAACAAATTATGAAGGATCAAACAAAGCTTCATTTTCAGCAAGAACGAAGATTCAATCACGATGCTTTCAAAATATATTTTAAGAAATCGAAATGTAACGAATTGTAATTTTTCTAAAAAAAAAGTTAAATCTGCATTTAACACGAAATGCCGCGCCAGTTTTGCATGGCATGTCCGTCAGGCCACACGGTAAATAACTACTAAGTAAACTAGCAAATAGTAGTCATATTTGGCTAGTTTTTTAAGGTTTAGCATGACATGTCTGTTTTCTTTCTTTATTTAAATAAACTGGGCACCTGGGCCGCGAAGCGGCCCCTATCCCATGCATGACATGTCTGATAAAAGTGGTGAATTATGTAAGCCTACGAAATGTTTAGAAGTAGTGGTGGATAAAAATCTACTAAATTGAATTTATTAAACTAAGAATCACAGTTAATAAACTACCACTTGAAAATATTTATTCGCTGTCTGGAGCAAGTTGGCATTTCTGTGTATATAAACAAAACTGTTTTTGTGTGTTCTATATTGCTTAATTGCTTCAAACCATTTTAGTAACTATAATAATATTAACAAAATTAAACATTTACTCGAATAATCTTGGCTGCGCCGGCCACCGATGACCCCGTGGCGCTACGAACCAACTCAGTGCCGGTCACCAGTGACCCCCTTGGCATTCAATGTGTTAAAAATATTATAGTATTTTTTTAATGGATAAAATGATTTAAAATTTTGTTTTATAAAGGGAGAGATAAAGGGAAACCCCGTTATAGGATTTTATCAAAAATATAAATAAATAAAAATTCGTTTAAAGTAAAATATATAGAGAGTTTTTCTACCACTTTAATTAAAAAAAGAATTGCATTATTCTATTTTTCAACTTTCTTACTTACGACTTGATACATCGCTAATTTTTGATTCCGGCCCGAAAACTTGGTTGAGTATAGAAGGACAGTCGCTTAAGAGTCAATTTTTTGAAGGATTACCAAAATTGATCATAGAAGCCTCGATTTGGATGTGAAGGGTCAAACTGTGAAAAAGTGGAATACCAAAGATTGATGCGTATTTTGCGATTACGAAGCCGAAAATCGTGAAGGAAGTTGGACCCAAATCGACGTGAAAGCATGCTGCTCTTATGTGTAAGTTGAATCGCCATTGATATTCACTGATAATTTGTGTTGATGACGCTGTGATGAGTATTGATGACGTGTTTTTATGCCACGTATACAACAATTGAAATAGTAAACATATCTCCGTGAACTATTATTTAAACTGATTCATTTGTGCTACAACAGTGATACATAAACTGATTCCCGAAATACAGTTTCATAATGCGAGCTGCACTATTTTATTTTCTCACCAGCATAAAGTGTATGCTGAGCTACAATTTTACTTTCTATATTACTGGATATAGTTTTCGAGCAGCGGTAGCTGCATTATTTTCAAGTAAGTGCAAATAAACTTTATAATTCAATCTCTGTGCTTACAATAACATAATGTCCAATACTATCAAAATCAGTGAAAGTGAGGTTCCCAGCTGGGTAATGGACACCATGGATTTACTTAAACAACAACTCCAACAACAAACTGAACTCAATAAATCTTTATCTCAGCAATTAAATGACATCAAAACAATATTTGATACTAAGATGTCCGCATTGCAACATAGTATCGATAAACTTCAAGCTGAAAATGACGAACTAAAAAAAGAAAATCGACATCTACAAAAAATCAACAAACAAAATGCAGAATCAACAATCACAATCCCTGATACACCTACAACTCCAGTAACAACATCACCAAAGAGAAGTAAAAACCGAAAGAAAACAACATCTAAAAGCAAAACAGAACAACAACAATCTACAAATAATAAGAATAACAACGAAGTGGACAATAGTAAACAACAAACAGTGACCAAAAGAAATAGATCTTCCAGCACAGATGAAGAGGAACCAGCCAGTAATAAAAAACTGTTAACTCAAAAACAAACTGCAAACCCAAATATGCCAGCAGATGGAGACACCATACACCAACCTTCAACAAGTACCACCCCACCGCAACGTCAACGTGAAGTAACGACTACACACTACGAACATGAAAAAAATACTATTAATCAGCAACAGGACACCAGCGATGAAGAAGAAATGGATGACAATGAGGATTATCAGTATCAAAGACCCAGCAAACCAAGAATACCACCAATAATAATAAAAGATAACAATGTAAAATGGATGCAACTTAAACAAACTCTACGAGAACAGAAAATTACAGGATTCGAAGGTAAACACACTGGGGAATACCTTAAACTGCATTTCTTTGATATAAATATGAGGCGTCAAGCAATAAATATATTAGATAATTTACAAGTCAAATATCACACTTTTCAACTGAATGAAGAGAAGCCATTAAGAGTTGTTATTAAAAGCATTCCAACAGACATAACCTCAGATGATGTACACCGAAACTTAATCAATTATGGATATACACCAAGAAACGTCTCTCAAATGAAAAAATACTCCGATCAAGGCATTATAAATCTACCACTACACATCATAACTCTAGATAAAACCGAAAGTAACAAGGATATTTTTTATCTTACACGTTTTATGGATCTCGTTGTCACTGTATCAACCTACAGAGGGCGCCGTGGATTCACTCAGTGCCACAGGTGCCAACAGTTCAACCATGTGCAGGCATCCTGTCGGCACACACCAAAATGTCTCAAATGTGGCCAGGAGCACCTGACTCACCTTTGTAAAAAACCCAGAACAACACCAGCAACATGTGCCAACTGTGGAGGTGCTCATCCTGCAAACTATAGACAGTGCCCAAAATATCCAGCTTCCAAAACCATCATCAACAATAGACCTAGCTACTCAAATCACAGAAATGATCCTGGCTACAATAACTCCAATTCCAACTCTTATGCAGATATTTTAAAGTCATCAAACCAAAAAAGCACCAACACTCTACAACTTGACACAACAACAATAAAAGAAGCCAGATCATTACTTGCAGAATTAAAGCTCTTTGTAGGATTTATGCAGGACAACGAGAGTTTTAACATGTTCAAAAGAATTCAAAAAGCAGCCCAATCAAACCAACAAGAAGAAGAAGATGAATATTAAAGTAGCACAAAAACCTTTCATCAACATATATTTTTGGAATGCCAACGGAATACTAGCAAAACAGCACGAACTAAAAAATTTTATTTTAGATCACAACCCGGACATCCTAATAGTTACAGAAACTCATCTCAACCCAACCTTCAACTTTACAATAGCAAACTATAAAACATATAGATGTGATAGAAGGTACAGAGGAGGCGGCGTAGCACTACTAGCAAAAAACAGCCTGATCACAACAGAATATAACTCTACAGATGACAGTGGCTATGAGCAAATATCAATACTTCTAAAATATCAAAATCAGAACATCAAAATCACAGGTATCTACAACTCACCAAGAAATAAACTCACAGACGACGACCTAAGACTCCTATTTCCACCCAATCTGCCAACAATTGTAGCAGGCGACTTCAATGCTAAACATACAATATGGGGCTGCAATAATTCTAACCATACTGGAACTCTGCTTAGAAACCTCATCATAAAATATCAACTTACCGTTATAGCTCCTACTTCTCCCACATATATTCCGAATCTTCTCAACCACAGATCTGACATTCTAGACATTGCAATAACCAACATCCAAGTCCCCATGGTCGCCTGCACCCTAAACCACCTGTCATCTGACCATCTGCCTGTACAATTGCTCGTCGGGCTAACCATCAAACACTTGGAAAAACCTAAACTGAAAACAGACTGGAATCTCTACAAAAACATACTCACCATTAACAATAGCAGTTTACCAACCCTAGAAGACGAGCCTACAATAGAAACATATATTCAACAAGTACAATCTGAAATCCTAGAATCCTATAAAAGATCAACAGTTGAAACCAAACAAATTGCTCATCACTACAGACTCCCACTTGAAATTAAAAACATCATCAGACTTAGAAACTACTACAGAAAGCGGTATCAACGAACAGCAGATCCTTCATACCTCAGTGAAATCAGAAAACTTAATAAACAGATTAAAATACAAAGTAAGAAATACAAAAATCAACTCTGGCAAAACAAAGTCGCGTCCCTCTGTACCAATGATAACTCAGTCTGGAAAATGGCAAAATTATTTAAAACAGCACCGCAAATAAACAGACCAATCAACGGACCAACTGGCACAACATACTCAATAGAAGAAAAAGTAGAAATATTTGCAGATTCCCTTCAAAACCAATTTTCGCCAAATTCAAACTCAGATCTAAATCACCATAATTCAATCACCGAAAAAGTAAACAACTTCCATGAAGATCATCCTATACCAGAAACAATAGAACCTACAAACAATGAAGAAATCTGTAATATCATCCGAAACCTAAAAAACAATAAAGCTCCAGGTGAAGACGGAATCAAAAATATCATGATAAAACTGCTACCACCAACCTATATTCAGAAGATCACACATATCATCAATAGCTGCCTTGCATTAAATCACTACCCTCAAATCTGGAAAAATGCATCAGTTATTCTATTTCTCAAGAAAAACAAAAATCCAAGTTGCCCTGAGAGTTACAGACCAATCAGCCTACTAAATATATTTGGAAAAATCTATGAAAAAATAATTTACAACAGAATCAAGCCACTTTTAACAGCCCTTCCCGATGAACAATATGGATTCCGACAAAAACTAAATACAACCAAACAGCTACTTCGAATAATAGACTACGCCGGAAGAGCAATAGTAAACAAAGAAACAATAGTTTTCCTAATGATCGACATCTCAAAAGCATTTGACAAAGTATGGCACACCGGTACAATATTCAAACTAATGCAACTAAAGTTTCCTCCTGGACTCATCAAACTTCTATCCTGTTATCTCTCAAACCGAACATTTCAAGTGACTATCCAAAACTGCATCTCATCAAAAAGAAACATCTTAGCCGGAGTACCTCAGGGCAGCATACTTGGACCAATTTTATATATACTTTACACCTATGATTTCCCTATAAATAAAGCAGATTACAATAGCATTACAGCCTTCTACGCAGATGATACTGGTATAATAATCAAATCCAGAAATCCAAACTTAGCTCTAATAAAACTACAAGAACAAATAGATGAAATAGAAGACTGGTGTAGAAAATGGAAAATAGCCGTAAACGCCGACAAATCACAAATCCTCATCATACAAAAAAGAAGAATTAAAATTTCACCTCAATGCAAACCGAAACTGTTCAACATTCAAATTCCAATAGTTAAGAGAGCAAAGTACCTTGGACTCATAATTAATAGCAAACTCACTTGGAGCGACCATATTAAAAATATAATAGACAAAGCAAATGCAGCAGTTAATATCATCCAACCTCTCATCTATAACCAAAATGCCTCACTAAAAATCAGAAAATTACTATACACCTCTATGATCCGACCTATACTTACATATGCTTCACCTGCCTGGACTACTATACCCGAACACCTAATGAAAAAGCTCAACCAATGTCAAAATAAAATACTCAGAAAAATCACTCGTGCCAGATGGTTCATACGTAATTCAAATATCCATAAAGATCTCAAAATTCCGTTTCTATCCGAATATATATATAAATTAAATGCAGACTTCTACGATAAAGCCATAAAATGCAGCACAGCCAACTTCAATCAGATTTTTAACTTCGAGAACTATAAAAAAGACGAAAAACTAAGACCAATAGCCGCTCATTTCACCTCCGACTCCTCATACAACAACTATCAGCATAAGTAATAGTCATCAATTCCAGCATCTATAGTCTACATCAATAATCCAAAGCATCAAACACTTTACCAATACTGAAATCCTGACTTATGTTACTTCACGTTGACAATCAAACCACAGCCATCCACAGTTTAACAGCAAGTTGCTCTTATTATTTTCATTTTCTTTCAGTTATACAAGCAAGGTGCTTGTTTAAATGCTTATTCTATTCAATGCTCATATGTCATTTGTGCTTGTTGTACATATCATAATGCAATTCATTTTCAATGCTTAAATATCAATTGTGCTATTTATATTTATGATAATTTTTGTTTATTTCAAAAATCATGATTCATATTAATTTTTCAAATTATGTTTAATTTATCAAGCAAATATGCTTGGTCTCTTGTTTTTGCCACCTTAATGCTGCATAATTCAAAATGTTTTTAATTCAACCTGTAAATATTTCATGATGAATGGGTTGGGGGCCGCTGCGCGGCCCAGGCACCCAATTTTTGATAAATAAAGAAAGAATTACTTACCACTTTTTCAGCTACCATAATGATGCTCATTACAAAATGTTTTTATTCAATGTTTCTTAATTTCATGATGTATGGGTTAGGGGCAGCTGCGCGGCCCAGGCACCCAATTTCTTGTAAATAAAGCGTTACTTATCACTTATTATCAATAATTCCTTCCTTCTTCCAACCCTTAATTATTATCAAAGTAGATGAAGGAGAAAATAACTCTTTGGGTTAGGTACTCTGATTTAAATGTATCAGTCAGTCAGTTGACCTAATATTTCTTTCATTATTTTGACAAATTAAGGTACAAGGCTGCCAACTTTCTGCTCGTTTTGGAAAAATTTCTTCTAGTAGTAGCTATGTTTATACTTAAATGTATGATAATTTGTTTCTTAAATTTCATTAAAAAGGATTTTTTCCACACCAATGTAAATTATTCAAAAGTCCATGTAGGAACGCAACTTCGGTCCAGCTACCACTTTTTAAAATTTTTTAAGACCATACGAACCTTGCATACCTATAGTTATACTTCTTTTTCTTTTTTTACATGAACCTCACCCTTATCTGTATATAATCATTTCTCTGAAACAAACTGATAGCAATATATTTTTGCCACCTCTCTTTATTAATAATGTATAACGTAATATTCATAATGTAAATAATTGTATGACGAGTCTAACTCGCCAAACAAAATTGGATTTACAGAGATGTCAACTTGCATTTTACTAACTGATAGAGAAATACAAGAATATGCTAACTTGTATTTTACTAATTAGTAGAATAACGTTTAACTATTTAATCTTAACAACTTTACAAAAAATTTTTGCCAATCTTCTGAACTGTTTAGTACCATAGCCGAAGTATAATTGAGGCTGTATCAGTTTCTACACATCCTTAAAACACCACATAATTCCACTGCTTAAGGCTTAATTAGTCTAATGAGACAGGAAAAACTATCGTTTTCTTTGCAGGAGAAAAATAATGAACTCTCTTGTGCCGACTTGGTCTCTATTGCATCAGCTGTTAGATTTTTATCGCTAGAGCAGAGCCTTGTGCATTGAAGCTAATCGTTTGCAGAGATGTAACAGAGAAGCTGAAAACACAAGACGAATCTGTAATGTTAATAAGAATTTCCGGTACTTTGTTTCTCGTCAAATTTGAGAACAAAGGATATTACTTCTATTATTATTTAGGGATTAATACTAAGTGAATATATTTTGACTTTTTGTTTATACAAATGTATAGTTTATTTTATTTTATTTATTTTTTTCGCATCATTTTACTATAAATTGTGATTCTGAATGTAAAATGTTTTGCGGAAGGAATACTTCTTTTACTTTAGCAAAATATTCTTTTAAACGTATTTTTGAGACATTTACGTGACAAGGTTTTTTGTATTCACAGTGTTATGTATATTCCGGGATTGTACTGATTTCAATCACTAATTTAAGTTATGACTTAAATCACTTATTTAAATAAATTGGTATTTACATATATATTGATATATATATATATATATATATATATATATATATATATATATATATATATATATATATATATATATATATATATATATATATATATATATATATATATATATATATATATATATATATCAGAAAGGTATTCCAAAAATAATCCTTTCAAGAATTTTTTTCTCGAAAAGGTTGAAATAAATTTATTTTCTATTCCTGAATATAATAAAATAAGCTGTATAAATAAATATTCCGGGTTACAAAATAATCTACAGCAATAGTTAGTCAACAACACAACGATTAGAGGGGAGAAAAAAATGAATTCAAGTTAAATAGAAGTTTTTACTAATCATTGACAATTTTTTCACTTATCACATATAATATTTGTGTTCGATACTGGTAGTGAAAAAAAAAATATTGAAATCACTGAGTTTCTTCCCTTTTAATATTCTTCAGAGAGCTCTTTTAATATAAATATTATTTTTAAATTCAATAAATAATCCATCTCTTCAATTTTAAAGAATATGCCATTTCTCTCAATAAACATTGTCGAATAAAATATTTAACAACTAATTTTTTAAATTAAATTTATTCTAAATAATCTTAATAATGCATACAAGTTTTTAATTCACATCATGCTGTAATTTTATATATAAAGAATATTGTTTATTTATGTCTTTTTCAGTTATTGTGCTATTAATCACGCAATTTTCAATGAATTGTCTGAAATATGAAAATTTCTTTCGATATGTTTTTTGATAATGTGATACGACTATAACAGGACCGGCTCTCCAAACAGCTTCTTAAAAAATATGTTACTTTTAACAATTCCTATTAAAACAATGCTAAAACAAAAGCTGTATTCGTAGTTTTTAGTTGGTGACCTGTTTAAAGAAACAATAAGTTCTACTACGAAATCCGACAATAATACAATAACAATGCTGTGAGTTTACTGTAAATGGAAAATTTTCAATTTTTTCATGTATTATTAAAAAATAAATACATCTTAAAAATGGATTTCAATATTAATAGATGTCATTATCTACCTAATAAATCTATGTTGAATGGTTCATTATTCTATAGTAAAATTCTTCAGGGATTCATTATTCTATAGTAAAAGTTTTAAGGGAAAGTAAAGACAGGTGACCGACATTTACAGAAAAAGGATAAAAATGGAAAGTAATAACTAACTTGGTGAAATCCGATATCTTAATACAGGAATTTAATTTATAATTTTAAATTCAATTTTTATTAATTTTATTATTTAACTTATTACCATACTCGAACATTAAATTGGAAAATTCATAAAAAAAACAATTATAAAAGGAAAACAAAATTATACTTTGCGTACATTAGTGTTTTCTTAACTGGGAAGTATTGCAAAATCGTAGAATCTTTTAAATCTGGAATAAACAGCTTTCCCTTTATTTACATCAGTATTTTTATACAACCACAAAACTGTGAATCGCTCATACTTGGAAAGTTATATTTAAATGGTGGAACTATGGAATTAACTACTTTCTTTTAGTTTACTTCAGTATATAAATATCTGAGAATTTCTACAAAATCTGTGAATCTCTCATACCTAGAAAAATGTGTTTAAATGGTGGAACTACAGAGTTAGCTACTTTCTTTTAATTCCCTTTGGTATTTTTTGCATGAGAATTACTACAAGATCTATGAATCTCTCCTAGTAGGAAAAAACTGTTTAAATGGTATTTAAATGGCTAAAAAAATGTAAAAATCAAAAACTTACGTTTAGTTATCAAAGAAATTCTTTCAATCATTCACTTAATAATTTAGCTCTCAGTTTCATTTTTCAACAAACAAGTCTACCATTTTTTTTTATTATTATAACCGTATAACTATTACCATCTTTCAACAAACAAATACTAAACTATCAACAGTTTTAATGTAGTAACGATCAATGGTATTTCAATAAGAAATAATCTTTTTCGATGTATGAAGTAATTTTGCCGTCATTTTTTACATTTTACTCAAATTAAAAGCACTACTTTCAGGAAAATTTCAGAGTTTAATGGTGTTAATTTATTTTATGACAAAAATATAAACGATCAAGAAACTGTTAACAAAATATTTTGCAAAACCAGTGATTAAAATAACATTATTTACATTGAATAAAATTAAAATTAATATCTCTACCCAGCTTTACGATATAGCCAAAAAAAAATTTGAAAATAAATAAATAAATAAAATAAAAGGAAAGGGAAGACGAAATAAAAAAGAAAGAAGGAAAATTATCACCTGCGCTTTTCTCTTCATCCCCAATTCCTAACCCTGAAAAATGTAGGGATTTTTTTGGGGAATATCTATAACTTGTATTATCCTTTTTATTCCCTTTCCTTACCTGTCCACGCGGTAAACGAACAACAAGAGCAAACTAGTTTCATAAGCCCGCCTGAGTATCCAACAGGTTTCTGTCCACCTTTGTGGTTCTTCTCGATGTGTTTTAATAAAGAATGTTAAGTTGTGATAAACACCTTGGATTATTTCAGTTGTTGGCGTTAAACTTACTACATGTTTTCAATATGAGTTAGGTGCTCAAAGCCAAAAGGAATACTATTATTCGTAAACAGGTAAGTGAAACTACCATTTAAATTTACAGTGGGAATTTCTGTGAGAGTTCTTTCGGTTTTTCACTTCCTGGATTGGATGGCCTGCTGGAAGTTAGCGGGCCTCACCGGTGTGTGACCTACAGCGGTTCTAAGAATGGAATTTCGAACTCGAACTGTTTAAGAATATAAAAGGTTATTTATATTCATATTGCAGGAATTGTAATTTTTTAAAGAAATTTTTTTATTAAATCTATGGTAAAAAAATTTGATATCTCTCTTACTTAAAAGAAAGGAATGTTTGAAAAAAATTAAAGAATCCAAATACGTGATTAAAAAAATTAAAAAAAAATTTTTTTTTTCTTCTTGAATATATAAAATAACTAAATTATAAGAATTTTTTTCTTGAATATCGTCACGCAAAAGGATTATATAGTAATCCACCACGGATTTTAATGATAACGTAGAAATTTAATCTTAACCCTTTAATGTTGGAAAAGCGAACCCATTTCTGCCCAAAGTGTGTTTATTGGGACAGTTTTATTATTATTACTTATTAATTAATTTATTCATTGCATTTTATTTATTTTTTTGAAGAAAAAAGGATGGTACAAGTGTTTTACAAGTATTATTTTTTTTTTTCAGGAACAAGTCAGTTACGTCTAGTATTATCATGAGTTTCGTTAGCCCGGATCACAGTTAGTCTCACTCAATAATTAGAATAATAGTTCAAAAAGTCCCCAAAGTATTTCATACGAAAATAAAAATAAATCCATGAATCATAATTTATTTAAATTTAGTTAAGTTAGAAACAAGCTAAAAAATTAAATAAAGATTAATTACTTTGCCAATACTTAGTAGACGAAATCAATTCCTAACATTTTGAGAACTATTATTACCGTGTATTTCAATTTCGTTCCCCAAAAATATTAGGCTTTTAGGCTCAACTAAACTTGTAACTAAATTATCAAGCAATATAAGAGATTGATGATAATATACATATGCTATCGAAATAATTTATCCTGCCTCGTGTTAGTAGAAATGTGAAAAACTAATTTTTTCCCAGTGCAGTAGAAGAGATGAGAAAGCTATCAATGTGAAAAATGTATTTAAAAGTGTTCATCGTTCCCTGCATTCATTTACACAATTCCTTTTTATTTTGATAATTAAATTGTAGTTTATTTTTATCATCTGTGTTGTTTTAAAAAGAATGATTATTGGCATTAAATTTTTTTTTCATTCAAATGAGAGGTAAACAGTTCATGTGGTTATTTTCAATGTAGATTCAATATTTATTTTTTTATATTGATTTAAATTACCACTGTTGTTGTTTCGGCAATTAGCCTTGTTATTTATTTAAACACTTCATATTATTGTTTGAGGTTTGATCGTTTTTGGAATGCATTCTTTTCTACTTCTGCCTCTGTTCTCTTGCTTTTATTATTATTATTTCTTTTTCTATACCAGCTTAAATGCTTAATTTTAATGGCTTAATTTTAATGATGTTTAAATTCGTTCATTAGAAGAGGAATTATTTTTAATAGAATAGTAAAAAAAAAAATAATAATAATGCTTACATAAACAAAGCAATAAAAATTTAATATACCTGTAGGTCATTTTTTGTTTAAGTTTTTTTTTCCTTCTTTTTTTTGCGATGAAAACATAAATGCCAGATGATTAGGGTGTCGTAATATATATTCTAAACGTGTAAAGTGGCAACCGAATGTTTCAGCTTCGTGATTTCATAAGTTTCGATTAAAATGATTTGGAATGAGAATAGATAGGGGAAAAGATTAAAATGATAACAGCAACATATATAGTATAAAGGATGGCATAAAGTTATGTAAAATATGACATAAAGTGTGGGAAGTTGTTACATGCTGACAAAAGACTTAACAGCCCTTATTTTTGTCCGTCGTGAACTAAGCAATAATGCAGATCTGCATCGCATATTAAATCCTCATATCTCTTTGTGTGTCAACATTTGCTTTTTTTTTTTTTTAGTTTTTTTTAAATTTATTTATTTTTTAATTAGTTTTACTAAAACTAATTTATTGTTTCCGAACGCGACTAAAATCTGCGACTGCTTACTTCTCGGATCTACAATTTCATTTCAGCGGATGATACGAACTACGATTAAAAAGTAATTATATTCGAATTCGAACGAATTACGAGATAAAAAGCAATCATATTTAAAAACGATTATATAAATAAAAGAGCCGTATTGGATGGGGAGATAGAGCGCTCGCTTTCCAATGAGGTGAACCGGGTTCGAATCTCAGCGATGATTGGTCGATTCGAATTTCGCACCCGGATTACACTGACTACAGTGCTGAAGTGAAATATCTTCAGTGGCAGACGGATCACGGGTTAGAGTCTCCTTGCCGTTAAGCTATCCGTGGGAGATTTTCGTGGTTTTCCTCTCCATGTAAAGCAAATACGGGTTAGTTTCATCAAAAAGTCTTCGAAGATAAATTTCTCTCAATACTTGATCCAGGAGCTACATTGTCTTCGGGATTGGGTTCAAAATTACAAGGCTACGGACTCGAACATTGGTTGTTGTTGTTGTTCATTTACGTCGCACTAGAGCTGCACAATGGGCTATTGTCGACGGTCTGGGAATCATCCCTGAGGATGATCCGAAGACATGCCATCACAATTTTGATCCTCTGCAGAGGGGATGGCACCCCCGCTTCGGTAGCCCGACGACCTCTTGAACATTGGTAGTCGCAAACCCAAAATTTGGTTAACTGTTCAACGACGGTTATAATGTAATTTATTTATGTAAAAATTTATGTTTTATTATTGTACGCGAAAGATTTATAAAACTCAAGGAGTGATTGTTCAAAAACTAATAATAGATCATTGGATGTGAATTCATAATCAGATTTTATTATAATTTATCAGGAATTATGGTGAATGCAAAATAAATTATAAGAAAAACATAATAAAAGTCTTATTACAAAAACTATCCCTAAGTCTTTTTTACACTCGCCTTACAGAGTAACAGAATTTTTTTTTTTTTTTTTTTGCTAGATTCGAAATACTAAAACCATCTACAAATAATTCATTTTCTTTTTTTTTTTTTTTCTTTCTCTCTCTCTCTTTTTTTTTTTTTTTTTTTTTTTTTTTTTTTTTTTTTATTTTTTGCTACAACTTAAAAAAATCTTCCTCATTGTAGCAAGTGTACATTTTCTTGATACCAAACCATTATTACAAATTTATTGTTCAATTAGAAATGCAGATTTTTAACCTATTTAAAACTAAACACGGACATCTTGCGTAGCCTACATGATAACAAAGTGAAATTCGCTTCATTTTTCTACTTAAGGGAATATTCATGGCTGTCCTTTAAAACAAATTTCTACATTGTCGCATTTATTTATAGTGAGTTGATGGGAGAATAACGTGTAAAGTATCTTAAAAATGTACTACAAAGTGTTCGTGTATATTCATCAGTAGCGTGATGATTTCTACTAACAATGCATTACTGATTCGAATCATTGATAGTTCGTTGACACTTATTAAAACGATGTGCATAGTTATTTTCATCTTTCTTTTGATATCCTTATTTTCATAAGGATATCAAAAATCACGGAATTTCACAATGCATTCATTTATTCTTTTTTTTGTAGAGATTTGTTGAAACTACAATGTATTTTAATCCTATTTTATGTATTTTCCTTTCTACAATGTGTGGTGTTAAATTTGATAAAAACTACTAATGGATGGGAAGAAAGTAAATGGGAAAAATTAAGACTATTCGATTCTTTTGCTTTGCATAGCTAATTACATAGTAAGCTAATTACATAGTAATTAATAGCTGATTTCATTGTAATTAATTACCCTGACAAGTGAAAAAATTTTTATCAAAAGAGTAAAGACTGGTTGCTCAAATATTTCGCTCTTTTTTTTTTTTTAAATTTTATCTTGAAAAACGAGACATTTGTAGATTTATAAAAATACATCAATAAGATAAATGATTATTTTAAACTGAAATTAAGGGGCACTAGAAATTATCAAATTAGTTTCAGCGCAAATTAATTAAAAAAAATGTTCTTTACATTATTATTAAGCGTGTCTGTCTATTATGAAGGACTTGGTTGAAGTAGTAGT
The DNA here is from genome assembly GCA_949128135.1 of Parasteatoda lunata. Classification (NCBI taxonomy): domain Eukaryota; kingdom Metazoa; phylum Arthropoda; class Arachnida; order Araneae; family Theridiidae; genus Parasteatoda; species Parasteatoda lunata. Next base: position 67,023,575 of record OX421976.1, on the reverse strand, counting down.
GTAATATCAATAAAAGTTAGCCAACAACACTATCAAGTATTTTATAAAGAACAAGAGGGGAATCAATTTTTATTTTATTTTAAAAGAGGCCCTAAAATCAAGTCATTAAACTTAATTTAATGAAATTTTTGGAGCATTTTATGTACAGAGCGCAAAATAAAAAACAGACCAACCTGGATAACTTTTGATCCAAAGATCGGATCTTCCCGTATCAATCTTAAGGGTTCAAAGGGGTGACATCAAATACGCTGAATTAATTAGTGCAGACGATATTTTAAGATACGAAACTAGACACAAAAACGTATTTTCCTTCAATAAACACACATTTTTTTGACGGATTCTGATTTTTGTCTTCTAATATATAAGGGGTGGCCGCAATGTAAGAAATATGGTCCCAATAGTTTGGTCAGAAGAGCGGTTGAAAGTTTGGACCCCTTAAGGTTAATTTTGCGGTTTGTATATTTTACCATATGTCGAGAACTTTTAAAGCTAATTGAAAAATTTCTGCACATAATTATAAAATTCGTTTATCCAAAGATAATTTCATGCAAGCATAGATTTATTGTTTTTTTTTTATCATTTTACTTAATAATATTCGAAAAGCTTTTGAATTGCAAGTCATAAAATTTTTTACATTCCATTACTTTAAGCATTCATTTATTCCATTATACATTAAATTGCAACATGTATATGCATTAAATCAGGTCTGAATGTAAAAAGGAAAAAGAACTTCAATTTATGATTTTTAAAGAAGGAAAAACTTCTATAAGTGTTAAATAAGCTAGTAAGATTCATAATTATTAACTAATCATCACTAGTTATTTTTTTCTAGTTTTATGCATTATTAAAAAAATCTTGGTAGTCTTAGATATTTTATTCTTTCCCAAAACAAGCTAGAATGAAAGAATGTTCTTTCCAAAATCTTACTATCTATCTAGTTTCATATTTCGGTTGCATATTGCAAAAACGGACCCTTCAAAAACATAAAAACCTACCACTATTCACGAAGAATTTAAAAGTTCATCTAAAACGCAACTTTGCATTCTATCAGTAATCTCGTGGGAAATCCTTTAAAGTTAAAGTGAAAATTATCACATTTTTGTAAGTTTAAGTTTATAAATCTTTACCTCTTAAAAAAATTTTGGCATTTTTGCATTCCATGACACGTTAACATTTTGAAACAAGTTCTTTCTTCCATAAAGTTACATTGTGGCAACATAATTACATGACAATTTTACATTCTTCATAGAATTTTTTATTTAGTGGTATCAAAATAAAATTTGAATTGGCTCAATAAACAGACTTTGCTTTTACATTTATCCCACTATTCGAAACATCTAACGATAAGTAATAACTACATCTTCAGTATGCATATTTCACTTTTCAACACATAACATTAATTACAATAATTTTGTATCAAATTTTTTGAAACATAAACCAATTTTGAAAGCATAAATGTAGCTTTCAGATTGATAGTAAAAATTAAATCTTCCCGAAAATCCGAAAGAGTTGGCAGGTACGTAATTACTTTATTCTAAGCGTTTATTTTGTTGATGTATAGGCCTAAATATATTATTAACTTAAATTCTGGGCTGGCAACTACCACACTTTTTGCAAAATACTGTATTGAGTAATGGGTAATTAAAAACAAAAGCTTTTTGAATTTTCTGGTAATGTTGCCAACATTTTAAAACTTTCATCACTGACACAAGCAGACTTTTTATATAAACTTTTACAGATAGTTGTGTAGAAAATAAATTTAAAGCAACTTTACCAAATAAAGAATAAAATATTAAAACAAAAACTTAGGTATCACCAGAAGAAATTTCCCTTAAGACTGTCGAATGTTTGCAGCCCTGTAAATTTTTTATTATCGATTTCAAATCATTTAGACTGCGGTGGTTTATTATTATTTTTTCAGTATAGTTGGTAGCTGATAATATGAAATATCTACTTTATTTAAATATAAACATGCTTCTACTACTTGTTGTCTACTAAGACAGTTTTCTAAGCACTACAAATTGTTGAATTTAATGTCCTCGCGTCAAGGAAAAATTTAATAAATCGGTCTACTCTGAACACTCAACGAAATTTAATAGCTAATTAGTAATCACTTCTAACTTACACAAAGAGTGACGGCCTAGAACAATAATATTTAATATTCATATTGTTGTTTAAATTACTCCATGCTAGCGATTCTAAGAATAACTTAACTTATTAACTAACTTATAAGATAACATGATGTCTAAAAACAAAAGTTCATGAACGAGCAAATTACCGCCACCAGATGCTAGACTTAATTGGAACCGATTAAAATAATCAGTTCATTTGTAGAAAGTTGATTCCAATCATCGTTCTTGAGTTGGATAGTCAGACAAAGAAAACCGGAAGGTAGACTGATGAGATACTATGGTCTCTTAGTTGGCTATCTCGTATTTTGTTCTTGGAAGCAATAAAGTTGTATTATTTTTAGAATTATTCACGGAAATCAAAAACTATTTTCAGAAGCAATGTGTCTTTATCATTTAAAAGGAAGAGGCATTGATCCAAGAATATTAAAAGCAGCAATGGTAGTTAGGATAGAGAAAAAGTCTAATGTTTGGCCTTTACAGAGATTGCATAGAATATTTTCCGAGATAGGTTTATCATTTAGTTTAGGTTAATTAGTCTCTTATTATGATAGGTGGATCATTAGTTTAGGTTGACTACTGGGCTGTAAGTTTTCCGAAGCACTGGTTTTAAGAGTATTCTATTATTATATCTTTTTTTCTGGATATATATATATATATATATATATATATATATATATATATATATATATATATATATATACCCTGAGTGGCCAAATTATTATGACCACCCCTTAGGTACGCTGTTGGCCTATACCCTATACTGCAAAATGTGCGTCGAACAGTCCGTTCAGAGACGTTCACAGTTGCTCCTTGATTAAGATCACTTGCAGTTTGTCGCACTGTTGCTCTCCTGTTGCGCTGCACAACCCTGGCCAGCCTTCTCTCTGATCGAGCATTCAGTACCCTGTGACGACCACAAGTCTGACGTTGAGACCCGGTTTTTTGCTTGATTGTCCATTCTTTGTACACATTAACAACTGCTGCTCTAGAATACTTCACAAGTGCAGCCGTTTTGCTGATACTCGTTCCGACACATCTCGCACCCACAATCATTCCACGATGAAATTCAGTTAAATCACTTTTCTTTCCCATATCTGAGCAAGCAACACAGTATAACTGATGACTCACTTGTCCAGCATTCCCGTGTTATAGTTATCTTGCCCTCTAGCGGCAGCGTTGTGACGCAATAACTCATTTGCATAAAACTCTGAGGTGGTCATAATAATTTGGCCACTCAGTATATATATATATATATATATATATATATATATATATATATATATATATATATATATATATATATATATATATATATATATTTATATATATATATATATATATTTATATATATATATATATATATATATATATATATATATATATATATATATATATATATATATATATATATATATATATATAATGTTCCTTTAATTAGGAATTTACATTTTCTGAAAATTAGTCAGCCTTGGTTAATTTGTGAATTACCATGACAGATGGATTAGTTGTGGTTGATTAGTATCAGATAAACCGAGCACAATTATAATATTGTAACATGCTATGGTTAGATTGATGGACCTTTTCTCTTGGATGAAAGCTTATTACAAAATAAATGGGGGGAAAAATGCTTTGCGTGCGATTTTTGCTAATTTATTACCGTATTATAATATTTCATGTTTTTGGAAATATAATTTTAATGCCTGGGTTCATACACAACCTGTAGAAATTTAAGAAGTGGTAGTAATATTACGATAAAAAATTGCAATTTACTATATTAACTGCTAGAATATTTTTTATAACTTTAGGTAAATAGATCTAGATCCTTTTTTTTACTCTAAGGCGAAAGCTCATGCTAAGAAAATTTCAGCTTCTTTAGATCAAAATTGTCAATTTTTAATTTATTTCCAAATGCATACAAACCCTGAATATTAAAAGTTGATTGTTACATATTGATTGCGTCATATTGAAAGTTACATCAAAATTAATCTCTAATAGTATGTTAGAAAAAAAAAAAAATCCTAATAATATATTAAGAAAAATCTAATAACACCAAATAACTTAGAGAAATTAATTTCTTTTACCAAATTTCATTAGTAATTATTAATGCTAAAGTTAATTTGAGTGTGACCAAAACACATGCTTATTATTAATAATATTTGGTTGTTGCTTTTTTTAAATCTGTGAAAAAAAAATGATAATAATATTATATGGTAAAAGGGGATATAATTGCTTTGCTTAACTAAGAAAACATTGGCAAGATTCTCAATTACATCATGAAGATTGGCTTAAACGAGTTAACATCGAAGGATATGCAACGAATGCAATACATATAGAAAGGATTTCTTGAATTAAATAAATAATCCCAAGAAACTGACGCGGTAAGATATTACTTGGTTAAAAAAATTCATTGACTGGAAAATATACATATGGAAATAATAAAAAAATCGACATGTTTAAATCGCTCAAAAATAGACGCTTATTGTCAGACGTGAATGAGAAAAAATAAAAGTTATTTAAAATGTAAAACAAAAAATTTGAAATGAAGATGCGCAACAAAACAAGAAAAACCATTGTGACTGAGAGGGGCAAATCAGAGTAAAATGTATTGCCATGCGCTATGCAGAGGTAGTGAATGTCGTTATCATTTTTTCTTTTTCTTTTTTTTTTTTTTTTGATTAGCAATTTAACGTTTTATAATTCAAATCACTTTCGCTTCTTATCATTCACGTCTAGCAAGTTTTGGGAATGGGTGTCTATTTTTGAGAGCTTGATTTCCATTTCCTTATTTTTTAAGTTAATGAAGTATTTAATCAAGTGATTTCTCCATTACTCAAAGAAAAAAAAATATTAAAATTTGATAGGCATATTTTAAAATATAATTCATTTTGGGGCAGTGGGCCAGCGTTAAAAAAAAATGAAAGAAAAGAAAACCGAATTCTTGCAAGATTGCTTACATTCCGAAAACGCAAAAGCATATCTATCCGGCGTCAATAGAATCTGGTTTCACAATGAAAAATGCTAAGTGAAAATCGCCATCATATTTTTCTTGAGATAAACTCATTTTAAAAGCCTGTAAAGTAACGAATCATGCGCATTTTTATTGTTGAAAGAACTTGTGGTAAAATTCAGATCAATGAATAAATGCATAAATAAAGATCGTCGAACTTTTTCACCTTTCAAATCTTACATCCTGTTACTTTCACCTTTGATTATCATTGAAAATATCATTTCTTTTCTATTTTCCTTTCACCTGAGCAACGTTGTGATGACCAAAATGATATAATGGAATTTTCGAACAATAAGTCGGGACTGAAAATTGAAATTTTCTTTTTCAAGAGAAAAGTTTTAGAAGGTAAAGTAATTCTGTGCACATACCCCCAAATGTCTATCACCCGTCGATTAAGTTTTCGAAGATACCAAACGATACATTAGCCGCAAAATAAGGGGTAATTTGGTTGAAAAGCATGATTCTATTTAGCGCCATTTTCAACTTACACATTTTTTTCTTAATGTCAGTACATTGAATTAGATTGATGTTTTTTTTTTTTTTCTTTTTTTTTTCTTATTTGACCATTAGTAAAAAATCATCTCATGCGAATCTTTTGTTGGATCCAGCCAACAGATTTTTTTTAGTTTCCCCACAACCGTACCGTTTACTACAAAATGAGAATCAACAATGGGCATAAAGAATAATTATCGGCACAAATGACTGTTTCGGTCAATGAGTTTACAACTATTTGTTACTAATATTCAACTTTTGAAACTGAAAAAGAATAATGATATGTGATTTCCTTTTATCTTTTTTTTTTTTTAAAGTAGAAATATAATCTGCTATTCCATATCAAAGTTTGTAAACAGATTTTGGCAATAAGATGATCTGCGTACCATTTCCGTGTCGTGATCATTAGGGCATTCAATTTAATATATCACTAACGCTCAGGCTATCTGTGAAAAATAAATAAATAAGAGATTAACGGTTTCGATGCGCTTGTGGACGTGTGTGAAAAAGGAATTACGTACTGTCAGTTACGTCAAACAAATGTCATCGGTTCCGACTGATTTTATTCGACTGAGCGGTTCATACGAAAACAAGAAACTTCACGAGGCTTATAATGGTGGGGCTATTGAGGATATTAACAGTGTTCTCACGAATTTTAAAGTGGTAGTAGGTTAATATTATCCACTTAAGATACCAATGTAACATAATGAGTCGTGGTGGATCAGGGTATGGAGCGTCCGCGTTCCAATGAGATGACCCAGGTTCAAATCCCAGCGGAGACTGGTAGATACCAATTGCTCCCGACTCGCACCAACCACAGTGCTGACATAAAAATATCCTCACTGGTAGACGCATCATGGGTTAGAATTCTTTTGCCATCGGGCTACCCATGGGAGGTTTTAGTGGTTCTGTCAAAGTATTTTCAATTTAAAAGAAGTATATATATGATTGCAAATAAATTTTTGAAATAATTTTGTAATACCCAAATAGACCCTAAATTTAAAATTTTACGAGCCTTGAGATCGTATAACGTAATAAGAGACACCCTGAGAACGTAATTACGTATATTGACGATCGCAAATGTATTAAATTATCTGAGTTTGTCATTTTTTCTTTACCGTTATAGATTTTTATTAAATTTTACCATGAGCTGTAACATTCCTGATACAGTATTTATAAAAGGGCCTTAAGACCTCAGACGCCCAGTTCCACTACAACGAACGAACGAACGAATACAGTATTTATATAGTTACCGATACGGAAGAGGTAGATTCTAACAATATTCGAAGTGGAACTACATTGTGCAAAATAAAAAACGGGTCTAATGATCGGATCTTCACGTTCCAGGACTCAATCGTAATTGTTCAAAGGGGTTACCTCAAATATGATAATTAATTAGTGCATTAATTAGTGCATATTTCGGGGGAGCAGAAATCCGAATCCGTCGGAAAAAAAGATATGTTTATTCAAAGAAAGTACGTTTTGGGGTCTGATTTCGTAACTTAAGAAATCGTCTGCGCGAATTAATTAGTATATTTGAGGTCATCCCTTTGAACCATTGCTTGGGTCCTAATAAGTTAAAATCCGATCACTAGATCAAAAGTTGCTCAGAGTGATCCGTTTTTTGTTTTGCGCACCGTGCTATGATTGTTAAGATTATAAGAAAATATATATATATATATATATATATGTATATATATATATTTAATTCGCCATGGCTTATAAATTGTAGTACCGCGCTGTTATTACGTTACCTTTAACCTTGTTGTTACCTTTTTAAATATTCAAGAAAAATGCTGGTTAATTTACATTTTTTGCTCGAACTTTAAAAAGTAAAAACTCCTGCGAAAATCGGGATTCGACAGCTATGAGTACACCCTTTTTCTTGTTTTATTTTGTGATTACAGTTTTATCCTTCAGTCACCAGGGCCGTAGTATTTCAGTTTTATTTTTATAGTGGTAATGAATCCTATAAATCTCTTTCTAATTCTAGGATTTAAAAATTTCATTTCATATGATTTTGACTGTAACTAAATGAAAATGAACCAATCTTATATATATACAAGCCAAATATAGCAAATATAGCAGCTTATTTTTGTAACGACGCTGCGGATAGGTGCCTCTTCGTGGCCCAGGTATCCAATAAAATCAAAACACTAGGACTGCCATAGTTTTTTTAATTGTTGTCTAAATTTATACGAAACACCAACATGCAATCTTTATTTCATTGGCTTTACCCTATCACTTGGAAAACATCTTTTTGAAAAACATAAAAATTGGCTGGTATGCTAATATATTAAGAAATTATTTAGTACACATTTCTCGTAATGAGTAGGATATTCTTTTTGTAGTCTGTAGTTGATTTTTTTTTCAAAGACTTAAACATTTAGATATTCATATTTCTATTATATTTCGTCCGCCATAAACTGCAATTGTTTTATACTCATTCTGTCGAAAACGATTTAAGTCAATTTTATCATTACTTTTGGCATCGGAAAAAAAATATTTTGAGGTTTCAGGTTTGACATGAAAATTGTGATCCATTTAATATTTTTAGACCTTGTCCTTAAACTTCCAGCTACAAGTTTTCGGCTGACAAATATTTTTTATCTTCACCGACTTGCAATAAAATTTCCACTTTAAAACCTAGTGGCTATGACCCGATCTAGTTTTCTTCCTGCTTCAGAATGGGACAACAAAAGAAATGATTCTGACCAAGGTCTCGCCCACCTGCGCTTCACCCCTACTACCAACGTTCCAACACATTCGAAGCTGAAATGAGGTCAACCTTAACTCATCCTTTTCATTTCTTCCCTATTCTATTCTTGTAGAAAGAGTAGTTGTGGAAGGGAAAGGAAACACTCCCTTAATCCATCCTTTTGTTTTGAAATTTTACCATTGTTCTGTGAGGAAGGTTCCATCTTCCAAAAGAGCGTCGGAAACAATAAAAAAGTTTGGCAATTTGAGCGAATTTCGAATGGTGAAAGCTCTTACGAGTTTGCTATTGTCACTTATAAAGCGAAATATTTGGTATCTATGTTCGTTAATATATAGCATTTGATTTGGAAAAAGGATTAGGACAGTTACGAAGTATTAAAGAATGTTTGTTGCTTCTATCCAGCTTGAGTGAACACTATCGCATAGGCCCTGGTGACCAAAAACGAGAAAAAGCTAATAGAAAACATACTTTTAGTAAAAAGATATTAATAACTTTTTCAAGCACGATTTCTTGAGTTTTCTACTGAGATTGAGAGCAAAGAATGTTTTTGTTTTAAATATGAAATGTAAGTCATAGTGGTAATAACGTTTGAATAATTGCAGAGATAATAAATGAGCAAAAATGAATTAAGCTTCTACCATTTTTTTACATTTCTACATCGGGGAAGGAGACTTCTCGTTATTTGAAGAAATTAAATTTACAAATATACTATTTTTCAATAATGAAGGACAATTTCAAAAAGGGTATTAAAATTATTTATGTTTCCACTTTCTCTTTCAAAATATTATCTCATTCGGTTTTACTACTAATGTAAATAATTCAGAACATTGCGTAACAATATTTAAGATTTCCAAGATATGCACGTCTAGATTCAGATAACATATATGGAGATACGTATAACGTCTTCAAAAAAAAATTGAATTTTCATTGTAGCTTTAGCGACATGATAAAATTTTGCCTACCACTTCTTTAAATATTAATCTATAACTGTAAAAAAAATGATCAGAAAGAAAAAAGGTAGATGGATCAGTAGGCTATCGAGCACTCGAGAAAACAGCATTTACCTGAAAACCACGAACCCCTTGCAGGAAGAGAGAGAAGGGGGAGAGAAATTTTTTTATCACAAATTCTCTTTCATCTTCATAAGCAATTTAAAGTACAGAAGAAGTGAATTCAAACAAATCTAGAGTAAGCCAAGAAGTTTCAAATACTGAGAAGAAATTTTCAAAATATCAAATTATGAGATGATAACCTAGGCTTTCGCAATGGGGAAATTCTTTTATAATGATATGTTTGCATTTTGATGTTTTGGAATTATATTTTCTGCAATTGAAACTTTATGGCTTACTCTAGGTTTTCACGAATTCACTTTTTCTTCTCTTTAAATTTTAAATTAATCATGGAGGTGAAGCAGTATTTGTAATGAAAAATTTCTCCCCTGATGCCAGAAACTCAGAACTTGCCAAATTTTTTATTTTTACCGAAAATATAAAAAACTATTATTGCGATGATTTTATTCTTCATTTTGTCTTGACTAAACATGCTTATTTTGAACTGATAGATGTACAAGCAGTATTAAGTTTCTAGTTCAACGATTTAATTGATTTAAAAAAAAACAAAAAAAGGTAGATCATATAAGAAAATATCCACTAAATTGAGATATCAATGAAAATTATTATTTTATAATAGCTTTTTCCAAGTCAATGCAATATTCAATAAAGTTTGGCGCTAATTGGTTTGAAGCTAAGATTATACCAGAGAACAAATTTTGATGCATTTATACAAATACTTGATCTTGCCTAATTCGGTTGTAGGGATTTCAAATCTGAAGTTATTTTTGCATCTAAAGCTACAGATTGTAATTAAAATTGCATTTTTAGTGTTTTTTTTTTTTTTTTTTTTTTTTTGTTTTTTTTTTTTTTTGTTTAAATGTACAGGTTTAAAAGCTGTAGCATTTTAAACATTCTAAATTAAAGTTTAAAAGCAGTAAAAGCTGTACATGTAACAGAATATAACATAATATATAACAGAAGGTCACCATAAAAGTTGCGACTCACTTCTAGGGAAGTTACGGCACATCATCAGGTTTAAGAATCCATGCGCGTAAATGTCATCGTACGCCGTGTGGGGAGCATCCATTATTATGACCTGTTCAGAAACGCCCGAAAAAACAGCTCATGATACAGAAGCGCCCCCAGCGGAGTATGACAACAATTCCTGGTCTGAATTCCTTTGCAATTTTAATCGTAATGATATGCCCTAACTCCCCTAGTAGTTTGTCGCAACATTTACGCAATTCTCTATTATATGTAATGTTTTTAAACTCGTACGTTTCGTCAAAAAAATTGGCTGAAAATGTCATTAAAAACTATAGCTTGAAGAGAGAAACCGATTGCAGATTTGAAATCTGCGATACGAAAGTATCTAAGAAAAATGTTATTAAAATGAGTAAAAAAATGTTCGCCAGTATTATACATTACGATGCATCCTTTGGTGTAGATCATTAGTAAAAATACACATTGGATGATATAATTAATAAGGATTACACCATACATTAATTAATCAAACAAATTATGCAAAAAATAAGCACTTAGAAAGTTTCCTAGAGTTCTGGAGGAGTGAAGACCGGTCTTTGGAAACGCATCATTACTCAATTTGCTTTAACTTGAGTGGGTACTTATTTAAATATGCTCTTAACACCTACTATTTGTCCTCACATCCGTTTCCAGACTGAAATGTAGGCAAAACATGATTTCAGAAAATACATGCAAATTATGTTGAGGAATTTATTTAAAAACAACTGGATGCACACGATAAACACATTTACGGTACCCGAATATCTTAGGTGGCCAAATTTTCAAATTTTTAATTTAGATTAAAATTAAAATTCTGAAATTTATAAATTTTTTTACTTGGATTTCTGTCTGTATTGTATACTAAAAAATGTTATGAATACAAAAAATTATGAAAACTTTTTTTTAATAAAAATAAGGGGGAAAACTGCTAAAAAAAGACCGAAATTGGCCTATTTTCATAATCACATAGCTTCTTTGAAATTTATTTATTTTTCATTACTCTTCTTTTATATGAGAAATACTCATAATAAATCAACTTAAGAAATAGATTACGCATAATATTAAAATATTTCATACCAATTAGCAATGCTTTTCGGGCCAAAAAGGCCAAAAATTGTCATTCGTTGTATCTCAACCTTATATAGTTTATTTAATTTTATTATTATTAATTTTGATATTTCGGAAATATCCGAAAATTGGAATTTCCTGTAAATTTTTAAAGAATTCTTTTGGGTACTTTAAACTCCAGACGAAATGAAGTGATTAGGATTAACCATGTGATTTAAATCAGATTTAATTGGATACCTGTAAGCGATGAGTGTCAAACCTGATTGGCTTCTGTATCGACAAATGCAACGAGTTAACTACGATGATGTCTCTAGCTGGTACCCAATTAAAAGAATTTTTTTTTCATGCAGTAACACATTACATAATTAGATTTCGATCATTGATAATTTTGATATTATATCTGTTTGCTTTTTGGTGGGATGGATTTTAAGATAGAATGTGTTTATTACGAAATTTAATATTAATGTACAAAATATTAAAAAATTGCTTGCCAGGAATTAACGAATAAGTCTGTTTAATTATTGAGGAAGTCACCTACAGGTATCCTATTCAATGAAAAGAAAAAAATTCTTGATTTGTCTGTAGTTGTCTCTATCAGATATGCCCCCAGAGAGTTAATTAAAAGTAAGGTTTTCTTAAGATACCTGTGATCTTTACCCTTTTTTTTTTATTTTGCTTGTTTTTATTTTTGAGACAGATTTAGTTTATTATACCGATTGGTTTCAGTCAGTTGAGCGTGATAGAACCTGTTTGTTTAGCTTAGTATAATTGTTCTCGACTGTATACCTTTAAACTCTACCTTTAACCAACTTAAGATATTAAGCGGAAATTTTCAGCTCTTCTTTGTTAAGATTAATCCTGCTCATCAGTAAAAGTTACTTGCATACGCATTGCATAACTTTTTCGATCAAAGTTACGTTATACCTTCAAGTAGTGAATCAATCAAATTTGAAGTTAAAATATCCCATTTAAGTAAAGAATAAGAAATTAGTATCAAATCATGTATTTTTTTTTACCACTCCTAAATATCTTCCGCAAAAAGCGTATAAGTTGGAATCTATATCATGAATATGTTGCTATAATGTTAAGTTGTATAATCTCAAGAAATTTGAATACTATATTAAACATAATGAATAATTTTCGATTTATCGTTAATTTATGTAAACTAATATAGCTCTTTAGTAAACAAAAATTAACTGTTATTCTACTAGTAAAATTTCTATAGGACCATACAAAGCCATTTATGTTGAAATCTCGTGGGTGAAAAAAAGTTATAAGAAAAATCAGAAGTACTGTATATCTTTAAGTATAAGACTACCCTTTATTTTCGATTACGAGATAGCAAATTTCTGTTATGTCTGGTAAGTCAACCGCTGGCGAAACTAAATGCAAAAATTTCTAGAATTAAAAAAAATAAATAAATAAAATACAACAATAACCCTAACATTAATGAATATTGAAACAAAATATGAACATTTCTGAAATTTAAAATTTAAAAAAAAAATAATAATAAATGACCTCAATGACAGCGTTAATAAAGCCAACGTAGATTCTGTTCTGGAATATTTTTATAGTAGATTTATGGTATGTTTAAATGTTTGCATTGCGTTTTATTTTTTTGAAATACTCTTGAATAAATAATTATCTTAACTTTTACTCTCAATGTTTTTCTGAATGTATTTTAAAAAATTGTTTCGAAAAAAAGAAAACAAACTTTTGCATGTAAAGAAAATATAATGAGAAACAATGCAAATTTTCGCAGTGTATTTTAAATGTGTTTTTTTTTTTTTTTTCCGTTATATTCATTTGCATGTTTGAGTGCTCATTACAAATACGGCTTATAAGCCCTTAGATCTGGCATTATACTCGATGTTTTAACTGAGCCCATGGAGCCGTTTCTATCATTCATCGTGGATTTCTAACCCTGTTGTAACATTTCATGGATTTCTAACCCTGTTGTAACATGTGACATTTTCCTTTAATGTATTCTTACATTCGCAGGCTTATATGCTAATTACAATTATTTTAACACCTTTTAATTAATTATAATAATTATTTCTCTCGTCAAGAGATAGTTGTGTGAGTTGTAACTGTTAATAAGTCTTGGTAATCAGGTTTTTTTTTACTTATCCCGAAAACAAGACAGATATGCAATATTCATTACCATCTTTTTTTATTTTCCGGGATAAAAAAGAGGTCCTGTTTATATAAGAATAATAAATTCAAGAGCAAATTTCACTGGATAAGAATATCTAACTTAAATATAAACAATGACAATACAAAAGTCATTTGTATCTTTTTGTTCGTTATAAGCTCCAAATATTGAAAATAATGATTCATATACATTGTCATATGCACAACTTAAATAAAACCATTTAACGACCTCTTTAATCATCACAATTTGCACGCACCTCAGTTGTCAATAACTGAGAAAATTGGCAAAAATGGATCGTGCATCCATTGACGACTTTTCTGGAGCAGAAAAAAAAAAAAAAAAATTTCGGATATTCACTCACTTAGGATAATTTTTATTTCGTGTGACAAATCTCTTCTTCAAAGGAATAAAGAAATCTAGAGCCAAAAGGCAATCAAGTTGCGTGCCATTTTCAGGCATCCACAAAAGCCGGTTCCTTGTAAATGGCGATTCTCTTTTTGTTTTTTTGGTTTTACGGGTCAAGGGAAAGAGAATCGTGCGTGGATCAATGGCGTGGATGGACATTAACTAATAGAACAAAAGCACGATCGATAAATTTGAGTATGTTCTAAAAAGCGCATCTTTATTCGTTGATGTTCAGCGTTTTGTTGTATTCTTTGTTTAACCGATGTAGTAATGCTCGATGTATTCACCAAGTTTTTAGCTTTGGAAATGAAATCACGTGTTTTTCCGCGTTTATCATTTTAAAAGAAATGTTATATTGACATGGTTTTTATCAACAGCACGCTATTGATGGAAAAGTGACAGATTCACTTTATTTAATGTTTAGTTTCATTTGAAGTGAAAACTTAATTGGCTTTAAGGGTTTCCATTTAGTTAAGTCTTAGACGCATGCATTATTGGTAGGAATTTTTAAATGCCAATGTGCCAATGTTTGCAGGACGAAATTTTATATTGATACATTTTGATTGAATATGCTACACAAATGTGTTAACCCAGTTCTTGCTGGTTGCGTTTGCGAACACTTTAAAGTCATGTAGAAAGAACCTTATTTTATTTTATTTTATCGCTGTTGTTGAGCAGCCGACCCAATTTTGAACTGTAGAGCGCCGATTATCCGAACGTCCAATTATCCGAACTATGTCCAAATTTTTTTTTTTTTTTTTTTTTTAAAGTTTAGATACCTTTTAACCTATCAACAATTTTTCTAAATTTAGATTAATAAATAATATCCACTACATTTGATGACCATATTTACAACCTTTTTTAGCAGTCTTCTTATAGTAGCCTTACTTTCATTTATTGCTATACAGTTAAACCTACATACCCCTTTAGCCCTCTTCAACTGAAAATTATCTTTCAAGAAGGCGAGCTTTATTGTGACAGTCTAGAACGTCAAAATGATGTTGATGCAGTTCAGTTGATTTATTTAAAAAGAATAAGAGATATGGCTGCTCAAAAAAGAGCATCTTCTTTGAAACAAAAGTGTTTGCTGGATTTCTTTTGCAATGGAAAATAAATGTGGTAAAATCAGTAATTGACAAAAAAAATTATAAAAAGCTGAAATCTGATAAAAAAAAATTCGAAATGTTAAAAAAAGTTAAAGAAAATAAATAAAAAATTTATAAAAATTTAAAAAAAAAACAACTTTTAAACACGCCAGAGCTATTTTAGATAGTACTGCCAGTCCTAAGCCTGGAAAAAGTGAGAAGGGAAGTTAGTGCATAAATGATAATTATTTAAACTAGATTTTAAACAACTTTCCAATTATCCGAACGACGTTCGGTCCCGAGCAGTTCGGATAATCGGGGCTCTACTGTACTATTAATTTTACTACTATTAATGTTCAACTCCGTAGACTTTTAGCTTTTAACCCAAACCAGAAGACAGGGAAACTCCTGGATAAAGGAAGAATTGGGAGAAATTTGCCTTCATTTAGGATTTTTTGATGGAGTCCACCGTCGTTAGTTCCATCATTGATGATAATGGTATTACGTAGAGAAGAAATTATTATAAAATGTACGTCATAATCCCTTGATGTAGTTATATGGAGAGGAAAACCTCCCGTGGATAGCAAGACGGCAAGGGGACTCTAATCCATGATCCGGCAGCCACTAAGAATATTTCACGCCATCACTATTGCCGATGCGAGCCGGATGTGGAATTCGTATCGACCTGCCATCACCGGGATCCGATCCCGGTTCACCTCATTGAGAGGCTAGCGCTCTATTCCCTGAACCACCACGACTAAAAGAACCTTATTGAGAAGTTCGAGAGATAGCGTTTGAGCTAATTGATAATTTCTGCTGTCATGACCCAATTATTTTTTTAAAAAAATTGTAAACACGTAATTTGAGATCAAATTATAACGACATATATTGCTAGCATATTTTACTGAAAACGAATGTGTTTGTTTCACAGAAATATATTTACAAAAGAAACATTTAAGTTACCAGTTTTTATCTTTTGGGAAAAAATTAATAGTATGACGGTTTTGTGGGACTTACGCATAGCACAGATGACGCCACTATCTTGCCGACAGCAAAACCTAAGGAGGATATCGACAAAGTACGGGATCTGCCCAGCAAACGTGAAATAACACCGCAAGCCAGATTTATTAAGGTTCTGGTCCTGGGCCTGCCTGTGGACTTTGATACAGATGCCATCAATACAGAATTACAGAAAAACAATATTGAAACCTTTAAAATAGTGCAGTTTAAGAAGAGAATGAGAGAGGCCTATCGGCTCCTTCCACTTTTTCTCATAATCCTAACTTCAACGACGAATTACCATAGAATATTCGAAGTCAACAACATACAGCAGATCCCGATCAAAATCGAACGATTTCGAGGAGGTCGAGGATCTATACAATGTTACAACTGCCAAAATTATGGACATACGCAAAGCCACTGCAATGCACCTGCAAGGTGTGTAAAATGCGCTGAAAACCACAGGTCACATGAATGCTACAAAGACAGAACAACACCTCCAAAATGCTGTAATTGTTACAAAAACCACACAGCCAACTATACTGGGTGCGAGACCCGTCCCAGCAGAAGGAGCCCTCGAGCAACATCAAATTCGATGCCTAAACTTGCTCACCGATTAGTGTCAATAATCAATGAATTACAGGAATTGCTCAAAAATGAAGAAGTGCTCCGCCTTCTGCGGGGGATCATAGGGGAAACATCTCAATCCCAGTGAGTTCTATTTTTATTTTCAAGACTTTCAAATTAAATTCACTGAACTTTTCACATCAGACTTTTACTAAGTTAAATTAAATGACATTAAGATTTATTTTCTGATAATATAGCCAATTTATGCATATATATTCATCAACTTATGCACGTTAAATTCTTTTGCAAGTTCTGTTGTATTTAATTCGCAATATTTCTCTGATAAAATATATTTACTGCATTTTCTCCAAATATGTTATTTTATCATGTATCAAGATATGATTTATCAATTATGTCTCTCATTTTTCAAAAATCAATTATTGTACATATCAAATCATGTTTTATCTTTATTTTTAATTTAAGTCTACAATCAATATTTCCAATGTTATGTAAAAAACGTCAATTTGTCATATAGAATTTTTTCATTGTTTTATTATTTCACAAGCAAACGGCTTGATTTTTTATGGCTACCACAATGTTTGCCAAAGTAATGTATTTTACCTTACCGTAACTAATTCTTTACAAATTTTTTCGGAAGATTTTATTTTCATTATTAGAACAGTGAAAAAATATCTGCTTTTCTTTTTAATTCCTTGCATTATAAATTTAGTTTAAAACGTTTTTGTGAACACTACTACACATAAATAAATAAAGGTTTTGTATCGACCGGAAAGATTGTACTGATTTTCGGTAGGCGACACTCCCATAAGTCCCTCAAAAATATCCAAGTGGTCGCAAACTACTCATCAAAGCGGTTAGAAGTTTTCCCTAATTCGCAACCACTTTAACTTAGATAATGTTCTTCATGCATCAGACTTCTATATATGTAATATGATTTAATTTTTTTTTTTTGTTGCTTTTTTTATTAGCACCACTTGAATATTTCTGACAGGCTTTTGGAAGCTCCACCTGTCGAAAATCGGCACGAGCTTTCCGGACGACTCAACATACACTCTATAACAAAAAAATCGACGCACCAAGAAGGAGTTGTCCGATTGAAACGAAAATTGGTGGATAGGAAGACAATGTACCGAATAGTAAATGATTAAAATTTCAGAACAATTGAATAATTTATTGCAGAGTTACAGTAACAAGTTCAATAAGGTGTTGACCCGCCTCTAGCCGGGATACAAGCTGCCACAAGGCGTGGCATAGACCGATAAAGTTCCCAGATGGTCTCTTGCGATATTTCCTGCCAAACTCGATCCAATTGTCGAACGAGGTCATCAACATTCCGTGCCAGATGCAATCGCCTTCCCATCATATCCCAGACATGTTCGATGGGAGAGAGATCTGGTGATCTGGCAGGCCAAGGAAGAGTTTGACAAGCTTGCAGACAGTTCATAGCAACACGTGCCGTATGTGATCTGGCATTGTCCTGCTGAAAAACAAGCCCAGCGGGCTGCAAAAGGAACGGTAGCAAAACAGGTCTTAGGATGTCGTCGACGTACCGCTGTGCAGTAAGTGTACCTCTAATGACGACCAAAGGGGTCCGGCTGTCAAAGGAAATGGCACCCCAGACCATAATGTCTTGTTGAGGGCCGGTGTGGCGTGCAATAGTGAAGGCAGGATCCCCCCTCTGCCCTGTGCGTTTCCAAACACGTCTTCGATGATCGTCAGGACACAGTTGGAAGCGGGATTCGTCGCTAAAGACTATACGTCCCCAGTCGGCATCATTCCAGCCTGATCGAGCCATGCACCACTGTAATTTGGCTCGGCAGTGTGCGTCGATTTTTTTGTTATAGAGTGTATAAATGTATAATAATCATAAGAGGATATGTAAAAACTCTGGCTAAAAAATAATAAAAAATTAGCCCATACTTTAATAATCACTTCACTACTACATGGGAAAGAATTACCATCGGAAAGAGAAAAATTCGGCCCATAAATTAACGGCTTAGCTTAATTACTCAAATTTTGTCTCCTAAAATATTAGTGGCAATATTCATTGCTGCTATTATATGTTGCCAAACTATAATTGATTAATAAATATATAAATAAAAAATCAAGCGTAAATTTTACTCTTTTCAGGTTATAGACCTTTCTGTATTCGCTTAATATCGACCTGACTTAAGAAAACTTATAATAATAATAATAATAGTAATTACAAACGTTTTATTACATCGTTCAATGCACGATTTATTTTAACTGGAGTTTTACTACACTTTAATTATTTCTATAATCATGATTATTTTTGTCTAATAACATCTTTAGAAGTTACTATTGACAATGAAATTTATTTCGCTAATTTGTTCTATCATTTCTTTTATTATCATTATCGGCATTACCACTGCGATTAAAATGTAAACAGTGAGGAGCACAAGAACAGTAGTCAACAAAAAAAGATTAAAATTAGCAAAATCGCCTCAGCTTTTTCCTTTCAGTTTCTCATTTAAAAGAACTGCTCTAAAAATTTCCGATATTTTTATTAGTATTTATTAATATTATTATTCATTAACATCATTATTTATTAATATTATTATTTATTAATATTATTATTCATTAATATTATTATTCATTAATATTATTATTTATTAATATTATTATTTATTAATATTATTATTTATTAATCTTATTATTTATTAATATTATTATTCATTAATATTATTATTTATTAATATTATTATTTATTAATATTATTATTTATTAATATTATTATTTATTAATATTATTATTAGTAGTAGTATTAGTATTACTATAATCATTGTTACAAACATGCAGGCTTGAAAATTGCGAATTTTTTAAAATACATAAACAGACTTGTGTGTTCATTGCAATGTGCGGCTCTGTTAGTCTTTTTATGTTGAAGAACAGATAGCACAAGTTGGAAAAGAACATTACAAAGATGGATCCAGGTTACAGTAGGATTTGAACCAGTGACTTCCACGCTAAAAGGCATTTGGCAGGTGAGATGGGTCGGACAGGAAGACTTCTGAATACTTTTCATATAAACATATATTCTAATAGTTTCCGAATAATGCATGGTGATAATAAGATATTCCTTGTTAGTGGTGATAATAGGAGTTCCCTTGTCTTCTGAATTGCGTTCAAAATTACAAGGCTACGGAGTTGAACATTAGCTGTCGTAAACTCAAAAATTGGGTCAGTTCTTCAACGGCGGTTATAAAATAAAACGAAGTAATTTGACAGCTAAGAAATGATAGTTAAATCAAATAAAAGATCAAAGAAATTATACCACATCTTTACTTTCTTAGCATACATTCCACCATTATATAATAGATATGTTTATTTAAAGGGGGGGGGATAGAATATTTTGTTGCAATAGACAAAAACAATTGTAATACATAAAAACAAAGAAATAAGTAAGCACTTTAATCTCGGCAATCTTATACACAAACAACAAAATTCAATGTCTCCATAAAACACTGTTCATAATTTTTCTTATAGATAAAGATCATCGTAATCGGCTATTACATGGATGAGATTCACCACGCCTTTGTCACCGGTATTTTAAGTGGAAAACCCTTTCAGTTAGTCGACTCTTTCATGACCCTTACTTAACGAGCCCAGAAATTTTTGTTAAAGAAAAAAGTAATTGTAAGAGAATTTCCTGGAATAGATTCGGATGGTTGCTTTGATGAATGGCCATAGCGAGCTCACAACATACCAGAAACTGTATACGTTACTTCTTGCAAAGCTCGATATCTGCCATTTATGGTCAGATTATATTAGACATTTAGTAGAAGCATTTTGAATTTCGCGTTATGAGGATTGTTTTTTACTATTTCACTATCATTTAATTATATGTTATTATCTTTTCATTTTATATATTTGTAATATTTCGCGTTTGTAATAGGAATTAATAAATTCCACCTTTTTAAAAAAAAAAAAATTATATTAAAAGTACATTCGTGATAGTGTTAAGACCAGGCCTGAAAGCAGGACGGAAAAGAGAAAATACTGGTGGAAGAACTATTTCAATATTAGATAATATTCGGGAGGAGTTAATCTATTCTCAACAATAACAATTCACTGTAAGGAAATTTTTCTCGGCGAAGAAGTAATTCAATATAAAAATTACATCCGTTAAAAACAATTGGTAGTTATGGATTTTTATTATTCCCGGAAAAAAAACTAAAAAATGAAATGTATTTGTTACCTGTTTTCACTCTTTTCCGTCTCGATATATATGGGCTTTCAGCCCTGGTTAAGACACTTTTGCTCCAAGTGGATATTGTTATTTTAGATAACTCTTTAACTTTTGTAAAAGTAATTGAATAGGTATGATTTAAGAAGGGAGTAAAAGATATTTATATCATTAATATGTTATGGTGAAAAAACAAATTTCTCATTCTCAAAAATGAAGTTTTAGAAAGGAAAAATTTGAGTTACTAATTCTTACATTTTTGATAAAAAGACACTTTTCCGAATTCGGAGATTGGATTCTTAATATGTTACTCAGCGTGTTTCAAGTAGGCCGAGAGTAAATTTTTAATTTATTTTGCATTTAGTTTCTACTTATTTTCTAATCATTACTTAGTGAAATGCGGTGACCCGGGGGCTTAGAACGCTCGCCTCTCAACGAAGTGCCCCAGGTTCAAATCCCAGCAATCGCTGGTCGATACGAATTCAACTTTCGGTTTGCACCATCTACAATGCTTTCATAAAATATCCTCAATGATTGAGGATCATGGTTAAAAGCCAACCTTTAGCAAGTAGGCTAACCGTGGGAGGTTTTCGTGGTTTTCCGCTTCATTTAACGCAACAGCGGTTTCGTTTCAGAAATAAAAGTGCCAATTAGCCCCAATTCTTAATTTTGGAATTCCCTATTCTTTTGTGTTTGGTTAAAAATCATAAGCCTACGGACTTGAATATTGATTATCGTAAATCCAAAAATTGGTCAGCAATTCAACGTCGGTTTTAAAGTAAAATGATTACTTGACGCCTTTTTGTAAATTTGCTTATTATTATCGTCTTTTTTTTTTTTTTTTTTTAATCTTTTTTTTAAGAAAAAAATTGCATAATTATTCCTTTTTTAAATTTGTAATCAAGAAACAATGCCGATCCATTGTTATAGATCATTAATAACATGTTTTAATTTGGTTCTGTAATCATTGAATTAGGAATTTTTGTAAATAATTCGTAATTCAATGATTACAGAACCAGTTGTTTTGAATGTAAACATTAAAAGCATAACATGACATAAAAGTAATTAAAAAAAATTATTATTTTAAATATAACTTATTACTGTCATTCTTTTAATAATGTCCTTAACTTGTTGGGAAAAAAAAAAAGTCATGCTCTAGAAATGAAAGCTTTGACACATAATGGGTCAACGAAGCATCTTAAATAATTTAATTGAAATAATAACAGAACGTTAAAAATTCGATAAATTTCAACGATTTTTGTTGAAAAGGAAAATATATACCGTTTACCTATGTTATAATAATATATTATACATACATTATATTAAACCCGCTTTATCTCAACTTTTTTTTTATTTCAGTGATGCAGAAAATAGTATAATGAATGATATCAAATTAAGTAACTATTTTTTTTATGTCAGCATCGTACCCTTTAAAAAAAGTCCCAGATCTGTAGAATTTCAGATCTAGTCACAGATACCTAAATCATTAAAAAATTGTGGTGGGAGAGAATTTTTTGATTGATTTTCTATACAAATGAAGTTACTGAAAAAATTCTTCTACCATAACATGTGTTTTGAAGAAGAAAACATTCCTATAAATGAGATGCTGGACGTAAACCGGTTAAAGAGAGATATTAATACCAACGTTCACTAAATAATAATATTAATTATAAGTTTAACCTATTTTTAATTATTTTTACACCTTTAGGATGCCACAGGCGACTAAAAATGTAAAAAGTGATAGAAACTCAATTCATTTTTAATTATTTATTATTTCTCTAATTATTCAATCATTACTACTACTATGACTTGCATTTCAAATTTTTCATATTTAATAGTAAAACATCCTTTGCATGCTTTTTCAGTAGTGAGCTGACAAAATATGCTATTAAAGTTTGCTAATATTTATCTATTGTAATAAAATTTTGAATTTTATTACACACCACTTTTTGCATTTTTAGTCTCACATGACAAACCTGCTGATGCAGATAAATTTTACCTTATAATTTCTCATTATTCCAAATGTTTTCACGAAGTTAAAGACTTGTAATTCAACTATTTGAATCTTTAAAAAAATACCATAATTTAAAAATATGAAATAAAAAACAAAAAGTTAATCTGAAATTATGTAACACTTTAAAGAGTGGTAAAAGATACTTCAAATTATCAAATTTATAAGCATAAATGCTCCGCCACATTTTTTTTCTTTTTTTCTTTTCTTTTTGTAATAAAAGTACTTTTTTCATCACTGCTAAATGTTGTTCTTTCATAACAGTGCCAGTAGTATGTTGGGACAATGATTTTGCATTAAAAGTCAACTACATTTTCAATTCATTCTCTAATTTTTATTTAATTGATTCCGTATTACCTATTTTTTGTAGCATATAGCTAATTTTCATTGCTATTAATATAATTGTTTTTTTTTTTTTTTTTTTTTTTTTTTTCTTTTTTGTCATTTTTATTAAAACTCTGCTAAACGATATGCTAGGATAATGAAATCTTATTGGTTAGTCTAGAATAAGTATTTCAAGTTTTGTAGTTGGTGGCAAACATAAAAGAAAAAAATTATTGTTAACTATGAAAAGTAGACATTTACGTGAGCTCGAATGGTGGACGAGACGGTTTATCAATTCCAATTTTCCCTATACGAAGGGAAAATTCCTCATGGCGTACTTCCTCCACCTTGACCCTTCTTCGACAAGTCTTCCACAAATTACAAGCAACTTCAGACTACTTAAAATAACTGGAATGTTTTCGGAATTTGACCTAATCCATAGAGTTAAAATGGAATCTTTTTTGTCGAATATAATGTGCCCAGAAGTCAGTGATTAAGGATTACTTGAAATCTTCGTGCGAAAGTGCGAGTTAAATTGCTTGAAACAACGAATAATTACGAAACTGTAATAGTATTTACTTCATCTTAAAACGAATGGGATAGAACTGCCTTTGGTGAATAAGCCTACAATTACAAGACATTGAAGCCGAAAAACCGTGTCTATATAACTCGGAATTATTGGTTCTTAATTCGAATTGACTTCAAAAGTCTTATAAACAATCTAGGCCCACAATTAATTGATTATTTACTGAATGACTCAAACTTTAAACTTCTGTTAAATAAATTGACATTTTTTTTGTTCTTTAAAGAGTTTTAAAAGTATCAACACTGTTTATATTGAAAGATTGGTGATAAATAGAATATTAACTTAAAATCTAGAGCAAATTTAATTTTTAAAAAAAATGAGTTGATCAAATGAAAAGCTTTTTTTTTTTTTTTTTTTTTTTTTTTTTTTTTTTTTTTTTTCGTATCACAGGCAATTTGCATAGTCGTTGGGAAAGTTTTTATAATAAAAGTGAAGTTGCAAAATAGAAAGAGTTTTCTAAAAATTAAAGTTTTTTTTTTTTTTTAATGTTTTAAGCCTCTAAATGTTTTTTTTTTTTCTTATTTGTTTTGCCATATCCCAATAAATGTTTAATGAGAGAATCGAAAGATTTTCGCACGTTATTATTAAACCCATTTATTCAAAAACAGAAGGGAAAAAATTATTATTTTTAACTGTTCTTTATTATTCAGTTTATTAATAATCAAATAAAAATTTAACTGCATTGCTCTACATAAAGTCTCATATTATTGTAAACTAAACTTATTTAAACTTATAGTTTGTGTAATAGTTCTTGAGAAATGATTATATGACTTTTTTAAATTTTATAACTCAGAAATAATTTAGATGATTTCTTAAGTTATATTAGTTGTACATTTTGTAGAGGTTATATTAGATATATATCTTAAGTATGATTTAACGTTTCACAATGAAAGTGTTTTCTAAAACGAGAAACTATTTATTACATATTGCCCAAATTTGGCTACCAATCCATTCTTTTTCATTTTTTCTCTTTTGTGGCTTCCACGATAAGATCTTCGATTAAGCTGTGAAGTGGATTCGAATCCAAACAATCAAAAAAGATATGCGTTCTCATCAATAACACGACATATCTTCACTTCTGCGTAAAACAATTGTTGTATAATTGAATCAAAATTAACATAACCTCTTAAACATTCGGATCACGCTATTTTAAGAGTGAGAATTTCATTGGTTTTTTATATGAATAAACATTAGCGAAATCTTATTAAACATGCAAATTGTACTTTGTGGTTGAAAAGAGATTTTATTTTATTTTGAGAAAAATTTATATTTTGTCTCAAATTTCACGTTTCCTCATCTCATTTAAATCGGCAGCAAAATGAATAAAATATTAAAATTATAAATGAAATGTGCATAAAAAAAATGTGAACATCCTGCAGACGATATTTTAATTACGAAATTAAACATAAAAACTTACTTTCTATGACGGATGTGATCTTGACCCTCAAAAGGTAGCCGCAATTTGAAAAATATGGTCCCTAAAGCTTAGACGAGAGAGCAATCGAAAATTCAAGCCCCTTAATATTAATTTATCTTTATGCGTATCTCGGTATGCCCCCAAAACTAATGTAGCTAATCGGAAAGTTTACATACACAATTATAAAATTTGTTTAAACAAAGATAGGGGGAAAGGGAAAGTCTGGTTGGCAGGGCGCTGGGCCTATGCCCTAGAAGTCGTGAGTTCGATCCCCACCGGCCGAATATTTCCAGTGTAGTAAATGGTGACTGGTGCATGTTAAATTTGTCAGGTCAAAAAGTTCTCCATGTTCCCGCAACAAATCATACCTCTGGGAGTACTAAATTGCAGATTGATTGTTCTAGGGTTCAGGTCAAAACTACGATCTGTGGATGAATGAATTGATGTATGAATGGGGCCCACCCTATAAATGGGTTTGGCAAAAATCTAATTCTTGGCCATAGATGGAGCCACTGGAAAACAAGATCAATCGCACGCCTTGCCTTAATGGCCTACGACGACAACAACATTGGTAACTTTGCGCTTAATTTTTTAAAATTTGTTTGGTTTTTTATCATTTACGTCTGCTTCGTTTTGAGGGCTCCCAACTAGTGGATTTTATACATCTTAAATTTCTTTCAGATAATATTGATTTATTTCTACCACGTTAAACTTCATTATTTATTATTCAATAATTAAATAAAATTTTTGAATATTTTTTGCTACAATTTATTCATTGAAATGTGTTTGATTGGTTTTAATTAAGAATTTTTAATTTTACCCCATTACCATTACAAAATTTTTATTTTTTATTTTTTTGTTTACATTGTCATGAAATTTCACGATTTTAATACTCTGGGAGCGAAATAAAGTCCAATATATATATATATATATATATATAGTTGGAGGCCACACGAGCTTATTATTGACTAATGAAAAGCATGGATGATGCCATTGTTAATGAGGATGTCCTGATCTATAATCATTTGTCTTCGCGAAAACCTTTTATTCACTTTAAATAGTTTCCATCTAATGATATCTCGTTATTAATAGAAAGTAATTGTGACAACTGAACTTGATCTACGTCCTGTACATCTCAAACACAATTCATAATTGTAAACTGTCATTACCATAATTACATTTCATTTTGTGAAATTAGTTTTTGGTTGGTAAGAAATCAAATATGTTGAGTGCGAAAAGGATACTTCTCATCGTAAATTCAAATGGAACAGCTAGCCGTAGTGATAAAATACTAATTAATCAAGCCAGGATTTTAATATTCTAAGAATATTTTCGAAATTTTAATAGAATTGTGACCACCTGTGTGGTCATTATAAGCATTACATATTTCATAGCTTTTAAAAAATTTATCTAATTTCATAAATTTATTTTTTAATGATTCTTAATCAAACTTTAATTAAATGAAACCAATGACTTAATTTTTATTACATTTCATAAAAAGCAAATATAAATATTTTGTTCTCTTTTTTGCAATCAATGTAACTGCTAAATTTTTTTTTAATTCAATACAAATGTATAACCCAGTGATTCTCAACCACTGTGCCGCGGCACTTTTGTGTGCCGCCAAATTCGTAAAATGTGCCGCCAAATATTAGAAATGATACAGTAGAAATTATAATGCTTTTTTTATTACGAGTAAAGTTTAAATTTAAAAAAAAATGTATATATATATATATATATATATATATATATATATATATATATATATATATATATATATATATACTTTTTATAATTTTTCCGGGCTTTAACCGCGGGAACATCTTTGTCGGCGATTGTCTTGTCTCTGACAATCTTAAAATAAGTTAAAATTAGAAGGAAGCGTTTAAATTGTCTTTGGAAATTTAAAAAAATGTTGAAATAAGTAGAAAATTTAATGACTATTAAAATTATCAATTAACAAAAGAAAGAAAGCTAAATATTAACTTTCAAACGGAAATAAAAGCTAATCATTAAAGTTAGCTATGAAATTAGTCGTTATAAAAGCAAATTGACAAAGGATAACTAACAAAAAAATAAGCTAACAATTAATAATTAGAAAAAACTAGTTAGCAAGAAATCACAAAAAAATAACAATGTAAAAAAAACTAACAGTTAATAACTATACAAAACAAGCTAACAATTAATAACTAGCAAAAAAAATTAACTATTACTAACTAATAAAAAATTAGTCGAAGGAAATAATATAATCTTTTATTAAACGTGCTTTAGTAGTACATATTATTTTATTTCACATTCAAAATTATTATCACAAACAATTTCACACTGTGTATTATAGGTAAGTAAACAACTTTTAAATGAATTTTTTTCATTGTGTGCCGTCAAATTTCGAAATCGTTGAAAGTGTGCCACCACAAAAATAAGATTGAGAATCACTGGTATAACCCATTACTTCACTGTCGCGACTAAATAGAATATCAAAATTTATTTTTTAACTCTTTATTCCTTCAGCTACTTTCTTTCCCTAGCCGCAAAAATGTTTCAGTGACTGGGTTGTATTACCTTCTCACGGTATTTTTAGTGATTAAACTGTAGCGAAATTATTTAAAATTTAATACTAATAACTTGGGGTTGGCTTTGTTTTTGGCTGCTTTATCTTTCGAAAAATCGCCAATTATGAATCTCTTCCCATGCTTTTAAGTGTCCGTTAGGAATAATTTAGTAACTCCCTATTAAAAATTCTTGGCGTTAGGCTTGTGGATTTTTCCCTTCAGTCAGACAGTAATTAATTTTAAAAAAATTTCATCGTATTTAAATATGCATCTCTTCATCTTTATTATAGGAGATAATGTTTACCATTTTATTTTTCCACTATACCACTAATGCCTCATCACAAAATTGGTGTAATGTCACGACACCACCTTAAGTCTTTTTTTTCTTCAGAGAAATACAGATCTCTAGGAGAATTTTAAGAAATTAGATCCTGAGAGTGGTATTTGAAAAAAGAAAATTTCTGAAGAAAATATCTATAAACAGTAAAATAATATGGTATTATATTCAAGGACTTCCTTAAAATTTTTATTGAATAATTATTTACATTCTTCTACTTGGCAAATATTTTAACCTTGATTTCAACTGAATAAAAAAAACTTTGTCCTGCTAATCAAAATATATGAAAGTTTAAAATTGAAGGTTAATACAGATAAAAATTTCTTCGAATTTATTATTTTCCTGAGTATTTAATACCGTCTATAAAAACTAGTTTGTTGAAAGTCGATTAATTCATAGAATTTATCAACTTTCATCTAATTTAATTTTCATGGAATTTAAGATAACTCTATAAAACAAATTAAAACTTTTTTTTTGAGAATATTCTTAATATTTATAAAGTTTATGGAGAAAAATTAAATATTCTACGAAACGTTACAGTTATATTATGAACAGAACTATGTCACTATTTATTGGGAAAAAATATTATTAATTCAAATTAAGTATATGATAAAAAAAACGATTTTTAATACAACAAATCATTTCTTTAGTTTTAGATAACTTAAAATCAGAATGTGTCAAGCCTAATATCGATCATTGCTCTTTTGCTAAAGTATTTTTTTCGATTTTCATTGTTATCGTGAAACTTGGAAACTTAACTATTAACGATGTTTATAATGTGTAACTATAAACGATTATAATGCGTAAAATATATATTGCATACAATAAATAACTCATAATCACTTACCGTTACATTAAGTGGCAGCAATAAATTAAGCGTTAACAAATCATTAAAAAATATTTCATGTATCTCCTTAGAAAGTCAATTGGTAAGTTTTTAACACGCTCGTTAAGGGATTACATGATATCACGTAACAAAAACCCTCCTTACAGTTTGTGACATTAAAACAGGATGCATATTATCATCTATTTTTGCAGAAAATATGTTTTCTCATGAAAATACCAAACTGTTTATCAAAATAAACTTATTGCACAATTTAAATACTAAAAATGAAAGCTAAACTTTAATTTCATCTTTACATTACCACTCTTCAATGGTATACTTTGTTTTACCACCTGCACGCGGCTGGCAATGAACGTGTTAAATAATTATTTGGTGAATAAATCGTAGTAATTAGAGCATTCAACAAAAGGTCTTCAACAGGCAGCCCACCTATAACATTTTTGTGCCCCGCTTTATAGCCCCATCAAGCAATTTAAAACAATAGTTTAGTGAGAAAATTAAAAAAAAAAAATAGCCGTATTGATTATTTTCCGAT
Organism: Parasteatoda lunata; assembly: GCA_949128135.1. NCBI lineage: Eukaryota > Metazoa > Arthropoda > Arachnida > Araneae > Theridiidae > Parasteatoda > Parasteatoda lunata. The sequence continues at coordinate 66,994,037 of OX421976.1, read as the reverse complement.
GAAAACTAGTGAATGCCGTATCCTTCGGTCAAGACACTGAAGTCGAAAACTAAAACACGTTTGACAGATTAGCATTAAGATTATTGTTTTGGAATTTTAATCGACAAATACTATTACATGATTTGTTTTAGCTAAACAAAAACACTGTCAAACTTTACATTAGGTCTAAAATGGCGTTGTAGTATAACATATGTTTAGTGTTGTCCTCTCCAGACAATGAGGAAAACGAATTAAATAATTAGATTCCACTGTTGATTCAATTTTTAGCCAAATATCTTCATTTTAAAAATTATAAAACCTAATAAACTGTATTATATTATGTGGTAAATGTGTATCTCTGGGGTTTTCTTGGATTTAGAGTAAGGTCATCTTGGAAGAAAAGGTTGAAGAACTTTTGTTTTAAAGAAGACAAAGATTTCAATAACTAAGATTTTAAAATTTAATAACTAACATAAGTTTCCTTCCCTTTAAAAATTAATTAAATTTAAGTTTTTTTGTTAAAAAATAATAAGTAGTATCATTTATTTTAGCACAAAAATTATTATTTTAGTTATGAAAAAAATGCATTCATGTTAAAATGTTACTTTATTTTGATTGATAGCTATTCATTAATCATTAGAATCGCTGATGCTGATGCGTTACTAAATTTTTGATGCTTCTTACTCTTTGAAAGCAAAAACTTAGTGGATAAAAATGTATGAAATTGGGCACAATTTTAGAGAAATGTTTAAGAAATATTTGATGCAAAAATTTAATTGGTAAGAGCATCATTTTTTAAGTAATTTTATACCTAAGTGGACTTCTTTAAAGCAGCGTTATTCATTTTAGAAAGAAAAAAAATTATATTAGTAAAGGAATTGTGATTTTTTTTTATAGCGACATACTACAATGTCTTTAGGTGAGCAATACCTCTACCATTGTTTAAATTTCGAGTTAGTTTTTGAATAATTAAATAATTTATTTTGGTGGTTTTCCGAATTGACAGCTGCAAAATTACAATTTTTTGGAGTCACGTACTTTTATGACTGAATGGGGACATTAAAGATAATAATTAAAAAGAGAAAGAAAAAGACTATTGACATTTTTTTCTTAAAATTTCGAATTAGTTTTTTTTTTTTATTATTAAACGACTTAAAACTCCTCATGCACCACAAAGTATAACATGAGGCTTACAGTTGTAAGTAGAAAACAAAAGAAGAAAAATTTACAAATTTAAATTAAAAACAAAATTCCGCAAGGCAGCAAGACTTTCAATACTTTTGACCAGTTCTGATAAGACAGGAGGCCAACAAATAGAAAGACGCCTCAAATCAGTCTTTAATTTCATTCGGGCACTCGCATACAAATCGCAATGAAGAAGAATATGTTCAGCATCTTCATCAGCATCGCCACAAGCACAAATTCCACTGGTCTCCAGATGGAAACGAAATAAATATCTCTTAAAATTTCCATGGTTTGTTAAAATTTGGGTTAATTTAAAATCAGTTGCAAAGAATTTACATTGCAAACGGTGAAAAATGGATGGAAAGAACCTTTTCGTCCAAAGCGACCGAGGCGAAGAAAGAAATTCAGCATTCCAGTCCGCAATGATTTTATCTCTAGCGATGCGCTTCCAGTGAGAAGCTGGAACAGACACCCTTAAGTCTATTTCACCACACGTAGCTTCCTTAGCCAATTGGTCTGCTCTTTCATTGCCCAAAATACCGCTATGGCCACGAACATAAGAAAAATGAATAGTTACGTTTTCAAGAGCGTTCAAAATTCATGATACATTCTTATATCATCTATCATTCGCGATTAGAAGAAAGTTCTGTCTCCCTTATATTAATTTCAAGAGCTGTAACTGACTTAATTCGAAGTTTATAAACTATTTCTAATTAAAATTTACTTTATATTATATTTTACTTCAAACGTCAGTCACCCTTATTAATGTCAGTTTTAGTAATAAAAAAAATTTTACTAAGATAAATTAAATTCATGTCTTTTCATTGTTTCTTTCATTCATTCAAAATGTATACTTTACGATCAAAAAACTGATAATTTTGCTTTGTTTACTATTTTTTCACAAATAAATATATTCTAAAAGCTGTGATACCGAAAAACAATACAATCTGTAATATGGATTCCTTGTAAACAGAAGTCTGTTCTAATTGAGAAACAAAAGATTAACGAAAACAACTTTATCGTTCGAAAAGTATAACATTACCGCGTGAATTTTCCTTCATTCTTCCATTATTAGTTAAATAAGAAACCACTGTCTGGCTGTGAAAGTTTTGATATAATCGTATCGTCTGTTGAAAAGTAGATTAAAGTGTCTGCATTTCTTACTTCCTCATTTCATATTTCATCCTTTTGAGCTTTCCTTATTACTGCTCATTTTAATTTTTTTTTAAATTTTTTATTTTAACAGTTCTTTGCGAAACTTGTTTGAATATACATAGTAAAATAAAAATGAATTGCATGCGTATTTTTTTTTTTTTTTAAATCATCACTTTGACTGTTAAATAACGGGTCATTTCCCAGTTTTATCGTATTCGTGACATGTAATTCATTTATTTCTCGAAAAAATATTTTGTAAATATCTATCTTTGGCTGATATCATAGAATCAAATTTAAATACTTGAAACTATTCTTACTTACATTCACAGAAGAAGGAAAAAAACTGCATAAAATTTTAATTTTCAATTTTATTTCCCCCGTGGAGTTGGCCATTGAACGAGATTGTTCAAGTGCTTTTCATTGTGCTCTCAAAACCTAATTTGATCAGTGATTGTTCGGTCACTTGTCTGATACGCAAGGTTTTCCGTGAAGACCACTCTTAATGTATGCTTTTATAGTCTTTATTGAAAGAAAAAAAAGATAATAAGTGTATATATTGTGAGACACAACAAATCATTATGTAAAGCATGCTTAAGGTTTAAAAATAAATAAAAAAATAAAAATTACGATAGTTTTATATTAACCTCTTCGCTACGGGCGATTCATATAAGCATTCTTAAAGTGATGACGATCACAGTAAAAAAGAACTGCTAACTAAACTATTTCTTAAGTAATTTATTTCTGGGCGCTGAAATAAAAGAAATAAAAATTTATATAAACGGTGAAATAAAAATATATTTAATTCACCACTACTTTTTTCAAAATAAAAATTACATAGTTACACTTGAGTCGACGGCTGCATATTTTTTGGCGCATCTTTATATAAAGTGCAAAATATTTTATTTTATTTTCTCGCCAATTTGCATTCTAAGCAGTGCCGGATTACCCATTGGGCCATGGCCTGGGGCCCCCTTAAAAAACTTTTTTTGAAAATAAATTTTAAAAAACCAAGAAAAACAATGATTTTTTAAAAAAATAAAAAATTAATTTCAAATATATATTAATAAAATACGAAAATTTTTTTACATAATTTTTTACATATATATTTATTACTTATTTCAGTTATTATTTATAAGTATTATTATAGTTTACGTATTATAATATTTATCAATGTTTTTTAAGTTCAAATTTGTCCTTTTGATTTGCGCGCGAAAAAATTTAAAGCAGTACTATAGCGAGCTGAGACTTGTTTAAACAAGAAGCAAAGAATTAAATGCTGTTGACATTATTGAGACCTTTTAAAAGAAAAAGAAGTTATTTAGTGCCTCACCTGAAGTGTCTCATAGTTTTTTTTGTGTTTTATAATTATTTAGTGACCGTAATTCTATTTGATCAATAAATAATTACAAAATATTTTCCTGGGTGTTTGTTTGTTTATTGTTTTATATACTCTAGAAAAAACTCATACAACTGGTCACTTTCAATCAAATTTTATATATTGAAATTGTCACTGTTTAAGAGGTCCAGAATATTATTTACTTTTATTTTAAATATGCTTTCTTAAATGAAGAGATGTATAAATACTTTTATATTTGCATAAATAAAAAATATACGAGAAAAAAATTTAATCTAAGGGCCCCGAAAATTTAATGGCCTAGGGCCCCGCGTACGCTTAATCCACCCCTGATTCTGAGTTACCTTAAAGTTAAAACATCAAGATGCATTGGAAAAAAGACCGTAAACGGCCACAGACACCCTGATCAATTTTGATAATGATGATTAATCAGATACGTTTAAAGTGGGGGAAAAAAAGTCTTCCTAATTAACAATGCCCACCATTAAGCTACCTCTTTTTTTCTTTTTTTTCCATCGAATTTTTCGAATGCTCTTATGACTTCTCCCTCCCTAAGAGGTTCACGCAGTGCAACAGCCACTGTCTTTTCAAAAGTGAAAATTTTGAAAAAAAAGAAAAATAAATGAAAATTACAAACACATTCATTGCTATAATATTTTGTCATGCAAATGTACAATAGATAAAAACCATTCGCCGAAACGAGTTATTTTATCAGATGAAATCGCATTCAGGATTATTTTCGATGAAATTTACATTATCTTCCTGACATCACAAAACATTTCCTCGAAGTAAAATACGGATTTATATAGATTAATTGGAGGATAAAAGTTATTACGGCTTAAGCATACGCAGAAACGCTTTTTGAGTGTTTTCTTACCGTTTATTTATTTATTTTTTCATTTTTTAAGATCAGGAAATCTTTTTAAATAATGTAGGAATAAACTGAGGGACGCTGGTAAACGTGAAATCTCAAAAGTAATGTAATTAGCACAAATAAAAGTAGGAAAAACGTGTGTTATTAATGATATTTGCATGCTTACAGTACGCCATTTATGTTTTCATAACAAAATGCAACTGACTGATCCCTTACTTCAGTGTTTCCCAAACTTGCGGTTTTTGTGTACCCTTTCTAAATTTTTCGTAACGCTGTGTACCACTAATAAAAATATGAATGCATTTTTTACTATAAAAAATTGCACAAAATTTGAAAATTACAACTGGCTGTTGACACCACTAATTATTAGCTGTTAACTCTGCAAAAAATAGCCAATAGAAAAATACGTAATCGTAAATTTTCATGGCTAGCTATGATTTTAGATAAAAGTTTTTGAAATTTTCGTTTTTTGCAAGATTTTTCACATAAGAAAGCGTACCCCCGCTAAACTGTTCCTGTACCCCTGGGGGTACGCGTACCACACTTTGGGAAACACTGCCTTACTTTGACGCAGATGGAACATCAGCGTTCCTTTCATATATATATATATTTTTTTTTTTCTAACTACAAGCAAAAATATATTTTGCTATATTTTAATTATAAGAAGCTAAGATTTTTTTTTATCTAATAGTCTAATATTTCTACTAAAATATAAAATTCAAAAAAATAGTTTGAAGAATTTATTTTTCATTCATATTCAAAAATTTATCTATAATTTATTTCGCAAATTAAAGAAATTTCTATTATGAATAACTGTTTCTCTTAGATCTAAAAAACTGAAAATAAGTGCAAATTTGAAAAAAAATATTGTTTGGAAGATTTTACCTTTAACATAGAAAAAGACACCGGTGATTCATACTGTATCTCAAAATCATAAATTATTAAAACGCTAAACATATTATTTTTCTCTTATTTTGACCTAAATCAATACAAAACAATGAGAAAAATATGAAAAATATGTTTAATAAAAATTCTGCGTCAGAGGATTAATGATGACAAAAAATTTATTCCACACCAAGAATTTCAGTCTTTCTAAAACATTCTATTTGAGTATTAACACCATTAAGGAACGCACCTTTTCCGTGTCATCTTTATAAATACACAGATAGACTTTATTTTGACAACGTCAACAATCAACATACTTAATCCATGCACTTTCTTCTGTCTGTACTTCGATTTCATCCGATTTTGCCTCTTTTTTTTCCTGCAAATTTCATTATAAATGTTTCCCGCTTCTCTGTACTACCCAGTATAATATACATATATTTTTAGTGTATAAATTGTAGATACTAAGATATATTCTCGTACGTTTGTTGCCTCTTTTGCTTTAAAAAGGACAAATAGAAAACAGAGAAATTTTATGCGTATGTATATGTTTCTATACATAGGCATTTTTAAATAAAATTTATTTATTATGTTTAAAATATTTTTCATATGGTAAATAATACTTAATACTGATGATTTGAAATATAGCAATTGGCGCCTCAAAACTAAACGTTAAAGAAATGCAGATGGACACCTCTTAAAATACCACACTGGCCTGGGAAACTAAATATCATATTAAATGTAACGTCGCTAACAAAGTACTAATATATATTAATCAGAGTTAGCTTTTGGGAGTTTAAAACTAGTAAACTCGTAAAAATGACGCGAAGATATAATCAGTTTTATAGTATAAAGTTTCACACATTTTCCAAATAATCACTGAATTAAAATTAATTTGTTAAAAATATGACTTTAAAGTTGTTCGTAGATTACAAAAATCATATTTTTGGTTTCGCTAGTTGGACGGTTTTGACATGAAGTTTTTATCCATGGTTAAAACTGTTACAAAAAATTTGCCAATTCTAACATCTGAGTACATGTTAAGATCAAAGCTCTTTTAAAGCGTGTTACATTGAAAAAATACAAATAAATAACGTTAATGTGCAAACAAGCAAGTACTATTAGCATAATAATGTTGTATTGCAGATTAAGAACATTTATTTTGAAAACTAATAAATCACTTTCTATTTAACCTTTATTTGTCATATTTTTTTGTTTAAATAATGGAAAGATAACCTTTCAATGCACACCACCTCTATTATGAACCCTCAGATCATCAATTTCCCTTTCAAATGAAGTCTTTTCTACCATTTCATTTTCCATAAAACAATAATAATAAATAAATAATAAGCTGCCATAATTCATTTCCCTGTAACTGCATTCACTTAACCTTGTCTCTGATGAAGCATCACTTCGATATTTTCTCTCTCCTCCATTCCACTTGGCTGAGGGAAAATAATGGCCATAAAAGAGTTCATAAAAATCTCATCTCTATCTGACTTTTATAAAGAGAAAAGTACCTTAATCATCCAAGCCGCCTAATGAATACCAGTGTGAACAATCGTCCTTGGAGTCATATTAGTCATAGCGGACTGTCATTGCTTATTCAATTCAGCCATTATGCATGTCCTGCATGCATGACCTATGAGCAGGGAACTCCATCATCCATGCTTCAATGGATACAACTAACCTTTTTGTTTAAGCATTTTGTTGCATAGTTTGATAACCGTTATGGAATCCTTAATTATACGCCGGGGAACCGTAGAGAATTAAATGTACCTTCACTGCTGTCTTCATTCTATTTTTATTGCAATGATTGAATTTTTTAAAAACTATTTATGCTACGAAAATTCTAACCAAAAACAACAACAGTTAATCGTATTATTAATATTATGTTTTTATAGTTAAATTTAAACTATACTTTATAAATTAATTATGAGAAAGTGAAAAAAAAATTTTTATCGAAACAAGTGCGTTTATTTTTTTATTATTATTTTTTTTTTTTGTACTATGCATTTACATTCATTGTTTCTTTTACTGCTTGGAAATCATAAGTTGATCTTGTTCAGTGAGAACGGTGGCCGATCTTGTGAGTGATAGACAATACTAGCATTGAACTCTAAAAGACGTTTTCCTATTACTCCATGCCAGATTCTTGGTTTCATCATTTTACAGTCAGACTTTCATAGAATTATCTATACTTTATTTTTTAGTATGATTTATCTTACTTATTTAACTCTTCAAAATATCCACAAGTTCTTAATTGGATTCATGTCTAGGGAATTTTTAGGAAAATCAAGCATCATTATTTTGACTTTCCAGTATTGCCCATTTTGAAGTTTTGACCAGATGACATTTCATGCTGTATATCCCTCAAACGTCTGCATGTATGGAATAATCCTACGAAGTAATTATTTGTTCTCTGTTAAATTCGTTGTACCTAATATCGAGGGCTAAGATTACAGTGCCATTTCCTGAGAAAAATACTCCCAAAAAAAGTAGCTTCAGGCTGTGTTTTGCAGTTTCATACTTACAGTTTGTTTACTAAAAAGAAAAAGAAAGAAACGAACTTGTCCCAATTAGTTTTCACATGTGTATAACACAGTATGCAATGATACAACTCGAACCGGCTTATAGCTGATCTTTAAAGATAGAGTGAGTAGTCTAATAATTGTCTCCCTTAATTGTATCATAAAACTTTTTGCCCGGTAAGCTCTTTGATTTTGTTCTTGAAACTAATAATTCATATGTTATCACAAATACAAGTGATTTAGAAAATATTATATATGCATTTAAAATATTATTTTTAACAAAATAATATGGATAATGCCTTTACAAGCTTTTATTAAAGCAGCCCTTCTCTCTGCTGCTAATGTCCTGAAAAATTTTACATAGTAAAACTGCTAGCCAATTTTTGGGATCACGATTAGAGCTGTTAGAAATGGGATGATATTTAAATAATTTGTATAGATCAAAATGAGTGGAGGGGAAAGTTAACTTCATACGTACGACGCTTTATACGCTAAAGCTAGTTATCCGTTTGTTGCACCATTCAGAAGAAAAAAGTTGAAAGCTTTCCTTTTTTAATACCAGTAATTTTAAATAAGTTCATCGTAAAGTAAGTACACTAAATGGGTGCATGGTTGAAAGTTCAACCCTATTCTAAAAAAGAATGTAATGTTACAGTAAACAACTTATATTTCCTAATTTTCAGCGAAATTAGGATTGAGCGGATGATTAAAAATTGGAAAAGGAAAGGAAAAAATTTTAATTAATAATATTTTATTTATTTTAACATCTGCATAATACGAAGTACGACTTATGGATAAGAACAGATAGCACAAGTTAGGGAAGAACATCATATAGATACATCCAGTATTACAGTGGGATTCGAACCCAATACCTCAACACTGCAAAGCATTTGGTAAAACGGCAAAACTGCAGCCCAAATAAAAAGAATTATTTTATTGATACCCAGTGTTTGATATCATTAAAAATAATATTTTTATATTTATAGTGGTAACTGAAAGGGTAGAAGCTTCTAATTTTTTCTGCTCATTTTCATTTATACAAATTTTGCATGTGCAAAAATGGCTCCATTTCTAAAAGTTTTGATCACAATCTTTTAAAATGGGCAAACAAGTTTGCTATGTAAAGTATTCCAATACATTTGTGACTAAAAAACGAGATGTTTCAAAAGAGTTAGTACAGCATTGCTCACTTTATTTTGTCAGACCTCTTTATAGTTGTAATGATCTTTTAAGTGCTTACTAATTAGGAAATTAGAATTGTTTTTAACAAATTTGTTTATTGAACAAATTCGGAAATGTCATCACCAATTCACCTCAACTTTTGAGTTTTCGGAGTTTCCTATTTTTAGAAGTCAAAAGCTTATTTCGGCTGTTAATTTGCTGACGATTACTGTTTAAAACTTGATGCGATATATATTTATCGACATTTTGCATCAGCAGAATAAATCACACCATTACAAAATAGCACGTATTCTTAAGGTGGTAAATTATAGCTTACCAACATGAGGCGTTGCATGTGCAATTTCTTAAGGCAATAAATAAATAAACTTTAAAATAAATAACTAAATTATTCATATCTGTTAAGGCCATAGAACCCTATAAAACTTTCGCAAAAAAGGTACAAAACTTTTAGATTTAGCGGAGTGCAATGTGTTATGTTCAATAATTTATGACATTGCACCTTCCTGAGTTATTAATTATTAAACTATAACTGTACTATTTTTGCAGGTGCCAACTATAGTAACAATGAGGTCATATATGACTGACCACCGAACACCTTTGGCTTGGCGACACCGTGATATGACGCTGCCAAATGGACCGAGAAATGGTCATCATCACCATCATCATCACAGATCGCCTCCCAGTCCGTCTGTGACTACAACTTCATCTGATGAGAGAGAAGAAGTACCAATGGTCAGAGGGCCACCACTAAGAAGACCAAACAGCCGAACAACAGCCCGGTATCATAGGGATGGCCAATCACAATTTTCAGCAGTAGAACCTTATCCTGGTGTTGTTGGGCCGCCTTTCAGAAATGGTGGAACTCTTAGGTAAATTAATTAAAATGATTATATAACATAATAAATATCAATACTAATAAAAGAAAGAGTTCGTGTATATCTTATAACACCAGAACCATTTGTGCTGGAGTCCTGAAACTTAGAGTGCAGGCACGAGGGACAATTTTAGCCTTCAGTTCTAATAAGCAAAAAACGCATTTTTCTCGTAGGACTATTTGCGTTGCTTACAATTGGATACCTGCAAGTGATGTCATCGTAAGCAAATCGTGGCATTTGTCGATATTCAGAAGCCAATCAACTTCGATTAACACACGCGACGTCGCTTACAGGTATCCAATTAAATTTGATTTAAATCACATGGTTAGGCATAGTGACTTCACTACTTCCCGAGTTGCAAGTATCCAGTTGTTCACTATTCTGCTAGTTCATTTATTTATTTTTTAATTATTTAAACGTTAACAATATTGATGTTTGTTAGCCTACATTTAATTAAACTCCACTTTCACTGGTAGTTTATTAACCATTTTTTTTTAATTATTCATCTCTGATCCACAATGAAAGGTAAGCACAAGTAAATTCAACGTGGATGTCATGTTCGGTTGACGTCACGAAATTAGTAGTTTAAAAACTATATGGAACCACGTATTTATTTTGTTTATAGTAGAGCCCCTGAATTAGACATATTATAGGAGCCTTAGTTTATAGTAACGCTTTCGAAACCGTTTCTATAAATATAAATAAAGTCAGCAATAAATGATATAGAGGGAAAAAACTTATATTATGTACTAAGTGTCAGTTAATGTGATCGCTTGATTGTGATAAATCGTTATTATCGAGTATTGTCTGCTGTCAATTCTATCATTTACGGTTTCTAATTTCTTAATGTATTTAAAACTGTGTGATTATAATTAATTGATATGTCTCTTTATGAGGTAAACTTTTGAAAACATGTTTAGCTCAATCTAATAATGTAAAGTCACGGAGAAGGGTGTCAAATAATTAAAAAGAAAACGAAATTATTTAAAATTTCTACCCTTTATTACGTCGTTATATCCTTTTTACGTTAATGCATGATTGTGTAGTGTTAATTAACACCGATTCATTTATAATGTACTATTTTTTTTACCCAGTACAAAGATAGAGTGTGCAACTTGCAAGAATAAAAATAATTAAAATGCAATTTAAGATGGGCAAAGATATTGGAGTTACTTCATTTCCTTTCAGCAAGATTGTTAATTTTCTCACTTTCAGCCCAAAAGTTTCATGGTGGTTTGGACTCCACAATTTCAAGACAAACAGAATGACGATGGCGCACCCACCACTTTTTCTTCCCAAACAAGCTAGTATCTTTTGATATGGAACTAGATGAACTTCAAGTCATACCTGGGGATAGAACCCTAAGTCTACACAACGACAGCTCAATACTTTTACAACTGCACCATCGCCATGCATTTATGCAAAGTACTGTGACTAAATAGATCGATCCTCATGTTTTACTTATTCCGGATTTATACAAACATCAGTCAATTCTTAGGTTTTCAAAAATTCTCAATTTGAAAAATATTCAAAGAGAAATCAGTGTTTAAGAATAATATTTATTCAATTAAACGCTTGAAAAAAGATAAAAATACGTCGGACAAAAATAGCATAAAAACGAAGCATTCTCACAGCAGCCTGTTAATAGATAAAATAATGTTAATAACAAAAAAATACCATAATTTTTTCAAGAAAATTACTGATTTTGCAAATTAAATATTGAAAAAAAAAGTTCTGAAATTATCTCGTGTCAGTTCTGAATAATTCAAAGAATTTTTACTGTACATTTCCAATGTTCCCCCCCCCCCGCTTATTTATGCTGTTTATTTAAAAATCCAGTGACTTGGATTGACTACTGTAATATGTCTTGAATTGTTCGATTCACCTGATTGAATGTAATGTGTCCTGAATTGACTAAAATTTACTACTTTCTTTGTAGGTCAACCAGAAGTGTACCAGCTATTGCATTAGCAACATGGGATGGTGAGCCATGCCCGGTCCATGGCCATGGACTACCGTTATTCCATCACCAGCACCATCCTATAGGGCACAGTAACAACGGCACCATGAGGCGACACGGTTCCCTATTCGACGTTCGATTGCCATATTATGGCCATCACCCTCCACCTTTTCCACCATCTCTGCAATTTCCACCACCTCCGCCATCACACCTAGAAAAGAAATCATTCCATGGATCAATGCAAGTGTTTCCTAATCCATACCTAATGCCACCGATGATGCGGCCAAGACCGTTTGTGATCCCTGCAGGGGCGGAACCACTACCTGTTAGGGATCCTTTCAAATTAAGAACTCCGCCCGCATCAGGATACGCGGGTTCAAAAGCAGACGACGTCTACAGTGTAGATCAAATATGTTGCAAGGGACATTTGATTGTGCTATGGATTATCCTGGCTGTGGTCACTATTGGTGTTATATTAGGAATTGTATTGGGAGTGACTATTGCATAGCGGGAAAAAAAAGAGCTTAAATCTCTCTATTAATTTTTCACTGGAAAGTATCACAATCAAACTCACAGAATTTAGAACTTTTCAACTTAGATTCAGCAGGGTAGTTGAACTTATCTACCACGCTTATTATTTAATTTGACAAGAAATATGCAGGGTGCTTCGTTTTTAACATCTGTACAGGGTGTTCCTAAACTTGATTCACAAATTCAGCAGGGTTATAAAAGGGCTCAGGAGGATGAAAACTTGCCATAGAATGTGGAATAGAACTTGCCATAGAACCACCAGAGAAACCCATGCAGATTTCGACATCAAGCTGGAAAATAGCTTCCAAGATTTCTATAATTTTGCTGAAAGATTTATTTGGTCAATTATTATAAGAGTTGTTCAAAGTTACTCCCTATGACGTCCTTGCATTGTCTATAATGACGCAAAAACGATTCCTGGATGTGCGCGGAGATACTTTTGACGAATCTTTCTCTAGATTCAAAACCTGCATATTTTTTTTCTGTTCTTACCCTCGCAATGGGGTTTGCGACCCCATATTCCATGTTAAGTTTTCATCCTCTTGATGTCTTTTATCATCCCTCTAAATTTTTCATTCGAATATCAGAACATCCTGTATTTTTGTTAGATTTCTTTTCAAAACTGAAGTCAAGCTATGAACATTAAATGTTCAAAATTAATATTTTAGTGAGAAAATATTAAAAAAATTATCAAATATAACATATCACGATTGAAAAAGCCAGGAATAAAAGCATGAAATCAGTTTGATTGCTGCATGAAATTTGTTTTTCTAATAATCGCATCTCAAATCTGTTATTTCCTTCCACAATCAAACAGTTATTAATGCTTTTAATGCTACCTTTCTTTAATAGTGATTTCTTAGATATCAATAACGTTTGTTTTTCCTTTTCTTTTTCCCTTTTCCTCCTCCTTTTTTCTCCTTTTTCCTTTTCCCCTGGTTTTGTTTTAATGATAATTGATGACCCTTAATGTGCTACGTTTAACAAGGCTTACGAAAATATGCATATAAATAACGGTGTTAATTGCAAGTTTTTCTTTTATTTACCACCACCATCATTGTAATTTTAATCTATTACGTAAATTGCATTTCAAGTGGACAAAATAATTTTGATAACAGAATTCAGAGTTTTGTTCGGTCTTAAAAAAAAAATCAAAAAGTTTTAAGAAAATCAAGAAGATTCTATGCATTTTTGTATTCACAACAATATTTAAATAAGTTTTGTTTCTTTGTTATTTCTTTGTCAAGTGGACTTATTTTGATAACAGAATCGTACGCTACTTTTTACATCAAATTGTGTGCGTTTCAGGTATGTAAAACGTTTCAGGTTTTTTCACCTGCTCCCTTCGCTTGCGAAACCCTACAATTGCTACAGTCTCTCTCTCTCTCTTTCTCTTTCTGGACAATAAACAGATTGTTGCATTTAAATTAAAATTCCTATTAGAATATCCCAAAATGTTTTTTTTTTATTTCCCAGTTCCCAGCTTTATTGGGATAAAATATAAATTTAATCCTTTGCTCGATTCTCATTACAACTTCATCTGCAATTTTACTCAATTGAAAAAATATGTCTTACAATTTACAACTCGTTAACTATTTTCGCCCAAGAGATTATTTTGTACAAGTGCAAAAATTTTATGCCTAATAATACTTTTTAAAAAAAAATTTCTCTCTCATAGTTTTATATAAGCTTACGATTAAAGTACATATCACTTATTTACTTTTCAATAATTGAAAAATTTTAAATAAATTGATAATATAAATTTGAATATTCTTGGCGTAAAATTTCGCGTAGTAGGGCAATATAATAGGATTAGAATAAAGAAACATCGCTTTTAGTTTTATGCCTTTAATTTGGATACCAGGCTTATTAATACTTATCGAAATCAAAAACGTTATAATAGAGAATACTAAAATATTAAAAATAAATATAACAGTAAAGAACTGTCAATTAGGGATAAGAAGTATTTTGCAGGTAAACAGTACCTTTACAACTTTTTATAAGAGGCCTCCGAACGGATCAAATATATATATATATATATATACATATATATATATATATATATATATATATATATATATATATATATATATATATATATATATATATATATATATATATATATATATATATATATATATATATATATATATATATATATATATATATATATATGTGTGTGTATATCAAAAAATATAGCCAAAGCGGTGTAGAGCAGATAAAATATAAATTCCTCTCTGTCTATTGTAAACATTTTTCAATAATAAATTATAGTCTTTTATTACTAATGAGTGGTATTTTGACTGAGTACTTCTTAACTTTGAATTAGCAATCTGCTGAAAGAAACAAAAATTATTATGAAGCAATCGTGGGAGTTGGTTAGCGAAGCAAGTTGAGAGTGAGCCCCATAGTTTTAATACTTAATGAGAGCTTATGAGTTTGTTTGATTTGATACTTTCCAACACAGAGCACAGGCCTGCAAGCCAAGCCATACAAACTTCAAAAATTTCAATATCTATTTTTTAAAAAAAACTTTACCAACAGGAATAACAGCTCAACTAGGTTTGTATTGATTTAATTAGAAATAACGGCTCAATTAACTGATAAAATAATAGATTCATGGCCAGAGAGTCTTGTTGGTGACTGAAAAAATACTGTATTTGGTGCCAGACAATCTTATTCGTGACTGATAATATACTGGATATATTCTTGAATTACATCCTATTATTGACGTTATAAGATGCATTTGGTTTATGCATGTTTTCCAAAACTACAATGGAAACAACTCATACAAGAAACTGAAACTAACTTATATAAGTGTATTTTATGCATCTAAGTTAAAAACAATACACCATATCGGTGTAATGTCGTATGGTGTTGTATATTAATGTTCATTATAACAAATACATTATGAACTTGGTTTATTAATCACCAAGAGTTATGATGATATGTATTTATTTGAGAGAAATGTTTTGTTAATGACTAAAGTTGTAATAATTTTACACTTTATAAATTTTATGTAAAAAATGTTTTTTAGAAATTTTATTTTTATGTTTTTATAATGCCTGATTGTGGTCTTTAAAAAGCAATAAAATTCTAAAAGGCCAAATGATTGATTGAGTGCAGTGCCATTTTTAATGTATAATATGATAGATCTACTTAAAATTGAAACACTCTATAGAAGAATATTCTACAGGAGAAGTAGATATGCATAGAACTAAATTTAAATGCATAATAATTATGCATTTTTTTCTTTTTAGTTTTTAGCGTTTTTTTTTTTTTTTATTCTTTAAAATTATGATAAAATTTTAGTTAGTAATGGATTAAGTTACAAGAGGCAGAAAAAGGTAAATTTACAATGACGATTTATGAATATTAACTATTATTAATAAAATATTCTGTTCCTACTTCAAAATATTCTATGGTGAAATTCATGTAACTGTAACCCAAACTCAAGTTTTATTGGTTAATTGGAAAAATTACATACTGGTATCATTAATGATGGCGATAGACTTTTATGCTTTTAACAGAATATGTAGGGCTACTAATTTTTTTAAATGTTTGATATTTTTCGTTGCTATTTAAAAATTTCTCAACTTCATTATCTTTCGTGACTTAATATATCATTTTAATACAATTTGATCCAATGTAGTATTTTAATTCAACACTAGTATAATCTGTTTAGTTTAGAGATGTACCAAATTTTATGGAGCAGGACAGATGTGGAAAATAAATTTGATTTCCTGTGGGCCGTCATGAAGTACAAGCTCATAGCTATCAAATTTTGGATTTACAAAAAAAATAAATAAATAAAAATAAAAACAGTTTTCTAGAGCTAATAAAATGAGAAACGAATTCATAATAGTGTTTTTTTATTTCACCACCATTAAATGTTTATCAAGTCTTTTATGTATTATTTACTTATTTCTTTGCAGATGTTGTTAAAATGATAACAAAATAAAATTTATTAAACCAAGAATCATTTATGAAGGCTTTAATTTTGATACCACTTTAGTACAAAAATGCAGGAAAACTGTCAGCTATGTAATTTGTTAACATCAAACGATAAATATACATAAAAATAAAATAACATAAAGTAATTTACAAAGTATGTATAATAATTAGAAAATTAAAAAATATTTTTTTTTTAGGTAAAGTTGCACTGTAGCTAGTTTATTACTGTTAGTATTTTTTTATTTCAATTTAATTAAATTTTTTCATCTTTAATTTTTTATTAAATTATAAACCAAAAAATTTGAATTTGTTTTGAAAAATTAACTGCCTGCTTTTTTTTTTTTTTTTTTGCTTTTTTTTAGATATTTTTTCCTTAGTCCTTGTATTTTTATAAGCATCTCACTACATAAACTCAATTAAAGAAAATCATTCAAATAATGAAGTTTACAATTTGTGTTCGAATGAGTATAGCCCATACTTGAATTATTCGAGAGCTGTATTTGATTCCAGAACTTTATGCTTGACAGTGTAGTTACGTAAAGATAAAAATTAATTATTTCGCCAACATGAAACTATGCCAAAACACAAAATAATATTTCAATTCTCAGTTTATTCTACTTAGTAAACTAATGTAAAAAATAATAATTTCAAAATGAAAAAAAATTTTACAATGAAAAGAAATCACTTTTGCAAATGCTGAAATAAATCAAATCTTATTGAACTTTTCGTTTCTTATATTCAAATCTTTCATTGAATGCTTCTGAAAATATACATATAAATGACGGTGTTAGTTACAGATCTTCTTGTAATTACCCCCACCATCATTGTAATTTTAATCAATTACGTTAATTCTATGTCAAGTGGACTAAATAATTTTTAAAACAAAATTCAGAGTTTTGGTCGGTCTTTAAAAATTCAAAAAGTTTTACACAAATTAAGAAGACTATGCATTTTTGTATTCACAACAATATTTAAATAAGTCTTCTTTCTTTGTTGTTTCTTTCGTGTGTCTGTTTTTTTCTTCAGTTTTATAATAAAAGGTAATCCTAGAAGATTTACCTTCATTTGGAAATGCTACATTATTTTTTTTAACTCCGTAAGAATGCTGACAGTCTGTAAGATGTAAATGATCTTAAAGTTTAAATGCACGAAATTTACACTGACGTTTGTATGTATGTATATGTCTTCCTGTTGTCTATAAATCATTTTTAATAAATATTTTTCGAAAATCTATTCCGTGGTTTCATTATTATAATGTTTCATTATTCATTCAAAAAGATTTGCTTTAAAAAAGAAAAAAAAATCGCATTTGAAGATAAAGAGGAAAGAGAAGCTTATGTCCATTTTTTCACAAAATGGGCGATCTTACCGCCATTTGTTGCATTTCGAGGCATAGACTAAGGAGACTAAGCTTTGCCAAATCAATAAAGTGGAAAATTGACTCTTCCCAAGAGTTATTACACAATGAAGATAACATATGCGGTTTATTTCTGCGCACTCACTTAGTTTTTCTCTCAGAAACACCTTTCATTGACATACCGTGTTAAAATACATGCCTTTAACAATGTCAATTATCTTTCGAAACACATTCTTTGTAATGGCAACATTGCTTTTTATCTAGCCATTCTGCTGTTGGCAATAGTGAGTTGCTTGTTGTTTACATTTTGCTATGCCGGTAACGGCATCCTTTCTTCTTTCTTTTAAATAAATAAATATATAATCTAGACCACAATACATTTCTGTTATGTTTTTAATTTGAATTTAGCATACCGTTCTTTTCCCTTCATCTTTAAATAAGAAGAAGAAAAAAAGAATTTCAAAAACAAGTTGAATAATGGATGGTGTTTTCTACACTAGGGAGCGCTGAAAGCTTGGTGCCGCTTATGCTTCCGGGTTACTGTTTCCGGTTTATTTGAAAGCCATTTGGCTCACAACGTGTCAATAATATATGCCAACTTTCAAATTTAAACCTGAATTATAATGTATAAATTAATCTTGCTCCTCGAACAATATGCTAACACTAACATAAAATGGTACATAGTTTGCAACACGAACAAACAGTAATAAACAAATGGAAACAGGTCAAATCAAGACTGCCAAAAAAGCGAGTTATTCAAAATCTAGTAAACATGTCACCTTTTTTAACAATATATCCCTAAATAACTAAAACAAATTTTAACTTCAAACTCACCAGAATTACATAATAACATTAATATCTTATGAAATACGGCAGATTTGAGCTCAAAAATTATCTAATTTATTTATTTTATTGAAAACAAAATTATCCGTTTGAAAATATCGCCTCGCAGAAAAACATGTAGCAAGCAGCTGCAAACTTTCTAACCGGAACTGGAGCAGGCATACAGCTCGAGATTGTTATTGTTTACATTTCTACTAAAAACACCATCCATATGACACAAGAGATAATGAAAACAACAATAACTAATTCCGTCCTACAAAATACCCACCTGTTTAAGTTGACCACTATAGAAATGCACAACAACTAGACTTGTACAAGTTTCGCGGCAGTATTTTTCTCACGTCATTTATATTTCAAATTAACTTATAATATGTAAAGTGTCGTCGACATGTTATTTTGTCGATAGGGTTGATTCGTAGACGAGGTCTTTTCGTACACGTAGTCCTGCGTAATTCTAATACTATTTTTAAGATTTTTTTTTTTTAATGGCGGGTACTTGGGACGAAGACCCATTGACCACGGAAAATGCCAGAACTGCTTACTCTCTTTTCGTTACCCATTGGGCACCTCTGGCGAAGCCACGGCGGTGGAGCAGCGTCACCCACGTCACACTGCCACAAACCCGTTTATTGGGTGGGTCACATTCACACAAAGGAGAAAGGACATAGAACACAAAGAGATAAAAAGAAACATCCATGCCCTGAGCAGGATTCGAACCCGCAACCAGCGGCTCCGCAGGCAGGCACGCTAACCACTCGGTCACCTGGTCTGCTTTTTAAGATTTGTTAATACGTGTTTTATCACTTGCACTAAATTTTTAAAGTATGTTGTAGTTGTCAGAAAAGAAGCATTTTCTTTTAAACTGAAAATTTTCTACTCTATTTGCTTCACATCACGATGAAAAAACGAAACCTTTTTTACATTTGGTGTTCTAGTAATATTTAACACATATTTATTTCTAAGATTAATTGTAAAACTTTTAAAGCACATTATTGTAGATTAGCATCGCAATTGCAATAGCTGTAATGAATGATTCTTAATATAGTAAGTGAATGAAAGGAGAAAATAACAAGAAAAAAAGACAATGAATTAATGCATCAGTGCAATATTTCCTCAATTTCGTTAACAGGCCATTTTGCCGACAAAAAATTAACTATTGAAAAAAGAATAAATAATTTACATCAATCCCTAAGTTAAGTTAAAATATTTTTTTTCACATAGAATAATTTTTTTTTTCATATGCAAGTAATCAATCATTTTCTTACAATTAGCATATTGACGAAATTTTCTTGCATAAAATTTCAATTATTCCATAACCAAAATTCTTCTTCTTTTTTTTTTTTTTTTTTTTTTTTTTGAAAAATATTGTTTTTTAAGAGGGGGAGGAAATTAAGATGAATGCATGGCTATTACGAGGATTGGTGAGCGAAGTGAGCAGGGGGGGGGGGGGAATTCCTAGTAAGAGAGTACATAGGATAGCTCTGATAAGTCCTTTTCAAAAGTGTAACTGGAAGTTAAAATGTCTTATAAGTGTACTAAAAATGAAAAATAAATGTTAATTTTCGTCATCAAAATGAAAAAAGTAAATATTTAAATTGTAATAGAAGTTTATTGTGAAATTTTGCCCTAGCGTTTTTTATTTTTTTCTATGTGGGGCAAATTTATTATAATTTAATTTCTCGTTTTTAGTCCATTGTACTAAACAAACGTGCTTTTTTAAAAAAAAAATACATATCAATTAAATTTTTTACTTTAATATTTTCTGTATTTTAACCTTGTGTCTCCCGGCTTGCTTGGACCGAATTATAGTCAAAATTTAGACTAGCGACAAACTCTGCTGATAGGGGTCAGAAAGAGTTTGAATATTGTATTATCACCCTGTACAGAAGACCAATTAAAATCTGAGCACTTTAACTAGTCAAATTTTTGATTGCAAGATTTTTCTTTTCTTCTTTGTTAAATAATATTTACTTATTTTTACGTTTGAATTCCTGATCCTGACTTGATTTTCTGTTAAGTTACACGCGTCAAATACAAATCCTGTGACTGAAATAAAATTAATTCACTCTTTATTTAACTTCTTATTTTAAATTCTTTTAAATTCACTAACTATGAAAAAAAAGACTTTCTGAAGCTAGCACAAACACGCTTGCAAGGTTTTAAAAAAAAAAATTTCCAGTGTTTCTCAGCATTTTTGGCCTGGTGACAAGCTGTTTGAATATTGTAGATGTCTACAACTTCCACCTCACAAAATATGTAAGCATTTCTATTTGTGTTCCTATAGTTACAGAACTCTAATAGTGGTAACAAAAATAAGACTAAGTTCGATTATTTAATAAATTTGTGACCACCACTATGAGTTATGTAATAAAGAAAATAAATTTGTATGAGAATAGTGCCCAACCAGATTTCTAAAAACGTTAAAGTAGCATTTTAAAAAAAGAAATTCGAGCTAAATTCCCAGCTTTTGATATTGTCGTTTCCACGGTAGCTCCATACATATGTGTACACACTTGCTTAGTGTAATAATTAGTTCACTTAAACTCATTATTGGTAAACATAAAAAAGCCAATTTAAATGTGAGTACTAAAATATATAATTAGCATTTTCATTGATATTATAATATCTTCACTTGCTAAAGACGATGAATTAAAAGCCTAAAATTGCAATTAAAGTGAAAATTAAGAAGTTATTTTTCCTCAATTTTCGATTGACGAAATGACCCTATCGACGAAAGGACCTTGTCAACGAAAAACTCTGTCTACGAAATCACCCTGTTGATTAAATGGTCTGTCGATGAATGAGTGTCAATGAAATGAGCCAGATACTTCTTGAAGATGGTTTGAAGAACATCCCAGTAGAACTTTTCGCATAGGATGCATTTTTTTCGAATGCGAAAAAAATTACATCCAGTGTAAATTTCTCTTGAGATACTTGAGAATGATCCAAAAGCATGCTATCACAATTTTGATCCTCTGCAAAGGGGACGGCTGCCCCACTAGCCCGACGATCTGCACGCTTAATCAAGCACTTTACAGGGCAAATCATCCCGGTTCACGCATTTAATTATCAAGGACAGAATGAGAACCTCATTGGAAAAAATTATTATCCCGCAAAATTTCACCAATCAGATTTTTGAATTATTCCTACGGTGATCCATAATATCGCGTTCATTGAAATTGGCCCTGTCGGTGATCTACTGGGAACAGTGTCCTATAATCGGTCACAGTGAGAGTCATTTCTTTTTTAAAACTGAGAACTCAAAACTTCGAAGTAACAAGAACGCTAAAAAATTTAACAATTTGTGAGAAGGGCTGAGGTATGGCACAGGTATGGCTTGTGGTATGGTGCAGGTGCAGATCCTTTAAATGAGAGATTGTACTATCTAAGATCCCTAAACTTGCAGCCTTCGAACGCGGACAGTGACGTCACTATTATATATAAAATGTCCTTGTCTACAGTTTTTTTTTTAAACGAGAAAATATTCATTCTTCATGCTTTATGGATGATGTTTTCAGTAGAAATGTAAACAATAAAAAATAGAGCTGTATGTCTGCTCTAGTTCCGGTTAGAAATTTTGCAGCTGCTTACTACATGTTATTCTCCGAGGCGATATTTTCAAACGGATAATTTTATTTTCAATAAAAGAAATAAATTAGATAATTTCTGAGCTCAAATCTGTCATATTTCATAAGATATCAATGTTATTATTAAATTCTGGTGAGTTTGAAGTGAAAATTTATTATAGTTATTTAGAGATATATTGTTAAAAAAGGTGACATGGTTGCTAGATTTTGAATAACTCGCTTTTTTGGCAGTCTTAGTTTGGCCTCTTTCCATTTGTTTACTACTGTTTGTTCGTGTTGCAAGCTGTGCACTATCTTACGTTAGTGTAAGCATATTGTTCAAGGAGCAAGATTAAGTTTAGTAATAAGTATTCAAATGCCACGTTTGCAAGAATCTTAAAACACAATGGTCAATTGTGAGCCAAATGGCTTTAAAATACACCGGAAACAGTAACCCGTATAAGCGGCATACAGCTTGCAGCGCTTCCCAGTGTCGAAAACACCATCCACCATTAAATCTTTATTTAATGAAAAGCATTTCTGAAGTGGCAACAAAAATTTGACAGCTTGACAACAACAAAATTTCTAGAATGTTATTGCGTAGTTCCTGTTAAAAGTTTCTAGTAGGAACTTTGATCCCTAGCCTTCTGTACCAGTGCGTGCAAAGGCATTTTTTTATCTGATTTTTCTTAATCAGCAGTCAATATCACAAATTCTATCTTTTTCTTGTGAGAATTTGCAACCTAAACACATAAAAATGAAGATTCTGTGTGCATTTATAATTTTGCTGACTTTTAATGTTGTCTTTTCTGGCAGCTTTGGTAAGATAGCTTTAGGCATCATTATCTCTTTTGACAGGCCTCTTTGTTCCTGTAATTTATATTTAATGCTTATATAAAGGTAGAATTGTGAACAGAAGTCTGCTATCAATGTTGTTTTGTCATAGCAAGGAAAAAAAACTTTCGTACGTTGTTTAAATTTTATGAAAAAATAGTTTTTAAAATTTAATTATGTTTTAGAAGTTAAGCAATTAATTGTAAACTAGTTTCGGTAAAACGATCTTTTGGGAATGTTTTTTCTAATCTCTATATTAAAATCTTTTTTTTGTTTTGTTTAAATAATATTTTTATTTAATAAAAAGGAAAAAATATGATTAAAAAAAGATAGGGTAATATCTGTCTGATAATATTTTATTTGACAAATTAATTGCATTTTCTAAGTTGTAAAATAAGTCTGATAGGAAATTTAGTGGAATTATTAAAATTAGAAAAGTAGCTAAAAAAATTTACTCTGACATTTTTTCCGCATTTAAACATTTTTTAGGTAATACTTTTTTCACTAAACTGCATAACAGCTGAAATGCCATCTATAATATTAACATGCAGTTCATATAAACTTTCTATTATGTTATGCAGTCTTTAAATGGGGAGTAGTTTTTTAGATATTTCTTTTGTAAATTCCAAATTTCCTATTTCTTATATATATATAATTGTTTAATATTGGTTAGGGCTTAACTCTAACGATTTTCATGTTTGTTTCACATATTCTTTAATGTTTAATGTATGCTCTGTTCAGATCAAGGAGATATTTCCGTTCACCTACTGCAATTGCCAAGGTGCCAAATTAATTTTAAACCGAAAATATTTATGGAAAAAAAAAAAAAACATGTAGAGGTTTGCCTGGGAGTAGCTATGAGTTAAACTCTTCAAGTTAGTCCCTTTCTGTAATGTATTTTTTTCCTCAGGGCGTGGCTCGGAAGATCCAAAACTTGGGGATTGTTTCGTCACAGATCACGAAACAGAAATTTTCCTCACATCAAAAGTTCAAAGATAACATGACTGTAGTATTTTATTAAAGTGTTGTAGCGTAGATATTGTGCTATTCTGTAAACACAAAAAGTCAAAGGAGATATTTTTGTTTGGTGATCTGTTGCCCAAACTAAAACCACCAAGATACCAAATGATTTTTAAATTTGTAAATTTTTTAAAATAAAAACATGTAGAGATTTGGCTGGGGGTGGCTGCAAGTCATCCCCTTTGAGTTGGTACTCTTCTAAAGCTTCTCTTTTTTAGTTTCTTGCGAGCCACTGTTCTGAAGCTGCCCCAGACTTAGCAATTATTAATTATAACTGATCACAATACAAAATTCTTTTCTAGTCATATTTTGATTAAAACTTTCCTCAACAAAATGAAAAATATTTTTTTATAAATAAATCATATTCTTACTGATTAAGAAATTTACGGTTTGTTTAGAAAATTTTAAACAGTGATTATTATCAAACTAATGAAACTGCATTATTTTCTATTGATTGTAAAACATAATCATTTTAAAATTAATAGAAATCAATATATTAGTAGGTATCTATGGATCATTAATGACAGCGCATTAAAGACAAAACAATATTGTACAATGTTTTATATATTTTAATGATATTTTGAATTAGATTCATGCGTGATAAAAAAAAAATTGTATTTACTGTCTTCATGCTTCTGATTTCATTTCATTTTTATTCTAGATAATGAACCTCCAAAACCTCATAAGGATAAATATGTTCTCCATAAAAGTTGTGAAGCAGCTATTCATAAACAGATAGATGAAGAAATGCATGCTAGTTTGGCTTATGCTACCATGGTAATTAATGTTAAAATTAAATTTCAAGTATATCATGAAGTATTTTATTATAATATACACTACTGATATTTCTTTTCAATGAACAAAAAATAATTTTGTGCAAGCATAATTAAACTTGTATTGCAACATAAGAGAAAATACTGCTTGTTAATATCGTTAGATTTTTATTTTAGAAAATAAAAATTAAACAACAAAGAGAATGTTTTAAACTGAAGAAATTCCGAAAAATACATGCAGTTTAAATATTCATAAAAAATATTCTAAAATAATAATAAAAATTTAAGTAGTCAATGTGTCTAAATGTTTTAAAAAAGTTTACCTGAAAGTTACTACATCTTTAAGGAAAAATACATAAAACTTGAAATCTAGATCCAATGTGGAACTAATAATGTATTGAATTATGAATTTATTGAAATGTATTATTTTTTTATAAAATGGAGTAATGCCAAAAAATCTTAACTTTCTTTTGAAACTTTTTCTAAATAAATTTTTTTTTTTTTAAGAATTTATTTATAATGATGGTTAAATTTATTGTATGTTTAGTATGATGGATGAGTTTAAATAACTGAATTAATAGAGTTTTTAAATTTCTGTAAAAGGATTAAGTTTAAAATTGATCCGTTGAGTAATTCTCTGTGGCATCTTGAACTATTTTTTCTTGTTTAGTGTTATTTTTTGTCAACTATATATATGTTCATTAATTTTTAGAGTGTTTTTTTTAACAGGCTGCTCACTTTGGGAACAATAAAGTTGCACGAAAAGGTTTAGAAAAATTTTTCAATGAAAATTCCATGGAAGAACGTGAACATGCACAAAAATTTATTGATTACTTACTTTCTCGAGGGGCAAGATTTTCAGGGTTTGATGTTAAGGTAAGTTAAAATAAGATATTTTCACTTTTTCTGTAAAAAAAGTTTATAGTTTATAAATTTAATAAATATTTGAAATGCAGCTCTACCAAAGTTCTCTGTACTTTATTTATTTTTTATGTTGAAACAGTTCAATTAAAAATTGTTTTTTAAAGCCTATAATGGGTCATATCTAGGGTTCATGCCAGTATGGCGGCAATTGTCTCCAAATATTCTGCAAGTGTCACTAAAATTATATGCATGACTGACAAATTTGTCACCTTGAAATATATTTGGAATTTACCAAATATTAAAATATGGGAGAAAATAAATAATAATTTATCGTGTCAAAAGATATGATATAATTTTTTTATGTATATTACTATAGTATGTGAATAGTACTATAGTAGTCATTGTACAACATATTACTATAGTATATTACGATCGATTTCCATGCTAATATACTAATTTTATTGTTGTATGTGTGGTGGGGAATTCAAATGCAAGGAATTAAAATGGAATAACTGAAACCGACTGGTACATAAAAGTTTTAATGTTGAATTTCAAATTTACTGGTTGTGCTGTGCTTTTAATTCGTGTATTATTTCATTAGTTTGTCTACCCTATTAAGTTTTTGGACCACTAAATGAATACCCAGGTGCTCTTGTTAGACCACTAAATTTTCATTACTGGTGGTGTGAACCCTAATCATATCATGATTGATTTTATATTATGACTATTTTATGTTAAGAAAATTCTTTGTGTGTATCATTTTTTTTTTGTTTTTTTTTTGTTATTTATAAATTTGATTTGTTAAATCACTAAGTATTTAATTTTAATTTATTCATGTTTATGTAAAATGTCACATATTATAGGTCTTAATTATATTTTAAACATACTTTTGAATACAATGCTAGGCTATAATTGTCATTATATTTGTATACATATTTTATATCTGTTTTTGTCCAGAAGAAAAACAAAATGAAATTTGCGTTTCTAAGTATATAAAATTATTTGAGCTTAAGATGTATTTTTATGAGGTGCAAATAAAATACATTAAAGCTTACAAACATACATATAAAAAATATTTTATAAATATTTTCATTATTTGCCCATAACCTGTTTGAATGGCCAAAGTAAAGTGAGAGGAGTTGAGGTGCCATGATTAAGAACACCTTCAAATTTAATTTAGCAATCAAACTAGTTTTGATGTTTTCAATCTTTGTCAGCTGTAATTCTTTTGGAAGTTTTTTTCCCCCTCTTACATGTTGTTTTGCGACTCCTAAGTTGTGTACTTTTTTATTTACTTCATTTTTGCAAGGATTCCTAAAAAAAATTAGTCTAAAATTTATAGAAAAGTCTCCCTGTAATTTCTTAAAATTATCCCCCACTAATTATCAAAATAGTGTGTTATTTGATTACTTTTTTATTATTTTGGAAACCAGTAACAGGTATAAAGTTTTATTTATGTTAATAATTAAATTTGTTTTTTTTTTTTTTTTAATTCTTTCCCTTAATTAATGTTTTCAATATCTAAAATTGTATATGTATTGAACAAGATAAGGATTCAAAGATCAAGACATCTTGATTTTTTGTGTATTTTTTAGCAAATATTCAAAATTGCTGACCTGTTTGCAAAAATAACTATGTACTTATTATAATAATTAACTAAATGCTATAATTGAATATTATTAACTGAATACTTACTATATAATTTTTAACTCAGTATAATTATTTATGATCATTAATCTTAATTTTTGAGTAAAATGTATTAATACTGCTTGAATTTGTATTAATACTGCTTGAATACTGCGTTAATTTTTTCAAGTAAGAAATTTTATTATACAAATAGATGTTGCTTTATAGAATTAATTTTTTTTTTTTTTTTTTTAAGCTTTCATTTTTAGTTTTAGCAATTTAAATAATGTGGAACATTAAATTTTCTTAATATAAAGCTTTTAAAAATGTTGTTGTGACTATTTTCAATTTGTTAAATAATTACAATTTTGGTTGTTTGTAATTTGCAGTACTAAATTATCATTATTGTAAGATAGTTAATTTTTAGTGCCAAGATAATAATAATTTGTATTTTTTTAAACTGAATTTTTTAATGGATTAATATATTTTATGCAATTTGTTTTAGATGCCTGGCAAAACATCATGGAATAAAGCCTTAGATGCTTTGGAAGATGCTCTAAACTTGGAGAAACATGTGAACAATAAATTGCATACCTTGCATGATGTTGCTACTTTACAGTGTCTGGATCAACATGTAAGTCAGTTTATTTAAATATGAAGTATGGTTAAAAATATTTTAAAGCACTATTTTAAAATTTAGTTATTTTTTATCAGCAATATGAAAGCTAAAGCTTCTTCTTTTTTTTTTATGTAAGATGTGTTTTGGCACTTTCTTTTTTGAAATTTCTGTAAAAATTTTAAAGTCATTAATTTAAGGTTAATATTTTATTGATATTTTTAAAAAGGTTTTTATTTAGTCAGTATTCCCTATTTATAATAAAGCTAAACTTTTTGCACATTTTTGTTTTTTAGCTGATGGATTTTATTGAGGGAGAATTTCTTGATGAGCAGGTTAAATCAATTTCTCAATTGCAAAGATTCATCACCATTTTGAATGGAATGGACACTCCTGTGGGAGAATTTTTGTTTGATCAGCAACTTCAGGAAGGAAAAAGCAAAATGTAAAATTCTATCAACATAATTCATTGAATTGCCATATATCTACTATGCGCACTATGTTAGATGCCAATTTTTTTAATATTTATTTTGCATTTTGTTTTTTTAGTATTAGTTCGTATTTAATACTTGATGAACAAATTTTGCTTTCATTGTGCAGCTTATCATTTATGTCATCCCTTTTTAAATATTAAATAGGTCTGATATTCATTTACTACTTAATTGTAATGATGCTGTTTACATTTGTATTGTGTCTAATAGTTTTCTCAACTATATTTGTACATGTTCAAACCTCTTAATGCATTTATTAATATTTTTTTTATATTTGAAGACCAAATATTGAGTTGATCAGTTATAAAATTTGATAAATTTTTTGTATTGTTTTATTCAATTAGATTTTTTGTAGCTTTTAAATTTCGAATCTCAAACTGTACAATTATATTATATATTGCATAACTATCAGATCAATCAATAAAATATGGGATCTTCAGTTCTCTGTGTGTTTAAATTATTTTCTCCGTGTTATTAATTCTTTTTTTTTTTTTTGTAAACTATCAGTTGAAATTTGCTTTTTGTAAGGGGGAACCAGCAGAGATGTGGCTTAAGAAATGTCATATTTTATTTAAAATTATTTAAGTGAAAAAATCTATAGAGCCCGTCCGTAATATTTTATATTTTTTTAAGAAATTCTATAATTGTTAGTAAATTTTTTATAATAGTTTATAACCTGTGCAAAAAGCTAATTTTAACTTTTCTTGTGTAAATATAAAATTTGCCTAAAATGTTCAGCCAGAGAAGGCAGCTAAACTAAAATCTATACAATTGTGACATTCAATGATTTGCTATTTGAATATTTTTGATTCTGAACTGTCATTACTAGCTGATTCATCATGCATTTTTTTTATTTTTTTTTTTTCAAATTCAGCTTATTTTACTTATTTTTTCAGTACTTCAGTCTCTACGCTGATGGCATCCTTGTTGTTCCAAAAAGGAGAAATGATTTTTTAAAAATTAAAAGGGGGGAAATAGTTATTTTTCTTGGGAAACCTATTTTTGCAAAGTTATAAAATTGATCCATTGAGATGTGGTACTCATTTAATATATATATATATAATAAAAATGTTCTGATGAATATCAAACCATTCGAGCTAAGAAATTTGCACTATTGTCTGTTAATTTAATTGTTCTGCCATGTTCCTGCTACAAATGGTGGCTGTTAAGATTACTTAAAAATTGTCACCAAAAGTGCCATCTGTTAATAAGCTTTATAACTAATTGTGAAACTTGGCGAAAATAAACCACTGGTTTAACAGCAAACTTTTCGCTTCCATCTTCTACTGTTTTTCTTTAATTGGTTTTTCATGTCATTAGTCATTTTTGGAACAACTCAACTAATGAAAGTAATTTTCAGCCTTTTGGCTAGGTAATTTTTTTTTTTTTTCTGTTGCTAAAGTTAGTGTTGCAAAAAATATGATGTAGCTTTTACCAAATGTATTGCAAGGTTTATTTGTCATTTATTCTTATTTGTGTAAATTTAACAAAGGATACTAAAATTTTTACCAAGGAAAGCGTTTTTGTAAGTTGGCATTTATCATAAAGTTATCACTTTTAACACCTTTACATTGCAAAAAGCATCTAATTTTGAATGCAGCAATTATCTATACTTGAAACTGTTGCTCAGAATTTTTAAAATTTCCCTTAGATACCCACTATACAAAGTACTATCTTATAGCTTTATAGAAATCAAGAATACAGAAATATATAGATGTCTACTTATTTGGAATGAAATTTTTGTTTTCTTTCATCCTTATCAACCCTTAACTCGTAACTAGTTTTGTTTTTAGTAAATGACTATTTTTTGTCAACTATAGGAACTATTTGCGTTGGGGAAGCTACTAAAATGTGATTTTTAACTTAAATAATAATATTGCAGATTATAATAATATTGTAATATTTATTACAGATTATCACAGCTTCTGCAGATTATTTTTTTCTTTTAAATAAATTGAAAAAAAAAATACAAGGAGAGAAATCCTAGAGCAGGTGAAATAAATAAAAAGGAAAATGAATTTTCATTCTTGAAAGAAAATAATATTTTTTCCTTTATTTAAATTTGAGTCCGAAATACGACACTTAATGTCTATATTTTTTTATTTGCCTGCAACATACCTGTGAGGGTTTCAATAAATTTCATTCAAATCAGAACACAATAAATTACAATTATGTTTATTTTTACTTTTAAAATGAAAAGATTTTATTTTAATATCTGCTCGTTCATCCTTTCTTTCTGATTTCTTTATTGGGCTTAGTCAAGATAGAAATAATTCTGTAACCTAACTGTTAAGTTCAGCCTTTGTATAAGCATCTGTCTTTTCTCTGTTAAAGCAAAGCTAAAGTATGATTGCATAGAATTCAAATTTAATTTAACCAGCATTAAGTTTTTGTGTTAAATTTTTTATTTAATCATTACATTTAAATATTTTATTGATTTTAATTTAATTACAAATTGTTCTAAATATATGTTAGATTTAGCTTACTTTTTACTATTATATAATCTCTGCCTGACTGAGTTAAAATCGCAGACAAATTTGAAGATAGTATTGCATATTGACTCTGTAAATTCTGCTATAGAGATTAAAATAGTTATTAAGTATTAATTTAGATAGAATTTTATTTATTTGTCATCAGACCACTACTCAAACTGATGCTTATAAAGTAAATTATTCGTATTTAGTACAGCTATAAGAAGACTGCGTAAATGTCACGAAAATCTTGTGAAAATATAATTGCAACAAAATTCTTTATTTAGAAATCTCATTTTAATTATCCGTTTCCAGTTCTTCGTTGCGAAGAGAATGTTTTAGTTTCTGTGTAAGAAATCTGTTCCAAGCATGGCGGAGGAATATCGCCCCCTTTTTGATGAACTGTTTTCTGGCCTTTTCCAGTTCACCGCTCGTTTCTTGTTCTAAAGGTGGAGCGATTATTGTTGTTTCTTGCTTCTCTAATTTTTCTTTCCTAAAGAATAATGGTTTTAGTGGATTAACTAAAACTTCTTAGACAAATTTAGTTGTAAAAAATATCTAGAAGATAATGTGATGGTGTCAGTCGGAGCCTGAGACCAACCAATACCTCCTAGAAGAGAGAAGGCCTCAGCATTGGTTACCATAAACAAGAAATTTGATCCTTCAGAAGCCCAAACATAATTACATTTTTATTTCCGCCACTGCGTAGCTTAGTAGCCCGAGCGTAGTGACCTTTCTTATTTTCCACCACTGCGCTCTTTGTGTTTGCTACGTCGGACTACATCCATGATGAGGCCTTCTCTTTTAGAGGGTGTTGGCCCAACTGGGGTATGCTAACTGAAAAAAGGTTTCGGGTAAGCTCACATTCGTGATGAAATTTTGCTCAACTTTTAAACAAATGTTTAGTTCCTTTATTAAGCATAAGATATACAAATTTCTGCACTCTGCTTTTGTTCGAAGCTTTTGCTTTTTGTGGAATTGGGCACTGATTGTCAAATGACTTTAATTTAGCTGAGTATTTTGATTTCCTTTTTTAATTTTTGTTTCAATCATCTTGGAGTTTCCGATAGTTCAGTTTTTAATTTACTAATTTCCTTGTTTAAACATAAAAGTGACGAAATCGCAATATTCTGCCATCATTCAGCGATGTAGATGTAGATGTAGTTAATTTACGTCGCACTAGAGCTGCACAATGGGCTATTGGCGACGGTCTGGGAAACATCCCTGAGGATGATCCGAAGACATGCCATCACAATTTTGATCCTCTGCAGAGGGGATGGCACCCCTGCTTCGGTAGCCCAACGACCTGCACGCGAAGTCGAGCACTTTACGGTAGAACAGTTTAACGAGGACCAATACCGCACACCCTCGGTCCCTACGCAGACAGATCCAAGTGGTCACCCACCCGCACGCTGACCGCAGCCAGTGATGCTTGACTTCGGTGATCTGCTGGGAACCGTGTCTTAACGATCAGTCCACTGCGGGACATCATTCAGCGAATATCGGAGACGCCGGCGTAATGTAATCCTATGCATCTCGGGGCTTGGATTAAAATTCTTCGGGCTCGGACCTTCCAAAAACGAGCCCGAGCTCATCTCTTTTGTGTTAAGGAGATGAAAATGGGAAAAAGGCGTACTACTTACCTGCTTACCATAAAAAGATTTGATTAGTTAGAAAAGTTACACTAAGTAGTGCCCGATGACGTCATTTCTCTGTCTACGACGACATAAAAACTATTCCTGGACGTTTTCGACGATGTCAGAGGTATTTTTTAAGTCTGTTTCAGTGAGGACAATCTACCCTATGAGCCTACATGCGTTTTTCGTGATTTTCACCTTCTAAACACCTGGTTCGTAATGTTCTTTGGTAATGGTAAGTTTAATTTTCTTGACGTTTTTTATCACCCTTCTAAAAATGACGATCGAATTTTGGAAAACAACTGTATATATGTATATATAATATATATATCCTACTAATAACTCAACTTATATGAGATATTTATCATTGTAGAACGATAATTTGTTAATTGTATTCGTACAAATGCATAAAATTTAGAGTTTTTTTTTTTTTATGGCCATTCCACAATGTGTTATAAAACAGGTTAACGAAATAAGTACGAGAAAGTACTAATTAATAAGGAAGAATTACTTGTTAACTGTTTGGTGATTTGGAGTAGTCTTAAGAACAGAGATGATTCCTTTACTTAGAACATTCTTCACATTCACATATTCAGTCTTAATACGTACAGGTGCTTGTGCGTTGATTTTTATTTTGATTCTCGGAGTTTTCTTTCCTTGTTTTCTTGATCTAAATTTGAAATAAATCATATTAATTATATATATTTTTTTTTTTTGCAGTTTTAGTAAAGTTATTGTTTCTAATGCGAATTGACCAGTAAGCCTGCTTGGTGAAACCACGTGAGTTTATAGCAAAGAGTGCGTGTCTTGTTTTTCAGTGGTGCCATCTATGGCAAAGAATACGTCTTAAGCCACACACACATCACAGCCAGTTTTAAAGGGTGGACCTATTCATAGATCCACCTATCGTTATTTTAACCTGAACCAGAAAACGACCAATTACCAATTCAGTTCCCCCCAGAGGTATAAATTTATTATGGGAGCTTGGAGGACCTTGTGACCCGACATATTTAACTAGTCACCATTTACTACACGGGGAGATTTCGGCCGTCTGGGATCAAACTCATGACCTCTTGGACATGGGCCCAACGCCCTACCAACCAGGCTATTTCGGCGACGCAGTGTGAAGATTACATTCATTACCAAAACCATCAAAAAACAAATCATAACTATTATAAAGGAAAATTATTCTAATAGATCGTTTACAAATGGAAAAACTTTGCCTAAAATTTCTTAGAGAGGGAAATGAATGAAAAATATTTTATGTGACTATCATTTTTAAAGGGTTTCTGAAAACTTCATTAGGAACTTCATTTTAGAAAAAGTTACTGAATTCAGATTTATATGACAAAAAAATAAGAATATATAGTTTTTTAAGAAAAGTATTTTTATGATACCAACATTTGTGCGCAATATATTTATGAGTGATAGAAAACCGAAGTCGGGGAAATTTTAAAACGCATTTCTATTTGTACAAAAGTTTTATCAAGACTTTAGTGCATGGACATATCCCGATATATCAAATATCCGCAGAAATCATTTATTAGTAGTGGTGGGAAAAATTCTTTGAATTATAATTCATAGGAAATTGCATTATCTTTGCTACTATTCAAAAAATAATTTATAAAAAAAACACCAATATTATTAAAATAGCTAATGTAAATTAATTGTGGCAATAGTTACTTATTGAAGTAAAATAAGCTATGTACTAAATGGCAAAAACTAATGGAGAAATGTTACTAATTCGTTTAAGCGAGCGTAAAAAATCGGCAATTAATTGACGTCAATGATGTTTAATTTTGGTAATAGGTACTAATTTTTTTTATAACTATCGTTGGACAGCCGACCTAATTTTGAGTTTACGACTACCAATGCTCAACTCCGTTGCCTTATAATTTTAAAGCCAATCCAGAAGAAAAAGGAATTCCAGGATCAAGTATTGGGAGAAATTTGCCTTCGTGGAGAGCGTTTCCTTGGAACTCACCCGTATTTTTCGTTACATGGAGAGGAAAATCGCAAAAAACTCTCACGGTTAACTTGACGGCAAAGGGACTCTAACCCATTAACCTCCTACCACTGAGAATATTTTACGTACGCACTGTGGTTGGCATGAATCGGATGCGGAATTCGTAAGGAAAAAAAATAGCTATGAAATAAAAAGAAAATTGAATACTGTCCAAGGGCGCCCATAGGGAAGGGCCGAAGAGGCCAGCCCCCCCCCCCCTAGAAAATATATGCGTAATGAAACATATGCGTATTTGATTAATCATGTATAACTAAAAGTGAAATTAATTTAAATTAATTAGTTCTTCAGCTAATTAAGTTAAAAATATTTAAAAAGATAAAATTTCATTTCATCAATTTTTTAATTCATTAAGCTATTTATCGTTTTCTTTCATGAGACCCCCCCCCCTCCCTAAATTCAAACATATGGGCGCCCCTGCTACTGTCATCATTGTGTTTGGTGCAGATCAATACATAGTAATTTATGAGTAAAATTGGTGCCGATTACAGCTGCATCTATACTAGACATTTGTGTGATAGATTTTCTACATCCCCTTGAAGATATAAGTACAGGAGAAAGCTTGTTTGTCGTAAATTTTAAATATCATGCCTCCAGCGTCAGCATTATGCCAGATGATACTAAATTCAGTTAATCTTTATTTCGATGGGATGTACTACTAAATACGGGTTTTGCTTAATCTAATTACGTAAAAATTTCGAGACAGACAACAAATAAATAAATGAAAACATTTAATTTAACTTTATTTATCTCTCAACTTCAATTATTTTAACATTATATTCTTTATGTCGTTATTTTGTTTTTAAGTTTTGTGCTGGATATTGTAGTCTTGTTCAGTACTGATTAATTAATGATTATATACCTGTATATATATATATATATATATATATATATATATATATATATATATATATATATATATATATATATATATATATATATATATATATATATATATATATATATATATATATATATTTAATAAATTGATAATTATTTAGAACAATTGTATGTTTATCAATTAGTTAGGAATGTCGACATGTCGAGCGAGTGAGTTATTAATAAAACAAACCTATCGAGTGATTTAATTGAAGGACGTATGTAAAGTAACGTTTAGAAAAAGCTCGATTTTCCTAATTTAAATTCGTATTATGAGCTATATGTATAGAATGTTAATTTTACTAATAAGTCTTTTAAGATGTTGTTCCCCTTCATTTTAAAAAACTGTTTCTCTTAAATTTACAGGAAAAAAACTCTTTCAAAAGTGATTAAAAACGTCTAAAACAAATTGATTTGAAGCTTAAAAGTGGTTCTGGTTCTTTTCGGTTAGCCGGGCGCAAGCGATAAGTCACCAAAAAATTTAGACTCTGCCAACTTTTTTTTTATTTTTTAAACTCTGAACAAAGATCCGCGGTGGCTCAGACAGAGCGTACGCCTCCCAATGAGATGATCCAGGTTCGAATTCCATCGGTGGTTGGTTAGTACAAATTCTGCTCTTGGCTATCACCGACCACAGCGTTGACGTAAAATATCCACAGTGATAGACGGATCATGGATTGGA
Source organism: Parasteatoda lunata (assembly GCA_949128135.1). Taxonomy (NCBI): domain Eukaryota; kingdom Metazoa; phylum Arthropoda; class Arachnida; order Araneae; family Theridiidae; genus Parasteatoda; species Parasteatoda lunata. Next base: position 66,957,890 of record OX421976.1, on the reverse strand, counting down.
ATCCCTTTGTAGTTGGGCTGACCGTGGGAAGCTATCGTGGTTTTCCTCTTCATGTAATGTAAATGCGGATTTGCTCCATCAAGAAGTCCTCTAGACTAGTTTTTCCCAAAGTTTTATCCAAGTCTCCCCCTGTATTTTGGGTTGGATTCAAAATAACTCGGCTATAAAGAGTAGAAAATTGTAAACTCAGAATTGGGTCTGCTGTTCAACGCTGGTTATAAAATAAAACACTGGATAAAATGGATGTTCACTACGAAAATTTTATAAAATAAATATAATAAAAAGTTAAATTTCGTTACATCCTTCTAGCTGAAAAGTACCGAGGTTCCTAGTAAAAAAGCAAAAATGCGTTCCAAACTACTTATCAAATGATGTTTGTGATGATTTTGCTCCCAGATTTTTTCTACACAAAATCCAAAAATGGTTGGTCTATGTTGGATAAAGTTTTTAATTTTTTATTTGTCATTAAGTTGATTATCACAAATGTGTATAGCTTTTTTTTTCTTCTTTGACTTTCTTTCCTGCTAGGATTCTAAAGTTAGATATTAAGAGAAATCTTTATGAATATGATATGGCGTAATATATCATAATGATATGGCGCGATATATCATTATGATATGGCATGAATATGGTAACAAATAGATTTAAAAAATGTATTTACGTGAGAAGGACTTTCTTCAACTTCTCTAATTGCTCTCCAGTTTCACGATTGTACTTCAGAAGATTGTCCACGATGGTTTGGACATCATTTAAAACTTCAGTGCTTGCAATAGATTCACGAGATGCAGCAGTGGACATCGTAAGGGAATGCCGTGAAGAGTGATGCAAGGTTTTTTCTTCTGAAGGAAAGGCCTTTTTCTGCAAAATCATGAATAACTCTGCCCAACTGAGGGTAACAGATGAAGAGCTCTCGGATGTGGTCGTATCTTCAGTCACATAGTTGTTTTCATCATAACTTGCTGTGGGAAGCCTTTGAGTTAAGATGAATTCATCAGCAGCGACGGTCATAGCTTCTGTAGATATTTCTTCTTCTGAAGTCGGAAATATGTCTTCTTCTTCACTTTCGGAAGGAACTGTGAGATAAATATCTCCAAGTTTTGGTTCTTCTCTGATGTCCCAAGATGAATCTAGCTTGTTAGGCGCACATTTCACGAAAATTTGCATAACTCCAAGAACAAGAATATAAGAGCAGAGAAATTTCAAAGAAGAGGCTATCATAAAAGGTCTGGAATAAAAAAAAGTATATTTGTTCTTTTTTTAGACCCAATAGAAAAAGTAGATATAGTAGTGCTATGTTTACATCGAACTAGAGCTGCTCGATAGGCTATTTCATAACCATCGTTGAACAGCCGACCCAATTTTGAGTTTATGACTACCAATGTTCAATTCCGAAGCCTTGTAATTTTGAACCCAATCCGGAAGACAAGGAAACTCCTGGATCAAATATTGGGAGAAATTCGCCTGTGTGGAGGACTTTTTGATGGAATTAACCCACATTTCGTTACACGGAGTGGAAAACCACAAAACCTCCCACGTTTAGCCTGACACAAAGAGACTCTAACCCATGATCCGTCTACAGCTGAGGATATTTTACTTCAGCACTGTTGTCAGGGCACCGGGTGCGGGATTCATATCCACCAGTCATCGCTGGGATTCGAACATTATATCAAGTATCAAGTATTATACCGATATCAAGTATTCGGTGAAATTTGCCTTCGTGGAGGACTTTTTGATGGAACTAACCCGTATTTGCGTTAAATAGGGAGGAGAATGACGAAAACCTGCCACGGTTAGTCTGACGGCAAGGGTACTCTAACCCATGGTCCGTCTACCACTGATGATGTTTTTACGTCAGCACTGTGATCGGTGTTCTCAATAAGCTATTAGTGATTGTTTCGGAGACAGGCCATCATGAAACTCTGCAAAAGGAATGGGTCCCCCACTTTGATATCCCGACGACTTGCATGCGAAATTAAGTACTTTAAGATAGAACTGTTTAACAAAGACCGATACCGCACTCCCTTAGTTCTTTCGCAGTCTGATAATGTGGTCGCTCACTAATCGCTGTCAGTGATACTTGAAGTAAACCGTGTCCTACTATCTATGGACTCCACTGTGGAACCTGAAAGGAATAAATAGGAGTGTAACAATGCAGCTTTTTCTATGAGTCACCGCCCTAAGAATGCATGTTAAGTAACTGGAAACCCATTCTACCTGAATGACTCGAATATATCAGCCCTCACTGACGGGATAGTAATCTTTCTGACTGTAAATCGACATTAGATGCAATTATTAAAGGGGACACGAAAATCACCTCTGTCATAAATGTACTGCTTGAGAGTCTGAATTGTAGGGGAAGATCATGTCATCTTCAGTGGATCCCTGCACACGTCAACATCGAGGGCAATGAGTGTGCCGACCAGTTGGCCAAAGAAACCCGTGAAGACGATCAACCGGGGAACACCATCACACTTGCAGATGCAAATGCAGCGGCCAAAAACAGACTCCTACCTCACACCTTTAAGAAGTCACTTCACTTTCACATCACTGACCTCAACTGCCCTAGAACCTTGACATCGGTAATAGCAAGACTTAGGACCAATCATTTCAGAGGGATGAAAATTCTCCCGGGCAAGACCAGGACTTACGTTCCCTGCGGAAACTGCCCGGATGTCATGTTGGCACCAAAACACATTTTCAAGTTCCCGGCACTCACCACACATATTTTAAAATTGGGGTGGGTGCCACTTGAGGACAATCTTGGGGCTGTTCTCTACAGTCAAGAGGCGCCGAAGCTGGCGGCCGCAATAGTCCAGACCTTTGATGTGATCTGAAGATCCATGGACACGAAAACAACAACAACATTTGGAAACCCGTGCATATCGACAGAGGTGGAATCATAGTAGGTGATTCTTTTGAAATGCACTGTGATCGTCGGTTCAAATTCGTGATAAGTTTAAAACACACATATAATAAATGATTTTGATTAACAGTATAAAAGCAATTAGAACTTGTGATGCTGACGAGCTGATGTTCCAATAAAAATTTGAGTGAAGCTAGTTGAAATTTCTATTGATGCTAAATACTCTTTGGTGATAACGTCGCTATAAAATTTGTTTCTTGTGTTCAGTCTTGCATTGTCATTGTTTGTACAGAGCAGTATTGTGGATTTGAGTGCTATAGTGAATCAGAAGGTAGTTAAAAGTTCGATTGCTAGGTTCTAACCACACAGACATGAAATCGAATAGTAGAAAGAATCGTTGTTAAAAATTGCCCACGGTGCATTTTTCGAATCATTCTTAAAAATAAACTGGACACTAATGGGTAATGTAGGTTCTGGAATTTCAAAATAAGCTTCTTCTTATTAATTTTTTTTAATCTAGTAGTTTAACTAGTTAAGAGTATTTTTGTTTCAAGTGTATTAAGTCAACCCGAGTAGGTAAAAATTATTTACTCTTTGATTATAATATTTGATATTTTTTTCATTCAGATCCTAACTTAGTTTAAAGTTGTTTTTTTTCCAACTGGGTTCTTAACGACAAAAATTTTGAATATTTTTGAGGAGATTTTATAAAATATAATTCAAATATTGCTCTTTAGTTGACTCTTAATTGGTTAAAAGAATACTAGTCGCCGACAGCTCAACGGTGTAGATCTATTGAGGCCGTAACAATCAAACTAATTAATTTTAGGAAACTAATGTAACTATAAACTCATTATATTAGGCAAAATATTCTTTAAAAGAATGCAACTTTGATCAGATTTTATGAGTTTCATTTTAGCGAAATGTGTTATTTAAATAATTTATTTATTCCAGTTAGATATTTTTTGTTCTAATATATTGTGATATCTTAATCAAAATACACGGAGAATATTCTTATTTTCGCGTATGGCACGTCACGCGTTTAAAAAAAATGTACACAACTCAAAAAGCGCGTTATTGAAGAAAATAAAAACGGCTTGGTACGCACATGTGAAAAGATGGACACTGCTCAAGTGAGCATAGTTTGAAATGCTTGTTTTATAAAATGGCCATAGCTCAAAATGTGTATTTAAGGAAATGAACTGTCTGCAATGCGCGTTTTAAAAAAATTGAATCAGCTTCGATTGATCCTTAAGGAAATTGAAAATATCACAAATAGCGTACTTTCAATGCTAAAAATGAACTTGAATTATTTGAGCTACAATTCACTTAAAAAAAATAAATAAATAAATAAAAAAAAACAGCTTTTAAGTCGATAGAAAAATTCGCTGGGGTTCAAAAAAAATGCAATTAACTAATATTTAAAGATTAATTCTTTCAGAACGGACATAGTTGAAAATTTAATTTAATAGAATTAGAAGTAAATGAATAGCTTGATGATGACACATTTCATTTGAACAGATACTTTTCTTTAATGATAATTTTTCGCTATGTCAATATTTTTTAAAACGTTTAATCTATTTTTGAAGCATTAAACATTCAACTTATATTCATCTTATAAAACAGGCATTTTTTTTAGAGCAACGTTCATTTCTAGTAATATGCACATCAAGTCTACATTCTTTAACACGCAATTTGAGCTATTTCTCCAAATAAAAAGTTCATCGATAATAATCTTACTTCAGTAAAAACTTAACTTTTTTAAAAGTGTTCCAAATATTTGTTAAATCAATAAATCTAATTTTAATTGAACGTCATCTTATTGAAGTTAAATCATTTATTCGGTATTTCATTATATTTTTAACTAAAATAAATAACTTATTTTAAATGAACTTAAACTTACTTTGAAGTTTACTGTTTCCCGCTTGAAAAATCTTCCAGCATTTTATTGTATCCTGATAAATGGTGTTTGCTCTGAGGTTGTTTTATCAAAAGTTCCAAGATTATAGTAGATCTTTTTGTTTGAATAAAAGTAACTAAGTGCATAACAATAGGAAGAATTCTCTCATAATTGTTAAAATGCCAAAATGTACACCTGGAGAATTCCCCACCTTTCAGATTTGCAACAATGTCAACATTGCTAACAAAGCGTTTGAATTAATTTTACTTTATAGAAAGCATTGTTTAAAACTAAGTTTACTTTTTTAGAATTAATAAAACCTCCGTGCCTTTTATGCTTGTTTCTAAACATTAGCAAATTAATGTACTCATTGCTCCCACAGACTTCGCTTATTTTAAAAACCACTATCATTATAGAGATGGGAGGTTGAAGCTAGAAATAATAAAATAGATTAAAAAAATTTAAAAACTACTTAATAAAATAAGCTATAAAAAAGTGAAAAGAAAATATTTTATCGTTGTAAAAATGGAATGTAAATTCTCGAAATAGTAAAATAAAATTTTAAAAACTTTTTTTTAATATAACCTTATATATATAATATATAAAAATATATATAAAAAAAGATAAAATAGACTATCATTGAAGAGACAGGTTGTTAAAACTAAAATTATTTAAACAGATAAATGTACATTTTTCAAGTAGACTAAAAAAGAACTGTCATTGTAGAAAGTATGTTCAAACTAGAAAAATGAAATAAAATAAAAGTTTTAGAAACCATTTTTTTCCAGGTAGACTGAAAAAGAGAAAAAAAACTTCTATAGAAACTTCTATAGAAAGAGGGAAATGAGCAAAAGTAAAATAAAAAAACTGAAAATCCTGGTATTGTAACTCCGAATCATCGTACCGAGTCATCGGTACATAAGTACTGATGTAGTAAACATTCATTTACATATATTTCTGAAGAGGTCTTACTTTTTTTTAAACCTGAATTTTGTCACTAGAACGTAAAGAGGAAGTACCCCATCCAATCTGTATATTCTTATAATGAAACAGCCAAGGCCGGATTTACGTATGAGCTAAATAAGCTGTAGCTTGGGGCCCCGAGATGGCAAGGGCCCCCCGATCCCACTTTTTTTCTTCTTTTTTAAAAGTTTTATTCGGGGCTGGGGCCCTATGAAGCCCATTATGATTTTTTTTCTTTTTTACATTTTCGGATGCTTTTCAAAATCTAATCGAAAGTGTTTAAAAATATATAATAATTGTTGGCTGTACGCACTTTTTATGTAAATAAAAAGTGAGGTATTAATTTCGAATTCCTTATACTATTTCTAAATTCATAGCATCGAAATATTTATTTAGATATACAGAAGAAAATTAAATGAATTTGGTATACTTAGTTTAATTGCATTGTTTATAAAAATAATTTATCTGTAATATTACTATTTCAAATAAGCGTAGAAGTCAAAGTGTGAAAAAATAGCCTTATTTCCATGATTGGATTTGACATTCAAAGCTAGGGTCCATTTTTAGTATTTGTCTAAATAAATAGTGCGGAAATATTAGAACACAAAATAACGCACTGAGAGAAATTTTCGACACTTCTCGCAAAAAAAGAAGAAGAAAAAAAATTTTGTTAACAAAACCAAAGTATATGGTATTTAAATCATTCATTTGGTAATTTTTCTGTTCACAATGCAACAGTTTATCGAAAATTCTGGTTTTTAAAATTATAGCTCTAATTACCACACATTTAATAAAAATTGAAAAGACAAAACTAAAATTAACCGAATTAGTGATTATTATGCAATGCTCCAAGGCAGCGGTTCTCAATTATTATTTACGTTTCCTTCTGCGGAACCCCGACATTACGATGAAAGTTTATTAAGGTAATTGTGAACGTTATAACCTGAAAAAATATTTAAAAATATTTTTAAACATATAATTAGAGGAATGAAGATTTTTCATTGTTTTATCATTAACAATCTTAATTAAGGTTTTATATCCGACAGTTAAATTTGCAGTCCTTGTGCTATATCTACTCTATTTTTGAATTTATTTTTGGTGTATATACAAAAGCTGAAAATGAATAAGATAAGCCGAATTATAGTTTATTTCTAAATGAACTGAAGAGACTAGTTATAAACGCTAAAAATGATAATTTGTAAAGCATTTTTCTTGATAAAAGAATTTAGTAATTTTATATTGATTTGAAAAGTGTGGTATGAAATATTAATGTAATATTTTATAAATGCTTATTCTTTTCCTAATTTGTTCAACATTCAACATATTGTTTTTGGAAATATATTTTCATTTAAAAAATGCCATTTTAATTTAATTGGTATTTTACTTCAAATAATTTAATAAAGGAAAAAGAATGATTATATACGATATGATTTGTATGTTAGATCTAAATATAATCTGAGATTATAAAAGAACTAACTAGAAGTTATAAAAGTATTCATGCCCGGTTATAAAAAGTACTAATTCGCACTAAAACAATAAAGTTCCATAGAACACAGTTTGGAACTACTTTCCTAAGGTATCATGATAAAGTTAAAAAATTTAACACATTTACTACCGAACATCATGACAAAAAACTATATTTTTATTATGTAAATTTCAAGAGAAGTCATAACCAGATCACTATTGAAAAGAACTATCCTGTATTTTGGTGTTCCCATAAATACCGTAAAATTTACTATATTCTAATAGTTTTGACCATACTTTCTTTTCTCAGTGTGGTCAGTACCATGATTCACATTTCATAAAAGGAACTGTATTGTTGCATGCAAACAGAGAAATTTTTTTTTAGAATTTTTTTTTCACAAAATTGAAGGAAGAAAAAGCAAGTGTCTAAAAATTTTACATAAAGAACATATCCAGAAATTTTCGACTAAATCAAGAATGTCAAGTATCCATCCAAATGACTTAATTTATTAATTTAAAAAAAAATAAAAAATAATAATAAAAAATTCGGAAAGCATTTGTGTATATTTGGGGCTGAAGATTATGAAATTTAACACGAAACTGAGATCGTGGGTTCTGTTCCAGCTGATGACAGTTTTTTTTTCTTTATACTGAAAAATGTTTTTCTTATTTTTTTTAAAGTATGCATGTTAAAAACTAATAATTTAAAAATTATTTAAAAAAACTTCCCTTGTTCACTTTGCTCACTAACCCTCGTGGTTGCTTTTCATTAATCATTGCAGATAAGAGGAAAAACGGTTTATTTCCATTTTTCTACACAAAAATTACGATTGCTATTTCCATTTTGAAGATGACTAAATTTAAGCAAATCAATAAAATTGGAAAATTGGTACCTCCCGCGGAGTTGTTACTCAGTGAAGATGGACTCAAGGGATAGAGCATTCGCCTCCGAATGAGGTGAACACAGTTCGAATGCCAGTGATGGCTGCTGGTCGATATGAATTCTACTACCGGCTTGCACCGACCACAGTGCTGACGTAAAATATCCTCAGTGGTAGACGGATCATGGGTTAGAGTCTCCTTGCTGTCAGACTAACCGTGAGAGGCTTTCGTGGTTTTCCTCTCCAAGTAACTCAAATGCTGGTTGGTTCCATCAAAACGTCCTCCACGAAGGCAAAAATTTCCTCAAATACTTGATCCTGGAGTTCTCTTGTTTGCTGGATTGGGTTCAAAATTACAAGGCTACGGAGTTAAACATTAGTACTCGAAACTCAAAATTGAGTGGGCTGTTCAATGACTGTAATAAAATAAACTAATAATTTGGCCGCAATAGCCCGGTTGGTAGGGCTATGGACTAGTGTTCGTGAGAATGGAAGTTCAAATCCAGACGGCCGAAGAATACCCATGTATAAAATGGTGACTGGTGCATGTTAAATCTGCTAGGAGTTCCCTTGTCTTCTGCAGTGAGTTCAAAATTACAAGGCTACGTAGTTAAACATGGGTAGTTGTAAACTCAACATTGAGTCGGTTTTTCAACGGCGGTCATAAAAAGAATAAAACTAATAATCAAATCGCATTTTCTCGTATTTCTTTCTAACTCCTTACATATTTTCTACACACCTTCATAATTTCATGTTTCTAAGTCTATAGATTTTGAGCAGCAAAGCAAAATGTAACTTAAAGAGATTTTTTTTTAATAATTTAATGTTAATACTCAACAATAAAAAATAATGACAGTTTTCCTTAGGTGTATATAAATAGATAATGAACTTATACAAGCTCTTTTTCAGTAGCTTGGGGCCCCGCCAAGCTTAAATCCGGCCCTGAAAACAGCTGTAAATTCGTGATATTTTTTCTTTTTTAACTTAAAATGGTATCTTAGAAAATGTTTTCTTAGTTCAAACATAAATGAACTACCACTTATATATATATATATATATATATATATATATATATATATATATATATATATATATATATTTATCTATTGATAATATCTCACCCATATTTTCTAACAATCACGGTATTGAAAAGTTGGACACTTTTGAAATTGTTTCTTTAGCACTTAAAACTACATAAATATAGGGCAAACTTTTTTTGATGTGTTTCTAAGAGTTTTGTATGTTTTTTTTTTAAACATATGTTGTTGTTTTTGAAAGAAAGGGGAAAAAAATAATTTCTCCTAATACTCCGTTCTGCCCTGCAGCACACCTTGGCCAGGGCGGAGAACTGAATTAAAAAATTTAAATAAAAAATATTTCGTTTTTTAAATAAAAAAATATTTTTCCTATTTTTAGAAGCATGAAAGTACCTCACCTTATCTATCTTATATAATAAAACAGGGCCGTTTTAATGGTATGCTGGGCCCCCGAACTACAAAAATTCCACATGAATGAAATTTATTTTTAAGATACATGCAATTTTTTTAAAAAATGAGATGGTAACCATCGATCCTCGATTCTTAAAACATAAATATTTTCAAAACTATGGAAGCTAAAAAAAGGAAGCTAGAAGGTTTGCTTAAATAAATTATTTTAAACGAACTTTGCGAACTTCTATTAGAAAATAAACCCTAAAATATGGATTTGTGTTAACAAGGAAAAGTCGTGTTAGCAGACTCGATATTCTAGAAATTTTTTTTAATAAATTAAGAATTTAAGTATTCAGTTAATATCACATTAATGAAAAAATTTTTGATTTTTATGTATTTAATCAGATTATGAGTTTTTAATTAAATTAAAGATATTAGAATCATCATTCGATATACAGATAAAAAAAAATAATAATAAGTTGCTAGCTTTTGACTCAAAATCATTCTAAAACTGTAAAGCCAGAAAAACAATAGCCTCTCATGGAATAGTTTCGTGATAGATTTATGCAAACCTTGAAAATTTGAACGATGGCGTAAACTCAAATCATGAAATTTATAAGTAATCATGAACCAGTAAACTAGAATCCTCTGTTATCGCCACTAACGCCATCTGCTTTGAGTTTTTTCAGGTTAATCAACTATAGAAATCTACAGAGCTGCAAGCATACCACTGAGCCACTAATCAACAAACATAAACAGAAACCTGGCTCTGACAGAAATCTCGATTTTTTTTTATATATATATAGCTATGTTATTAATCTAAAGTAGTTTATAAATTTTATTCATCATGACTGAGAGAATTTTTGATCAGAAAAATGTAATATCTCCTGAACAAGATAGTGAGCAATCACCTATCATAAGAACGAAAGGTCATATTTGTAAACAATGTCAAAAGTGGTTCAAAAAATCAAGTGATCTACGTAGACATAGTTATGTGCATTCCAAAGAAAAACCGGTTCCTTGTGATCATTGCGAAAAGAGATTTAAAACTAAGGAACATTTACGATTACATCTCAAGAATCTCACACTTACGAAATCCTACAATTGTGAGTTATGCAAATTGAGTTTTAAAAAACTTGGTCTTCTTAAAAGTCATTTAGCTACACACACAAAAGAAAAACCTTTTAAGTGTGAAATGTGTAATAAAATTTTTGGTCGCAAGAATGCACTTTTTTACCACTATGCAAGCCAGACATATTTAAGTTACCATAGGCAATTTGAAGATTTTAAACAATATGAATATTTAGTCGAAAAGTATAAACCTGTTGACAACGATTGTCCACAAATATGTGCATTGTGTAATAAGGAATTAAAATCAGCCAAACAACTTGCAAAACATATAAAATATGTTCATGATGAATCAAATAGACATCATAAATGTGTATCTTGTGATAAAATATTTACAAGAAAAACTGGTTTAAATTTACACATCAAAACATATCACTTTTTTAATGAAAAATCTCATATTTGTAAAATTTGTCAAAAACGATTTATTACAAAAAGTCAATTAAATAAACATAATGTTGTGCACAGTTCAGAGAGACCTTATAAATGTACAGTGTGTCCAGCAGAATTTAAAACTAAAACTACTCTTATTGCCCATGGAATTATTCACAATAACGAAAAACCCTTTACCTGTGAAGTGTGCAAAAAAAGCTTTGCACGATTTTGTGGTCTGTTGTTTCATGCCAGGTTACATACAGGAGAACGACCATATATATGTGAAATTTGTAATAACACTTTTTCACGATTAGGAACGCTCAAAAAGCATTACAAAGCTCATGATAAAAATAGTTCTTTATTAAAGGTAAATCCTAGGGGTAATAAATCTTCACAAACTGCAAATCACGATGAAAATAATTCTTTACATGTGGTAAATCATGATGGAAATTAATCTTTCACCAGTTTCAAATCCTGATGAAAAATACAAAAGAAAACCACCCAGTGAAAGACAGTCTACTACCAACAAATGATACACAAAAAAAGTAGATTAAAAATCTAGTTTGGGGCTGGGTAGCCCTAAAGTCGTCACAAGTTGCTAAAGAAAGTCATGCTTGTGGTAGAAATTAACCCTTTGAGGGTCACTCATATATTTTTTTTTTAATATTTATCTATCTGCTTCTTTTTTAATTAATCTTTACTAAAGGTAAATCATATTTAATACAAATCTTAACAAAAGGTAAATCATGATGAAAATAAATATTTATTAAAAGCAAATCCCTCACAAAAAGTCAGTTTAGTTCTCAAATACTATGTGTTATAATAATATTGTGGTACTGTGAAAGGAGAATATTTAAAAAGGGTCTCACAAAATGATTTGCCTGGAACCTGGCTAAATGTAGCTACAATTCTGGCTAATACTTCTCTCTAAATTGAACTGAAAATCACTCTAAATTTTTTTGTGCAGTAAAATCAATTTCAGAAATTATTTATGGAAAATTAAGTAAAAAATTCTTTTTTAAGAGGTCAGACTAAAATTGTTTCTAAAAAAATCATATATGTATGTAATATGATTGATATGCAGAAGTAGTTGTTTTTGCTGCATAAGTATACTCATTTATACTTATTGAAATTTATCTAAAGTCTTAACAGACTTGCCACGATTGCTGATTGATTAAGGCACTGAACTGACATCATGAAGAACTGGGGTTCAATCGTCAGATTGATGGGTAACAGCTTGTCTGAAAGTAAAGCGGCCTGTGCACAGTGCTGACCACACTGCCACAATCATGATGCTGATGTATTTATATATGTCACCAATGAAAATAATGTGTATAAAATGTTTATATGCCAATTATAAAAGTCTTGTTTTATCTATGTTTTTTTTTATTATGTAAATCACAGTTAAGTCTTCAGCAAGAGTGTAGTAAAAGGCCTACAGATGCACCTCACTGATTTTTTGATAAAATCTCTTTTTTTTTTCTAACTTTGGCAGTTATTTGCAGGGCTAGAATAGTTGCTCAAATTGCTCCAAAATGAAATTTCTGGTCCTAAATGTCTCTTTTTTTTTTCTTCTTCAAAAATTGCTTGAAGCTGCTCCGAAACTCTAATAATATTAATTAAGCAAAAAGAGCATGACTTTAGCACCCTCTTTCAACCACGGGCATTAAATAAGTGGTGTTACTAAATTAACAAGATTCACTTGTTATAAAGAGAACATATTAAATATTGGAATTAGAAATGCCATGTTAAAAGGGTTGACAAAAAATCTAAGTGATAGGATTTACTATATGCAGAGAGATCACATTCAAAAGTTATACCTTATTATTTTACATACGTTTGTTGTAATAATATTGCATTTAAAATCTCAAAATTAGAGAAACCACATAAAAAATTTTATAAAATGATGAGGGAATTAAAAAACTTATAACTGGAATTCAAAATGTTTGCATTGTAATAACACCATACTAAAGATATTTTCATTTGAAAGACCATGTGGAAATGATCAAGAAATGACAAACAGGGCCAAGCAATCCCCTTTTAGAACTAACTGCATTGATGATTTTAGATATTATTGATGATAGTATGTTTTTATTGGTGGTGGTAAATATAAATAAGTAGGTATTATTAAAAATGAGAATTTTATTTAGTTCCAAATATTATTAGCATATTTCTGAGATTGAATTATTTAAAATGCATATTTATGGAAATATAATAAAAGCCTGAGGATATAAATTCTAATCAGACTTTATTTCCACAGGAAACCCATTAAGTAAATTTTTTCATTTGTATTATTTATTCAGTTCTTTGTTGCATTTCTATTGCATCTTTTTTTGTTCAATAATGCAAAGTTAACATAAGTGATGTTTGCTAGCTTATAGCTCTATATCATATTAAAAGGAGTTTGTTGCATGTACTTTATTATTTAATTATTTTTCATTTGTTGTATCAGGTAAACTAAATGATGAGTTTAAACGTTATAGCATAGAGGGACTAGATTACCATAAACGTATAATACTGAAAACAAGTGTTTATTTTGTATATAGTTAGTTATGCTTTTAAAATGTGTTTCTACAAAACTTAAAATCAATGGAAATTGAATTTCAGAAAATAGTTATGTATTAAAAAAGAGAAAATTACTAATTCATTAGGCGAAACTATTATCGATTATAAATCGTCAAACTACAGGGTTATTCATTATTCCCTCCTGGGTTTCGAAGCGTATAAAGATAGTAAAAAAACGAAGATGAATATGGCAAAAAAGAACATATGAAATTATTCTGAAAGTATTCAATTTTAATTTAAGCAGTTGCGCCGGTAGATGGCAGTAACATGTACCGCTGAAGCCAGTTGTAGTAAATATAAGGTTGTAGTAAACAGAGGGAATTATGAATGACCCTGTATTATTGATGCCAATGATTAATTTTTTGGTAATTGGTAATATGGTTGTAGTACCTTATTTATGTTGCGCAATTTTCTATTGGTGACAGTATGGGGTACATCCCTGAAGCCTTAGTGCTCTTAATAGTTTTGGTAACCACTTTTGGTGTTATGGTGATTGGTAGAGTCTTTATATATAGCAAATCCATTGATACAGGTACAAAGAATTATATTTGGTACTTATTAAAACTGGATCAATAATACTGTACAGTGTTAATATTGGAGAAATGTGTTTTTATAACCCCTCTAAATGGATAAATACTGGAAAAAATTTCTTGAAATTGGACTATCATGAGTTGGTTTCAAACAACAACTATATGCGAAATACTAAATCAATTAATCTTTATTTTGATATGATGAACTTCTAAAAATGAGACTTGGTTCTTTTAACAATGAAAAGCTACCTGCAGGGCTGCAAATAATAACTAAGCTTAATTGTGTCAGTATATAAATGTGAATGATTTTGTAAAGTACTGATTTATTGATTCTTTTTTTATCTTTCCATTAGGAAAAATGGGTATTCAGCTAATATGATAAAAAATGTTTAATTTAGTGCTCAAAAATTTAATTTTAAAAGTACTCTGCTGCTCTGAATATAAGGACTATTCGCTCCAAAAAAATAAATTTTGTTTGCTCCAAATCATAATTCTTCTGTTCCAAAATGATTATGCTGCTCTACCTGAATGATTATTCAGCTACGGTTGTATTTGTCAATAACAAAATATTTTAATTTACTCTAAATTTTGATAATTTGTGTAATTTCTTTTATATGCAAAAAATATGTTATGCTCTTTTAAAGTCAAAAAGTAAAAAATTTTGTGTACGTTAGATTTCTAGTTTGCTACATAGTGTAAGAAATCACATCCAGCGTGATTTGTTGCTTCAGACCTGTTTGACACTTACTACCAAATCTACCCGCCAATAATCCATACCCTCAATGACCTTTTTATGTTCAATAGGACCATTTAACTTAACAATCCCTTTATAACAGTTTTTTTTAAAAATTAATTAACTTTAAATTATGTTCGAAAAATCATATTTAAAGTAGTAGAATTTTAAACCAAGTGCTGTTTGAAATAAAAGTTTAAAACACTTCTAGGTGTTTATTATTTTTTACTGTACAGTACTCAAAAAGTGAGGATATCCTAAGTAACTTTTCATCAGATGATCGAACTAAGACTGGATATTAATGGTTCTAGGATTTCACCTTAAATATGACAATTAATGCAGACAAATATTAAATTATGAAATCAGACACAAAAGTGTACTTTCACTGAATAAATATGTCTATTTAACTTTTTGTATATGTTACGGATTTGAATTTTTGATCCTTAAAATATGGGGGGCAGACATAAGCTGGAAAATCTGAACCCAACAATGTGGTCAGTAGAGCATTTAAAAGTTAGAACCCCTTAATGTTAATTTTATTTTTGCGTATTTTGCCATAAGATTGGCTGTTTTAATCCAAGTGGTTTTTCTTTTAAAAAAATAAACCAAGCCATCTTTTTTAAAAATAAATGTTTTATTATTTGTATGAATAGTTTTAGTTTTAATAGAACCGAAAGAAACATAAATAGCTATATAATTTTTAAATGTTTCGATTGCATATCTTTCCTGCAAAAATATCTATTAAACGATATTGTGAGTGAAATGTATTTGAATATACAGCATTACCAAATATATTTTCTGATTATTTTTAAAATTAGTTCAATAATATTATATTATTAAATAAATAAAATAAAAATTTAAAGAAACTTTTTCATCTTTTTAGAAACACATTATGTTTGTTACAATTAAAAGCATAAGTGGAAATAAAGTGCTGGTCTAGGTTTCATACCTTACTTCTAAGTTTATGTTTAGAATGTTTTCTGTTATCAGTGTAAAGTAATTTGTATTGTATTGTAATTTTATTCATTTTTATATCATAATATTTACAAAATGCATTTTTTTATTAAAAAAAACAATTTTAGCAGAAAATAGGCTGAGTTCATTTACAATATTTTCATTGTATTTCATTTTATTTAATGCTGCATCATCTTAATAAACAAATTGCAGACCTCTTGATAGGCTAAAGAAAAAACCAGAACAATTTTTGATACTGTATACAAGTACCAGACTGCTGTAAAAATGTGAAGAAAATAAAAACTAACAAAATTACTATTTTCTCTACTTAAGTACAATAAGGGCAAATTTAATTGCAAAAAAATAATAGACTATAGAGTTTTTAATTTCGAACTTACTTTATTCTGAAAAGGAAATGAATTTTGCATGAATTTCTTTTTCTGTAGAATTCTATTGAAAAATCCCTGTGCGATTCATAACAATTTGATATCAATATTTAAAAAAATTTAATGGTACTGTTCATTAAAAAAATATTCAGTATCAATTTGTTAATATTTCTAAATATCATTATTTATTTAGAATTTGTAATCGAGTTCATGGCTTCTTTAATCTAATACTTTTGGGGTTTCGAAATGAAAACACAGTGAATGCGCGTCTTAGCATTTGTGTTCAAGAAGAATTTTCTGGATAAATTATTTATTAAAATTAAAAGATCAAAAATCCAATTCTTCGATTTATTCACTCTGATTATTTTAAGAACTGCGTTAAAATAACTAGAAAATGTAATTTTATTCATATCAAGAAATATCATAAAAAATATCAGAAATATCATGGAAAAAAAATAAAGAACAAATAATAACAAAATATTTTTTATTGGGAAAATGAGAAATTTCAGGACAACTACTAACTCTGATATTATTCAACCTAAAGCTCTATTGTATTATATTAAAATAAACGGGGGGGGGGGGAGTAGCTTACTCATAATTCATTATTGAACCATTAGTACTGAAATTTACTTTTACAATTTTATATGCAACTTACATCATTTTTTTTAAATTTTCAACATTTCATTATTTTCAAGTATTTTTTTTTTTAAATTATTATTGATATAAACTATATGTATCATATATTACCTTACATATTTTTATATCATATCGATTTAAAAAAAAAAACAAGAAATATATATTTCATATAACTTAATAAATACTCATATTATTAATTGTAGTCAGCTAAATTATAATATTAAATATATAATTCTAATGCATTGCATTTTTATATCATAGGTAAGCAAAGAGAGGAATCACTTTTTAATTTTTATTACTAAATCTATATTTATAAAGTTCTTATTTCCACGTTAAATGAAGTTGTAAGGTACTTAAGTTTTAAAGTAAGTACACATATTTAAAATATTCAATTCTTTTTTTTTATTATCAAGTTAGCATATTAAAGAAGACGCCATAATGGGGGGGGGGGGATTTTCGTCGCAAATTCTCTTCCTCCTTAATTACTAATTTAAAAGAAAGAAAAGTAAGTTCAAGCAAACCTAGAATAAATCATGAAGTTACAATTGCTGAAAAAAATACTTCAAAATATTTAAATCCATACAAATTATTAGAAGAGAACTTCTCTGTTGCGTAATCCTAAGTTATCATCTCACAAATTATTTTCATTTGTATAATTTAAAATTTTCTTTTCAGTATTTGAAACTCAGTGGCTTACTCTAGGTTTGTCTGAACTCGCTTTTTCCACACTTTAAATTTTAATTTATTAATGAAGGAGAAAAAAGAATTTGCGACGAAAATTTTCTTCTCCGGTCTGGCGTCCTCTAATGGAACAAAAGTGAATATTTTTGGATTGTTATTGAAAGCATTAATTAATAGTTAAATGGAATAGTTAATTACTATGATATGTTTTTGAATGGTTTGGTTCATTAAAAATTAAGGCTTAAGATGTTATTTGGCATACTGTTTTTAAGAAACAAATTTTTTTTTTTTTTTTTTTTAAACTTTATTTTTAGATTATGACAAAAAAATAAATATAAATTTTCTATAAAAAGTTATCAGCAAGAGAAATACCAATTTTCAAATGAAGATTATTATTTAAATGACTAAAAAGAAAAGCGTTATTAAAATCAATTGAATTAATATCAAAGTTAATCACAATGAAAATGGAAATAAAAACACCAAATGCATGATTTTGCACGGTGCGCAAAATAAATAAAAAAAGAAATATCACCCTGAATAACTTTTGTTCTAATAATCCGGTTTCACGTACTAGGTGTCAATCATCGTGCTTCAAGGGAGTGATCATAAATATTCTAAGTGATAAGTTCTAACTATTAATTAAATTACGACAGACAGGAAAACCTACTTCCTCAGAATAAACACATATTGTTTTTTTTTTTTTACATAGCAGGATTTCTGACCCTTCTAAATATGTTGTTGGCCATTTGACGAAAAAGTTGGGCCATAAATTCGGGTGCTAGTAAGCTATATATATTTAATGTAATCCCCCCAAAATAGACAAATAATATCGCCGTAACAGGAAGAGAAATATAACTTAACGAATTTTGTGAGAACGAACTATGTGATCGATAAGGGAGAATTATCTACCGTGTCTCCGCGTCTAAGCAACCACATAGAAACAATTAAAAATAACGAATTAAAAATTGAATCGTTTTCAGTTATCTCTGAAAAACTTATCTATTATAGTTAATATAAAAATGTTTCTATGCAACAGACATTATTTCCTTTTTGGTGGGGGCTGATTTTTGACCACAACGCAAAAGATTGTTTTCTTTTTATCTCCTTTGAAAATAGAATTTAAATGGATTAACAAATATTTATGATTTTCCAAGATGTTAGAATTTGAACATTTGTGGAAAATACTTATTAAAAGGAGAAAGAAGAAATCTTGTTGTTTGCGTTTGCTGAAAGTGAATTTCAAAAATAATAACTTGAGAGCATTGAGAATAATCAGAGAAACGTAATTCTTCATTTTTAAAATTATTTGTTTTATTTTTAATCGAAATAAGCAATGAGAAATACCTATTTTATTTTTAAAAAATGTACATTCTTTTCATAATTTATTTTATATATTGTTATAGAAAAAATATTAATTTTAAATAATTATATTAATATAATTTTAAATAATTATAATAAAAATATTATTCTGCCGAAATTAAATAATTTATGGATTATTAAGTGGTCATTAGTTATAAGTATTGAGGGGATTTAATTGTTTTGGCCTATGTCAACCTTCATCTATCAAATTACCTAATAACATTAATATCTTATGAAATACTGCAGATTTGAGCTCAGAAATTGTCTAATTTATTTCTTTTATTGAAAACAAAATTATCCGTCTGAAAATATCGCCTCGCAGAATAACATGTAGTAAGCAGCTCCAAACTTTCTAACCAGAACTAGAGCAGCTCGAGATTGTTATTGTTTACATTTCTACTGAAAACACCATCCATAGAAATGTGCTACAATATTTTCCCTTTTTTTAATATTTTTCCTTTTTATTCAATAAAAATATTTTTTAAAATTTCTGTGATACTTTTCTTTAGAATTATGTTTAATGTAGTTTTCATTTCTATAAAGTTTTCCAAGTTAAAAGATTTTAATCTATTTAAAAATCAAGAGAGAAACTAACGTAGTTCCTTCCTCTATGACTTTCCACACGCTAATGGGGAAAGCATGTAAAGTGTTGCCATAGGAAGAGAGTTCTGCTCTACGCCACCTGCAGCCCATTTCGATCGCCAATATACAGTCATACAGCTCGAGATTGTTATTGCTTACATTTCTGCTGAAAACACCATCCATACAACTGATTTGGTATTTAATATTTATAGCGATAGTTATGCCACAGTATAATTATTACTGATCAGAAGAAAAAAAATCTAATTATCGAAGCTCCTGTAATCCAACCACGGAGGAACCACTACTCCTGTCGGTGATTAGAGTTGCGTGAATCCCATCAGCGAGAATAGTCTCTAAATAAATTCGACGTTGAAGTGTTTATCAATAGTAGTTTTTGTTGTGGGCTGTCGGAAATTTCATTATAGAAATTTAAAAGGGCAGAAAAAGGTAGTAAAGAATCTATCATATTCAATTATGATTTTTTTTTTTTTTTTTTTAAAATTTAAAATACTATTATAACATTAAGAATCATGATAGAAGAAACATTAGATCAACAAGATCCAATTTCATCTGATGTAGGAAGACCGTTAAAGGTAAAAAAAGGTCATGTTTGTGGTATATGCAAAAAAAAGTTTAGAAGATTATGTGATCTGCGTAGACATGGAAGTGTACATTCCACAGAAAAACTAATACCCTGTGATCATTGCAACCTTAAATTTGCATCTAAAGAGAGATTATATCAACATTGCAAATATGTCTCACTTGAAAAAGCCTTTCAGTGCGAGTTTTGTCCAATGAACTTTAAAAATTCTTGCACTCTTAAACTTCATATGATTACTCACACTAAAGTAAAACCTTATAAATGTAAAATGTGTGATAAACATTTTCGTCGTAAGAATGCTCTTAAATATCACTATAGTAGTAAAACGAATTTAGCACATCATAGGAAATTCGAAGAGTTTAAACAGTTTGAATATCTAGTTAAGGATTCTGAAAATGTTGTAGATGATAGTGAAGAACATATTTGTACAGTGTGTAATAGACAATTTAAAACGATATTCACTCTTAAACGTCATACTCGTACCCATGCAAATGAAAAGTGTGAATGTGATATATGTGGATTAAAATTTAGTAGAAATGAATTAGTACTCAGGCATAAACGTGCAATGCATTCTAATGAATGTAAGGTTTTTTCTTGTGAAATTTGTAACAAAGTGTTTGGTTCTGAATATTCTGTTAAGTTGCATAAAGCAGCAATCCATGAACAGGACAATTCTTTTAAATGTGAAGTTTGCCCTCGAGTGTTTTTACTCAAATCTTTACTTGATACGCATATGAGTAGTCACACTGAAAAGAAAACACATGCTTGCACAATGTGTGACAAAAGATATACATCTTTGCATTATTTGAAGTATCATATGAGAATCCATACTGGTGAACAACCTTATGTGTGCGAGGTTTGCAATAAATGTTTCACTGGACATGATATACTCAAAAATCACTCTAAGTGGTGTAAAAAAATAGTAACTATTTCAGAAACAAAGCAAACTGCAGAGATTAAAATTAGACTTGCATTACCTCAAAATGAAAATACAAATAGTAAAATAGGATTTATACTATCCCAAAATAAAAACACAGATAGCAAACTAAGATTAATAGCACTTGGAAATGAAAACTCAAGTAGTAAAGAAGGCTTGGATTTGCCTGTGCCTGAAAAAAATAAATTATTGATCAAGCTGCATCAAAAAAAATTTTAGCTTCAGGAGAAGCATACAGTGAAGTGAATAAAATTTTATACCTCAAAATAAAAGTTTATAAACTGACAAAACAAATAACTGAAAACTTATTGTTGTTTTAGAGTAAAATATGTTTATTTCTTTGAAAGATTCTCTTAATAATTTTTATTCAAATTTGCTTTAATTTTTTCATGTCTAATTGTCTATACTATTCTTATTCAAAATCTTCAAATAATAAATATAAAGTTTTATTGGTGATTACTAAAACTTATTATTTCAGTATTTATTGAAGCTACTAGTGTTAAAAAAAATTTACAAATCACCAGACAAATAAGCAATTCCATAATAAGCCCTGCTTTTGATACAAAAAGTTTATATTTTGTAGAAAAATTTATATTAAATTTTATTCTGTATAAAAAAAATTCTAATACTTAATTGTCATGTACATGAAGTGTTACTGCCACTGCAAGTGACATAGTGTGGGTATCTCGATCCTGAGTGGTTTTTGTAACATTTGTTTACATTAGCGACTTTTTTTTCCATTCTATTTCTAGTAAGCCAAGCCTGTCAAGTATCTAATCTCTTAAGTGACATATTCTATATTTTTACTCGACAGATTTCAATTCTTTCACTATATATTTCTTACTCAACACAGAGACAGGATGATGCCATGTAGAACATAAACAAACTAATTATGCATCAAAGTTTTTTTTAAAAAAGTTTTTTTATTAAAAAAATGATTTTAAAATTTAGAACCATTAAAAAAGTTGCTAATATCTCTCCCCTGAGATAAGAAATACTTATAAAAATTTAAGGAGCTGAGAAAAATTAAATATTTGTAATAGTAATCAGAATTAAACTTATAACCACAGATAATTTTACCAGTATGTAATTATTATTAAAAAAAAACATTATTATTTTTAAACGGATTAGGAATAAATAGGCAGTATTTTTAAGGGATATGCGGCTTATTTTTACAAAAAGGACAAAGAAAGCGCATTTATAAGAGAGCTAAGGGCAGGCAGGCTGAATCGCCCTTCTAAAAATGCTTAGGTTGGAATGCAGTGTTTTTAAATGCTAAAAACACTGAAATACATAAGCAAATAATAAATCTAAGTTAAGTAAAAGACATAGAAGAGAAAGAATTATATTTAATAAATTCGATATGTGATACGGCTCTGTATTTAATTAACTTTGTTAATCAACATTCTAACTTATGTGGAGAAACTTAGCTCAACTTTAATATACCATTTTACTTATAAACGATCAGCTGGTGCTGACGTTCTAGGTCGCATGTGTGAGTATTAGTGATATTCTTGTTCTTGAAGTGCATTTTCCATAAAAAAAACATTAATATTATACATAAAAAATAATCTATATCATTAAAATAAATTCTCGCAATTATAACTGAAGATTTATTAATGAATAATTCAATCATAGTGAGAAAAAGATATGAAAGAAAATAGATATAAAAAAACCTCTTTCTGTAAAATAAGGTTTGAGTTAGATAATTAATTCTTCTGCTTAATTAAATTAAATCTTTCTGATAATTAATTCAATTCATTTAAGTGGAAAAAAAAAATTTTGACTTATGCCCATTTATTTCAATATTAGTTATGTATTTTGAATTATTTCATAATAATTCCTTGCCTTTACTGTCAATTGTTTTTATAATTATGAATCTACGTAGCACGAATTTTAAATAAAAATGCTTGTGGGTATAATCAAACATTTATTAAATTCAGGTTGTTTCAAAATTATTGCATAATGATTTCTTACTTTTAACCAGAGCTGAAATCCATACTTGTAATGTAACCAGTGTAACCCAAAGACAAATTTTTATCTAATAATTTCATTTAATCATTAATTTTTTATTTCATTCAATTTCATTTTTTTAGTTAATTTAAGTTATTATTTCATATACCTCTATTAATTTTTAAGGAATAGATTTTAAAATAAATCCGTGACTTTTGAAACGGAAATTACATTTGTATATAGTTGCTATTTTAAACACCGATTATATTTTAACTACCATAAATTATGCAAAGTGAACACACTAGAATTATTGCTTAAATATTTAACCTAAAAATATAATTTTACATTATTTCCAATTTTTTCCCCTCATTATTTATGGATTATATAGGCAAATATATCGAAAATAAAACAAAAGTTTTCAATGAAATATGTATAATTTTAATATTTTTATGCATCTTTTTTTGTTTCTACTATTTT
Source organism: Parasteatoda lunata (assembly GCA_949128135.1). NCBI lineage: Eukaryota > Metazoa > Arthropoda > Arachnida > Araneae > Theridiidae > Parasteatoda > Parasteatoda lunata. Next base: position 66,934,495 of record OX421976.1, on the reverse strand, counting down.
TTTTTTTTTTTAGCTAATTTAAAATCAGAATTGGCATTTTGTCTGAAAGAAATCTATTTCTTTCAAAACACTGGAAGATAGAAGAAAAACCCTGAAGTTGCTAATAAGAAGGAAGTAACTGACCAAATATGATTGTTTTACTATAACTGTTTAATGAATAGTTCGAATTAAGACAAATAAAGAAAGTGAAATTTTTTAACCATTTTTTTAAAGAAATAATTATTGTCATATATATTTTAGTTTTATGCAGAATTTAAAAATATATAACCTGAAAAAATATTTCCTAAATAAATGTATATATTTACAGATAAATTATGTGTTATTATTTTTAGTTGTCTAAATATTCTGTTTAAAGATAATCTAAATAAATAATAAATTTTTATTAAGAAATTTTATTTTGAAAATTATTACTCTGCTAAATTTTAAACTGACTAGATTTCAGACAACTGATTAGATCTTTCTTTTTATTTAAAGAAACTGATATTAACCAAAAGTCATTTTTCGCTTTAATGTTATAAAACTTTTGCTTAGAGATGTGATGTGAGAATATTTTCAACAAGCGAGAATATTCCCCTAAAGTAAAAATTTGAGAATTTTTTCCCCTTATATAGTTATGTATAAAAAATATTTTTTTTAATATTATAGAATATAACTTAATAAAAAAATATATTAACTTCAAAAATGTTTACATAGAAAATAACAGTCGACATGGTTTAAGCAATCAAAAATAGATGCCTCCATTTTCCAACAGCCAAAATTATTTCCTTCCCAGTCACAACAGCTCATCTTAATTCCCTGGAATGTTGTTTTATTCATTTGAAGGCTTATTCCTTTGTTAACAATATTAGTTCCTCACCACTTCTCTATAGTGTGGGGAAATGCATTTTACCCTGATTTGCCTTTCTCGACCACTGTAGTTTTGCATCTTTTATCTCTCTCAACTACTTTGGTTTTGTTTGTCATCTTTATTTTTCCATTTTTCGTTGAAAACTTTTTGTTTTATATTTCAAATCGCTTTTTTTTTTCATTCACGTTTGGCTAGTCTTGAAAATGGATCCCTGTTTTTTCATGCCCTTAAAATATGTTGACTGTGATGAGAAAAAATTTCAAATAAATTATGTATTATAGAAAATAGACACAAAATCGAAATTAACTGGGGGAAAAAATTGTTTATTCTTTATTCTCAGAAGGCGGCAAGCTACTATTTTTATCAGTTGACATCTATCATATTTAGAATCAGATATACTTGTAAACACAACCGTGCTATTTTTGTTAAATAGCATCACACAATAAACTATTAATGGATTTAATAGCTTAATATTGTGTGCTGTAATTGATAACTTTCACTTTTTTCGGAGAAAAATCTATTTCTTTTAGCCGAATATATTGATTTATAAGTACTAAAACCTTGTTCTGTTGCTGTTGTTCTTAAAGGCATAGTTGCAATTTTGGCCAACTTGACAATGATACATATTCCTTTCCACCAAGTTGTTGATAGAACTTCCTCTACTGACATGTCTTGTACAGATGCTGCCAATTGGTGAATGAAGTTTGATTTACTTGTTAAATTTAGGATACAAAATATTAGCTGCACAGTGAATAGATTTTTTTTATTTTTTTTTCACCTTATCAATTATAATTTTCTCTTCACTCTTCCGAAGTGGAGCTCATGGTAAAAGTTTTTTAAAGCTTTTTTTAACAACCATACTAAAGGTCAGTTTGTCTGATTCTAATATCGTGATCCATTTCCCAATAGGATTTAACAAATCTTGGATTTTCGGAACACACCACACATCAGCAAGACATCTGTCGAAAAACGCAACGAAAATATATCTTCATCTGGAGTGCAAGATGTGCTGTGTTTAGTGAGAAACTTGCTTACTTTTGAAACAGAGTTGCAAAAATCCATTGAAATGAGCTGTGGTGGCTTAGGGGCGTCCGCCATACAATGAGGTGAGCCGGGTTCGAATCCCAACGATGGCTGGTCGATATGAATTTTGGACCCGTCTCGTAATGCCACTCCTGGCACGTTTGTCATACTGGAGAACCTGGATGGAAGATGACTCCTAAGCGAAAATTTTCTCGCCACTGCATTTACCCTTTTTTTCATTTGCGAGTGTCTCAAAAACAAAACTATTTTGCGTGGATCCATAGACATTATCTTTTCCCAAGACAAGCTCTTTACTACGGTACCACTTTAATCTAAATTCAGAACTGGTGCTTGGGGTACCTCACTAGTTAGACCACCAAAGTTAAGAATAGTAGAAGAACCACCAGTGGTGCATCTACTCTTTTGGATAGTTCGAAAAATGCAGGAAATCTGCTTCCGAGGTTACATTAGATTCAGCATGGAAAAACCATAGAGATATTACTCTTGCCGACTTTTTATAAACGGCCTTTCTGTAAACGATGTGACCTGTATTGTAGTAGTTAACTATTACTCTCTTTAATAACTATTTGACATATCCCAATAAATATATTTGTAATTTTATTAACTCTCTTGGACTATTCATATTTAATTTCTTTCAAAAATCTTTTTGCACTGTAATTTAGTGAACAAACAACTAATATTTATAATTAAATTCCATGTCTTCAAGGAACTTGAATCCATTCTATTGCAGCTCTGACTTACTATGAAACAAATATATTTCACATTTTAGAAAATTTTTAATTCTTTTTTAAATATGTGTTTTAAAGACTTCTTGTAATAGATTATTGATAAAAATTAAATTCGAATTGTGTAAGAAATTTGCTAAAATTACAAATATGTATTGAAATATATCAAATAGTTATTAAGGTAGGTAGGTATTTTATTTAGGTCGTACTAGAGCTGCACATTGGGCTATTGACGACAGTCTGGAAAACATCCCTGAGGATTGTCCGAAGACATGCCATCACAATTTTGAACATCTGGGGAGGGGTAACTCCCTTACTTTCAAATAGTTATTAAAGATAGTAATAATTATAATTATTAAAAACTTTATATTTAAATTATAATTTCATAATTCATATTTCGTTTTGCTGAGTTGTAAATATAACAACAGATGTTTGATATAAGAATAGAAAAGAAAAAGCTATTTATTTATTTTAAGTATTTGCGCAAGTATATTAAAATATATATTTATGATCATCAAAAAATTATTTTCAATTGGAATTCTGTGTTGATAAAACATGAAAACAGTAAGATAGAAAAAGTCTGATCGATAGGTGTCTGAAAGTCTGATCGATCGATACATCTAAAGAGTCGATAAGTGGAAAGTGTTTATATGTATAAATGAAGAAATAGCTAAGTTTTTAAATTGAAAATCACAACTAATTAACTTTATAATTATAGGTACACTTATGCGCTAAGAACTATAATTTTATAAATTTCGTCCAATCTTGTATTCTTCGAAATATCCTCCTTTAGCCTTAATCACAACAGCACATATTTTAGGCTTTCTTTCTATTAGTTTTTGCAATGTTCTAGTTGAAATCTGTTTCTAGCAACTAAATAAAAGTTTCCTCAGTTTGTTTTGATTGGTACATACATCGCATTTTTCTAATATTTCAATCGAGTGAATCCCACAATAGCTCAATGGGATTAATATATTGGGATTGAGGGTGCCAAGCATGGTAAAGCGTAACGCTGTAATATTCTGTGTGCGACAATATTTTTCATCCTTGATTCCCTCTATTCTTACAAGATCTCCAACTTTGTCATCGGAAAAACTACCCCAAACCATGACTGAACCTCTACCATGCTTCACAGTTAGGAGTAAACATTGATATATCATACGTTCACGAACTAAACGTCGAAGATACTGCCTTCACTTGCTTCCAAACAACTCAAATTTTGACTCCTCAGTAAACGAAACGTTTAACTACTGTTTTAAAGACTAGTTTACATGTTTTTTTTAAAGTAATTTTAGTCGTTTAACTATGTTTTTTTAAAGAGGTTTTCTAGGTACTACTCAAACTTTTAAATCATAGTCACGAAGTCGACTTTGTACAGTAGTTACTGACAAAGTTTTCTGCCTAGTAGCATTCAATTTCTCAAGGATTTCAAGTGCTGCTTGAGTCCGCTGCGGCTAACTTTAAATGCAGATAAACTTATCCTCACGTTTGGACGTTATTCTGGGTCCCCCTGATCGTTGGCGGCTTTTATTTTGACCAGTTTCTTTCTTTGCAAAGTTTTGGTCTGGGAAATATTAGTTTTAGAGGCAATTTGTCTACTTGAATAGCCTTCTCCATGAAGTGCAATAATAACTGCAATTGTTTCGACACTGGTTTTTGACCCATATTTCTGTAATAAATTGCACAAAATAATGTTAACTTTGGTTTTTCATATGTACCAGTTATTCTGTCAAATGAAAGCTATTATATCAATATTTTAAATGTGTTATGAACTTTACTTATAAGGAACCTTACAAAAGATTAAAAGTAAATTGTTTAAAAACTAAAAATTGTAAATTTTTTAAAATAAATTACACTATTTTAAAATAGGTATTTACAAGCATTTTCGTTCATTTCGTAATCAAACTACAGAAGAGATTAAAAAAAAATGATTAACAGTTTTAAATAGAAACAGCGTTTTGCGAAGTTTGTTTATGTTTGATGAATTATATACGTTTAAGTTAGAAATATTTAACTATTTTTGAAAGTTGTGAAATAAATACAAGTGAGTCTAAACTTTTGATCGGTACTGTATATAATGCTGAATGTAATAACCACCGAAGGAAATATCCCTCGTTTTTTACGTTATGTAAAAGCACGAGTAGTCTCATTATCTCTAACTCCAGTGGTCTTTAAGGTGGCGAACGAAGTTAAGAAAAGCAGTAGCAAACACCCAGAGCTTTTCAGCGAACCTAGATATCTTCTTATCGAGCCCACGTGAAAAGTTTAAAGATTTTTATATTTCAGAACATAAATCTTCTTAATTCAGAAGATTTATATTTGAACTCAAAACTGCATTAACATAATGCTTATAAATTTTAAATTAATCAAGAAGTAAGAAAGAGGAAGGTTCTAGACATGGAGCAGGTGTGTACGAGAACATTTATTATTTATGCGAATTTAGTGAATTGAAGGAGTCAGATTTCAGTGGGTAAATTTATTACACAAATCATGCTCTCGCTCACAACTCTGAATTAACATAGTCCTGCAGTGGACTGATCGTTAAGACATGGTTCCTAGCAGATCACCGAAGTCAAGTATCACTGGCTGCGGTCAGTGATCGGGTGGGGAACAACTTGGATAAGTCTACGAAGAGACCGAGGATGTGCGGTATTGGTCCTCGTAAAACTGGTCGTCGGGCTACCGAAGCGGGGGTGCCATCCCCTCTGCAGATTATCAAAATTGTGATGGTATGTCTTCGGATCATCCTCAGGGATGTTTCTCAGACCGTCGCTAATAGCCTATTGTGCAGCTCGTGCGACGTAAATGAACAATAACAACCGGATTAACAAACATAAAAAAATTTCACATGTAATGTGATTGTCCCTTTTGAATATTGTCTAAATCTCATTTAAGGGTTATTCTCGCTTAATTGAACACCATTGATATGCTTCAAAAAATGCGAGAACTTGATTGGTGATATATATTTTAGGGTGACGAACTCGCCAATCAGGCTCATTTCCTCTCGATTGCGATCGGAGGTGAGGAAAAGACTGAACTAGATCCGTAACTACTGTTGCGCCAAAAGTAACGATAATGTTCAGCCGTTGTTTTCATTCTACCATTCTTGGATGCGACAGAAATAGGCTGTAAACAACAGACAAACTAAATGCTTTATTTTTTACATATTTTGATGTTATTAAATTAAAAATTAGCTTCCAAACATTACGGATGGAAGCAAAGAAAATAGTGAATCCTCAAAATCCGGGTCCTTCAATTGCTGAAAGACCGCTTAAAGGCCACGTTTGTGGAATATGCCAGAAATGGTTTAAAAGATCAAGTGATCTGCGTAGACATGGAAGTGTACATTCCAATGAAAAACCTATTTCTTGTGATCATTGCAACATGAAATTTGCATCTAAAGATAGATTATACAAACATCGCAAATATTTCTCTCTAGAAAAGGCTTTTCAGTGTGAGTTTTGCCCAATGAGCTTTAAAATGTTTTCTATTCTTAAACTTCATATGATTACTCACACTGAAGAGAGACCTTATAAGTGTGAAATGTGTAATAAGAATTTTCGTCGTAAGGTTGGGCTTGAATATCATTATAGCAGTCAATCATATCTAGCTCATCATAAAAAATTTGAAGAATTTAAACAATTTGAATATTTAGTCGAAAAATATAAATCTAGAAATGTTGATGATGGTGCTGTTCATATTTGTACAGTCTGTAAAAAAGAATTTAAATCAGCAAGATACCTCGATCGCCATTCTGTTTCTCATGCTCAGAAGTGGTTTGAATGTGACATTTGTGGAATACGTTTTAAAAGAAAAGAATACATATCTAAGCATAAACGCACAGTCCACTCTAATAGAAAAGAGCTTTTTCCTTGTGATATTTGCAAAAAAAAATTTTCTGCCAAATATTCTGTCAAGTTACATAAAGCTGCTGTCCATGAAGAATACAGGTCATTTCAATGTGAAGTTTGTCCACGATCTTTTCTTAGGAAAAACGATCTTGTTTCACATATGGGTGCCCACAGTGGAGTGAAAAATTTTGCTTGTATTATGTGTGACAAAAAGTATAAAAAATTATATGGTTTGAAGTATCATATGAGAGAGCACACTGGAGAAAAACCTTATATGTGTGAAGGTTGTAATACACGTTTTAAATCAGGTGAAATGCTAAAAAGTCACTCTAAAAGGTGTGAAAAAATTAAAGCTAATTTAGGAACAGAACACAATACAGATAACAAAATGGGACTTGAATTGTCCCAAAATCAAAACACAGATTGCAAAATAAAAATAGTCAAAGTGCCTGAAAAAAACATAGCAGAAGAGACTGTGGATCAAGCAACATATAAAAGTCTCGAAGCTACAAAAAAAGCATTTAGTAAAAGGGATAAAGGTTTTACATCTCAAAATATAAAGTTTATAAAAGTTCAGAATACAGGAGAACTGGACATATTGAGATTAACAAGATTATTTCAGAGATACAGGTGTCTTTCAAATGTTTATTCCAAATAGCTTTAGTGTATATTGTATCCAATTGTGATGCAGTGGCTTATGGGGGAACTATTGTTGTCTACTGACAATAAGACAATTGTAATGATCGTTACTATAACTTTATATTTTAATTTTATTTGTAGCTACATATGCTAACCAGATTTAAAAAACGGATTTAATCGGTGGTAATTTACTAAAAAAAATTAGTAGATAAATTGTAAGCAAAATTGTAAAAGTAATATTTGCATTATCTGTAAAACATTGAGGTTTGAAAAATCTAAAACATCTCATGTTCCAGTGCATAATGCGAAATTACCATCATTCTTGTATCTATAACTTCAAATAATTATTTTTATGCATATTAATGCCAATGATAACTGTTGATTTATTTATGAATTACCATTTTTATCAAAGTAATCTATTAACTTTTTTATCTGGAAAAGAGTGAAATTAATTTAATTGAACATATTGCTTGTTATGTGTTTCATTATAAATTATTTGTATTAGTAATCATTATATATAATATTTTGAATCCATGCTCAGCGTCTCTAAGATAGTTGGTCACTGTGAATCCTTACTACTATTCAATAATTTCAAGAAATTTATTGTGACATTTTTGGTAAATTGAGACACTTTTATCTACAGAAAGTTTCAAAAAATATTTTTAGGTCGATAAACTTTTCTCTAATAAAAAATCTTTTACAGCTGCCAGAGATGAGTACATATCAAATTTAAAATAGTAAAAAAAAGTAAAACTTATTTAAGGTGGTTACAGGGAGGACTAACAGCAGAGATATTATGATTCCGTAAAATCGGAACTTCATTTAGTAACTTGAATTTTTCCTAGTTTAATATAAACTCATAATGTTCTTGTCCATATCTTATCAGTTTTTATAATTAATATTCATAGGGGAAAAAAAACCAGTATCATATTCATTGTACAACTTTCCTTAATGTTCATAAATGCTGAAATTTATTATTGAAAAGAGCTGGCCAGAGTAGCTAACAGAGAATTCAATAATCACATGTCTCTCTTTCTCTGTTTCTACTCTGTTAAGTGAATGTGACTCACTCCATGAATCTGTGGCATGAGTAATGTTACTCGCCTCTGTGACTCTAGGGTTAACACAATAGACTGAAAAAAAAATATTCCTTTTCTCTCTCCGCCCCGAACCAAAACTTGTCTTAAATAGAACCCCACACATCTACTTGAAATAGTTATATCTTGTTACCATAGGCACCGCCATTGGTTTAGATGAATGACTAGGGGAGTTCTTACTTTAGACAAACTATACCTCTCTCTCTTTAAGGGTTTCAACATTTGTTTACAAACAAGAACACGCATAGGATCTTAGTTATAGTGCGGCTTTGAGGAGAACAGCTCCCGCCTAAAAGTCTGGGGCTGTCTGCTGCTATGGTAACGAGTGAGATAACATTTCTAATGGGGGTGTAATGGAGGAATGAAGGAGTCGATTGGTCTACCAGATTGGCTGGATTATCCGCTTTCAAGAGACCTATTCGAAGTTTTTAATTAATATTTAGAAAATTTTTTGCTTTTTCTTAGGGCGAAAAAATAATATAGGCTTAAACGAAACCGTATTTTCATTTATACTTTTATTCGATATGCGTTAATTTATTTGGAATTCAGCTGCTATTTATTTATTGTAAATAATTTTTTTAATCAACCTCTTTTGTCTCATGACGAAACTTTTGAGATTATTTCTCTTTTTCGATCAATATTTTTTTCTCAGAAAAAGAAAAATATCAATCTTTCTTCAATCGCTTTATTCAAGAGGCATTTGATTTAGGTTTCTTATGCGTAGTTTTTCTTTTTTCATGCGATTAATTTATTAATTGTTGTTACACACATAAAAATGGAATAAGCATTTCATCAACTGAATACATCATGTCATTTTATTCCTGTCTAAGACTTGATATATTTTTGAAAATATGGCTCAACGGAAATGATGTTTAAAATCTATTAAATTTTATTACTACTCCAAAAATAAATAAAGAACTAAAATTCTATGAATGATTTTGATATCTAAACTTATTATTAAATTAACATTATTATATAATTATTAGTTAGCCGTTTGTTTTAACAAAAAGCAATTTTCAATTTCAAATTTGTATTTAACTTTTTTATTATAATTTTTGTTTGTATAAAATAGAATCTTATTTTCATGCAACTTTTGAATACCTTTTATTAAATGATCGGATAAAGCATTTACATTTCATATAAAAAGTTCATTAAAATTATTTCTTAATTTTTTTTTTTATGTATGAAGTTTTAAGTACTATAAGGCTTTAAAAAATATCTAACAAAGAAAAAGAAATCAAAATTTAAAATAAATTTAAAAATTAATTAAGTTAATCAATTTAAAAGTTAAAAACTCTTTCAAATAATATCTACTAGAATAATGTATTATGCAATTCGAAGAGCAACTTTTTGCTTCAAAGATTTTGTTCTTATTTTAAATTTTATAATACTTGGTGGTTCTTACTTTAACTTTTGTAATATCGTACATTTAAAAAGAAAAAACAAATTAAAAAATAATAAACTTCTTAGTTATAATGTTTTGATCTTTTTAAAAAATATTTAATTTTGTTAAGAAACTAAGAAGTTTGAAGAGTTTTTTCTGATCATAAATTTAATGAAAAGAAAAGTAACATTACTGCAGAAGATATGAAAATATTTAAAATATCAGGTTTTGTATTCATGCAGCGCAAAGTAGGAATACCAATGTTAAGAAATTTCACTTCAAATTGCTGAGCGGTATCTTTGATATTTAACAAGAAAAGCTTTCTTAAAAATGAAAGGCATAACTAACAATAAAAACAACTAACAAAAATTAAGAATAAAAAAAATTTAATGAAAACAAAAATTAACAAACAAGATAAAATTAATAACGATTAAAAGAAGAAAACAAAACTTGAAACAAACGTAAAACGAACAACAATTAAATAATTAACGATTAAAATAATCACTAAAAAAAAGTCTTTTAAAAACTAAGCTGCTCTGTCAGAAAACGAGAGAATAAAAGAAAGACGAGTTCCTATCACTTGGCTCTAGGACTGCCACTAATACTAGGGAAGGGAAGCAAAAATTCGCTGACTTGTGCCAAGCTAAGATCATTACATAACTAGGCACTTTCTCTCAACACCCCTATTAAAAGTGACTTACCCTCGTAACCATAGTTCCCGCCACGTCCCGAGACAGGTGTCTGGAGCTGTTCTCCTGAAAGCCGTACTATACCTATTCATTGCATTTTTAAAATTTTTTGTGCAGAAGCTTTGAAAGTAATAGAAATTACTGATAATAAATTAAATTATTACAAACTTAAGTATTAGTAACAAGAATAATGCCTACAAATATATTGAAACTATAATTGTGATAGTATAAAAGAAGGGCTTGATATTAGCATTAAATCAAGACTGCCATAAAATAATCATCGGCGGTCCATTTATTATATAATTATTATAACATTTTATTATGTTGTATAATGTGTATTAACTTAATTCTCATATGCATATATTTTTAGATTATGTTAATTCTACCAATCGTAACAATTGATTATCTATTAAATTACAATTTTATCAAAGTAAAAACAGATAATTATATAAATTTAACAATTTGTATTTCTGTACTATCCATAAACTAGGTTGCTGGTTTTTATAAACAATTAACAATTTTATTATTATGAAACAATTACAATTCCAAAATGATACATTGAACACACGAGAGGTTCAAATGCTTCGAAGGACGAAAAACAACTACTACATTTTACAATTTCTTTTAAACTAGAGGGCGTTGCTCACTACAACAGAAGAAGAGCTCAAACATTCCGGCCCCCATTGAACTTGTTCAATAATTAAAGATAAAAATACAAATTTTAAAAAAGAACAATTGAAATTAATGCAATATCATAACAACTTACAACATACACCAATTTCATAATAAGCAATAAACAATACAATAATAAAGTTCAATTAATCATTATTTATGGGTAGGATACTTAATCGATTTACAGCTCTTTTAAAAAGACCCTTGGAAGCTCTTACCTTAACTACCCTCACATAATTATCTAAACCCGGGAGAACTTCCTCAATTCTACCAAGTACCCATTGACAAACAGGTAAGCGGTCCTCCTTAACAAGAACCATATTATTACATACAACATACATATTGCAATATTATTTTTTGAAAATTGCCACTTAGATCTTTCGTGCAATTCTGATAAATAGTCTCTATGCCACTTTTTCCAGATGTTCTGGACCATTTTAGTTACTCTTTTCCATTTAGTTAAGCGATTATTCTTTTCAGTGCTTATATCGGGTTCTACTGGGGCAATGATCGGTCTGCCAATTAAGAAGTGACCTGGCGTTAATGCGTTAAAATCCTTGGAATCTGAGGAAAGGGGAGGGATTGGCCTGGAATTCAGCATTCTCTCGATTTGTGTGACAAGCGTTAAAAATTCTTCGAGTGTCAATTTTGAATCTCCGATAGTTTTCTTAAGGTGAGTTTTGAATGACTTTACCCCAGCCTCCCAGATCCCCCCAAAATGATGCGCCCCTGGAGGGATGAACTTCCAATCTACTTCTTCTAACAGTAAATAATCTAATAATTGAGGTTCTTGAGAATTAACAAGTTTAAATAATTTCTTTAGCTCATTGCAAGCTCCTCTAAAATTTGTAGCATTGTCGCTAAAGATGGTTGAGCATTTTCCTCTTCTAGCAAAAAACCTCTTTAAACAAGCTATTAATGCTTCGGAAGATAAATCAGATACGATTTCTAAATGTATTGCACGAGTTGCAAAACATACGAATACTGCAACATACATTTTTTGATACGAACCCCTTCTCGATTTTTTTGATCTTATAAAAAATGGTCCACAAAAATCGAGACCACTTTTATTGAAAGTAAAATTAGGTACAACTCTTTCAATCGGCAAATTACCCATTACTTGAGTTACTGGTACAGGATTTTGTTTACAACAAATAACGCAATACGATCTTTCTTGCGAGATTTCTGCCGCTAACCGGCCAGAATTTTTGTCTCACAGTATTCAGTAAAGCTTGAGACCCAAGATGAAAATATTTTAAATGATGATGTAGCATAATCATCCGAGTTAATTCATGTCTAGCAGGTAAAATGATAGGATATTTAGAATTATAATTTACCTGAGCATGAGCGATTCTACTACCTACGCGTAAAAGTCCATCTTTATCCAAGAAAACATTTAATGCTTTTAGTTTACTTCTGGGGGAGATTTGCGCTCCTTTCTTAATGGATGCAATTTCCGAAAAAAACTTACCTCCTTGCACCTAACTAATAAGAAATTGCTCCGCCCTCCTTAATTCCTTCAAGGTTATGGGACCTACAACCCTTATTTGATCTTTACGAGCGTTTCCTATGAAATAAAACTAAGAACATGAATTAATTTCAAATAATTATTGCTAAGATTCAGAAAATTATTCACAAATGAACTAGAGTTTAGAGTGGCAAAGTTAGAGTCAATGGTGGTTTTAAATTCCCTAATATAGTCATTGTTGGAGTCTAGTTCAACTGAATTGTTCTTATCTGGTGGGCTTTCTTCACGAAGGAAACTCGGTCCATGCCACCAAAGTTTGCAAGTCAAAATGTCTTTGGCATCTAATCCACGAGATATTATATCTGCTGGGTTTTCTTCAGAATAAATGTGTCTCCATTCATACGATTCTGTAAGTTCTTGGATTGCAGCTATTCGATTACTCACAAAAGTTTTCAGAACATGCGGAGATTTACCAATCCATGCTAGGCAAATCATAGAGTCTGTCCATAAAATTACCTTCTCAATTGGAATTTTCAATGAAGGCAGAACCTTGTGCATCAACTGAGCCAGCAGAAGACAGGAGCTCAATTCCAGGCGTGGGATGGAAAGTGATTTTAGAGGAGCAACTCTAGATTTACTACAAAGAAGTCTAGCTGTGGGTATTCCATCAGTTGGAATCGATTGTACATAAATCGCTGCTCCATAAGCCATTTGCGATGCATCTGCAAAACCATGAATCACAATGCTGTCGTCACGAAAGACATACCTCGGAATTGCGAGATTTCTCAATTCTGGGAGCGTTGAAACGAAGTCAATCCAGTTCTTTTCTATACAGTCTGGTAACATTTGATCCCAGTCTATTTTTAGTAACCAAAGTTTCTGCAAGAAAATCTTGGCCTTTGTTATAACAGGGCCAATCAGTCCAAGGGGATCAAATATTCTTGATATGAGAGAAAGGACATCTCGTTTTGTGTAAGAGTCCTTCTCATGTAGTTCTATTTTGTACAAAAAACAGTCTGTAAGTGTGTTCCAAAGGACACCTAAAGTTTTAACTGACTCGCATTCTGGCTGATCACTGAAACTATATTCAGTAATGCCCTTATTTTCGAAAGCAAGCAGTTCTGGATGGTTTGCACCCCATTTGTGCAAGTTCATTTTTCCTCGTTTCATCAATTCTACAAGTTGAGACTGAAGAAGTTTAGTCCCTTCGATTGTGGATTCACCCGAAAGAACGTCGTCAATATAAAAGTCATTTAGAACGACTGAAGATGCTAGAGGTAAGTGGTTGCATTCTTCAAGAGCTAGTTGTTTCAGTGTACGAGTAGCCAAATAAGGAGCGTTTGTTGTACCATAAGTAACCGTATTTAACTGATATGTTTCCACAGAAGAATCGAAACTGTTCTTCCACAAAATTCGAAGAAATCTTCGTTGTAACGGAATTATTTGAATCATTCTATACATTTTCTGGACATCTGCAGTAAATGCATATCGATGTTTCCGAAAGCGAACCATAATCGAAAATAAGTTTTGTTGCGGTATTTTACCCTTTAAGAGAATGTCATTCAACGACAAACCTGATGTTGTAGGCATCGAAGCGTTAAATACAACGCGTAACTTCGTGCTACTTTTTTCTGGTTTATATACAGAATGGTGAGGGATAACATAACAGTCATTATCATTTTCTGCATCTTCAACTAATTCCATATGATTAAGAGTGTTGTATTCTTCCATAAATGCGGAATAGAGCGATTTCAAGTTCGAATCCCGATCAAGCCGTTTCCAAATGCCGTCGAGTCTTTTTTCCGCCAATTTTCTTGAATGTCCCAATAAAGCGGGATCTTCCATAGGCATGCTAACGACATATCGTCCATCAATCTCTCGATAATAGGTCTCCAAGAAATGATTTTCGCAGAATTTTTCTTCACTATTCAAAAGAATGTCAGATTCGCCAAAACCCTCAATTTCCCAAAATTTTTGCAAAGTTTCTTCCAATTGTTTGTTTTGAGTCATTAAACCACAGTACTGTAACTCAGAAGAAGAATTAACAACACCACTAGCCACGTAACCAAACTGCGTTTCCTGGAACAGTAAATTATGCGAAGCGCTTCGAAGTCCGGAAATAGGAGCAGATACTTTTATTTTCTTTAAAGCCAGCTGTTTTGAAAATTTATTAGATACGGCATTAATTTGACTACAACTATCGAGTAATGCCCGTCCTTCAATTAATTCACCATTTCTTGCTTTTATTTTAATCATAGCAGTAGCCAAAACCACAGATTTATTAGAGGTCATAAAGCAATTCGAAAGAGGTATAGATATATGAAGAGAGGTCTCCCCTCTTCCCCCCTCAACAGTTTCAGTTTGCGATTTTTCATCCAAGCGCGTGGGAAGAGGCGCCGATAATTCATTATTAATTGGAGTAAATAATTCCCCTCGATGAAGCAAGCTATGATGCGATTTCGATTTGCATGTATTACAAACATATTACGACTTACAATTTGATGTAAAATGCTTACCAGAAAAACACCTTAAACATAGCCTATTACGTTTAACATCAGAAAATCTCTCACTAAAATTCATATCAATAAATGTGGTACATTTAACCCACTGACGGTTCTGCACGTAGAAAGTCGCATTTTAACTTGCAGTCTTCTCTGCATAGCAAAACCGGTTTTTCCATGTTAATGGATAGGGGAACTGAGTATAGCGGAGAAACATTCTCCCAATTTTGCCCATTTCCTTAACCGCCAGTGGGTTAAAACGTGGGTGCGGCAAATTACAAGCAACGCACTTTTTATCATTATTATTATTCGAATTAAGGAGAAATGATTTTGGTTTTGCTTCGCTTTGCTGTTTTGATTAATAGAACACATTTTTATCTATACTTTCTAATGTCTGGCTTCTTTTTTCAAGAAATGCCATTAAATTATCGAAACTTGGAATTTCAGCCGTATTTATAGAAAGTTCAAACTGCTTTCTCGATTCTCTATCAAGTTTGTCTAATATTATTGTTATTAACATAATATCCGATAAATCATTTCTTTCTAATCCTAAATTTTTTAAAGCTCTAATGTTTTTATTTATGACATCGATCAAACGTCTGAGATCTATAGATGATTCACGAATTATTTTTTCGAATTCTAAAATAGATTTAAGGTGAATGTTTACCATAATTCTTTTATTTTCAAATCTATTTTCTAATGCTTTAAACAACGATTCAAAGGTATCTTCTGGTGTTTCTAACAACTTAGTTTCATTTCTTAACGCGGCATGAAGATAATGCAATTTTTGTACATCAGACAATTCTTTATTATTTGTTACAATGTTATCAAATTCTACTTTAAACATATTTCATTCATCATATTTACCATTAAATGGTGGAAGTGGAATTTCAGGTAACTTAATTTTACAAACATTAGTTTTGTTTTCTGATGAATTACTAGCGTTTTCTGATGAATTACTAGCATTTTTAGCATCATCAATTAATAATTGATTAAAGCTTACCTCTAGCTCTTCGATGCGAGTATCCATTTCTATTAACGAATTTTCAATTTCCGTCATATCCTCGTCTTCCGGTACAGAAGTGTAATAATCCGATCTAAGTTCTTCTATAGTACTGGATATCTTTTCAAAGGCTTTTAACTTAGTTTCTAATTTTATTTTAGTCCAAACAACTGTATCATCAGTTATGGCAGTTTCTAGGCGAGTCAGTTGCGCTTTAAGCGAACCTCTTTTTCGATTTAATGCTACTAGTGTAGCCATTTTAAACTATTGTTTTGCTGATGCAACGAACGAAATAACTAAATTCCGGCTCAAGGGCCAAAATGTACTATCCATAAACTAGGTCGCTGGTTTTTATAAACAATTAACAATTTTATTATTATGAAACAATTCCAATTCCAAAATGATACATTGAACACACGAGAGGTTCGAATGCTTCGAAGGACGAAAAACAACTACTACATTTCACAATTTCTTCCAAACTAGAGGGCGTTGCTCACTACAACAGAAGAAGAGCTCAAACAATTTCTGTAAAATGGTATTTAAGGCAGGTGAAAAGTTTCTCTATTAACATTTTTATCAGGGAAAAAATGGAATTATTTTAATTGAACAATATTACTTGTTATGTGTTTTTTACTTCTTTCACTGTTTGTATTGACAATAATTGTTTATATTGACAACTTAATTGTTTGTATTGACAATTTAATTGTTTGTATTGACAATATATTTAATATAATATTATGAATTCATATTCAGGATCTTTAGGATACTAAGTTATTGTTACTCTTTCCCTGTTTTCACTATTGGATAATTTTAAGAAATGTATTCTGACATTCGGCCAATAGTGATAGTTTTAAATATAGTCAAAAAATTTCTTTAAGTTAATTAAACTGCTCTTATTAAAGATTTTTTTTACAGGTGCCAAGATAAGTGTATAGCAAATTTAAAATAGCTATAAAAAATAAAATTTATTTAAAGTGGGGACATAAAAAACTAAACAGTTTAATATTAATTTCGTTTAGAGATATATGGATTCAGCAAAATCGGAACTTAATTTAGTAAATTAAATTTTTTCCTAGTTTAATATAAGCTGATGATGCTCTTGTCCACTTATATCCATTTTACACATGAATGCTCATAGAAGGAAACCTATACCATATTCAGGTTCTTTCTAAATTGTATGATATTTCTCTTAATGTTCATAAATGCTTAGATTTATTGTTGAAAAGAGCCAGCTAGGATGCCTGGATTAGATCAAATGGTTGCATCTCTCTGTCGTGTGAATATGACCCTCCCTATGAATGGGCAGTGATTTGTGGGTAATGTTACTCACCTCCATGACATAGGTTGGCAGGTGCTCACCGGATAACGATAAATGAGCAACAATTAAAATGCAAAAAATATAGTAGTTCAGTGCCAGCTGCCAGCCATTAGAAAAAAGAAAAAAAAAATTATTGAACATTTTTACATACAGGAAGTCATAGAACAAGATAAAGCTTCCACCCTCTTATTAAGGATTTCAACATTAGCTTGCAAACAGGGGCATGCATAGGATCTCGGTGGCTTATTAACTGCATCTTCAAATTTCTTGCGTGGAAGTGATATAAATTACAAATAATTAAGTAAATTGTTATAAACTAAGGAATATGTAACATTAATAAACATCATTACACCTATAAAGAAATTATTAAATTGCAACTATAATTTTGATAATATTTAAAGCATGGACTGAAATTACCCTTGGTCTGAGACTATTTATCAATGGTCCCTTTAGACAGCATTACATGTAAAGTATGCTATTTTAGTTTTTCGAGTTTATCATATATGGTCTAAATTGTTACATTACACCTGTGTATTGTAATTTTTTGTTTAAATTAACTTTAACCTTTTTTTTTTTTTTTTTTTAAAAAGAAAATCTATTTGCAGTAATTAAATGCACCTGTAAAAATGTGTACAGACTAGTAATACAAACTGCTGACTAAATTTTTTATTTTCTACACCTGCATAAAAGTTAAAAAACACAAAATATCATGAATCGTACCAATTTTTAAGTAGCAAACTTTAATAGACTTATGGATTAAATAGATCTTTGGCAGTCCTGGACAATCACTTAATCCTCCTCATGCTCAAGCATGCCCCATGTAACAAGTATTATAGATTTGTGCTGAAAAAATAATGATTTAAATTGTATCAGCTTTGTGCATTGCTTTATGCCATATTTATTCATTAAAAAATTTTTGAATAATTTAGAAATAGAATAATTTAGAAGTTTTATAATAATGATATAAGGTTTTTTTTCTTCTTTGTTTCATAATTTGTATATTATATGGCTTTTTGTTTTTTGTCCTAGTTTATATTTTATAGTGTTCAGTCATAAATGGCTAGACTGGAAAATTTATCTGGTGTTCACTGACCACTAGAGGTAGATTTATTGGTAGCCACTTTTTTCTTTCTAGTGGGCATTTTTTTTATTTTATTAAAAGTACTTAAAAAATGATTTTGCTTCTAAATTGTTATAAAAAATATTTAATTTTCTTAGTTTAAAAAAATGTTACTAATATTAAAAGACATTATAAAAAAATTAATGTTATATATATTTTTATATTAAATTATGTTTTAAGGAAAAATAATATAATAAATGAAAGAATATTTAATGTTTAGGCTTGTTTTTCTCATAATCAATTTCAAACTTGTGTATCAGAATGAAATATAAACTAATTTTGAAAAATTAAGCATATTAAAAATAAAATATTAAGGTTAGAATCTCTGCAACTGTGTTCTCAGCTTTATTTATCTCTGCATTCTTTCATTGGTCATTCTTTCTTTCTTTATATCTTCTGCAATCTATTTGCCTTTCTTAATTTATAGTTGTTCAGATAAATTTTATCCTTCAATCATTGTCCATTTTTAAAAAAATTTCATTGATAAACTGTTTTTGGAAATATTACTTTAAGGGTTCATTTATTATTTTTGTCACTACCTTCCCGCTTTATAGTCAGCAAGGAAGGGTGCGCCGGAAATGAAACACTGCAAAGTTAACCATATCTGTAAAGATGTTGAAACATGCGGCCAATAAAAAGCGGCAGAAAAATCGTTAAAGAACAGCATATCAGACGATAATAAAAAAAATAAAATCCTTTCATTTGAATCGATTGAAAAAAAAAAGGTTAAGATTGAATTTTATTGAGATTAAGTTTAGCCTATTTTAAGATTTCTTATAGGAAATTCATTACCATACAACTTGCATGTAATTAAACATTACCATACAACAAGAATGTAATTAAAAAATAAACAGAAGTTATTGAAAGTGTTTTTATGGGCATTATGCAGTTGCATTTCCAGGAACTAAATAGTATGGGGTATCAAATGACAAAAAGAGGTGGTATCGAAAATTTTTTTGTGGCGCCTTTATTCCATTAAGTCGCCAAGCAACGAGTGGCAACAGCTAATCTTGCCCTTTCCAGAGTCAGTAGGTCCCGCAGTGGACTGATCGTTAAGACACGGTTCCCAGCAGATCACCGAAAGTCAAGCATCACTGGCTGC
Organism: Parasteatoda lunata; assembly: GCA_949128135.1. Lineage (NCBI taxonomy): Eukaryota > Metazoa > Arthropoda > Arachnida > Araneae > Theridiidae > Parasteatoda > Parasteatoda lunata. The sequence continues at coordinate 66,915,035 of OX421976.1, read as the reverse complement.
GGTCAGTGTGCGGGTGGGTCACCACTTGGATCAGTCTGCGTAGGGACCGAGGGTATGCGGTATTGGTCCTCGTTAAACTGTGCTACCGTAAAGTGCTCGACTTCGCGTGCAGGTCGTTGGGCTACCGAAGCAGGGGTGCCATCCCCTCTGCAGAGGATCAAAATTGTGATGGCATGTCTTCGGATCATCCTCAGGGATGTTTCCCAGGCCGTCGCCAATAGCCCATTGTGCAGCTCTAGTGCGACGTAAATGAACTACTACTACTACTACCAGAGTCAGTAGGTTTGTAAACTGTCTAACAGTGTGCTAGCATTTTTAAAAATTTGAATAACCATGTAGATAGTGACTGCGGAAGTGTCTCAAGAGGGGGGCAGTCCTCTCCTTCTCCCCTTTCTCTCTTTATATATATATAAATATATATATCAACTGAGTTTGAATTATCTGATCCTCACATAATAGCAATCAAGAATTCTAACTTCTAATTTTAACTTCTTGATTTGAATTGTTTTAATAATAGAAATTACTCGCCAGTAATTTATTTATCTCTCATTTAACGGTATACTTTTTATTCTGTTTGCTGTGACATTTGAAATGAGGAATTTTCCCCATCGATCAGTAATGTCTATGTATATTTACTTTGGGGGGGGGGGGAAATCTGTTGGGGATGCTTTGGTAATAGTTTTCACTTAGGAAATGCTAAAGCTCACTTGAAATTGAGGCTTTTTTTTTTTCAGAATTCAGACAAAAAAAATTATTGTAAATTTAATTAGGTAAATATTGAGTGAAAAATGTTAGTTTTAGAAGGAACTGTTTCTCTTCATTTATCAAATATGAGGGGGCTGAAACCCCCACCCCTACTTCTCCGGTTCAACAGTCCTTCCATTTAAAGATAATAATTGTCTCATATCAAAAGCAATTTTAGGAATATTAAAAAATCGCGATGCGTATGCGATTTTTTAAAAATTACTTGACTACAAATCGTAGTGAAGGATTTTTAATTCACGTAAATACGAATCGCCTTTAGTGATATTTAAGTCGTTAAAATATAATTGAGATGCAAGTTTTTCTAAATCACATGAATACGAATCACAATGTGAAATTATTAAATGGCATGAATAAGGATCGCGATTCGCGTTTTTTAAATCATGTGAAAACAAATCGCGATTTTAATCATTAATCTGGGGTGCTCTATGAAAATTTCAGTTTGCGCCAATTGCGATGCATCATGATTCGTATAGTTTGTCTAAAGTAAGAACTTCCCAGCCATTCATCTAGACCCGCGGCGCTGTCTATGGTAACGAGGTATAACTATTTCAAGTAGGAGTGTGGGATCATTGTTTAGGACAGGGTTTAGCTTGGGTCGAAGATAGAAAGGGAATCTTTTTCTTCCGTCTACTGTGTTAGCCCTAAGGTGAAGAGAAGCTACCCTTCCTGAAATGCGCTATTCTTGTTTCCATAGCAGCAGATGGTCTCAAACTTTGTGGCAGGGGGGATTTCTTACAGTAGACAAACTATAGTAATGTATAGTAAATTTGAAAATCGTGTGAAGTAATGAATTGAGTCAAAAGTCAATGTGATGTTAATAGCAGTTGGGGTTATGTTAATTGCATTTATCATGCGAGTTGGGATGCAGGATTCGTAATTCCTGGAGAATGAAAGCTATTTTAAAATTTAATTTTGCCTAATAGTATCTAAAATTGTATAAAATTAAGCAAAAACGATAAAAATAAATAAATATTTTTTTGCTGAAATAAATTTAGGATACTGCTTAAAACATAATAAATAAAATAATTTTGCTAGAAATCCCCTCTTCCCTTGGAGTTTTCTTCGGGTTCATACGTGTAATAGCAAATTTTAATTCTTCCACAGAAAAATTTAAGTCATCTTAAGTGTTTAGGGGGATATTTATTAATATCAATGTTCTTAAATCCGCATGGTAAGAGTTGACCAGATTGGTATTATCCCTGCTGAACAATTTGGTTTGCAAGAAAATTTAAAGTATTATCGAAGTCCGAGGTGTATTTACCAGTTGTAGTTTGTATTGTTGTTAATGTCGTTTAATTTTTACGCTTGCCAGAAACAATCTTATACAAAATAGTTTAAGGCTGTGAATAAATATCTGTGCAACAATTCCTCCAATACTGTATATTCGAAGCCCTATGTTTCCTACTAAAAAGCAGTTGAAATAATTAATTTTCCTAAAATCTCTTTAAGTCGTAATGTTAGTTGTTCTTTGATATAATCTTCTTTTTGAATTAACTAGCTTTCTGTTTTCAGTTAGTTCATTATTCCACCATGAAACTGTTCTTGGTCTGTTTTGATTATACTTCAGTTTTATTACTCGTATTGATTGGTTGCAGGCGTTCTTGATACTGTGGATATATTTAGAAACAAAATTGTTCAAGTCGCGTACTTCTCTAACTACATTAACTAACTCTCTATCGAGATATACACATCAGTTGTGATTCAATCTTGGGCTAAAATATCGCAAAGGTTTATTAAACTCCCATTGCAAAGCTTCATAAAAAATGGATCAATTTACTTTTTCAAAGTTAAATTTAAGCTTTGATTAGGCAGTGCGATAAGGTAAATTGTGCTGATAATCTTTTGGTTAGTACAAATTTTCTCGTCCATGATAGACCAAGAATGAATGTACTGTAGTAATGACTTCGAAACAATTATCAAATCAATAAAACTCTGCCCATTTGGTGAGTAAAAAGATGGAGTACACATATTGTCAATTAGCAATCCAAAGACATTGAGAATCCCAATAGATAAAGAAGAATCCAAAATCCGACCACGAGTGTTTGTATGTGAATCAAACCATGAAAGAGATTTAGAATGAAATAGTAAATGTTTAAAAGCACAAAAAATTCGATCATAGTGTATTAGTTCTCAGCGTGCTCTCTCAAACATCTTGTGCCTCCCCCCTGCAAGGTTTTTATTTACGCCACTGGGTGAAGGGATATCCGGGAGGATGATGCAGAGACATGCTATCACAATTTGATCTTCTGCGCGGGAAAACGAGCACTTTGCAGTGAAACAGATTAACGAGGAGCAATTCCGCATTTCTTGTCTCCCTTTGCAAGTATTACCCGCTTACTGAGAGCAAGCCAGTAATGTTTGACTTTGTGTTGTGTATTGAAGAGAATAAACGATTCTTAGAAGGTGCGATTTTTTTCGCTTGAGGAAGAATTTAATGCGAATGAGGTAGGTGGATACTCTATTTACGTCACACTAGAGTTTCATAATGGGCTGTTGTCGACGGTCCATGAAATATCCCTGAGGATGATCCAAAGACATGCCATCGCAATTTTGATCCCCTGCAGAGAGGATAGCTCCTCTGATTTGGCAGCCCAATGGCCTGTGCTCGAAGTCGAGCACTTAACGTTAGAACAGTTTAATGAGAGCCGATATTTCGCACCTTTTGTCCCTACGTAGGTGGATCAAAATGGTCACCCACCCGCTTACAGACAGCAGCCAGTTCGGTGCTCTACTGTGAACCGTGTCTTTCCGATCAGACCTCTGCGGGACAAATGCGAATTAAAACTGGATTGTTAGAAAATATTTTACTGCGAAAAACTTTCTTATCGGGTTTCCGCTCGTAAGTGATTTTACGCATATGAAAAAATTACAAGTGAAAATTACACATATTTTTAACATGGAATCAAAACTATGGATGGTGTTTTCATTGGAATGTAAACAATAACAATCTCGAGCTGCATGCCTGCTCCAGTTCCGGTTAGAAAGTTTGCTGCTGCTTACTACATGTTATTCTGCGAGGCGATATTTTCAAACGGATAATTTTGTTACCAATAAAAGAAATAAATTAGATAATTTCTGAGCTCAAATCTGCCGTATTTCATAAGATATTAATGTTATTATGTAATCCTAGTGAGTTTGAAGTGAAAATTTATTTTAGTTATTTAGAGATATATTGTTAAAAAAGGTGACATGGTTACTAGATTTTGAATAACTCGCTTTTTTGGCAGTCTTGATTTGGCCTGTTTCCATTTGTTTATTACTGTTTGTTCGTGTTGCAAGCTATGCACCATCTTATGTTAGTGTTAGCATATTGTTCGAGGAGCAAGATTAATTTATACATTATAATTCAGATTTAAATTTGGAAGTTGGCATATATTATTGACACGTTGTGAGTCAAATGGCTTTGAAATAAGCCGGAAACAGTAACCCGGAAGCATAAGCGGCACCAAGCTTTCAGCGCTCCCTAGTGTAGAAAACACCATCCATTCCTAGTTGGCGTGTTTTAGCGATTCTCGAATGAAATTCATACTGTGCAAGCTATATGCAGTTTCTAAAAATAAACAATGCTTTGAAACTGATCTTCATAATCGCCAACGTCAAAGCTCGAGTTACGTTTAATTGATTATAATATTTATTTTTGTTAAAGAATTAAAGAGAAGATTTTTTTAAACCGGTTGGATTCTTAATAGTTTTGTTTGAATTTTAAATAGTTTTAAAGTTTATTCTGAGTTTTCATCTTTTGTTGAATCTGATGACTTTTTTGTGTTCTATATTTTAAATTGAGTTATTGTCACGTACGAATAAATAATAATGAATACCCTTGTCAGTCAACAAGTAAGGATCTTTTTTTTAAAAAAAAGCATTACAATGGTATAGTACTCTGTATAAGTAATGATAAAATTTTGAAGCAGACTGATCAGTAATGAACATTTCCTACTAATTATCTTATTTTAATATGTTTGTTTCAGCTATTTTTTTAAAAAATGATATTAAAATAAACATTGATTGATATGAATTCATAATATTTTTGAAGAATTGCTTAGTAAAAAAAAATTGTCCAGGTAAATTATCATTGTATACATTAGGAGGGAAGTACTTAATATTACATGTAAAATGTGGCAGATGCTCTTGCAAAGTTTATTAATATGTTTGCTTCCACAATTAATTTATTATACATATATTAAATAAATCTAAAAAACATTGAATTCTGGATGTTTTTAAAAGAGAATAGAAAAATATCTTGAACAATACAGAATACTATTCTTTGAAGTAAACTAAAATTTCAGTATTGTAAAGTTATGGGATTTTAAAATTGTGTTCAAAAGTAAAGTTTCCAAACAAGAAGGAAATTTGTTAAAAATATGTAACTAATTGTTTCAAAGTCATTGCTTAAGTTTGAATCACCATGAAACTAATTGTTGGTTTCAAAGTTTGGTTATCTGTTAGTTGGTGTTTCTTGCAGAAATGATATACATCTTCTTGAATAATTATGAAATTAAGATACAAAATTTTGATTATAGAAAATAGCATTTTTTGTTGCTTTCAAATTGATTGGTCTAAAAATATATTATACATTTTCCTGTTGCAGTATTTTTTTTCCTTACCTGTTTTAAATTATTGTAGCTAAATAAGTTGAACATTAATTACTTTATGTTTAGAGACTAATGAATGCCCCTCAGTTGGCTAATTTGACTCAAACAGATCAAGATAAAGTATATCAGTGGATTAGTGAGCTTGCTAGACCAGAAACTAGAGAAAATGCTCTTCTAGAACTCAGGTGTGTATTTTTGTTTGTGTGTGCATTTGTCAGGTGTGTATTTGTGATTATATTACATATTTATTGTTTTTAAAGGGTTTATTTTAAAATTTTTGATATGGTAATATCTATTCTTTTTCAATTCTAACTTTAAAGGGGATCTGTTATATAAGACTTGATGTAACAAAAATATGAAACTTTAAAACGTTTTTATTACTGATTTAAAAATTAAATTTTATTGATTTGAATATTGAATTTTATTGATTTGAATATTGAATTTTATTGATTTGAAGCAGCATTTATCAAGATATAAATTTTTTAAATACTATATAAAAATTTTCATATTAATACATCAATAAACCTTTTGTTTAATCCATTTTCCAATCTATTTTTTATAATCTATATCAGGGCGTAAAATTAATTGTGGTCCATTTGACCAGAACCACTAAAATTTGACTGGAGTAATATAATTATTAGCAGTCTCTCAGCCTAGCAATTGATGTGAAAGCATGCTATGTTTTGCTGTTATGATTTCTTCTTTCATACTGGTATAGTTTGTATACGGTAAGAACTCCCTTCCACAAAGTCTGAGGCCGTTTGCTGCTATGGAAGCAAGATTGGTGCATTTCAGGAAATATAGGTTCTCTTCATTCTAGGGCTAACAACATCGACTGAAGAAAAAAATTCCCTTTCTCTCGCTGACCCAAGCCAAAACTTGTCCTAAATAGTTACTCCACACCCTACCCAGTAGTTAAATCTTGTTACCATACTCACTGCCACTGGTCTAGATGAATGGCTAGGTCAGTTCTTACTTTAGACAACTATATGTGTATTTTTCACAAAATAATGTATTTCAATATATTTGTGAAGAGTATATTTACTTTGCATAATTATTTTTCATTAAAATTCTCTTTAACTATTTCTATTTAAGATATCTGAGATACATAAATATTAAACAGAGTAGTGAAAATGTGTAAAGACTAGAATTCTTTTAGTTTTTGGTTCTATAGACCAGCGACAACATTTTCTTACTTTATCCCCTGTATATAATTTTTTTTTCTTTGTTTTTAATGTAAGTTGAGCAATGTAAATGAACTATGTGACTAAAAATCAGGGTTGGCTTTTTGCCGGCAGAAGCTGGTTTTTGCCATGCCAGTGGCAGAAACTGGTTACAACCGGTAAAAACCGGCAGAAACTAAAAAATCGTCTATATTAGTTCTAGTAATTGCTTAATGACATTTTGTTTAAGTAAACTGAAAAATGTAAGAAGGAGAACTGTTCAATTGCAGATGCTTGTGATATTTGGATTAATCTGACAAAAGAAGAGAATCTTATGGCTGTTTATGAAAAAGAAGTGACATACAGATTTAAACAGGCAGTTACTGATTATCATTTGTTAGCTTACATGCTGCATCCAAAGTATTTGGGATTGAAATTATCATGCGCTCAAGAAGAAAGTGCCAGAATTTTACTCGCCAATATTAACCCAGATTTTGTACCTTATGTCATAGCTTTGTAAAACAAATCAGCCCCATTTCCTGAAACTTATTTTTCTGGTCAAGTTTTGACAACTACCCCAGCTGCTACATGGTGGTCCAGTTTTAAAAAATATGCAATCGATGAAAGTTTCACAAATCTTGCTTGTACCTTGAGGCCAATGCCTGCTAGTTCTGCTGGACTTGAGAGAATCTTCTCAAATTTCTCCTTCGTGCATAGCAAATTGAGAAATTGTTTAGGTTTTGAAACTGCATCAAAACTTGTCTTTTTTTATAGATTACTGCAGAGTGCAAACAATGTAATATTTGATTTTAAATGGTGATAATTTTGTAAATATATTGTACTTTGTTTAACATTTAATTGCTTTTTCTATGAATTATCCATTGTATGTCAATCTCAGTTCTTACTTTTATGTCATTTTCTGAATTTCTGCCAATTTCTGCCACAAATGTGGCAGAAAAGGGTTTCTGCCATGCTAGTTTTAACCGGTTTCTAACAGTGGTTTTAACCACCTCGCCAGAAACTTGCCAACCTTGCTAAAAATTGCCTGCTTTTCTTATGAAAATGCTCTTTTTGAATTGCAGTGAAATAAATTCTCCTGGCAAAAGTGAGTGTTCGATAGAGTGTGTCCAAATAAAAATAATTTTTTTAAGATTTTGAACAATCTTGTGAGGAAAAGTTGCCTATTGTGATAAGTATAAAAACAGCATAAAATTTGTTAATATCTACCGTTCGCACATCAAGCTTAAAATAAAAAAAATGCCTCTTTTAAAAAATTAACCAAAACATTTGAAATGAACACTCTTAATTTTTTATGCTTGTTTGATGGTTTTTGTAACTGAAATAAATTATATTTTGATCAATAATTTAAATTTTTTTCTCTCGTGCAATCTTTTAGAAACAACACAAATTAATCAATTTTTAGTCATTCTCAATGTGAAACTTTCCGCTCATTTTTTGAAACCAAACTGAGAATTCGGTGCATAAAAGTGATTGCACAACAAGTTCCCCCAACCCACACCCTTCCTAGCCAATCATCCAATTATTCTGTGTGTCATTAACCCTTTCGCGACGCGAAGCTCGAACGCGCGCTTCTCGCTGAGGCTGGCAGTCTCTCTCGCGTGTGTCTCTCCAGGGCTGGAGGGTTTTTTGCTGTTAAGTCTAATTCCATGAAATTACCGAAATATCAACGCGTTGTTTAATATTGTTCTGTAGAGTATTTAAATGATATATGCTTTATATATATTTCTATAAATACTTTATTTACTTAAGTTATTTCTTGTTTAAATATATATTTTACACATTTTATTTTCATTATGTATTTATCATTTAATAACATTTCACGTTACATATCTGAAAACTAAATATATGACTTTTTTTTTAGTCATATATGACTATATCACTAAAGTTCTTTTTTCGTATGAAAAATTTTAAAACAGGGATCTACAAGATCTAACTATCCACTAAAAACTAAATCGAAAGTAGTGAAAAAAAACCTCACCTGCTTATTGTAAACAAATACCATGTGCGAATTTAAAGAGCCGTCATAAAACATTCCTCCCCCCTCCATTCCTTTCCCCTAAAAACCATGTGAATGTACTCTCATCTTGAGTAGGAGGTCAAATCTACATGTATCTGAAACCATATGGACATACAATGCCATCTTATGAAGGTAATTTTATTTTTTAAAACGTTCCGAAACGCTGGCATAAATGAGTGAGAGCCGGGGGTGAACGAGAAAACACTCTGGCACGCGGGTGTGTCGGCCGGGAAGTGAGCGTGATTCTTGCTGGCTAGTATATGTGACAGTCGGCGTGAAAGGGTTAATATATTTACAACTATTAACTAAGATTTTCAATAGGACAGAATTTTTTTGGCTTACTGTATTGTTAAGGTCCCTTTTCTGTATCCACTATTCATATAATGTTTAAATTTTTGGGAAAATGAGGCAAAACTGATCTTGACTTTTAGTGTTGCTTGGATATATCAGTTTTTAGCTTCATATCCATAGATTTTAATCCAATTCTTCGTCACAAATTTGATACACTTTTTCACAGCATGCAAGTGACAAGAAAACTATGATATTTCACATTGTATCGAAATTGATGAGTGATTTAAAATAATTTTCACTTAAGTCTAACAGCATTGGCGTAGGATAAACTACTTAAGAATTCAACGCATAACCTGTCAATTAAGAATATCTGGTGAACATATTAAGTGCAATTATCTTGCGACATATCCAGAAAACTTTGCAAATCATGATCCTGTTCAATTATTCCAATTCAGATGGTTAACTGTTGTCAACCTTGGGTTGTTTATAAGAAGCTTCTTAAAAGCTAAATAAACCTTCCCAAAGAAAAAGTCTGTTAAAATTTTTGAACTACTAAAAAATAAACTTCAATCTTCAGATTACTTTTAAATCATTAATTGAAATTCTTATGTGGCATATTCTCTTCCAATGTTGCAAGACATTTGAATAGATGATATTCAATTACTCATCAATTCTGACACTACATGCATTAGAGAAATACCAAAATTTCCCTGTCACCTCAAGGCTGAGGAAAGGTGTATCAAATTTGTAACAGAGGCTTCAAATAAAGTATGTGAATATGAAGTTGAAGATGGATATTTGAACAAAACGTAAGTCTCGTTCAGTTATGTCTCACTTATCCAGAAATCAGACTATAAATAAATGTGTTGTGTGTGTGTATATATATATATATATAATACTAAAAGAGTACAATTAATATCTAAACAAAATGAACAAAACTTCTTTTAAAAAAATGCGCTAAAAAGCAGCAGAATTTTCAAAAAAAGAGAGAATAAAAATAGAAATAAATGTAGAAAAGGAAAAAACAAAATTAAAAATATGACCACTGAAGCCGACGTCTTCAGGGGGTACCGGCCCCAGTGGCCAAAAAAAAAAACCTTTTCTATTGAGGAAGAAGGCAAAAGCCTAAAAACCTTCCTCAGTACCCCGAAGGTTTTGTTTAAAAGTCCAAGAGAAAAAAACAAGCAAGACATAAAACTAATACAAAAAAGAAACTCATACAACTCATCAAAAACTCAAATTATTCAGAAAATAAAAATCAACAGAAAATAAAAACTCACATAAACAAGGTCAGGCAGCGAACTCTAAAGCAAACCAAATGAAAAGGAATCACTTAAACCAAAAGAAAAACAACGCCCTCTTTTAAAATGCGCAGATTGAGAAAAAGATAGGTAGAAGTTGTCAAAGAAAATTTACGTCACATATTAATGGAATGCTTAACTGGGGCTGCTCAGTTAAGTCTTGAATTGCACCCTGTTAAAAGAAATAAAAAAACTAATATTCTTCAATCATTTTCTTAATTAACAAATTAACATTACAAAAATTATAAGGAAAATCATTATTACTCAAATTATTCAAAAAATTATTCACAGCCTCTTGAAAACTTTCAACATTATTGCAAATATTTTTAATCCTAACCAATTGTGAAAAAACTAAATTTTTAAAAATTTTATTACACAAATTAGTATAAAAGTTGCAGAAAAAAATAACTTTAAATTTAAAAGCCTTTCTTTTATCAAAAACACCAATTTTAATAATTTTGTCCACAATAACAATTTTAAAATCTAAATACTCAACATTAAAACAATCCTCATTAGTTTTCTTCAAAACCAAATCTCTAGGATAAATATTATAAATAAAATTATAATTATCACTATTAAACAAAATCAGGTCATCAATATATCTAAAAGCTTTAAAATCATTATTTTCAAGAAATTTAGCTTCAAAAACATGCAAAAAAATATTAGCAAAAGCACCAGAAAAAGAATTACCTTGTGGAATTCCAATAATTTGTTTATAAAAATCTAAACCATTAAAAAGAACATTCTCAAAAAGATTAAACCTACACAAATCCAACCAATTAGACTTATCAATTTTCTCATTAAATAAATATTTATCAAAAATGCCATTACAGATATCAATAATCTTTTCGTGTGGTATACTTGTATACAAATTTTCAAAATCAAAAGTATTAATGTTGGATATTTCATTATTATTAATATAATCCAAAACATCAACATTACTATCAATAACAATATTTTTTTCTTTTTTAATTTTAAGCAAAATAATTTTTAGAAAACTAAAAAACTTTTTACTAACATCAGAATTGTAACAATTAGTACCACACGCTATAAACCTAAATTTAACAAGATTTTTATGAAATTTAACAATAGGAAATAAATATGGAAATTTGATCCTATTTAACCTAAATTTTAATTTTTTACTAAACGCAATAATTCTTTTTTCAACAACCTTCCTATCTACTTTTAATTTTAAATAAGTATTATTTGCGTTATATTCTCCAATAATCAAATTTTTAAAAAAATATATTTACACATAATACAAAAATTATTTGAAGCTTTATCCACAACCGTAACAATAAATTTATCCCTAAGATCTTAGGGAACATGATTTTTTTCAAGTTTTTATTAATCTTTAAGTAAGAAGTGCTAACAAAAGATATTACCTGAATTAAAAATTATGTTTTTATTCTTATTACGATACTTTTCAATTAGTCTATTGCAAGTAAATTAAACTGTTTTGTAAAAGTTTTTTTGGCATAATTTTTTTAATGCACATTTTCAAGAAATTAATAAAAAGAGAAGTAGTTGAATGTACTTAAGCTAGGCTAATTGAAATGTACCCTTCTTTCAATAGACACTGATAAACAATAGGCAAATTTCCGCACTAGTAAGTTCAGAAGGTAACAAATTATTTTTTCAGCCTGAATTAAATAACTGCGCCAAATATTTATATTATAAAGATTTTTAATTAAAACAAGATTGAGTTATCAGTGTCTGACTTCATTACAATACCATTAATAATTTTTTCATATTTTATTAAATTTTAATGAAATAATTTTTTTGTAGCAAAAAGAGAGAAGCTGTTCCTGAATTAGCTCCTATGTTATGGCATTCTTTTGGTACAATTACTGCTCTGTTACAAGAGATTATAAACATCTACCCAGCTATAAACCCTCCTTCTTTAACAGTAAGTAATTTTGCCATGCAACAATTTTTGTTTTATTGATAAGTGCAGTTGAAGTTAACCATATCTTAATGGGATATATATTATCTTTTTAACATAAATAAGCATGATAAATTTTGGTTTCCAGTAAGTTATTTGTACAAATTAGGCTGATCTGTTGTCAAGTGTTACTGCTAAAAATGAAATAAAAACTAGATTTGGCCATTATATTTGTTTATGTTTAGATTTTATCTACGTGTTTGAACACGTAAATAGTCACTTCAGCAGTCAAATTTTTCCCAAAGTACATCTTTTCGCCATAGTTATGCACATACAACTGAGAGACACAATATTTTATGCTCGGTTTTTTTTGTTAAAACAGTTTTCCCTCTATTCAATTGAAATTTTTTTTATTTTGTCTTATGGTGTGATTTATAATTTTCATTTGCTCTATTTATTATTATAACTATTTTTTTAAAAAAATAACCTAAAATTACACTTTATGTATCTCAGCTGAAATTGCTTGTTTCCATTTGTAATAAATACGTAAAATTAACCATGGATATAAACCTTATTTCTTGATTGCAATGTATTAAAGTCAAAATTACCTAGTGATTGTACTTGTTTAGTCTTGCTCGTCTTTTTCTTATAGTCAATTCAACCACGTCTACTACATGATTTGACTGTATATCTGTATTTCTATGTTTTGTATATCTGTATGGTACTTATAATAGTATAGAACTATTCTCTTATAAATATATTATTTTCAATTTCACAAAATTAATTAATTTCAAGCAGTAGCCAAAAGATAAATTTGTATTGGAATTTTTTAGATGCCTTTACTTATGTATGTATTTTTGTTATAAAATTATGGTTGTTAATCAAACTTAATTAATAATAACTGTACTTGAGTTATTTTTTTAATTTAATATATTTTTAGAATGTTTGTTTTACTTTATATATTCTCTTAAATTTCAATTTTTTTTTGACATTTTGGTAAAACTGTGTTTAAGGGAATGATACTACTGTAAAGTACAATGTAGCTTGATTGTAAGAATAATGATAATCTGTATAATAAACTATTATAGTATACAAACCCTTTTTTTTAGCACAAACTATGCATATGGAAATACACAATTAACGAAAGAGGGTATCTAAATATAAATATTTTATGATAGGAACAATTGTTTGAAAAGTGTAATTAACTTTGGAATTTTGTTATAAATCAGGTGCTGCTAATATTTTTGGGGAAGAGCGCCATTTTTTGAAAGAAAAAAAAAAAAAATGAGTGCTTCTTCCAACTTTTTTAATGTGCTAAAAAATGTAAACAGGTTCAAAGCTATATATAGGCTGATTATGAAATTTAATGCAATTTTTTTTTATGTTATTCCAAATCATGGAGATGAAAAGAATTATATAATAACTAAATCAAATTGAAAACTTTGTTTTTAAAAAGAACCATTTTTTAAAGATCAGTTCAGGGGTAGCAAGTTTCATTCACCGAGGAAAAAACTGACCTGAAAGAAATAGGTTTCTTTCAACCCAAATGGAAGAAATTGAAAAAACTCTTTTTCAAAAAGAAATATCTAATATAAAAACAATTTAATAAACAGTTTATAAATACAATCTACTTTGAATAATAGTAATAATATCCATACTATTTAATATGTCATTTTTTTTGTGACTGAAAACTAAAACGCTAAGATTGAAAAGAAAAATTTCTTTAAAAATTAAAATAACAGTAGTGAACTCTCACTGCATTGAATTTAGATTGTTTAAATTGAAGCTGTTCTTATAAGTACTTATTGCTAAGCAATTGTTTTGGTCATTTTTAGTTTCTTCCATTTTAACAGGTTTCTTCCTTTCTTCTGGACGAAATGCCAACTCTGGTTCAGTCAGTTGAATTAAAACTGAATGTATAAAATAAAACTGAATAACTTGAAACATTTTATTCTAATTAACTAATAACAGACTTGCTACAATAGTTTTGGAAAGAAAGCTGAACTTTGCACAGTAACATAAACTACAAATTAACAAATTTCCTGTTAAAAAGTGAAACCATAAAAATTACAAATTAAAAGAAATATATTAAATAAAATTTATATAACATTTATTTTTTTTAAATATTGATAGTCTTCAAGATATGACTGTTATTTATCTTAAAATATTTTTTTTTATGAACTCTCAATTGGAATAATTTTTTACTGTTTATAAAATTGTAATTTGATTAACCTTTTTTAAAACAGAATAGAGTTTAAAAGTAAAAGTGTTTTAGTAATTTCAAATGAAAGTAAATATTTAGAACAAACTATTTTGTGAACAACCCGTCAGTCTTATTCTGTGATTAATAAATTGCTTATTTAATAAAAATCATTTTCAATGAACTATACAAGTTAAAATGTTTGGAACAACTAATCTTCATGTTACAAGACTATTTCATGTTCTAAAACGGGTAATTAAGTATATGATCTCGATTTTCCATTTTGAAATTTCTTTATTGCAAAATTTATTTAATGGATTTTTTTAAAAAACTTTATAATGTCATTCAATCAAGAATTCTGAAAGACTAGAATACTTAAGATAGTTCTTTGATCACTTTTGTTGTTGTGTTAATGCCACTTGCCACGCGAACGAGCCTGCTTGGGTGGAACCGAGCAGATTTAAGGCAGAGAGTGTGTTTCTTGTTATTTCAGTGGCGCCATGCTATGGCCAAGAATCCGACTTCAGCCACACACATACTTCGCACCCGTTTATAGGGCGGACCCATTCATTCATCCACAGATCGTAATTTTGACCTGAATCAGAGAATGATCGATCTGCCATCCAGTATCCCTAGAGGTATTGATTTGTTATGGGAACATGGAGGACTTTTGCGACTCAACAGATTTAACGTGTATCAGTCCCTTTACTACACAGGGAGTCTTCGGTTGGGGGGTGTTCAAACCCACAAACTCTCGGACGTGAGCCCAGCGCCCTACCGACCAGGCTATCCCGGCCAAAAGGTATGCCAACGGCGCACGGTGTTCCCGGGTGGTCTCCCTCCCAAGTACTGACTGCGCCCGATGATGCTTGCCTTCGGTGATCGGATGAGAACCGGTATTTTCATCATGGTTGATGAAAATACCGGTTATCAATTTGTGATGATCTCTTAGTTTGACTTATAAAATTTTTGCAATTTTAGAATTGTCAATTATATTATGATGTAAATCTGGTGAAAAAAGTGAAATCCACTTTCTTGAAAAGCTGTGTCTATTTTTTTACAACATATTTTGAGCTATGTCTAAAATAAAAAGTTCATCAAGGATATATAACTGATTCAGTCCATGGAGAGTTGCTGGTTATAAGTAGGTGATCCTATTAACCAGTGAGTCTATTAACTGGTGGACACTAAATATTAAAAATGACTAAAATTAGGACTCTCTTTCTAAATGTATGTTTTTATAATTACTTCAATAATTTTCCTAAAAGCAGAGATGATTGTGCCCCCGAAAAAATCCGGATTTCCAAATTTTTCACTAATTGCAATCTGGAAGTTTCCAGAAATCCAAGGTTCAGAAGTTTCAAGAAATCATTGGCCACATTTATGTATAAAAATTTATGTATAAAAATTCTTGTATATTTTATTTAAAAATATTAGAACTAGAATTTCATGTTTTGAAAATATCAATGATTTAAATTTATAAAGACATAAATTTTTTGAAATGCTTCATGAATGATTTTATTCCAAAAATTTTCAGGATTTATGAGTTGAGCTCACCATCACCCCTGTAGAAGTACATTCTAAGAATGATTTAGACTTACAATGTAAAATTTAAGTCCCCCATGAAAATCAAAGCACAGGAGCTAGCTTAACTGTAGACTTAGTTTTTCATTTTGTTCAAAAATTGTATACTCAAGATTAGCAATAAAATTTCACGGACATATTTTTTATTTTATAATGGTAATAAAAATATTAAAATTGAAAACGAAATAATATTGAAAGAAGAAAAACTTAACTTTTAAAATTTGAATTTTATTGTATATAATTATTATACATAAGTTTTTTTTGTTATTTTAGGCTCATCAATCTAACAGAGTCTGTAATGCTTTAGCTCTTTTGCAATGTGTTGCCTCTCATCCAGAAACACGATCAGCTTTCTTACAAGGTAATTCTTGTGTCACTATCTTCAAATTGGATATTTTTAATGCATATATCCTGTTACTGCTATCCTTCTGCTTTTTGTTCCCATCTATTAAATATTTATTCTTTTAACTATTTTTACATTGCATATGTTTAAATGTATGATGCAACTTATGTTATATGGATTGTGGAAAGTCCCTCGTTAAACCAGGCTGCTCGCTAGACTAGTATTGGCTAAAATTATGTATAAAAGTGAACAAGAAAATTAATACTTTTAATTATAATTTACAAGAATGAACTAGGAAATAACTTCTATTATAAAATGATTTATATAAACTTATTTCATTCTGCCACTCATTTAGCGCAAAGTTACGGTGTCTATATTTTTTTAAACATAACATGAAATTTAAAAATGAATGAAACTTTTGATGAATTTAAAATAAATGAAAATGAAGGAAATTTTCATAAAGCTGCCAGTTTTAGGGTATAAAATAGATGCAATGACAAAAATGAAGAGATTCTGAACATAGAGAAACATTTGGGCATTCTATACAAATGCATGAGCTTCTGAAAGTAGAATCTATTCACTGGAATAAATAGCAATATCTTCTATGAAAGAGACCCTGATCACTTACTTGCAGTGAGATGGACATCTTGAGTAAATAAAAGGAGGTGACAGTAGAAATTGAATAACTGTTGACATCAAGTACTTTCCTATTTATGTGATGTTTCACCCCTTCTCATTAAACTAAAATTTTTGTGAAGAACTGTTCAGTTATATCTAACTTAAAATTGTGGACAATGAGCACGTGTTGGATGATACTGACAAGGATGATAAAGTTCCTCCAAATCACACAGCAGTATTAGAAGCTTTATACACTATTCGTGACTATTTACAAATTAATTCTGCTTCTGAAACTCCCTTATCCCATTTATATGAACTGGAAAAAACTATTTTTGAAATACGTCGGCAAAAACAAATACAAACATGTATTAATGATGATATTGTATGAAAAAAAATTGTCTTTAGGTATGTTAAATTTTTCCTTTGTATAATTATAGTGAATACCAAAACAGTATAAATATTAACATTTAATCTTTCGAAACATATTTATTCCTATTGTCACTGCAATTTACCATGAGTTTTAGAATTTTGAAGTTTTTCACTTATGCGTCTCTTTCACTTATGCGCTTTTTTCTGTTGGCCCCTTATACCGGTGCATAAGTGAGAGTTCACTGTAAATCATTTTTTACATATTGATAATTAATTATTTTCAAATTTTTTTCCAGCTAATACACCTCTTTACCTGTACCCATTTCTGCATACTGTTAGCAAAACAAGACCATTTGAGTACTTACGATTAACCAGCTTAGGAGTTATTGGAGCCTTAGTTAAAGTAGGTTTTAGACTCTGACACGCTTAAATATTTCTTTTTTTATTGTAATGTAGTTGTAGTTAACCTTTTTAAGGGCATAGACATACATATTGTTGGCAATAATTTAAATCGCTAAAATTATAATAATTTTGTCTCTTAAACTATGTAGCTTTTAATCAGACTTTAAAATTTTAAAATTGTATTAAATATAATGATAAAGAAGATTGATTAATTTTAAAGGTTCGTATGATAACCATTTTTCTTGTGGATTCTAGATCAAAATTGTTTTTTTTTTTAACTCTGTGAAGGGTTAAAGAACCTCCAATTGTAATTCTTTTGTTAAATACAATTAGAAACAAATGTTTCACTGTTGTGCTTTTTAGAGTTCATGGTCAATTGTGTAGCAAAAAATATATTTGGGACTTATATAAGTCTGTATGCATTTGAATATTTTTCTAACTTAAGCTATAAGCTTTAGATAAAAAAAAAAAAAAAAAAAAAATACAAAATTTAGGTTCAGTCAAAAAGGAAATGTAATTTTTTGAAAAATTGTGAGAATGTGCTATAAAGGGCTTTTGAAGTAAAGGTGCGTGATGACTCTAAATTCTTAAAATAATGTTTTGCTACTTATATTTAAAAGTCAGTTAATTATCCAAGAAACTGCTAAATTTTCATTTATTGAAGAAATCAGTAGAAACATAGTTCGGAGTTTGAATTAACAGCAGTTCATTGGTCTAGGACTACTAAAATCGGATTAGGAGTACCATGAAATATAATAATTAGTAGTTTCCCAAACCAGTAGCTAATCATCATCAAAAAAGTGTAAAGGCTGTTTTGCTCATTTTTTTTCACAATATCGTATATTTAATCATAGTTGCAAGTATTACAAATATTCTAATTTATAATCTAATTTTGAAAACTATTTGCTATTACTTTAAAACTATGAGATATTTCCTGGGAACTATGAGTTGATGTTTTTTTTATCACAGCCCCCTTTTTTTAAAAATTATTTTCTAGTTTTTTCAAAATATTTCTAGAAATATTTTGAAATACCCTTATCATCAAACATTTTTTATAGTTAACTTTTCAAAATTAATAAAAACTGATTAAAATCATCTTTAAATCCATGGATTGATAAAGATAGAGGTCAGGAACTGACAGTTTGTATTGTTCAATATGATTTGTTAGGGGGTAATTCACTAATTAGCTTTTGTAAAGTTATATCTTGTGTTAATTAAATTTATGTTTATTATATTTATATATTATATATATATTATATACTTTATTTATTATATATATTATGTGTTAATTATATTTATATTTATGGCTATATTGTGATTTGTGTCTCTCATAAGTTTAATCTTAAAATAATCTAGATATAACATAAATAAAAAACAAGTTTGTTAATCTTATTTCATTAAAATTTTAATTTAATTATTATTCATAGTTATTACATTTCATTTATAATATGTCTATATATGATACACTTTAGATTGATGACCGATCCAGACACACCATGACTTTGTGGACACAGTGTATTTTATTCTTATTGATAAATCAAGGATTATCTTTTTAAAAATATAATTTAGAAATATAAAAAAATTTCATAGAAAGCAATAATTATAAATAATAAGTCAATATTATTTCCTTATTATGTTCTGGAGAAAACAATTTATATACTACATATAAAAATTGTAAAATTATATTCCTTCTCAAGAAAACTTTCTATATTCACATTCAGTTGCATTTATGTAAAATGATTCTGTATATAGTAATTATTGTATAGTACATATTGTATATAGTAATTTTATTGTAATAAAAAACAAATTTTTTCTTAAATTTTATATATTAAGTATGGTATTTATTATTTGCATTCTAATTCACTTTTATAAAAAATTTTTATTTTAGACTGATGAACAAGAAGTTATTAATTTCCTCCTTAGTACTGAAATAATTCCACTTTGTCTGCGAATTATGGAGTCTGGTAGTGAATTATCGAAAACGGTATGTCTTTTTTTATTTCTACTCTAATATTTTATTTTAATCATGTAATTTTACATTTATTCCATTGTTTAAATATTATTAATGACTATGATGCTTAAGCATTGATTAGGTGTATTGAAAAACATTTTCAATACATCTAATAAAACATTTCAATCATCTGAAACATTTCATCAAGTTGCATCTGAATGCACTTTTGCCCTAGATAGCAGTAGCTCTTTATTCCTTCGTTAAATAAATTATTAGTAAAAAATCAACTTCTAGTTTTAAATCGTGCTGATTTTATATTTTCAAATTTCATTTCATACGTTTATATTCCTTTTGCATCTTTGCAAACTTTTTAAGACTTTTTCTTGGTTTCATTCACTCCACATATATATTTTTATATTATATTATATTTTTCTTGCATAGATAACATGACATGCTTTCTTTTTTCAGAAGTTTAAACCTGAATGGACAAACTAAGCTGCACTTGTTATAATTTGAAGAAAAATTTTTTTTGTTCCATTTCTTTCACGAAACAAAAGCAACTAACCTATATAAACTTGTAAAATGGTTGTTTTTAATTCAGATTAAATAATCTACGTAGTTATACAGTCCAAGTCTTTATGTTAAGCTGAACTGTGGCAGCTTATTTTTTAAATTCAGAAAATAAAAAGAGTCTATGGTGGGTATAAAAAAAAAAAGAGATGAAAGTGTGGTCAACTTCCGTTAATACAAAGGTATTCAGCGTGACATTATTTGTTCTGTCATTGACCTAATGCCAACAATTCTGTTTGATCATTATTTAGTTTTATATAAAGAGGGAAAGTTTTCATCATTTGGTAACTGATTGATTGACGGCAAAATAACGAGTTTCCATCATGTGAATGGATATTTGCTGAAGAAGTTAGGATATTTGAGGTTTAATTTTGTTAAATATAGGTAAAAAAATATCCTGATGAAAATTTTTTTTTTTTACTCTTCTGCAGTATTTAATAAGTAATGTTCTGAATTAAATTCTTTGATAGTTGGCACATCTGCATACAAACAAGTAAAAAAAAAATTTTTTTTTTCAGTTTAACTTGTTATCTTTAACCCCTTTGTGGCACCTGAAAATATAACTTCAGAGGTTTTAATTTTTGTGTAATATGTTTGGACCTATAAAGTTATATTACCCATCCTAATTAGTTTGAAATTTTTCCCCTCTATTTCAATGTCATATTATGATTTCCTTAAATTTTAAAAAAGAATTTTGTTCTTTAAAATTGTTTAAAAAGACATAATTAAATTTATTAATGCAAAAAATAGTTTAAAAAAATTACAATAAAAGTAAAAAAAAAAATTCTAATTAGGCTTATGATATATTTGACTTATCATTAATTTCCACCTTTACTTAAAACACCATTTAGCCACCATTAATTTTCTCAGGTGTTTCTCTAAATAATGGCAATATTGTGATTTTTATTTAGAAATATGTAGTTTATAAGAAAGTATTCTTCACGTTTTAGTCATGAAACAAAATCTACCAGATTCAATTAGTGAGATATTTATATGCTATAAAACTTTCTTAATGGTTACTTAGATTGGAATTGCTTAGCTTTCTTATGATTTTTCATTGTCGTTAGAAACTCCGACCCACGAGGATAACTTTAATTATATTTTCCCACAAGCTTTCATCTGTTTTGCAAAAGCATACAAACCAAAAAATTAATTTGAAGAGATTATTTAAGTGGCAAAATTGTATCAAATGCTGTCCAATATATTGGACACTTGGATTTAAGAGGTTATATGAGTAATGATGATTTTATGTTTTGTAATATAACTATATTTACACTAAAATGCTTATTGTATTTATAATTCATATTATTTTATGTAATGTAGTAGTAGTTCATTTACGTCGCACTAGAGCTGCACAATGGGCTATTGGCGACGGTCTGGGAAACATCCCTGAGGATGATCCGAAGACATGCCATCACAATTTTGATCCTCTGCAGAGGGGATGGCACCCCTGCTTCGGTAGCCCAACGACCTGCACGCGAAGTCGAGCACTTTACGGTAGCACAGTTTAACGAGGACCAATACCGCACACCCTCGGTCCCTACGCAGACTGATCCAAGTGGTGACCCACCCGCACACTGACCGCAGCCAGTGATGCTTGACTTCGGTGATCTGCTGGGAACCGTGTCTTAACGATCAGTCCACTGCGGGACTTATTTTATGTAATATAATGGCCAATGTTTTTGAGCATATTTGTTTATTTTCTGTTTAGGTGGCAACATTCATCTTACAAAAGATCTTATTAGATGAGACTGGCTTAAATTATATTTGTCAGACATATGAAAGGTTCTCTCATGTGGCCATGATTCTTGTAAGTTTATTTACCTATAACTAATATTTTTATACCCTATGCATCTGTAAGGGAAACATTTTTAGACTAAAGTCCAGTTTGCTATTAAAAGATAACATATTTAAAGAGTTTGGAGCAATATAGAGATAAGCCACACTTTTTTTTTCAAAAGAATCATTTTTACGTTAAAGAATTCATTAATATCATTTCCAAATAGATTCTTTATAAGCTTCAAGTATTCCTTTTAGATCTGATTACAACATCTTATTCTTTGGATGGGATGGAAAGCCTGATATTTTTCATCAAAAAATTTTCTAAAAAACTTGAAAAATCTATCCTTTTAGTGCTTCCGTCAACCATGAAGTTTTAATGCTGAAATTTGTTTCTTTAAATGGTCAAAATGTAAATAAATTTTCGCAGAGTTATTTAATACCTTTAAATTGTACTATGTAATTCTGATAATTCTGAGTAATTATACTGCAATTTGTTTGCTTTTTGATATTTGCTTACCTGAACTCACTTTTTCTATACTTTAAATTACTTAACTAAAGGAAAGAGAACTTGCCGTGAGGGATTTTTCTGTAGTATTGAGTCCTCTTAACAGTATTTATATTTTTTTTTAGCAATGTAAGTTTGAAAACTATATTGTAAAAAAAAAATTGTACTTAACTACAGTTTGTTTTAAAAACAAATATGTTACATTGTCTTAGAAAGGCAAAATTGTGCATAGATGATACTGATTTTGTGAACATGACAATGTATGGTCAATGGTAAGCAAATATTAAGAAAAGTGTTTTTTATTTTATTTTATAATCGTCTCTAAGTGTTGTTATTTAACTTTTTTTTAGTCATTTTATAACTAATTCTTAGCCAGTTGCATGCTACCAGTTGCAGTATGTAGCCAATGCATGCTGGTTTCTTGCTTTTATTTTCAATCAATATTTTTTTCTCTCCCTCAATTTGATCAATATAATTCAATTTAGTTGTTTTATTTAAATGAATGTTATGAAATGTTTTAGAATTGTTTCTTTTTGGAATAATAGGGTAAGATGGTGATCTCTTTATCTAAGGAACAATCTGCACGCCTCTTGAAGCATGTTATCAGGTGTTACTTACGTCTATCAGATAATCCAAGGTACAGTAGTTTTTCAAATGTTAAAAAATGCTTTGATAATAATGTGTAAAACAGTAATCTGGTTTCTTTTTTTTTTAAAAAAAACCTTTCAGAATGACCGCATATGGTCTTTTTTGTATGACACTGTGACTGTGAAGTACTTTTTTTGTATTGTCAATCAGAAAAGTGTTGTTTTGTTTAATTATTTATTAACTAATTTGTAGTTCTCAACAAATGTTTTAGTAGCCATAGTTTCAATAATATTTTGTTTTTAAATTCATAAGTTTAAATTTTAGTTAAAATTTAAATTAAAAGTTTTTTCTCCAAATTTCACATTGTCCTTGTATCTTAGGGAAAGTTAAAATTTGTAAAATGAAAGAGTTTTCAATTAGGATTTTCATTTTATTTTGAAATTTCCATTTGATATCACAATATTTAATATCAGTAATAAAATTTTACTGAAAAAATACAAAATATTATAAAATCTTTTAAATAAGTAACTTTTTTTTTGTTCAAATGATTTTTTTTTTATTTTCTTAAACTTTTTCAGCTTTTATTACTTGATCAAAAATAATTTTTTCTATTTTGTTCTGTGCTCAGTTTCTTCATTTTATTTTTCCTCTTTAAGTTTTCTTTTCATAAATAAAAACTATTTTAAATTTCATACTTTTTTCCAATTATCTCAAGTTGATATAATATTTAAGGTGACGAAATGAAATACTATTTTGGAAATCTAAGTGTGCTAAGATCAGAAATCAGAATTGTCCTATAATTCCTACTTCTTGAAATGCCCTAAAATTTTATCTTCTGTCCTAATTTTCTTTTAAATTTAAGAAGTATTGTGTGGTATACTTTTTATTTATTTATTACTTTTTATAACTTTTTATAAAAAAGTTACTTTTTATTACTTTTTATAAAAAAGAACTCAAATACGTAGTAAATATTCTATCTCAGAACAATTACAAACATTTAATTTTAAAATCTGAATTGAGGGTGAGTGAACACTTTTTTTTCATTAATTTTGTATCTATTTGTTTGATGCAGCTAGGTATATTATCAAAATTTGATTTTGTGTTTGGATTTGTTATTATATTAGTTTAATTAGAATAAGTACAATTTTTGGTATTTAAATAATAATTTAATGCTTTAAAATCCTAAAATTTTGTGAAAGTGGTGCTCAAAATTTTTTAAAATTATACTCTTCTTGAGTATGATTTGAGTATTAATGAGTTTATAAATGTATTGTATCAAATATGATAAACAGACTTTTTATTGTCTTTCTTTGTTGTTGCTTTTTTTGGGACAAAAATAACTTTTGTGTTCTATTATTATTTTTATTTTTTATAACTAAAGAAATTCTATTTTCAATTATACTTCGTTTCACCACAAGTTGGCACAACAGGGAAAGGTAGGAAATGTAATACTACGCCTTTGAAAATTAGTTCTTCGCGATTTCAGAATTAATTAAAGTTTAAATGTGCGTACAAATATAAATAAATGTTGTATGATAAAAAAATATGTATCTTGAAACATATTTTAGTAGTTTTATCACGTTTAAATGTATTTAACTTAAATACCTTCTCAGGAAAGCGAATGTACAAGAAGGTGTTTTAGTTTGGCGATTACAATTAGTATTTCAAATCAATTATAATTTGAAATTCTCTAGAAAAATCTTGTTCTTTTCTGTATGTTGCTCAAAATTTTAGTAAGATTCTCTGTACTTTTTTTTTAAAAAATCTGTGCTTTGTTTTCTTTAACATCAATATTAGCCACTTTCTCTCCTTTTTTTGCTACCTCATGTCCCCAACTATTTTACTGCAAACCAGTTTCCATTACAACAGCGCTGCACTGCGGTCTACCTGCCTTTCTCTCCAGTGCCAACTTAAGGTGAAAGGAAGTATAGGATGCTTTTTCCTTTTCTCATCTTCTGAATAAAGTAAAAAAAAGTATGCCACTTGAAAATGTTTTTTTTTTCTTTTGTCAACAGCAAACCGTTAAATCGCATTTCTTCTTAAAATTTATTTAATACTAAATGGCCATGAAACTACATTGAAAAAGGCAGTAAACTATAAAATTGCAAAGTCATTTGCTAATATTACTGAGTGAAAATATTATCTTTGACCAAAAAAGAAAATTAAAAATAATCTTTCAAAATACTACATAAGCATAGAAAAGTTAATACTTACCATAAAATTTGCCTTTGTGTGCCATAAGTTTGTTGTCTTTTATTCAAATTTAATTTATTATTTTTTATTTTAATTGTGATTTTTAATGTGTGCTCTGAATTTTTTTTTTTTAGGGCAAGAGAGGCTCTGCGCCAATGCCTACCTGACAATTTAAAGGATAACACATTTGCTACTTGCCTTAAAGATGACAAATCAACTAAGCACTGGTTAAGTCAGTTGCTAAAAAATCTGGAAACTGCTACACCAGTAACAGAAGAACGCCTCGCCTATAATATGTAACTTTATTAACATCATCCCGTTTAATAATAGCAAATAGAGCAAATCTACTGTTTCTAATAAATATTGAAATAACTTGGTAATCTTTCTACAAACATTTATAAAGTAACAAAGCATTAATTTATTTTTGCTGTTTTTTAATAGTACCTAGGTACTAGGTACTAAATAAAACTAGGTACAAAGTACCTAGTTTTAATCAGGTGAAATTTGGGATTAAAAATTACTACGCTATTAATATATTACTTTTTTTTATAAATGTGATAAAAATATTTTTGTGATAAAAATGAATTTCATCACAGTTTGAGAAAGGTGATTGTAGCTAATGTGTGCATAGATAATCTATGCTATATGGCTTTTTCATTACCATGCTAAATGTTTTATTATGGTGAAAGGCATGTATGATGTTAAGTCATGTACTTTTAAAAAGTTGCTAACTAAAAAACCTTATAAAATGTAAATATTTTTGTAAATACATGTATCTTTTAAAATATTTTGTAACATGTTGCTGATATTGTATGATATAGATTTGCTCATAAAATATTTCTTTTTATTGTAATTAGTTAACATGTTTCTCAAAACAAGTGAGCATACATTTTATCAATGTTTTCTCGACTGATAATTTTTTTCTTTTTTTTTTAATTGTTTAGGTATTTTATAATAGCGTGTGGAATAGATAAGCCATTAAACATGTAATAATTTAAAGCCGTTAGCTGGTATTTCTTGTTCCTCTGATTTCCTCTTGTATATACTGCAATTTTTGTGCATCTTAATTTGAAAGAAGTTTTTTTTTTTAAAAAAATAATAAAAATTAATTTTCCCTTCATTATAAAATATTAATGCATTTGAATAACAAAATAAAGTACGTTTAACTGTAAGATGTTAACGTTTAGACAATAATCAGTAAATTAAATAGCTGATTTTCTGAGTTTACAGAGTAAAATTTTCTCTGAAATAAAAATAAAGCTTCTTATATATTTACTTAAATTTTCAAAATTATTTCTTTACTTAAAATTTTATTGGTTTATGACAAAAATTTTCTCTCTTTTTTATCACATCTATCTCTTTTTTGTTTTTGTAGTAATATATTATTTGCATTTATATATATAAATATTTATTTTTTCTTGTTAAATTTTTCTAAGAATATTATGCAAAATTTCATTAATGTTTAATTATTATTTGGCTTGCACATTTTTTTTTTGAAAATTATGACTCTATTTGCTACTCATTTGTGATCTATTCTAGTGTACATAACTTATTTGTTTCATATTTTTTATTATTGGTAAATTATATTTTGTTTCTTTGTGTATTTTTTTTTTCTGTAAATGCTACTATCCTACAATCTGGTACTAACATTTTTTCATCTAATTTCCAAATTGTCCCACTTTTTAATTTCATTATTTTTTTTCAACAACAGTTTTTTTTAAAGCATGTATAAATTTTTAATTTATTTAATGTATAAAGACAATAATTCTTCAAAACTAGAGGCATTTGATTGTTAGCATTTAATGTTATTTAACCTACATTTTAAAACATATTTTTTTTTAAAAAAATAGGTTCTGCTTTTTTGTTAGATTTATTATTTGGTACCAATTTAAATTGTGATTTTTGAGAATAATTAGTGCCAAGAAAATATTTTGCATCAGAAATGGCATTTTATGCAATGTTTGAACTAAGTGATTCTTTTACAGCATGCTCAACGTGTACTTATATGATATTTTTGCAATTTCTCTGAGTGTACTGTTGATAATTTAAGATTTTTCAGTTATATTTGCATAATACAGGAAATTTGCAAATGTATTTGTTTTATTGTGTTTCTCTCTATTTGTTTTGTTTTTTGAAATTGTTGAAATATATGATAATTCTTTTCCTTTTATCTTCATTTAATGACAAAGTATTAGTATTATGGAAAGAATAAATTGAACATTTAGATTTACCTTCTTTGAGAAGAAAATATATGCTTTGCATTTTATTTAAAATAGACTGCAATTGTATAAAACTGAAATGTTATTTTATTTAAAAAAATAAATTTCTGTTTTACTATGTGCTGTAAATTTTTTTTCTTCAAAAATTTGACCACCCCAGGGCACACTTTCGTGTGACGGGTATGGCGCACCCGGGGTCCCCGAGTTGACCAAAGGATTTTTCTGCTTCTCTCTTGCGATGGTTCTATTTTGAGTTTCTAACTTTCTACTAAATAAATACATTGACTTAGAGAGCGATATTTCATTTGCTATAAACACTAATTATAATTTACAGATTTCAGGTTTTTGTATTATTGTTTGTTTAATACTTTTTACAGTTTTTCTGATTTGTTAGTCTTCCTTACTTTTTCTCTTTCTTCTTTAAAATCTTTTTTAAACTAACTGATTTTCTCAAAAGTAACAGACTAGCAATGTTGACTGTTGCTGACCTGCATGTTTGCCGTGCGCTGCGTCTCATAAAGTGGAAAAGGGGATTATATAGTTAGTTTGCTCTTTTATAAGAATGTGGATCTTAAGGGGACAATTTTATTTTGGAGTTGGCAGGCTGCATGCTCTTTTGCCTGTGTTTCACTCTAGACGAGAGGAAGATGGTTAGACTCTTTTCTCTTTCAACTGGATTGTAAGCCATGCTTAGCATCCTGCTAGGGACTGTACGCTACATCACGGGAGTGACCTTGAGCTCTTATAGTTTTACAACTAGTTTAGGATTGAAATTTTTAAAAATTTAAATGAGTGAAGATTTTAATATGTTATCATCTGCACAATTAGCACCCTGGTTTTATGTTCCTCTACATGTTGTTGTTGTTGTTTTTAAACAACTTTTAAAGCATAATACTTCACCCGTTATATATCAAAAGTTATTTCATATACATTGAGACATATTGTGACATCGAGTTGCAATTTGCAATTTGTATACTTTCCCTTGTTAAGGAGCAACATTGAAATTCTTAACTTGCCAGTCGCCTTTGCACCTGTTTGTTGACCTCTTTGATCGACACGTGTGAGTTTGTCAGTGTTTTGGTTCGAGTTGTAACTTTCTTCATTGGCTCTTTATAATATAAAAATCTGGTTAAAAATTTAAGTTTGGCTGAAATAGGCTCGTTTAGAACGTTAAATTGGTGGCAAAAATAAGCCCAAGAATAATTACCGAGACGTCCCTGCTACGAACACATTTCTTCAAACACGCAATAAGCTGCACAACCTGCAACTACAATCAAATCTTCGACTACAGTCTGGCAACGGTGTTTTTTCTCTCTGACGGCGTTTTATCAAACTGATTTGCCTCTTAACTTGTATATATATTTCTTCTCTATTCAATCAAGGTTCCTGTCTGTGCACCATTGAAGCCCGTAAGGGGGGAGGCGAGGCAGGCAGGAGCTGAGATTATATTCTGTAAATATCTTGCATATATTTTTTCTTGTTATTTTTCAATTTGATTGTTCCTATTATTCTAACCTCATTTATATGAGCTTCGGCTATTTTAATATTACATCACTGAAATAAAAACCTCACATAGGCATAGGCGACGAACATATTCGCACATTATCCATCATGCTGTGTAAATTTTTTTTAATTTCACCTCCCTCTCCTTTTCCTTGGTACTTGGATGGGAGCGATGGCGTCTCACTATGGCATTCTATTTCTCATGCTGAGCGGCTCATGGAAAGAAAATAACAGAAAATAAAGAAATAGCAAATACTTAAAGCCGAAAATTTTTCCCGAGCCTCTAGTACAGAAAACTACTCTCGTACTTTTCAAAAATACAAAACTCAAACTGAAAAAAATGTACTTAGAGCTTCTCTTGAACCTCATAATGATTTAAAATCTGCTTTTAATAAATGTAAAGAAACATCTCAAGGGCCTGACAAAATTCACAATAGTATGTTTAATCACCTCTCTGGTACCCATTAGGAAATCATTTTAAATGTGTTTAATAGAGTTTGGCTGAATAGACTATTTCCATCAATATGGAGAAAATCATATCTAGTTGCCATTCCTAAACAAGATAAGGACCCTATACATCCTACTAATTACCGACCAATTGCTCTTACCAGTTGTCTTTGCAAACTTCTAGAGAGAGTAATAAACGCAAGGTTGATATATTATATTTATTGGAATCTCGTATTTTATCCAAGAGACAAAACGGATTTCGAAAATGGAATTCAACTATTGACAATCTAATGCTTTTAGAAACTGATATACGTGAAGCGTTTTTAAAAATGCAAAATCTTGTGACGATTTTTTTTTTTTTTTTTTTTTGTATATTGAGAAAGCGTACGATCGAACATGGAGATACGGCATTTTAAGGGACCTTTTAAATTATGACATTATTTTTTATTTTATTAAAAACTTTTTAGCAAACAAGACATTTCAAGTTAGAATGAATAACACTTTATCTAACACTTTTACCGAGGGAGGTGTAACCTTATTTCTTATAAAAATAAACGATATTTTAACTACAGTGGACGGCAGGTTATTCGTTGATGATGTGCGGATCTCATGTAAAGTGTCTCGTTTGCACACTATCGAAAGACAACTGCAACTCGCTATTAATAAATTATCCCAATGGACTGAGTTGAATGGTTTTAATTTTTCAACAACTAAGACAACGAGTATACACTTCTGTCGACGATGAGGGCTCCACCCCGATCCTGAACTAAATCTCAAACTTTCGTTTAAAACGGGAATACGGAACTAAATTTCTTGGTTTGATCTTAGGTTCTAAACTCACTTTTGCATCTCGTATTAAACACTTAAAAAAAACACGAGGACTAAAGTTATATTTACTTAAAAGTTTTGACAAACTTTTCTTGGGGTGCAGGTATAGATGCTTTACTCAAAATTTACAGATGTATCGATCGATTGAAACTTAACTATGGTTGCGTTGTCTACGGATCAGCTAGAAAATCTTCTTAAATATCTTGATAGTATCCATAATTTCGGCACACGTATAGCAACTGGAGCATTTCGCACATTACTCATAAAAAGTCTAAACGTTTTATATCATGAAACCAACTCTTGCTGAGTGACGCAATAAGTTAACATTGAGATGCTATTTTCATGTCAAAAGTCATACATCCCATGTTTTCAAATGTTATAACTTCATTTTATGAAAGATTATCTAGCAATAGACCCTCTGTAATACCGACTTTTGGTTTGAGAGTAAGAAAGCTTCTATCTGACCTAAACCTAGAAGATTTTAGTATTTTACCTGCAAATGAACTAAGACCTCCGTGGGGCGGCATTTCTCTCCAAACTATTGATATTTTTAACAATTTGACAAAAGCACAAATTGCTGCTAACATTTACCTACAGATTTTTAATTCACACCGAGATCAATATTGTGATTTTAATTCCATTTTTACAGATAGCTCTAAAGGCCATGACCATGTTGCAAGTGCTGCTGTTACCCATATCATCACAATATCTGAGAAATTACATTCGAAATGTTTCGTATTTGCATCTGAATGCCATGCAATTTATCTGACTCTCTAATATATTTCCTCTCAAAGTTTAAAAAAAATGATTAATATATTCAGATTCAAGAAGTTGCGTCGTTGCCTTTCGAAGTAAATAAATCCACATTCCATTATAAGTAATATTTTAAACTTAAACTTCAATTTACTCCGAAAAGAATATGAAATAATTTTCTGTTGGGGTACCAGGCCATGCTGGCATTTCGGGTAATGAAATAGTAGATAACGTGGCTAAGTCAACGAACAACCCTCTTACCTACACAGATATCAAAAATGCGATTGACAATAAACAGTATTTGCACTGGCAAAATGATTAGGAAAATGAAAAAAATAATGAATTTCACGACATTAAACTTTCTATATAGAATCTTATAAATGTCTAAATATTAGTCGAAAGCTGGAAGTAATAATAAATTGTTTGAGGATTGGTCACATTCGAATAACCCATAAACATCTTTTATTAATCGAACTTGCACCCGAATGTTCTCATTGTGGGGAATCGCACGCTATTAAACATATTGGACACAATATACTTTGGGGCAGCCTAACTTCTATCTTTCGCGGACGTCAAATTGAAAAATAATTGAGGATTACAATCTGTCTTCTCAATACAAATCAAAAAACTCATTTTCCATTTCAATCTTATCATTCTATGGACCTTGCTTTAAGTTCACTTTTAGTTTTCCCTTTCATACAACTTTCAATTGAAAACAACCTTTACCGGAGTGATCATTTCCCTCTTCTTGTTAATATTACACCACCTGTACAGAATACTATAATTCGCTTTCCAAAGCTGTGTATTGCTAAAGCAAATTTTACAAAATATCAAGAATCAGTAACTATGGTCGAAATAAAATAATGCCACCAGCGATGTAGCTTCTACACATGTCACAAAAGCAATTTTATCGGCTGCAGAAAAAAATCAATGCCATACGCAGCATTGAAACTTCCTAGATAATCAAAACCTTAGTGGAATCAAGATTGCGCTCAAGCTCATAAAGAACAAGGTAATGCTGGAGAAAATTTCATCGCTCTCTAACTATCGTTAATTTCATAAATTTTAAACAAGCTCGTACGTTCGCACGTAAAATTCGCCCGGAGAGCCGGAGAAACGCTTTGATTAAATATGTTTTTGATATAAATACTAATACACCTTAAAGACAAATTTGGCAGACAGTTGAAAATATAACAGGTCACTATTCAGCTCAGAGAATTATCCAGTTAGAAATAAATGGAAATTCAGTAATACAAATAAAGGACATAGCCGGCACCCTTACAGATAAATTCTCTCGGATTTCTAGCTCTGCTAGTTACTCTAACTCATTCCAGAAATATAAAAAACAGATTGAAAAAATTCCTCTTAAATGTTCGTTATATTAAACTGATGAATATAATCTACCAATTACATACTTTGAACTGTAGAGCTTTTAGTAAGAAATTTTTGTAAAGCCGTAATATTTCTTTCCCTCGACAACATGGATTCCGAAAATGTAACTCAACAATAGATAACATACTACTGCTAGAAGCATACTACTGCTTTCCAAGTCCGAATCTCTTCAGAAGTCTCAGATTAATTCAAACAGGAGAAAGGTGTTTACCAAGGCATCGTAATAAGCGTTACCCTGTTCAATAAATACTATATTACACTGCGCGAATCGTAATGGTTTTACATTTTCTGCGACAAAAACATGTGTGCACATTTGTAGAAAACGTGGGCTTCATCCAGAACCTGAATTATATCTTAAAACAATCCGTATTCTTGTTCTAAATGAAATGAAATTCGTTGGTATAATTCTTTACTTTAAATTTACTTTTTACCTCACATACAATATCTTAAAAAAAAAAAAAAAGAACTAAACTTGCTTCAAGTGTTATCAAGCACCTCATGGGTTGTAGATAGTTCTTCTATGCTAAAAATGTATTGTGCTATTATCCGTTCAAAATCAGATTACGCTTCAGTTGTATATGGTTCAGCTAGGAAATATGTGCAAAGATACTTAGACACAATTCAAAATGCAGCCTTGCGTATGGTTGTTATTTTCTACACTAGGGTTCCCTGCAAGCTCTTTACTGCCTATACTTCCGTGTTATTGTTTTTGGTGTCAACCAACTAACTGCGCTTCGGTTAGGTGACAGTTTGTGCTAATACTTCTCACAAACAAAAGAAATGTCAATGCTGCCGTTGATTTGCTAAACAGTCAAGTATAAATAATTATTAAAAATTTGATATAAATTTTCGATAAAACTAAGTATTTATTGATAAGTATTATTACCTTATAGCTAATCTATTAATTAGCTGTAAGATAAAATAAGAATCGTCTGCAATTTAAATTGAAACTGCTTTGCTAGTCGTTTCTATTCGTTTTCTATGTCCGCTACAATATCATTAACACTATCTGTATATTTTTTTTCCCTGAAGAATTATATACGGCTTATCATGTCTTTGATAGAAAAAAGGTAATAAATCTTATCTTTTATTTCAAGGGGATAAGTTCGATGTAGTATGGCTAGAAATAAATTATTTTTAATATTGATTTATCTATCATTGAGCAAAAATTGCATTCTGAAAGCAACATCCTTTGAAGTAATTTAGAAATTTAATGATGCAGTTTGATTGAACAATTTTCTTTCCTGAATTGGAATTGCTTCTAACCAAGATGCATATGTATCAATGCAAGTCAGGCAATATCAAATCTCTCGTCTGGTTGTTGAAATTCAACAAATTGTGATTTAGTGGATCTGTTAATTTTCGTTTTTTTTGGTAATTTTTACATGATTTTGTCCATTCCTATAAATCTTTTTTAATATGTGTCCATATTAATCGAGAACTTATTTCTCTAACCATTGATTTGACTCCTGGATGTGCTATTACATATTGAAGGTTGACATATTACATATTGACATATTACATATTGAAGTACTACAAAAATTTTCATTTACGTAAGAGATACATTTGAAATTTTAAGGAAGGGTTCTTAAGCAAACTTTGCAGCTCTAGATCATCAATTTGATATTCGGCTATAATTTCATGATCTATTGCAGATATTTCTCCAATTCTAGATAACGTATCCGCAACGATATTATTTTCCCCTTTAACACGTAGAATAGTTGGGGGAAATTGAGAAACATATTGTAAATGTCTAAGTTGTCTGGGAGAAGCTTTTTCATTTTATGATCTGTGAAAATATTTAACTTCCTTCTAGCAAATGCTTGCAATATTTAATTGATCAATAAATTCCAAGTAACTGTCGATCTTCCGAGTACTACAATTTCTTCGGACAGGTCATAGAGGACCGAGAAGTATTCCCACACTAACAAAGAGGTGAATTTACACCTTGACAGTGATAGGTGAGCAGCCTGACTGTCAGAACAGATGCGGATAGTCGTATTTTGATATCCCTTGTCTAAGCATAACTTGCAGCACAAGATAATGGCATAGACCTCAGCCTGAAAAACGGTGGCATAGTTTCCCAGGGGAAAGTGAAGTTTGGTACCGTCATTGGAGCAGTAAATTCCTGCTCCTGATTTGGCACCAGTCTTTGAACCATCAGTGTACCATATTAGGCATTTGCCTTTAAGCCACCGAGGAGAATTAAACCATTCATCTCTAGTAGGAAAATGGATCTTAAAGGGCTTGTGAAAAGCGTATCTTAGTGACATATAGTCACTAGGCATAATAAAAGAGGGTAAATCCATCACTTGTGAAACAAGATGACCCCATGACAAGTGCTTGGAATACTCTTTCCATTGGCCAAGGTACATAAGGCGCTTTTACGCCTGTCTGAGCTTGAACCTCAATGCGTAAGTTCAATGGAAGAAGCCCAAGTAAGCTCTCTAGAGCAGCTGTAGGAGTGGTCCTGAGACAGCCTGACAGGGCTACACAGACCATTCTTTGAAGTCTGTTAAGATCGGACCTTGCGGAACTCAATCTAGTACTTGACCACCAGACGACTGCGCCATAAGTGATGATAGGACTAATAATCATTGAGTATATCCAGTAAACTATTTTTGAGGACAATCTCCAGGTTCTACCAATAGCATTTCTACAGGACCAGAAAATCTTTCTGGTCCAGTTGATACAGTATTCAAGTTGATGACCCCAATTTAGTTTGAAGTCAAAGTAAACCCCGAGAAACTTGACTTTCTCCTTGAGTTCCAATTTATGGTTATTATTTAGTATACATTACCTAGATCAAGTTGCCTTTTTTGTGTGAAGGCTACATAGCTTATCTTGGATGGCCTGATTCAGAGCACCATCTAGCTACTTCTAGAAGTGCATTATTCATGATATCAGAGACTGTTTTTCCATGTTTGCCTTTGGCAACAATAACACCGTCATCAGCGTACCCGATACAGGGAATGCAATGAGCAGTTAACCGAACTAACAAGGAGTCCATTACCATACACCATAAGATAGGGGACAGAACCCCTCCCTGGGGGCATCCAGCGGTTGCATGCACTTTCGTGCTTGCAACCAATAGAGAGGAACAAACATACCTAGAGGATAGCAGATTCGCTATCCACCTGGTAATAGTTGAGTTTATGCCTCTGTTCCTAAGTGCATTGATGATAGTCTCAAGAGGGACTTTATCAAATGCACCTTCAATATCAATGAATATCGCAAGAGCCATCTCCTTATCTGTTATAGATTTCTCAAGCAGGTAGGAGAGCTCATACAGAGTGGTGTCTGTGGACTTGCCTGGTTGATAGGCATGCTGTGTGGAGGACAGTGGCTTTTCTATGAGCTGTCTGTCTCTGAAGTGTCTGTCAATTAGCTTTTCGATCGCTTTCAGCAGACAGGAAGTGAGGCTGATTGGTCTGAATGATTTAGCCTCAAAGTAATTCTCCTTACCTGGGTTTGGTATGAAAATCACCCTGGTATTCCTCCAAGAGAGAGGTATATACCCGTATGCTATACAGGATCGAAAAACCCTACATTGAGTAGGGGCCAATGTATTCACCCCCCTGAATAAGCATCATTAGTATTTTATTTTATTTTATAACCGTCGTTGAACAGCCGACCCAATTTCATGGGTTTACGACTACTAATGTTCTACTCCGTAGCCTTGTAATTTTGAACCAATCCAGAAGACAAGGAAACTCCTGGATCAGTACCCCCAGAGGTATTGATTTGTTATGGGAACATGGAGGACTTAGAGACTTGACAGATTTAACGTGCATCAGTCACCATTTACTACACGGGGAGTCTTCGGCCAGCGAGGATCGAACCCACGACCTCTTGGACATAGGCCCAGCGCCCTACCGACCAGGCTATCCCGGCCCTAGCATCATTGGTATGATGTCATCCATTCCTGGTGACTTGTAGGGCTTAAACGACTTTATGGCCTATACAACTTTCTCATAGGAGACCACCATCTTGGTGGCCTCCCAGTCATTCCTATTGCAAGTAGTTGTAATAATATGTAGATTATCATTCTCCACAGGATGAGATCCAGGGAAGTGTGCTTCAAGTAGTTCTCCAAGAGCCTCTTCCCCTGAATCTTCCGTTTGTAAGACGGATGGCATTTAAACTGCAATTAAAGTCTTTAGTAAGAATTTTTGCAATCTTTGCGGTGGCAGAAAGTCTGCCATGAGCGACGTCGCAGAAAGTCTGCCATGATACTCTGATCGCCTTGTTATAGGCAGTTAGAGAGTTTCTGTAGGACTGCCATTCTCCAGATTTCTTTGCTCTGTTAAATAACTTACTTAATTTACGTAATTTACTAAGCTCAGAAGACCACCAAGGAACTCGCCTTGGGGAGCTAGTAGACGTAACCTGATAAGAAATATGATACGAATCGAGTATGATCTGTTGCACTTGGTCAACAGTCCACACCACATCATTAACATTATTGTACTTACCAGAGAAGCTCTAAAGGAACCCCAATCAGCTGTTCTGGGGTTCCTCCTTACGACCTTCAGTCCTGAGAGGCCTTTAATAGAAAAAGTAATTAGTTGGCGATCTGAAGCAGTAACTGCCCCAGATACCTTCCAATCAGTAACGTAATCTACTGAACTAGAGTTATATAAAGTAAGGTCAATGACTTCCCTTCTGTTACAGGTAACAAAGGTAGGTTCATTGCCTTTATTAAGGACATACAAATTCAAATGTAATATATGTTCCATAAGTACATCCCCCCGTTAGTTACAATTACTGCTACCCCACACTGTGTGGTGAGCATTTGCATCACAGCCGAAGATGAATCTACAGCTTGAACCACAATGGGCAATTAGGGCCCTAGTAGTGTCAGCTCGTGGGTCCTTCTCCTCATACGGGAGATAGGCTGAAACTATGACAAAGTCAGAGATTGTCTTATTGTCATAGAATTTTAGTTTTACAGCAACTAAATCCCTGTTAAGAAAGTTAACAAGATTAAGAGCATTTAGATTAGACCTAGCCACTATGCAGGTCCTGGGAAGGTCACAACAGGTATCATAAAAGATATTAAAACCTTTAACATTGAGACCCATTATTCTACCCTTGCTGGTCCAAGGCTCTTGTATAAGAGCAATATCTAGTTCCCCATCATTCAACCTTTTAGCCATAAGGCTTAAGGCAGCAATGCTATGATGGAGATTAATTTGACCAACCTTGATTGAAGCCATTGGTTAGCAGTATGAGTGAAACCAGGATGGCTCCTATCTATCCTGGTTATCTTTAGAAGAAAAATCTTCCTTTATCAGCTCTATTGCTTCATCAATACCAAGCATAGAAGCTGGTGAGTCAGGTTGTAAGGTAACGTCTGACCCAGAGTCCAACCCAAGCTTTGAAAAATCAAGAGCCCCTATTGAACTTACCTTGGAATCAGGGGAATTAGCCGGCCAAGGTTCATTCTCCTGTTCCATGTTCTCTTGAACATCAGGTTCTGCAGGGGGCTCCGATGTTGTTGGAGCCTCAACTGTCTTTTTCCTGTTAGGATCGCGTTTAATCTTAAAGACACCACGATCCACTCCAGTCAGTGCACAAAAATTTGCCCTAGCAATCGCTTCCGCGTCTTCAGGTTCCACCTCAAAGATCCATCTTGAGGTGTTCGGTCCCGCAGCACTTTGCAAAACCCTCCACCCCAAAGACTT
The DNA here is from genome assembly GCA_949128135.1 of Parasteatoda lunata. NCBI lineage: Eukaryota > Metazoa > Arthropoda > Arachnida > Araneae > Theridiidae > Parasteatoda > Parasteatoda lunata. Next base: position 66,877,066 of record OX421976.1, on the reverse strand, counting down.
CAACCCTGGGTTTAGTCTCTGAAGACGCCATAAAAAGGTGCTCTGATCAGAGAATTGCTCTTTGGTCTTAAAAGCAACCTTCACGGGCTTGGGTAGCTCATCGGCACCAACGACTTTGAGCATAAGGTTTCCCAAGGCTTTGTTGTTGAAGTGGCTTTTAATCCACTCTACAGTGAACTCACTGCACTGCAATACCAACGCTCCTCTTTGGAGGTGGTTGCTATGGATCTCAGGCATTCTTTCGCCACCAGGAATGGCGTCAGTCTGCTCTAAGATCTCTTTAAGGATGTTATTAGAGTCCGTCAGAGAAAGCTTGTCCGGAGGAAAGTACTCCAGGACTATAGCGATCTTGACAGACTTGGTTGCACATGCAAAAGAGACACCAGTTTGGAGGCCCCCGGTTGGATCCCCCTCTCCAGCTCGGCTAGCCCTAATGGGGGGAACCACTCCGCTTGATTGGGCTTTCCTCCCAGGAACAACATCCTCCCTGGGCTTCTTTCCTTTTTGGGTTGGCACACTGGGAGAGGGAGTTGCATCAGAAGACCTAGTCTCTTAGCTCCTCCTCTTGCCGCCATGGCCCTCATTTTCCTTAACTTCCTTCTCCGGCTCTTGGACAATCCAGCGGCACCAGACACACTGTCCCCCGAGTGCCTCTTGGGACCAGAGACTCCAACAGAGGAAGGGCCCGCGCTTTTGGACGCCTCACCAGCTTTAGAAGTTGACTACAAAGCAGCGGTATTAGCACTGGGCTCACCCGAGGGCTTACTATGTGCTCCTGGAGACTGTAAAGAATTTTTCGAACAGGAACCTCTGCCTAATTCCTGAACGCACCCCTTGTTAACCGGCCGACGGATGATGCCGTATCATAAGCTGTTCTATCACTCATCATGATTTGTTTGCCTGCCATTTAGTTACCCAGTGAGGGGTATCCAGGGGGCACCACGTGGAGACGGCAGGCATTACCCCCCAAATGGCATCATTGTTTCCAATGTATACTTTCTTCGGTACATCAAACAGTTTATAGTCCACAAAATAATCTTTATATTTTGTCATATGAGTAGTAGCTCCACTATCTGCCAACCAAACTTCATTGTATGTATTACTTTCACCTAAGCACATGAAGGTATCACCATCAACTTTGTTTTTATTTTTATTTCTGTAGCAATCTTTTGCTAAATGCCCAATTTTTCTACAAACATAGCATTTTCTTTCACATTTCTTTACAGATTTATTTTTTGAAACCACTAAGGCTGTCGAAGAATTTGTCTGTTTGGGAGGTAACCTCATCTCCATTTGGCCTAACCTTTCAGTTAGTTTATTGGCATTCCGTTCTTCAACGGGAACTGACTCCCAAACACTCTTAAACTCGAAGTATTCCTGCGGAAGTGTTGATAGAATTCTGCTCATTAATAACAGGTCAGGCAAAATAGTTTTGGCAACTCGATTTAACTGATCATTAAGCTCCGTAAAATTTCTTTGCAGTTTAGCAATGTGAGTTGCAATGTCCTCATCCATATCTTTTTCACATACTGCAAAGAAGTTTTCCATTAACCTATCAAGTCTTTGACCTGAACTCTGTTCATAAACAGACAGCAGTTTCTTCCACGTATCATTAGAACTGTCACATGTAGAAGTTAATTCTACATTGCTATCATCCATATTACCAACTAAAATTAACTGCGCCAAAGCATCATTTTTGGAAAAACTTCTTACTTGCTTCTCATATGCAGTTCACTTGTGGCACTTTCATTTAGAGTTTCAGATAATTTCCTACTTCCATTTACGATGTCCAACACTTCATGATGACGCAATAACAATTCAATATGTCGTTTCCACTTAGACCAATTCACTGAACCTTTTAATTTTTCTACATGAGTTTTAAACTCCATAATCAAAACTCAACAAAATACAGTCAATGCTTATCACTAAGTTAGGCCTAAGACCGATACCAGTTCACAAAGAATAGCTTGTACGATACTAACAAATTAATCGCTGGGCCCATAACCTGTTAAAAGGAACACAAATAACTAACTGTGCAGGAACACAAATAACTAACTAATCTTTCGCGTCAATGTCAATAATCTTGAATTGCCAGCTGTTCCGATGTCTTTTTTTTAATTCTCCGTTGTCATCATTTTATTACACATTTGGCGCAAATTAAACTTTTAAATATTAAAATTTTGAGCTATCATTACGTTTCTTTCCTTAGTAGCGAAAGGGTTAAACATATTAAAATAAATTTTGAAACTGGATTTTGCTGTATACTGCGGTATCGGGGGTTAATAGAGCTTTAGTACTAGAAGGTATTCTTGCAAAATGCACTGTAATGTTTCCATGCAATCGTCAAATCAAATATTATTCTTTAATAATTAATTTTATTTCTCTAAACGTCACATTTATTTAAAAAAAAATTGTGTCTTCACTTGCTAAGAATAGTTACTACCAATCGCATTTAACTTCATTCTGTAGCTTCTTCTTTCTCTCAATGTCAAATGAACATTTACAGATCTTTGTTTCCATTTAAATTATTCGCAAGAGATGGCGCATCCAGGAAAAATTGTATTAGTACATACTTCAAATGCTTATAGCTCTAGAGAAAAACTGTTTGATTCCATCGTTGAATCTGATACTCTGGTGCATTTTAATTATGGATGGTATAATTTATCGAGAGGTCTCTTTGTTTTCAAATATGAAGAATACTTCAGATGACAAAACTTTTGAAAAGTTTGAAATAATCGTTGCGTGTAGATTAATTCATAAAGGAATTATTGATATTAAGAGATCCTTGTAGATTCGTTTTACCGGATTAAAATTGAAAGAGCTATTGTTTGACGCGGGTTCAGAGATAGGTTATATTGACGGGTGATGATACCTGCTTAAAAATTATCAATTCCTTCCTTTATTATTTATTATGGGGAGATTCATTGAGATTGTTTAAAAATACGCTTATTTTTTTAAAAAAAAATAATTATTGGTTTTATATCAAATAAGTAATATTTTTATTTACATATTTTGATTTATGATATAAAATCTGTCTAAAATATGCATTGTTGATGACGTAACAGCCCAGTCAGAAATCACGTTCTTACAACTATTTTCAAGCATTTTTTTTTAATTAGAAATTTAGAAAGCAATTTATTAAGATAGTTTTTAAAATAGTTTTTTAATACAGAATTTGTTGAAATAATAATAGAATTTGTTAAAATAATAATAGAATTTGTTGAAATTGTTATTAAAATAATAATAGATTTTTTTAAAAATAGTTTCTAAATTAGTTATAATTTGTTCTATTTTCATTCAATTTAGTAAACATTTTAACACCATATGATGATGCGCTAAATAAAAATGGAATACCTGAAATATTTTTGATCTTATGATCGGATTTTCACGTACCAAAATACGATCTTAAGGATTTTGTTGGAATAGTATGTTTTTCCATTGAGCGTATTATATTAACGAAATTAAGTTTTGGTCGTGCTGTGGCAACAGGTATATTTTCTTTTAAAATTACGTGACTGACGTCATTCTGTATGTAATTATTAAAATTGTAAAAAAAGGCATCTAGTTTTGCTAGTAGTTGTCACGTGTTGTTATGACCGGAGTGATTCTGTGTGTGTCAGATTTCTAAATTTAAACTGTATTATAGTTTACTGTCTGGAATGATTCTGTAGTGCATACAAGATGTTACATTTCGAAATTTAAGCTGTATTGTAGTAAATTATTTTTCAACTGTTTGCTGTATCGAGATATCGTGTTTTTTAAAAAAAAGTTTTTTAAATCTTAGTGCTTCGACATATCGCTGGTTCAAAACTAAAACGACACATCTGCAAACGTATTTTGCTTGCAGATGTGTCGTTTTAGTTTTGAACCAGCGATATGACCATTTACATTCACTTATCTACTGCGCATGCTTTTTGCAGGTTCGAAGGAATAATCTCGACCTGAAGGGGCTAAATACACTGCTAATTAGTTTGTGCCTTCAATTTTTAGTTACAAAGTCTGACACAAAAGTATACTTTCTCTGAAAAAACGTACCCTTTTTTGACGCTTCTGAAATCTCTACTGTGAAAACATGAGGATAATTCGGAAAATAGGGTCTCTATTTAGAAATGTAAGTGGTCGAAAGTTAGGATCGCCTTATGTTAATTTTACTATTTGCGTTTCCAACCACATTTCATTAATTGTTTAATAAATTAAAAATGTTTTGAACATAATTGTAACTCTCTTTTTCCAAAGATAATTTCATCGAAAATATAACTTTAAGGATTATTTATCATTGTTTAATCGTTAAAAATATTTTGTTTTGTAACGTATAAAAATTATATACTGGTTTAAATTATGTCATTTAAAATCCATAATTCGTGAAAAGTACAATTGAGTTCTCTAACATTATATCGTACTATTTCTCTAAAAGATTACAATTATTATTATAACTTTTTTTAATCAAAAAGGAATTTAATAGAAATTTGTGGAAAAGATTTTCAAAATTCAGTTTTTTTGCATTATGAAATGGTAAAATGATAAAATATATAGAAGAATATAATGTAAAAAATTATTTTTTAAACATTTGTAAAATAATTTTTTTTTCTCGTTGATTTGTCTGTAAACTGCCATTTTTTAAAATTTTTTTTATCATGTCTATTTTAAGTTTTATTTGCACTTTCCCACATTTTGTTTCACACTTTTTTCAGATGTTTAAAAATATTTCTTTGTTGATTTTTTGCCAAACAAGTGTAATTGCTTTTTTTCAAATACAAATCATTTTTTTTTAATTTGCGAGATTCTTAAAAAATTCTACACTACATCATATTAAAATGACTTTTAAAAAAATTAAAGGAACTATTAATGTTTAACCGATCAAATTATTTATGAGAAATATTTGGGCGTATGACAGATATGATTGTATGTAAACTCGGTCAAGAGGTTTCATTTTATAATATTATAATCTCACAAATGGTTTTTAATTAAAAAATTTTTTTTTTCTTCTAGAGAATGGATTACAGACATTATAAGCGTTTAATATACGTTAAAAATGATATAAAAATAAATAAATAAGTAAATAAAGGATATTTAAGACATTATAAATATATAATTTCCATTACAAAAAATTAAAAGAAAAATAAGAGTGTGGGGGGCAACTCTCTTAGGATTTAATGTAAAAAATGATAAAATAAATAAACTCAAATTTTTTTTTAAAAAAGTTTTTTCCTAAACAAATTTCTTCGCTGAAAGATGATCGAGGAAAGTAATTTTATATAAAGTCCTAAGAATTTGATGCTAATCTGGTGAGTTTCTTGTTTCTTGATTCTTTCATAGATGGCGCTGAAGTTTTCGAATAGCTGTGTTGTCGAAAACGAAGATTTGCTAGGAAAATAACTTCACTCATAAGTTATTTCGTAACTTGAAAGTTTTTTTAAATTTTAATTAAATTTTAACTGTTGCAATCATTCTTTTAAATATTAAATACATAACAATATTATGCTTGCCGAATGATGACGAATTTATAAAGTTAAATGTAGGATGTATTAATGCATTCTTTTTCCATTTGCCATAATCGAAACTTTTTTTTTTTTTTTTTTTTATAAAGGACAGCTTTTTAAATAAGAAATTCACAAAACTTTTGCCCTTTATTTTAATTTATGAAGATCTGATTGCGGTAGCTAAAGTATCTTTTTTCTTTTTGGATATTGGAAAATATTTTATTTTTTAGCTGAATTCTTTAGCTCAAAGCTTGAAATTGGAACTTATTTTAACAAGATTGTACAAGATCTATTAAAGAAATCAGGAAATTATACTGTTTTATTTATTTTTTAAAATATTTTTCATAAAGATAGGCTGGAAAAAAAAGTCTAGACATTATAAAGACCTTTGTTTATGGTTAGATGTTGACTATAATGTACTTTTTTTTATTAAATATTCTCCTCCATTGTTATTCCAAGAAAAATGATAAAGTTCTTTTCACGCAGGTATAATAATGCTATCAACGGCAGCTGCTAATGTTTTTTTTAATGTTCTTTTTTCGTTGATTTCAGCGGAAAAATATTTCTTTATCAGGGAACTTTTCTGTTTATATATTTTCACGTAAGTTCTGAATGGCATAAAAATTGAAAAATGATTCAGCATAAAATATCTTTAACTATATACGAATGTTTTTATCACTTTAGGATTTTTTTCTGTAAATGGTTTTAACCCTTTCCTTAAACACGGGTTAAAAAATATTCGAAAGAGTTGTGAGTGACTTAAAAACTATTGTTAACTACTTTTTTAAAAAGTAAAGTTTACTAACTTCTGATGTTATCTTTTAATATGAAAGTAGTGGCAATAATATTAAAGTACTTTTACTTAGTTAAAGTCTAATACGGGTAACTTCGAACAACTTTTTCTTAAGATATTTTTTTTAAAATTAAACAAAAATAGATTGGTCTAAATATCGGATTTTTTTTTATAAATATATAACGGGTACGTTTGTTGTTTATGATAATTATCATTTCATTTTTGTAAATAAAATATTTAAAATTAACAAAACTTTCCGTGAAAATGTTTATTTATGACAGCACATGTATTCGAAACTATACGGCTGTGGCACAATAAATATACGGCTATGGCACAGATAGGGAAGATGTAGGTTTTACTATTGTTATTGCTCATTTCCAAAGACATTATTGATCGTCAAATTTTTAATTTACTTGGAGAACAATGCCAGGATTTTAATAAAATTTTTACTGGCGGGCTTGAAGGCAGATAATTATACTGCATCTGCAGTGGTTACGTTAGAAGATATTATCACTGAAATGTTCAGTTTTTACATGTAAATTTGTTGTTAGCTCATGTAATTTTGTTGGCTTTGGAATATATTCTCACTCAAGCACGTGAAAAATGGTATATCTATACAGACTCTAAAAGCTGTATGGTAGCAGTAATAAACATCAATCATAAGTCTCATTCTATCACAAACGATATAATTCATACGTATAAAATTCTGCACAATTTAGATTTTACTGTTCTGTTATCTTTGATTCCTGGTCACTCTGGTTGTATTCTAGGTAACGAAAGTGCAGACGAGTCACTCAAAACTAATCGCTAATAGACCACTAACATATTCTGATATTAAAAACACAATCACTCTTACTTCACAATCAAGATTGCAAACAAACTGGAATGATGTGTGGGGAGAGTAGAAATCGACAATGCCAACCTACATCTATCAAAAGGTACCTCCAGATAGAATCGAGTAAGCAGTTCTTATATACTAAAGAATAGATGTTTAATAATTGTAGTTGTAGTTACGGCACAATACTCCCCCACCAGAATTTCATCAGGGATGGAATTCAATGAATGGATATCACTATTTGCCGTATTTTCGAAAGAACGGGAGAGCTGGGCTAAGTTCACCGGGTTTTGAGAACTTGTGGTGAGAGCTGTATTAAGTTCCCGGTTTTGTGTGTGTGTGGCCTCTCTCCTGTGTTGCTATCAGCAGTCGAATGTGTGCAGGATCCTGTTGTGAGTAAATGAGACAGAGAAGCAACATCACAGAGAAGATGCAGTCAGAAATAGCAAGTCAACTTTTCCATGTGTACCATTGACCGAAGTAGGCGTGTTTATAGCACGTCACCAATGTGGGTAGACGAGAAACCGACAATGCCAACCTTCGTCTATCAGAAGGTACCCCCAGATAAAAATCGAGTTAGCATGTCTTATATACTAATGAATTGGTGTTTAATAATTGTGGTGGAAGTTACGCCACAGATGAAACAAACAACAAATTGCACATCCTTAAAACGAAAATTGAACCATTTTCGCGAATATATTTGCCAAGGAAATATGAAGTTATACTGAATCGCTTGCGCATTGGTCACACACGTATTGCGCACAGGCACCTCCTATTAGGGGAACCTTCACTAGACTGCTTTAGCTGTAACCAGCTTTTAACTGTGAAACACATTCTAACCCAGTGCCACAAATTTAAATATAAAAGACAATGTTATAATGGCTGCCAGTACCCTATTTTACACGTACTCATTGGTGATAAACATCATGATAATATTTTCTTCTATTTGAAGGACATGGGATTTTTTAATTTGATGTAATATAGACTATTTGAATTAGTGTAAACCAAAGGACTTGGTTTTAAAATCTAGGAATTAGTAAATCATATTGAGTGGTATAGCCATTTTTGGCTCTTTCGCCAGAATTATAAATTAACTAACAGACTAACCAAAGGCTATTAGGTTTAAATCAAGTCTAGGACTTTGTTATCTCACGACAAAAATGAAAATAACTTTATTACTTTTTCTGATAACAATGCTGAAATATCCCGAACTCATACTTTTATTAGTTTGAATGATTTAATGCCTGCTGGACAGATTAAAACTATTTCTAAAATTCAATACATAGAGAACTTTGACAATATTGCTGACATCTCTTGCAAACAGTTAAAACTGAAATCAAAGTACTTTCGCGCGGGTAACAGTTAGTATTATATACATAATTAAACATACAAAAAAGCAGTAAACGCAAAACCAATACGAACAATAAAAATGTATGAGTTTTGAGGTTTCTTTTCTACCCAAAAATAAATATTCTTCTTCATTTTATTAAACTAAATGAGCTTAAAAGTTTTTTTCCGTCTTATCCAAATATCTTAAGCAAATGAAATACTAGATCCTTCACGCCAACGGTGCATAAAATATGGACTTAAATAATAGCAAAATCGTTTCTTTAAGCTGTGATAAAAAACTAAAGATTGTGTGCTTAGCACAAAAACAGTGGACTCCATTAGACAATAAATTACTGTTTTAATATTCGGAAATTCGGAGAAGCCATTAGTGCTATGCCACGGATCTCCCCTTAGCATCTAGAAGAATACACGTCCGGCACTTTAAATGGATAATATGTCTCCTGTAATTACTCGAATGGCTTCAGTTTGGCGAAAAAGAATATTTTTCTATAGCATCAAAATATTTTTTTCTTACTCTTTTTCTCTTCTTTTGTTGAATCTTTTATCCGGCTTTGTTTTTAATGTATAATTTCTTTACCTTTTTTTTCCCAATTCATACCGCTGATATTTTCTCGCCAAAAACGAAATTAAGGCCAAACCTGGTGATTGATACTGTGGAACCTTTTTTCACTAATTGATACTCATTTGAGAAAAGATCGAAAAGTTTTAGAGCTTGTCGATGAAAAACAAAAGAGTTAAGTGCTTCTATTGTTTTTTTTTTATTCACTGTTGCCCTCTCCTGTGTAGGTGTTACGAAAATTTATGGCGGTTTTTTTTTCCGTCTTCAGCCAACTTTTTTAATGTAAGCTTTTTGGTCTCGATATTTGATGCATTTTGCATTTGGAAATTGCTCCATATTTAAATAAGCATGGCTAGTGTTATTGATGGTGTTTTCTGTGCGTCCATTAGGGACATTTTAAAAATGATCCAGAAAAAAAGATTGATATTGCTTTTCTTTTTCGTTTAAACAATTACAATTTTATTCGTTGAAACTTTGATTGTGTGAGCAGAATACTTTTCTGAAATCATATTAAATATCTTTAAAAAAAAGTAGTTTTAGTAAAGAATAATATTTCTATCTAATGTTGGATAATGTAATTGTTGTAATAGTGTAAAATGTTGTATGCGTAGTCCTTGCTTTGATTCCTTATTTTTAAATAATCGGTTTAAAAAGTCGCTTCCTTCCAAATTTCACAATATTTTTAAAAATTATTGTAAGATTATCTTATTTTATTACCCTCTTAAATTATGCGAGATAATTTTATTTTATTTTATAACCGTCGTTGAACAGCCGACCCAATTTCATGGATTTACGACTGCTAATGTTCAACTCCGTAGCCTTGTAATTTTGAACTAATCCAGAAGACAAGGAAACTCCTGGATCAGTACCCCCAGAGGTTTTGATTTGTTATGGGTTATGTTGTCACCATTTACTACACGGGGAGTCTTCGGCCGACGATGATCGAACCCACGACCTCTTGGACATGGGCCCAATGCCCTACCGACCAGGCTATCCCGGCCATGCGAGATAATTAAAAAAAAAAAAAAAAATCTGATCTGTTGCTAATTCGATCGAGCTAATAGTCGATATACATTTGGATGATCAAATTAAAACTTAAGCTAGGGGCGCTAATCACGGAAAAAATAGTCAATAGAACTAATAATTGAGAAATTATGAATGTTTTCTAAGGTTAAAGGTTCGAAGGTTTTCTAAGCAAGTTTCTTAGGCTCATATTTATTTAAGTGTTGGACGTCGTACTAGTCAAGTGAAATAAATTTTTTTTATGTTGAGGTAGAAGAGACTAAGTTAAAATCAACAAAAGAAACAGTTTCGAAATTAGCACAGGGTCTTATGTGTGAATATGTTCAAGTTAAAAATTATAATCTATATGCACAAAACTCTTATAAGCTTTTTACTATCTTTTCGACTTGCTTTTGGTTTCATTTTATTTAGCTTACAGAATGCGTAGGAAACAATACCTCATTTGTCTAAGAATAGATTAAAATAGTATAAGCAAAGAAAAAAGTAAATAATCTTTTAAAACCTCTTAATTTTTACGCTTATTGAACTTGTTTTAGTCTTAGTTGATTTAAGTTAAAAAAAAAAAATGACAAAAACGCCTCAGTTGTTCAGGCTTCTACCTCTTTCCCCACCTTCAGTAAATTTAGGCTTCTACCTCTTTCCCCACCTTCAGTAAATTTAGGCTTCTACCTCTTTCCCCACCTTCAGTAAATTTAGGCTTCTACCTCTTTCCCCACCTTCAGTAAATTTAGGCTTCTACCTCTTTCCCCACCTTCAGTAAATTTAGGCTTCTACCTCTTTCCCCACCTTCAGTAAATTTAGGCTTCTACCTCTTTCCCCACCTTCAGTAAATTTAGGCTTCTACCTCTTTCCCCACCTTCAGTAAATTTAGGCTTCTACCTCTTTCCCCACCTTCAGTAAATTTAGGCTTCTACCTCTTTCCCCACCTTCAGTAAATTTAGGCTTCTACCTCTTTCCCCACCTTCAGTAAATTTAGGCTTCTACCTCTTTCCCCACCTTCAGTAAATTTAGGCTTCTACCTCTTTCCCCACCTTCAGTAAATTTAGGCTTCTACCTCTTTCCCCACCTTCAGTAAATTTAACAGGGGTCACATGCGTGGAATGGGCTAACTGCATATATTCATAACAGACTCGAATCAAAACTTCTAAAACAATTTTATAGCTTTAGATTAATTATTTATGTAATGAGCTTTTTTATTGACACAAGAACTAACTAGGCTCTTAATTGAATTCTGGCATTTCTCTCATGTACGAATGCATATTTTAATAATTTGGCTTTTTATTGAAGAAAATTGAGAATGCTTGAAGAAATGAATATTATGTAATGCCTTTATTTTAAAAGTTTCCAATTGGCGAAATATATAATCCCTTAATAATCGCTTAAACTATTCGCGTTCTTCTTCTTACTTCTTTTTTAGAGGCTTTCTAATGTTGTTGTCAACTTTTTTTTGTCAAATGTAATTGGAACCTTCTTCCATACAGAACACTCGAAAGCTGTTTCTTAGTAACTTTATCCACCGTGAGCTGAGAAATAGTTTGAAAAATGTCACTGATAGAATTGCTAGTTTGAGTATTTTCTAATATTTATAGTTCATTTCATGTTTCAGGGCCTGATTAAATGCGTTAAATTTGCCCAGAGCAGAAAAAAAAAAAAACCACCTTTCGGTCTAATAATTGGATTTTTACGATTTAGGACTCAATCTCAATGACTCAAGAGGGTGACCTCATATATGTTAATTAGTAAGTTCCTGACGATATTTCAAGTTTAGAAATCAGACAAAAAAACGAAAATTCTCTGAATAAATGTACCTTCTTTTTGACGGATTCGAGTTTTTGAATTCGTGTTCTTCCGTTCTAGGACTCAATCTTAATGATTTGAGGGGGTGACCTCAAATATGCTAATTAATAAGTGTAGCCAATATTTTAAGTTACGAAATCAGACACAAAAACGTACTTTCTCTGAATGAACATAAATTTTTTCTCACGGATTTGGATACTTTAAGCAGTCGTTTACGACAAAATTAGAGTGAAAACATTTATTCGCGTTCAATTAAAATAATTTAAACCACGTTCTCTCAAATTTTACTTTCCAATTCTACACAAATAAAGCGTTAAACCGAAATAAATAATACAATAATACTTATTATTGAATGCTATATATAATGTAATAATTTCAAAAAATAAGATTTAAAACCGTTGATACTCCATTACCGTGACATTTTTGGTGAATGCAGCTAGATTTTCATATTTTTGCACACTAAATAAGCTAACCGTAAGAATGCTAAGTAAGCTAATCGTAACATTAGCTTAGCGGCTCGATGTACAATGAGCCAAAAAAAAAAAAAAAAAAAACGGACCCCCTAATGACTTTTGATCTAATGAGTGGATCTTCACGTTCTAGGACTCAATCTTAATGGTTTGAGGGGGTGACCTCAAATATGCTAATTAATAAGTGCAGCCAATATTTTAAGTTACGAAATCAAACACAAAAACGTACTTTCTCTGAATAAACATACATTTTTCTCACGGATTTGGATTTCTGACTCCCAAAATATAGGGAGTAGCCGCAATCTGGGAAATATGGTACCAATACGGTAAAATTTGGATCCCTTAATGTTAATTTTATTTTTTGCTTACTTCGCTATATCTCGAGAAGTTTTTAAGAGAATTGAAACATTTTAACACACAATTATAAATTCGTTTATCCAAAGATAATTCCATGCAGAAATTAAGCTTTAATAATTATTAGTTATTTTTTATTATTTTATTTAAGAGTTGTCAAGGAATTCGATATATCAAGGAATTCGATGTGCGTTACGACACTGCATTTAATTAACTTAATTAATTTAATTTAATTAATTTAATTAACGGTAATTAACATTATAACTTATGTAGAGAAACTAAGTTCAACTTTACCTCGCCATTTCGCTTATAAGAGATCAGCTGGCTCTAACGTCATATGTGGGTATCAGTGATGTTTTCTTCTTGAAGTGCAAGTACCCAATAGCGTGGTTTCTTATGCTTTTCAAAAATCTTATATCGTTTAAGTCACCCATCTCATGCTCCACAAAATCATTCGTTTTGATTTTTTTTGTTGTGTCAACCTAACAATAGAAACCAAAGGTAAATAACTGATGAAAGCTAACAATGATCTTCCAATGAAACTTATTTTTAATTAGAGTTATAAGTTAGAATATCACTGACATTAAACACTCTTTATCCGATTTTAAAATAATTTGCACTAAATGGCTGAATGGAACAAAAGGTTTGTGTGATTACTTATCAAGCAGGTTTCTTGGATTCGAATCATGTTGAAAACAGAGAACTTATACTACACTTTTTTATTTTATGTTATATATTTTCGAATGGTGTTAATAGCATTAATTCTTATACTTATATTTTTTAAATTATTAATATCTCTTATTTAAACAAAGTAATCGTTTTTTAGACAAAGTTTTTAGACAAACCAAATAACTAACTTATGCTTTTTAAGAAATTTGTCTCCATCAGCAAGTGAAGATCGCAAATCCTCGATTTGAAGATGTGTTTGCTGGAAACATTTCCTAAGAAACAGTTTCATCCAAAAGAGGAAATCCCGTTAATTCACTTTTTCCATATCCATTTTTTTTTCAATATACTTTTAATGAGTACAAGTTTCTCGTTTTAAATATTACCCTGATTCAACTTATGCTTCAATGCTTTTAGATAAGATATATCATATTTATTTCGAATATTTTTTAAGTTTTTTTTACAGGTTAACATAACAGGATTTAAGCGAATGGAATCTTGAAAAAAGAAAATATTCGTGACACGATTCTTTTGCATATAGACTGCTCTTGTAAAACCCTCTGGGAGTTTAAGTTCCTCGATTCCAGCGATTTTTGTCTCCATAAAGAAACTGTTAAAGTAAAATGTCGTGATTCGTGCACCTTTAAAAACGTGCTTTTTAGAACAAATAGCAGACTTTTCTTCCTAAAAGAGCGATCTTCAGCGTTTAAAATACAGAAAAAGGTGCGAGAAATGTCACATCCAAATGCTTTTACAGCAGTAGCTGATTATGCTTATAAATTTAAAAAATTTCCCAGCTTGAATATTTTTCCAGCTGTGTATATTTTTAAGGCATTAGTAAAATCTATGGTTTTTCTCATTTTTAACTTTAGTTTCTCCCATTTAACTTTCTTTAGTTTGGACAATGATAAAAAATATATTTCATTTATTATATTATATAGAGCTATTTAAATCTAAAATAATAAATATGGAATGATAATAATAATAATGCAAATATGAAACTGATGAATTTAAGATTAAAATAATTATACAAACGTTTATAATAAATTAAAAATGATAATAAATTAAAAATGATAATAAATTAAAAATTATTATAATAATACAAATAAAATAATGAATATAAAAATTTAATTTGTATGTGAATAAGATAGGTTCTTTTTAATTAAAAAAAAATATTTATCAAAAGAAAATTTTTCTAGTTTTTTTGTTTATCAATGGAAACCATTTAACAGGCATCAATTAAGTCTTTAAGATACCAATTCCACGTTATTTACTGTTAGAATTTTATTTCTATTAATAAATTGTTATTGTAAAAATTATTTGTTATTGTGCAGGAACTTTTGAATCAGAACCATACTCAGAAATATATATATATATATATATATATATATATATATATATATATATATATATATATATATATATATATATATATATATATATATATATATATATATATATATATATATAGCTTTTTAAAACGCAAAGATTCCATTTGGGTACTCGCGAAGAAGTGAAGTGATTAGGCCTAACTGAGTAATTTAAATCAGATTAAATTGGATACATGTAAGCGACGTCATGCGTGTGTGTTGAACCTCATTGTCTTCTGAATTGAAAAATGCAACGCTTTATCTACGATGGACTGGTCCAATGACACTTTCCATTGAACACTTACTGGTGTCCAATGGAAAGAATATTTTTTCTCTCCATGGAATATCACATTATATTATTAGATTTTGATAGTTCGCAATTTTGATTTTGTGTTTTTTTTTTTGGTGGTGCGGATTTTAAGGTAGAATTTATTTATTTAAAAATGTAATATTAATGTACATATTATTAAAAAATTGCATCATGTGAATTAAACGGTTGAGTAAAAACTGAGCAATTTTTTTTTTAATACTTAGAATTCAAAATATGCTTTAGAATTTACAGATTAATACTTTAGTAATTATTACTTCATTCCATTTCAATTATAAAAGCAATGCAAAAAGAAATAATAAATTCCAATTAAAATATCAGGTTTAAAACGAAATTTCGTAGTCGGCAATTTCTGCAGTTGATAGAAGATTTTTGTCAATAATAACACCCGCTTTTTCCAATCACTACTTTCCTATTACAGGCGAGATTATAACATCGATAAATATGTTCGCGCCGAGGATAATCTATACTCTCTTTTTTTTATTATTATTTTCCGTTCCACCATCTCAGAATTTAATCGATAAAGAGCTCCAGAAAACAAGCAAAAACTCGCGCCTTGAGGCAATCAAAAAGAGATACGTCAAGCGAGTCAAGCACTAAAAGAAAAAGTAAAATAGATAAAAAAAAAAAAAAAAAAACTTGGCTCTTATGCAAAATTAATACTACTCAGTAATTTTCTTCCTACTCAGTCACTATCCTTCTGCACCAAATCAATATGCAATCCCGGGAGTTCATTTAAAAAAAAAAAAAAAAAAAAAAAAAAACTTGAGAAAATAAGAAATATGCAGATTTTTTGAGAGAGCATATATTTTTTGGATAAGAAATAACATGTTTGCCCCCAGGAGTTAGAAGATACCACACTAGAATTGATTTAGGCATTTAATGTACGTCGATTGGGGGAAATTGTATGGGAAAAAAATAGTGCAAGTTGCAAATTTTTTTTCCTCATGCCCAAAGGTTATTTCGAGTATATTTCAATTTGGCTTCAATTACTAGTGAGTAGGATGCCGTTAATGATGCTTATAAATAAAGAAACGTTTCAGAGCCTAGGTATGGCGCTATCGATCTAGTTACATAATCTCATGAATAAAAACTTTTTTTTTTCACTTAAGAAATTAACAAGTGATGGTAATTGCTTTATGAATAATAATCAAATACCAGGTTCTTATAATTTGTTTAGATTTTGCTCGAGTAACTTAGACAAGGAAAGAGCGTGCGCGAATTACTATTTCTTTTCTTCCATTACGTTTTCATCAGTTTTTTCAATTTGTTTTTCATATTAATAGAATATAGGAAACCGTGCAAAGTAATAAAAACTAATGAATATTCAATTAATTTAAATACTAAAAAAGGAATCCATTGCTATTAATAAGCAAATGCCGACTTAGAAAACTTTTATTTTGACGGCATTAAAGTGTTAAATATAACTATTTAACAAATATTTATCTTGATTTAATGGTATGAATGATAAGTTTAAAGAAAAAAAACTTTTTTTTTTGAAAACATTCTTGTAATATGAATGATATTTATATTTATAATACAGGGTTATACAAAAAGAGGGACCCAATTTAATTAATTTGTTTTAAACGAGAGTGTAAATTGGATATGAGCAATGTACATACTAATGAAAAGATAGTGTTTTGAAACCTTCTTTTGTTTTTAAACACAGGTTATAAATGTTCAATGATTTTTCCCCTTTCTGGAAAATATCCAGGTGGTAACCAACATGAACTTTATGTGAGCAACAATTTAATTCAGTTCACCAAAGAACTCTTACAGATTCATGAGACTTAGTGCCAAAGATATTGGTCAAACAAAGATACTTCCTCAAAAACTAAAGAATATTAATAGTGCTGGAAAAAAATGTATTAAGATATTATTAAAATGAAGCTGAAGCTCAAAGCAATTGTAATACCGACCTGTCTATCCCTGTCCTCCTCACCCGAATAATATACATTACCTTAAAGGCATTGGACTGATTACAAAAATTGGATTTTACTGTTAATTGACTTAAGTTTAACTTAACCTAATTATTTAGCACGCTATAGTTTTTAATAATAATTCTAACATTACTAAGCCGATTTTAAACAAGACATTTCAGTTTTAACCAAGTTACTATTTAAACCTAGTTTGAGGCATGGTATAGCCAAAACTTTGCTCTTGCGCCAAAAATATACATCTATCTATCTTTCTATCAAAGGAATTAACTACACCCATGATGTTTCAGAAGTAGTCTACGCAATCACTGATTTAGTGGCTGTTTAGGAAACCATCGCACCCTAGCGGTTTTTAATGCAACTATCACCATCCAAGAATGGTATACAAAACTTTGAAACTTCCTCGTTCTTTCGATATGTAGATTGTCCGAAATCAATTTGCATTTCGTGAAATACAAATTAATTGAATTGGATCCTTCTCTTTGAATGACCCTACAAAATAAAGGAAACCAATTTTAGTTTTAAGCTTTTGAATTAGAATAATAATGAAAAGCTTTTTTTAATTTTATGTTGATGATAACTGATGATATCTGAATATTCTTATTTCATGTGATTTTTCTGTTAAATGAGATTGAACGAAGCAGCAAGACAAAAATGTTATTTTTTATGATAAATAGAAATTTTAGAAAAAAGATAAAAAGGTTTTATTTCCAATGAATAAAAATATATTCTAAAAAGGAATGAATCCAGTACATGTACATAATAGAATATATTATATACTTTGATTATATATTTCAAGAAACGCTTCAATAAATTGAAAATATATCTTTTCTCATTTCTGCTTAAACATACGTTAGACTTAAACTTCTCTTGAATAAAATATTATGAAAAATGTAAAAATATATATTTTTTATATTCGAGAAGCAAAAACAAACTAAATATTCAGTATTCTGTGTTTTTTCAGTAATGCGTTTTGATTTAGATGCTTGTTATTTAATGAAAAAGGATTTAATTTGTTTAAATGGTTAAAGAAAAGTTTGTTTGTTATATAAGCATGAAAATTTAGTTGCTACACAATTAGACTAAATTCTAAAGCATTCAAATAAAGAACAATTTCACCCATGCTTCATGTTATCAAAAAAAAAAAAATGTATTCTAATAAAAAATAGCCATAGACGTATGATGTCTGTACAATTTGAAAAAAGAAAAGCGAACACCCAGAATAAATTTTTTAACAGATTTTTACATAATAGAATCCTTTCTTAATAGTTCAAGGGCCTAACATTTCATATAATTTACGGAATATAATAGTTAATTTACGAAATTGGACACAAAAACTTGCTTTTTCTAAATAAATATGATTTTTTTTCCGACGGATTCTTCACTCTTAAAATATGTGACTTAGTCGCAATTGACACGGAATCTAAAATTTCGTAATATCAGAAATTGAATGTTTTATTCAATGAACCGAAAGCTCTGAACCATTGCAAGAAAGTTTTTTTTTCTAATTATAAAGAGTCATTGTTGAAATGGTCATGTTTGGCAGTTACAATAGGAAATTAAAAATTGCTATACATAAATGTTACACAATAAAATATGTTAATAATAAATAAAAAAAATCCTTGGAATCTTTTAAGGGTTAGTTTTCGTGTTCGATGTAGTGTAGCTGAAGTCACCCAATAATGCTTCGAACAAATGTCTAACCCAAACAAATTATCTAACCTCTTGTTTATATTTGCTCTAAAATTCACAATTGAAGTTTAATATTATTTCGGAATCTTGCTTGTTTTCATCATCTTTTCCGTTACTCATAGAAAGCTTTATTCACAATAGATAGAAATTACAAATAACTATTCTAAAAGATTTATGGTAAATATTAAGAAACAGTTGAAATTTTTTGTCTCCACATTAAAGCTGATAAATTGAACTTTGTAAACACTTTTCTTCTGAAATTGCATTCAAAATGTTCTAAGTAATAACTTCACCTGCTTAAGTGCCCAGAAAGGTAGATATCATTTTTTAAAAAAAATTTCTAATACGAAGATATCATAATCCTAAATGTTTCAAATATAGAATAATCGCTGAAATTTGATTTTTTTTTTCAAATTTAAAAGAGGTCGAATAAAGGCGAGTTAAAATTCCTGTTCTAAAGTCACGAATCTCAATTCAAATGTTTTTATTCCATTTAAATGAGCAGCTAAAATATTCTAAATGATCTCGATTCGATACAGAAGTATCAAACACGAATACCTATTTTCCGCATAAATACACCGTGGTATATGATACATTCATATATGATAAAAACTGATACTGTTTCATAAACCGATGAAAACTACTAAAGGTATACATCGCATTGCAGTTTTGATCGTTCAGCATCATTAAACATTTCTTTTGAACGATGCAAGTACCAAAAAGAATGATATTTATTTCAATACTAGGCAATTCAGAGCATTTATTGGGTGTATTTATCTTTCAATGGAAATGTTAAACTCAAGCGAACAACTATTGTAGATTGAAACAAATGACTATTTTCAACAAACAAACATCCGAATCCATAGCAAAATATTCATGAATGTCTCTGCTACAATGCATCCACATAAAAATTTTAAAACACGAACGGACATGAAATAAACCCACCGTATCGCTACATTTATTTCACTTCATTTCAAAAATGAAACCGCCTAGCCAGAAAAGTAGAGACCAAGGTAACAATGATCCTTATCAATTTCTTTTTATTTTTTCCCCCACTTCTATCAAATAACTTTTTTTCCCCGTTCGATTCTAGATCCCTTTTCGAAATTTCATTCATCCTCCATTTCACTTTAATGATTTTGTTTTGAAGTTATTTTTCCGTATCATATCCCATTGTCTACCATCCATCATGGCGCCTGAGTAAAGCAAACGATAAAAAAAAAGTTCCACGGATAAAACTGTCGATCATTATTTTGTCAAAGTTTTTTCTTATTCTTTTTTTTTTTACCTATGAGTTCTTTTTCTTCTACACTTCTTTTTATTTATGAATGTTATTCTTTTTGAACCATTTTCAATGTTAGCGTTGTTATTTTTTTCCTCTATCGTCCGTATCATGACATGGAAGACAGATACGTGTTACATCTGATGTTGCTACGTGAAGAATATCCATTCCAACTTTCTCGAAAAAGTAGTTTTTGAAAGAAGAGTAATGAAAGGTCTTTCGAGCATCCAAAAAAAAAAAAAAAAAAGACAGGCTGTTGATTCTATTTCTTTTTTTTACATCTCATTGAAAATATTGTTTCTAATTGTGAGGGTTTTACACAATTCATTCAACCCAGTTCTGCAGATAATCATGATTTGATAAACCAAAACTGACGTGTTTAAATATATTTATATCATTTTTTGTTATTCTTTTTTTTACCTATGAGTTTTTCTTCTACACTTTTTATTTATGAATGTTATTCTTTTTGAACCGTTTTCAATTTAGTGTTGTTATATTTTCTCTCTATCGTCTGTATCCTGATATGGAAGACAGATACGTGTTACATCTGATGTTGCTACGTGAAGAATATCCATTCCAACTTTCTCGAAAAAGTAGTTTTTGAAAGAAGAGTAATAAAAGGTCTTTCGAGCATCTAAAATTAGAAGTCGTGCTGTTGATTCTATTCCTTTTTTTACATTTCATTAAAAATGTTGAGTCTAATTGTAAGGTTTTTACACAATTTATTCAATCCTGTTCTTCCAAAATATTACTCTCACTCTCTTCTGAACAAATTGACGATAGTTCATATTGCATAATTCGAAAATAAAATGACGCTAAGTAAGAAAAGGATCTAGATTGTACTTTAATTCGAGTGCATTATGCTTGAGTCAAACTGTAGTATATTTGTTTGAAATATAGGCATCTTAATTGCTATTGCTAATTTAATTATTTAAAAAAAATCAAACTGATAATTGTGTGTTAGTTTGATATCTTGTATAATTTTGTACGACTTTTTATAAATAAAACTATTTTTTTCTTAATCACATGGATTAATTTCTAAGACCCTTGGATTCAGATTATTTATTTGATTGCTACTGAACATAGAGTTTGCATTCATAAGAATTACTTTTTTAATATAAAAATATATTAACTTTTATAAATATACATATTAATTAATTAAATATATTCATTTTCGTTTCATGCATTAAAACTGACAATTATCATGTTAGTTTTATTACACGAAAATTGATGCATGTAAATTTCTTTTGCGTTGCTGCATTGATCATGATACTTGCTTAGAATACACAAACAATCTATCTTGAACTAGTTTATTTTTAACTTTCTACGTTGTTTCTTAGTAAATTGAAAATAAACACAAAGAGTACCCTATTTCTTTTCAGATAATTGCCTGTGATTCAGAAAACTAATTACTGAAAGAGAATAACTCATGTAATATTAAAAAAAACTATAATTAAATATAAACTTTCCTCATGTTTGGGTTGCAAATCCTTGTAAATTACCAAACAAAATTGTAACTAACAATGCTGAAGTTTAATTTTCTAGAAATAAGTTAAATGATGAAAATAATTTTAATTATTCTGACATTTAACCAGGTAAAATTTTTTGTATGGTATTTAACGACAACCTTATTATATAGATTTACTGAAAGTAATTTTCACTTTTCTAATATTTAAACAGGTAAAATGTTTTGAATGATATTTAACAAATACCTTATTATATAGCCTTACTGAAAGTAATTTTCACTTTTCTAATATTTTAACAGGTAAAATATTTTGTATGATATTTAACAAAAACCTTATTATATAGCCTTACTGAAAGTAATTTTCACTTTTCTAATATTTAAACAGGTAAAATATTTTGTATGATATTTAACAAAAACCTTATTATATATCCTTACTGAAAGTAATTTTCACTTTTCTAATATTTAAACAGGTAAAATATTTTGTATGATATTTAACAAAAACCTTATTATATAGCCTTACTGAAAGTAATTTTCAGTTTTCTAATATTTAAACAGGTAAAATATTTTGCATGGTATTTAACGACTACCTTATTTTATAGACTTACTGAAAGTAATTTACTTTATTCTAATATTTAAGCGGGCAAAATAATTTGTATGATATTTAATGACGACCTTACAATACAGACTTTCTGTTACGAAATACGTAATTTAAAAAATATCTAAGCTGAATTTATTAATTTATGTATCATGAATATTAGTCAAGCACTTGAAAAAGTGACTTATGTTAATCCTCATTAAGAAACCAGAAGGAGTACAGCTACCTGTACGAAAAATCCTATCAGTTTCTGAAAAAAAAGAGATAATAGTACTTACAAAGTTTATTCATTTAACTATGCATGTTAAGTACACATATTAATGCACATCATTACAGATTTTTATTAATCAGATTTTACCTTAAGAGGGCAAAATTTGTGGTATCGAAATTACTACCAAGCTTAAGAAGGAGAAAAGTGCTTTAAGGTAGTAGTACGGTACATAGCTGGAAATCAGACGAAATTTAACTACTGAGGCGTCCTACTTATTGCATTTAATTATTGGAAAAGCCACCAACTAATTATACATTTTTTTTCTATTCGAAATTCTTCAAAGCACTCGAAGATGGCGTTTGAAGAAACCCCAAGAATAAAAAAAAAAGCTGAAGAGAGGTAAAGAAGAAGGTGGGGCAACTAAATAAGAAATTACTTGATTCTGGTATTACTTAGCTAATCCAATTAACTTACTTACTATCTTTTGAGGGTGCTAAAAGTTAGAAACAAATGCGTACCAAATGTTAATTAACTATGGGTTTTCATGGATTTTCTAGATTAGAGGCTTTAAGATGGAATTTTCTTCTTTTCCATCTTTTTTATTTTTTTTGGAGGATGGGTGAGTAATGGTGTGGGGAGGAATTTTTCTTTGGGTGCAGAAGTGGTTTGGTGTGAATGCTAAAAAGAATGTATTGATTAATGCAAAGTCATACTGGATCTTTAATTAAAAGAAGTCACGTTTCCGACTTTCCCCTGTCCAATTAATTCCAAGGTTCGTTCTTGATGTTTGTTTGATTAAAAGACAAATGAAGTTTCAAATGTTTGATCACATTGCAGAGGAGAAGATCTAAAGGTTTATTTTGGTTTGATTTCTTTTTGGTTATGGAAAATATCGCATGTACTGAACTAGTTTGAATCTCAGAGGGCGCATTCACCTTATTGATGGAGATATTTCCCCCCATACTTAGATATGAATTTGTTTTGATTTAATTATAATTCTTCCTAAAGTCAAATATCGTATGTTTTTTGCTTCATCTTTTGAGTAATTTATTAAAAACACTAAAAAAAGTTTTTGACGTGATCACATTCAATTCTATTGAACACGAATTGACAAAACCGAGAAGAATGATAAAGACACAGTGATTTGAGTGCTGCATCTTACTTGCGTTTTTTCATCTCTACTTAGTGTTGCCACTATTTTTGGAAAAAATGTCCTTCTACCAGTATGAAGCATAAAAAAATTTCCGATTGCACTTTTTAAAAAAATAAATAATAATATCCGTTTATAAACCCGTTATCCGGTCATGAAACAACAGCTCATTGAACCGATTATCCGGTTATGAAACAACGGCCCCATGCAATATGACACTGGAACCAGTACAATACCAATACTAGTAGATACCGGTTCCGTTTCAGTGTCATACTCGAATCCAGTTGGTATAGTACCGGATTCAGTATCATACCCGAATCGATATTGTGTTAGATTCAGCGTCATACCGGTTTATGAAACACAGGTTACGGTATTATACCAGCTTATGAAACATTAGTTCCAGTCTGATATCGGATCCACGGGTGAAAGCCCTTATATAGCAAGACGGAAAAGAGAAAAACCTGGTACGTAAGACATTTCATTCCAGCATTTTTTTCGTAAAAAATAAAATATCTGTAACTATCAAGATTTCTTTTAAAATTTTAGCATATATATAAAACTGCTTCTTTTCGAAGATAAAGTAGATATTGTTGAATAATTTAAAAAAAGAATAAGAAAACTCCTCCCCAAAACTGGCTATAACTGAAAAGGTTTCACTACCAGCCTTTCCTATTTTCCGTCTCGCTTTCACCTCTGATCGGATCCGGTATGATTGTTAAAACATGAACTAGAACTGATTAAAACACAACTCTATTTTTTGAAAAACACTGCCAATACCAACGTTAAAAAACTTAACAACTTTTAAATATTTTAAACATAACAGTGTTAACAAAAAAGAACATCATACCAAAGAACAAAACAGAAAAAAAAACATAGTGGCGTAACTAGATCACCCATCGCTTTTTAATTTATTGTCGTTTTCAAATAAATGATCTAGTTCAGCGCTTTCAACTTATTATCGTTTTCAAATAAATGATCTAGTTCATCGCTTTTAACGATGATATCGGTTCTAGTATTATACAAGAATCTTCTTTATACAATAAAGAAATTTTTCAAACAGGTCGGGGTCTATTTTGAATTTTTGCTCAGAGGGTTAAATTTCTATCAAAAACAAATTAGGTGTCTCCATTTAAAAACTTTGAAAGTTTGTCACTGCATCCGCAAACGTGAGAGCTACAAAATTGTTTTTAACAACATTATTGAATTGAAATTTTATAAGCCTCGTAAATGAGCAAAATTACTTCTCATTTAATCTTATTGAGGCTTACAATCTGTATTCCTTTGTGAAAATTTATTTTCAATTACAGATGATTATTTTTGAAATCTAGGAAATCGTCCATTTCATTTCGATTAACATCTTAACAAAGCTACAATAATTGTAGATTTTGAAAAAAAAATTACTGTGTTTTGTGGAAAATAATTGATGTTCATAGAAAATGCAATGATGAATGGGAAGCAATTAGGAGGTTGGCGAGCGGAGCTAGCAGGGAACGAAGACTCCTAGTACATGATACAAATTATTTTTAAAATCAGTTTTAGTAGTTGTTTTTGTGAAAACTTTTCAAACAAATAAAAGTTTTTAAAACAATTTCACGTCACGCTTATTATTATATTATTTATTCGATCAAAACTAGGAATCTGCCTACTAAAATCTATTGTTCCCTCAAAGTATTTTTCCGAAAATCAATTTCTAAATTCGCTTTATGTGTTCAGTTTAAGCTTCTATCCACGCAATAGGACAATTTTTGCATTATTTATTACTTCAATAGCTTATTGGTTTTTACTTTGCTGATTATTTTATATTCAGTCTATTATTTACAGTTCTCTTAATGCAGCATTTCTTAACGAAATTGAACAAAGTTTGTATTACCTTTAAAATTACATATAAATGTTAAAACCTGAACATGTAATTTTTCTAGACAATTTGGCTATTTTGACATTTGATATTGTTTGTTTTCAGATCGATATATTTGTCTGTATTTGATCGATATATTTTGTAAATTCAGTTTTTTTACCTGGTATTTTAAGATTCTGGTACTGGTAAATACACAAGTGGGCGACCTTTGTGCTAAAATACAAACTACGGCAAACAACGTTAAAGAGCACAAAAATATATAATAATGCAGACAGCTGTTTCGGATGCTCAAAGGGCAACCTTCATCAGTGCAACAGAAGTTCTGCACTGATTTCTGTTGCACTGATGAAGGTTGCCCTTTGAGCATCCGAAACAGCTGTCTGCATTATTATATATTTTTGTGCTCTTTAACGTTGCTTGCAGTAGTTCTGGTACTGGTGATTAATAAATATCTAATGCAAAAACTTCGTACTTTAAATCAATTATTTTATGCCAATTGCTGAATTTTTTGTTAACACAACGCAGGTCAAAATGCCGAACATATATTTATGACCAATATTCAAAACGTCGGTTTTGTTTAAGAGCATAGATTATTTTGCCTACATTTTTGGAAGCCTTATTCAAAATAACTTTGAGCTTTTAGCAGATATATAAGTCTATGTAATTGAAACTAATGCCTTAAGTAAATGAAATAAGGAGAGTAAAAAACTTAACAACTTTAATATAACATTTAACGAGTAAATAACATTCGTGGAAATATTAGAACACAATTATAGACAAAGATCGCTGACGTTTTTTCTCCCGTAGAACACCAAAGCTAAACTATATCTTCTTTTCACAGAAACTAAACTGAAACATTTTTTAGTTGCCAGATCACGAAAGTTCAAAGGTAGTGCCGCCGCAAGCTGTACACTCACCATTAAAAAACAAATATTATAGTTGCATTAAACTAATTTTGAAGTTTAAGAATTTGTAGGGAGAGAATAAAATAGAAGAAAAATGTATACTTTTTCTCTGACTAAAAGCTGCATTTTTAATTAATAATTTGTGAAATAGTAAAATGTACCAAGAAGTTTCCACGCAATTGATGCCAAATTGGCGTAAATTACTTATAAGTGATTTCACTCTTTAAGTAAATAACACTCTTAAGTTTTTAGTTCATTTGCATAATTTTTTACTAGAAACTTCTTAGCGAGAAAAAATACATTTTTTCCCAGAAAAATCGCTCATTTGGCATATAATTACATAAATACCTTTAAAGTACTAACTGTAATCATTATATTTTTCCAAGCTACTTATTTTGCAAAATATGCTGCTTATCGCTCACGTAGATAGAATATAATGAATATTTTAAATAGCTAAGACTAATTTTTAATGTACAGTTAAAAAGATGCATATAAATAATTCTCAGGTTCTGACTGGTAAACATATTTTGTCATCTCTGCATCTCTGCGACGGATTTTTTTTTTGTTTCTTTTATTCCCTTTAATTTTTGCACTCAGCCAATCACAGACTGTTACTTGCTTATCATAGCTTTATAACTTAAATTAGCCAGATACACGAGCTCTCATTTCCACTCCCGCGATATCGCGGGAGGGGAACATGATACTTGAGTATATCGCGATATCGAGTAAAATACTTGAAACAGAAAATAAGCGGAATGTTAATACAGAATAATACAGAAGTTTTACAGTACTGACACACGTCAACTTGATGCGAAGTATAGTCTATCATTTAGTAAGCACGAACAGGATGATAATCTCCAAAATACACTTTGAATTTTACAAATCTCAATTTATCACAACATTGTTGCTACATTGTCCCAAAAGTTCTTCCATTTCAATTTTAAATTTATTAAAATGTTAAAGGCTAGCATGGGCAGTCTTTTTTAAAAAAAATAGTTATTAATATTTTTAAACGAGGAGTTTTAATTTAATGGCCAATTTTTCTATTTATTCGTGAAATTCGGTAAGTTTTTATCTCTATGTGTAATGAATTTGTTTTAAAAACCATGTAAAAATAAACGTAGCGAAATATTTGAGTTTTTAATTTTAATCTGTGGTTTAAAGCATAAGAAATTTGTAATAACTTCTTTTGAATGTGAGGAGATTATTTGTATCAGTTATTCAAAGATCTAAATTGCAATTGCTTTGAAACAACTAAAAAAAGAAAATAAATAAAAATGAAGGAATTCTGTAGTCTAAACAAGTTTTGTTTACTTTGAAGCTTTAGATGTAATAAAGTAAGGAACTATAAATATATATCAGTATTGTAAAAAAGCAACATTAGTTTTTCTTTACCATCCAAACCAGCTTCGTTTGCAAAAATAATGAATTGCTGTAATCGTTAATAAGTCAACTAAAAAAAAAAAAAAAAAAAAAAAAAAAAGGGTCCTCCCTGAATAACTTTTGATCTAATGATCATATCTCCAAGCTCAAAGGACTCATTCCTAATGGTTCGAAGGAGTGACTTTAAATACCCTAATTAATTAGTGTAGATATTTTAAGTTACGAAATCAGACCACAAAAACGAATTTTCTCTGATTTCTCTGAAGCACCGCTTAACCGTTACAACCAGAACGCTGGCAAACGGTTAAGTACCGCTTGTAACTTTAATTAAACTTCCCCAGATATAAATAGCCTACACTGTATAATTAAAATCGTATTTGCGTCAAAAATGAAAATGAATTAGAATTATTTTAAAAATTATAGAGTAGATCCATTTTTATTTCAGATAATTATAAAAATTGGCTTTTTACTATATGTATGGTTGCCACATAAGAAAACTAGATATCTAGAATTAAAATTAATTTAGTCTTTTAGATCTCATGTCACCTTGAATTTTAAATATATAGTTGCTTTAGATCTATTCTGAAGAAATATACGCATTTTAATTATGGAGTACCAAACTGTCTGCTAATATAAAGCAATTGTATTATTTAATTCGTGTTACAGTATGGATAGTTTTTTTTTGCATATTTAATTCTGTAGGCCTTGTCAAAATTTTTCTTGCTGGCGCTGTTCATTTTTTAATAATATTTTAAGTAACTGTCATTCTAAGCCGCATTTTTCGCTAAAATTTGTATGGAATTAATCAAAAATACATAAATAAATAAATAAATAAATGAAAAATAAATAAATAAATGAATAAAGGAAGCTTAACATGTAACTGAAAAAAGTATTTTGATATGTATCTCTCTAATATTTCTGGCTTTTATTGTGAATGTTACATAAATTAATATGAAATAATTTTATTTAAAAGGAAAAAGTTTTTTTTTATCCACACTTGTAGCTTGAATAAGTCATAAAATACTTTTTTTATTCTAAAGCTATTTATTAAATAACAAACAAAATGAAAATAGAGCTAAATTTAATTTAAAAATGCAGTTTTCAGACTCTCGAGTATAAATCGTACGAATGTTTATTTTAATTAATCATAAAACCTTTTAAATATTAACCTATGACAAACAACCGTATTATATTCCAATTATATAAAAAAATTGTTCCAAAGACGAGATACTTCATTAAAAGAATATTTTTGATATTTATTTCTTCAAAAAATATTTGACTTTTATGTTTAATTTGGTTTTTATTTTAAAATCTAGTTTGACAAATCAATTTTAAATATCAGCCGTAAGACAAAAGCGTTAATAAAAATTTGCAATTCACATTTTGCAATCCCTATATAAATAATAAATGCAGTTACTCCAGTGGCAATTTATGTTTTTATTTAAGTCAAATTTAAAAATTTTAAGGCCTGGAAAACGTATTGGAATACACAGAATATTAATAAATTATATGATTTCTGTCCTAATCTTGATAATTGTAGGACATTAACTGTTGATTGCAAAACCCAGACTTTGATTAATAGTGACTACGTGTTTTTTTATACTCGTTTTACCTATATGCATTCACTGAAAGCCGAACCTGCACCCAGCTGTACTCAATGTCAAGTCGACATTTCCATTAAACACATATTAACTGACTGCAGACGATTCAAATATTTGAGGAAGAAACATTTTGGCAGATTTTATCCCGATCTTTCATTCCTACTTAGAGACCCTGTGCATCACAATCTCATCAAGTTCATTAAAACAAAATAGGACTGTATTCATTAATATAAATAAAAGTGCGATTCTTTTTCCTAGTGACTGCCACAGTATAGCCATTTCTGGCTCTAGTGACAATAAAATTTAACTAACCAACTATTATTATATGTTAAGTGATATTTCATTAATTAAACTTACAATTTTACAATCCCAGAATGCTTAGCATGCCTTAAGTAGCCCTACAATTATGTGTCCACTTCAGTGTAGAGTCATTTGTTTATCGATTAATTAAAAAAGGCAAACTAAAATTAATTATGAATTATGTAATAAAGAGCATATTCATTCATAAAAAAAAAAATCTATCATTGAAAACGACAAATAAAAAATTACTTTTTTACCGAACTGTTTCGAATGTAAAATTATATTTCATCTGGAAAATTTGGAATTTCTAATTTTACCTATTTTCGAATTGCCAGAATATAGAATTCTCCTCAACATTAAGAACGAAGAAAAGCATTAATAATTAACTGAAACAACTCGATCATAATAATAATTTGAATGTTCATTCAACTAATACTTCCAACAGTATTCGAATGTTTCCTTCGTGAAAGCAAATGTGTGATCACATTAAGTTTCCTAATAGTGTGGCAAAATATCACGTACAAGATATAGGACTCATGTGATGCAGAATAATATATCATCTAAACAATTCCTTCTTAGCTAGGCTACAGCCCTTAAAACGCGAATGCTATTTGAGTAAGCAAGCCATCAATCTTGAAAATCTCATCATTAAGCTTCGTTGCATACATCAATGAAATGTTTCAATCAGGTGGTGGCCATGTTGAGAAGATATCTTTGTGCCTTCTCATCTGATATCTGTGCTCATTATCTCTAAGATAGATAATGAGCATGTGTAAGACTATTAGATCGAGTTTATTAAATGAGAATATTACTGTGAGGCTTTTATTGCAACCTACTAATAAAGATAGTCTACTGGCAATGTTGATTTAATTAAAATGAGCTTTCTATTTCCCCCAAAAATTTGTATTGGCGTATTCGATCGGACGATTAAAAGAGAAAAATTGATAATTAACTTAGTATTTTGAAAAGTTTGTTTCGTGGTGTTAGTTAAATTTACATATTATAATAATCAAAGATTTAAGTTATGATACTGACTACAATCTTAATGAAATATTGAGTTTAAACCTTGCTTCTTTTCAGATTGAAGCGATTATTGTTTATAAGTTTGAAGAACTTGAAATCATAAATATCGTATAAATTTGCTAAAGCGTTAATAAAATGTTAAGTTGAACATTGTTTCTGTTCAAGTTTGAGCTAACATTGCTTAAAATCATAATATCTTATAAATTTGCTGTAACTTTAAAAAGTTAATAGAACCTTGCTTCTGTTTTAGTTGGAGTGAATGCTTTTAAAAAACTTTTAGAGCATATTGAGTCATATTATCGTACTCAGTTTTTGAAACCTTTAAAAAGTGTTAAGTTGAACTTTGTTTCTGTTCAAGTTGGAGCAAAAACTGTTTAAAGTTTTGGAGCTCATTGAACCAGAATATCATATAAATTTTGAGCAGTTTTTATAAAGTGTTGAGTGGAACCCTTTTTTTTTGTTCAAGCAGGAAGGTGTACTGGTTAAATCTTTTGAATACAAGCTAAACATATTACTAAGCCAGACTAAACTACATTACCACGCAAGTTAATTCTACTTAAACTTGTTTATATGATACTATGGTACAACTTGATTGAAAATATTTTTCAGTGTAACATCTTATTGGTTGCAGCAAGTTTGCTTGATATTATGGTACAATGAATTCATTTTCTGAAAGTGTGGTATCATATACTCAAGCTTAAGGAGAATAAATTAGTACGATAGTATTGTCTTCTACTTGACATATTATTATATCATAGTTGCATTATGGTTGTTGTTAATTTAAAATCATTTGGTTTTAGATGCTTGTCAGTAATGTATTATTGTTGATTAAAACCAATTATTCTAAATGTTTGTTACATATTTATGAAGTTTTTATTTTTCTTAGGATAAGTGGCCAATATGGAAATGATCAATGTTTTAACAATTTTTATCCTTCTAGTGGCTTTTATTTTGTACAGGAGATATCGACGCGAAATCAATTATGAGTATGTATTTAAATATATATTTTTTCCTTCAGATTACTAAATCGAAGTTTTATAAACCAGCTCAATATGTTTTTCATAAATCTTAAGGGAAACATAGGTTAAATGTTATAATTTAAACTGATGTAAAATTTTGTATACTTTACTCTTCAAAAGTTTTTTTGATCATAATTAAAATAAACAAAAAAATAATAAATAATTTAAAAACTATCTTTGTACAGTATATCTGGATAAACGAGTTTTATTAAAGTTTTATAATAGGCTTTGATGGTTTAAGAGATATTACGAAGTATACGAAAAGGGTGATAAACATTTCTATCACTTTTTTGATAAAACTATTGTGTTCAAATTGTCATTGCCCCATGTTAAATAACAAATGTTCGAGTACGTTGGAAAAAACGGTTTTTCAGAAAAAGTGTGTTTTATAAGTGTTTTTAAATGTAAAATTTCGTTTATACTTATTAGGTTTTTAAAGTTTACCTCACGAATTATTAAGAATCCACGTTTATGCTTGAAAACCCAGTCATTAGATCATAAATAACTTTAATAAAATGCTACCTCTATTTTTTCAAAATATTTTTATTACAATTAAACGTAGTATTAGGAAAAAAAATATTGCTCTATATTGAAATTATCAAACTATAGTTTACAAAAATATTGAGTTTCGTACAAGGTAAATATTTTGACAGTTTGTGCTTGTCATGCCAATACTATAGCAACAGTGTTATCTGAAATTATTAGTATGGAAGCTTTTCAAAGAAAAATTTCAAATTACGTGTATTTTTTAGAAATTTGTTGAATATCTGATGTATCACATTAGTAATTTGTAAGTTAAAATAGGTAGTCCAGTGGTTAGAGAAATGAACTCTGATCCGGATGGGCCCCTGAGGGGGTTTACCTTCTTTAGGTAAACACAGGGAGTCACGCCCCGGGGTACCCTAGTGATCTGCCCTCCCTTCGGTTTCCTCTCCCTTTTCTCCTACTTTTTCCTTTCTTTTCCCCCTTGTCGTGGTTGCCGAATTTACTGGTAAGGGCCTTTTGTCTGTGTTCGATTACCACCCTGTTGTATCGAACCCAGATGGGAAGAGACCACCCGCGTGTTTGCCGTGCGTGGAGACCCGTGCCCCTGGAAAAGGGGATCCTGGCAGTTGAGGGGCATCCTGGTACCCCAATACACTGCTTTGGCCCGTGCTTCAGGTAAACGGGAGGTGCATATTGGCCTGTGTGCATCAAACGGCTAGCCACGAACGTCATCTGTTGGCTAGGGTCAAGTCCGGGGTCACTTACTGGGCACCTCGTTAAGGGTGGAGGCTGCTTCAGGGGTGACTCGCGGACGTATAGCTATTGGTTAGCATCGGTGTTAGGTGACGAATCATTGTTACTGACATCCCCTTAGTAGGACTCCATGGTGGGTGGTGCCGCTGGTAGCAGAAATATTTACAATTTTCTATGGCTGAAAATTCAAAGGTGTTCAGTCCCGCACACCAAAGCAAAAAAAGCGGAACATTTCTCGCACCATGTGACCACGCTCGATACTTTATGATACAATTAACCAATCCTGCTGTACCAAATACATCTTTTACCAATGTATCTCCCATATTGATAAACAAGGCTCTTCTCTTTGTACTGGGAGAAGTTGCATCGGTGAAAAAACTTCGCTCAGGTGACCTTCTTCTTCAGGTCTCCTCAGAAAAACAAGCCACCATTTTATCCACATGTACCAAGATATGCTCATTTGATGTTACTATCACACCCCATAAGTCTCTTAACACCTGCAGAGGTGTCATTTCAGAAGCAGATTTTACGAACGATACAGAAGAAATGATAATGGAGGAACTAGAAAATCAAAATGTTACAGAGGTACGAAGGATCAAGATTCGCAGGGATGGTAAACTCATCCCTACGAAGCATCTTATTCTTACATTTAATTCACCCAAACTGCCATCTTCAGTAAAGCTTGCTTGGCAAAACTGCCAAAATCGACCATATGTGCCCAATCCCTTGAGATGTTTTAACTGTCAGAGGTTTGGACACTCTAAAACATCATGTCGAGGCAAACCTACCTGTGCTCGTTGTTCTGGCTGTGACCACAGTGACACCTCCTGTGAGTTGCCACCCTTTTGCGTAAATTGCAAGGGTGATCATGCGGCTTACTCCAGGAATTGTCCAAAATGGTCACAGGAAAAGGAAATACAGTCTATTAAAGTTATGCAAAACCTGACTTTTAGTGAAGCCCGCCGAATAGTAACTGCTCGTACGCCCCGTTCGGGCGTGTCCTACTCTGCGGCTGCTAAGATTTCACACAATTCAGTGAGCACTCAAACAGATGTTCTACCAGCCCCTCCTTCACAGCACAAAAGTAAAAAAAATCCGATTCCATTGACACAGAACAACAAAAAGCTCATATTTAATTTCACTGGACCTTCAGCACCTCTTAGACCTGTCTCAACATCTCCCCCACCTACAAAAGCATCTCGGACCGATTTCTCAGAGAAGCCGCGGTCTGCTTTAACGCAGCGCTCGCACTCAAAACTCCCTCCTAGCGAAAAACCTGGACTCACCCGGAAAAAGAAAAATCCTAAATTTAATCAGTTTTCTAATCAATCTGCTTCTGCCGTTGCACAGAAGGCAGATGATATTTTAACGTTATATCCTTCAGAAGATGAATCGCTTTTTGATGAACTTCCGATGGATGGCGCACCTCCACCCACATCCACTTCTACATCCCATAAAAAGAAATAATGACAATTTCCCTTATTTCTTGGAACTGTCGCAGTGCAAGAAATAAAATCTCTGATATCAGAGATGTTGTATCTAAATATCACCCTTCATGTCTTGCGCTTCAAGAAACATTTTTGGTATCATCAGACGATTGTAAACTTCCAAACTATGTCTGCCATCGAAAGGATTGCGTTGATACTAATCGACCTAACGGTGGTGTTGCAATGTTAGTCTCTACAAGTTTTCCATCATCTCGCATTTCATTGTCGACTCCATTACAGGCTGTTGCCGTTCAAATTTACGTTAACATCTCCATTACAATATGCTCTGTTTATTTACCCCCACATGCTGCTATAACTCAAATCGATTTAAACTCATTGATTCATCAACTGCCCGCACCTTTTCTCCTGTTAGGGGATTTTAATGGTCACAGCGAATTATGGGGTAGTTCCGACTCCAATGCTCGCGGATGTCAAATAGAAAGACTAATTATTGATCATAACTTATGTTTACTAAATCAAGGAGAGGACACATATTTTCATGCACCCACACAGACTTTCCATTGCATTGATTTAGCTTTATGTTCACCTGCAATTTTACCATTTTCACAACTCTCAGTTGATGATGACCTTCATAACAGCGATCACTTTCCTGTCATCATTTCATATTCATCTACTATTAATATCACTCCCAGACCCTCTGTTTTCATATATCATCATGCTGATTGGAGTCTCTTTAACCAGCTTGCTGATATCACCGAAGATATGGTAAACGCTAGCAATGTAAGTGATGCAGTTGAGAATGTAACTTCGGTCATAATGTATGCTGCCGAAGTTAGCATACCAAAAACATCTACCTCTCTTCCCCGTCACCGCAGACCCTGGTGGAATGCCGATTGCTCTGCGGCTCACAAAGAGAAACAGAGATTGTGGAGCATCTTCCGTCGCTATCCAACAAACGATAACTTTATGGCGTTTAAACGCGCTAGAGCTTTTTTTCGTAGGACAAGGCGCCAAAGTCAAAGGGAGTCTTGGAAGCGTTACGTCTCATCTATCACTTCTACAACGTCTCCCAGACAAGTCTGGTCGAGAGTTAAAAAGGCGAATGGAATGTACCGTGAGTTCCATCTTCCGGTGTTTGAAAAACACGGTACTACATACTCAGATCCTGTAGATGTAAGTAACATCCTAGGTGAAGCTTTTGCTGCCGTCTCCAGTCCTGACAGTTACAGCCGAACGTTTCAAAGCCATAAGCGCGTTGCGGAAAAAAATAAACTAAATTTTGTGACTCGACAGCAACTGCAGTATAATCAACCATTTACTTTTACAGAATTACTACGAGCAATTGCGAAAGCTCCCAATACAAGTCCTGGCCCTGATGGAATTACGTATTGCATGCTACGCCACTTGAATTCTGTCTCCTTGCGCAATATTCTCGTGCTTTTCAACCGAATATGGTTAGAACAGATATTTCCTAATAATTGGCGCGAGGCAATTGTCATACCTATCTTGAAGCCAGGTAAGGATGCGACAAATCCGATGAATTATCGCCCGATTGCGCTGACGAGTTGCATCTGCAAAACTCTCGAGCGCATTGTAAATTCTCGACTTGTCTATTATCTGGAAAAGAAACATCTAATCCCCGACTTTCAAAGTGGATTTCGCAAGGGCAGATCGACTATAGACAACATTGTTGCTTTGGAATCGCGTATTCGTAACGCTTTTGTTCGACGTAACCATTTTATCTCTATCTTCTTTGATATTGAGAAGGCGTACGACCGAACATGGCGTTACGGCATTCTAAAGGCTTTGTTTAACATGGGTCTCCGTGGTCATCTCCCTGCATTTATTGATAACTTTCTGAGTCAGAGGAATTTTCGAGTCAGATTGGGTAATACACTCTCTGATGTCTACATTCAATCTGAAGGTGTTCCACAGGGTAGCGTTCTGAGTGTCATACTTTTCATCGTTCACGTATCTCTCATCTTACATATCTTACCACCAACAGTTTTTGGGTCACTATACGTTGACGATCTCAACGTCTCATGCTCAGGATCTGACATGCGAGTGATTGAACGTCAACTTCAACTTGCTGTGAATAAAACCATCAAATGGTGTGATGAGAATGGGCATACACTTTCACCCTCCAAAAGTTCATGCATGCATTTTTGTCGGTTGCGCAGACTGCATAATGATCCTTTCATACACATTAATAACATTGCCATACCCGTAGTTGAAGAAACAAAATTTTTGGGAGTGATTTTCGACAAGAAGTTGACATTTGGCCCTCATATTAAACAGTTGCGAAAACGCTGTGAGAAAACTATGAACATGTTACGCGTCATTTTAAATACGCATTGGGGTGCAGACCGTATTGCTTTACTACGGATATATCGGGCACTTATTCTATCACGTATTGATTATGCTTGTGCAGTATATGGCACTGCCTCAGCTTCTCACCTTAAAAGGTTGGATACAGTGCAACATACTGCCTTGCGTATATGTAGCGGCGCATTTCGTACTTCTCCAGTGGAAAGCCTGTATGCTGTGTGTCACCAATTGCCTCTAGACTTGAGACGCATGCAGCTCGGTGTAACATATTATTTTCACGTAATATCATCCACATCACACCCTCTTAAACGTGAAACACTTCCAGTAAGTTTAGAGCGGATTTATGATGCTCGACCTTCACATGTTCGCCCTTTTAAAGCTCGCATGTGCTCGCTCAACCAATCATTCAGTATCTGTGACTCAACTACACAATGTGTCGATCACTCGCTTATTCCACCTTGGAACGTTTCACAATATCATTTTCATTCTCCATTCGATGTACATAGTAAGTCTCATGTTGCACCTATCATTTTTCAGCAACTATACAAAGCTCATCGTCATCAATATTGTCAACATGTTCCAGTTTTCACAGATGGGTCAAAATCTCCTGGCTATGTAGGCTGTGGTATTGTTATTGCTGACGACACCTACAGTTATAAAATACCAACTTTGTGTTCCGTATTCACCGCTGAAGCCGTAGCAATTCTGTTGGCATTAAGGCTTATTTCAGGTGGTTTGAGTCGGAAATACTGCGTTTATTCGGACAGTATGAGCGTACTGCGCCAACTGAAACATTTTGACAATGAAACTCATCCCATTTTGTGTTTTATACAACATTTGCTATTTAATCTTCATAAGAATGGTTTCGATATTTTGTTTTGCTGGGTTCCAAGTCACGTTGGAATCCCAGGCAATGATTTAGCCGATACAGCAGCGCGATCTGCTACTACTGCCTTAAATTTATCTATACCTTTCTCAGATATAAAAATACATATTAAAAAGTATATAAAATCTTTATGGCAACAACACTGGGATAATCAAGTGAATAATAAGTTGCACGCTCATAAATCAAATTTGGAACCCTTTCCTGTGTTGCGACTACGTAGTGCAGATGTTAAACTTACCCGGCTGCGAATCGGACATACCAGACTTACCCATCTACATTTGTTGTTTGGTGAACCACCTCCTCAATGTAACACTTGTGATGTTTTACTTTCGATTCACCATATTTTAATCATTTGCCCGTGTTTTAACAGACATCGTCTTACCTTTTTTGGTAGTTCTATTTTATCTATGGGAGATCTGTTAGGTGACTCTCATCATCCTAACATTTTTGCATTTTAAATTGTATATAAGTTTTATTCTATTCATGAATTTGTTCACTTTTAGAAGGATATTCTTATTTTTACACTATTTGAAATGTCTTGCAAAATTTTACGGTGTTTTAACTTTGACCTGATTTTAATCCAATATTACCGTTGATTGTTTCTAAATGATTTTATCAATTTTAATGTGATTTATGGAAAATAAGTATGCGCTTTAATTTTGACATGTATAAACGTATTGCTTGGCGCAGCATGTCCACATCTGGATCTTGTGCCATTAAACTCTACATTCAATCCAATCCTGATCCGGATGGGCCAGGGTTCGATCCGCGATTCCGTTAAGACCCACCGTGTGCATGCGATATATGAGCTCATAAAATCTGTGGAATCGAAAGTCCTGTGGTCGGTCACTGAGCAGTGCCAAAAATACAAGGGAACTTAATTTGCAGGGTACATGGGTTTCTGGAAAAAAATTTCCTTTCCCTTTAGTTCAATGTCTGAATTGAGAAAGTGGCTTCACAAATGAAAAGTGCTGCCATATATCCGGGGATTTTCAGCTCAGACGTACTTTCATTCTTGCAACGCTCTCTTTGCCAAACGTAAGGCGCACAATCCCACTTAATTCGCAAAAGGTGAATGGCTGGAGAACTTGACTTGCCCTAGTGTCATTTGAAATGACAAAAACGGATGTTAAAATGGATCATACTAACATTTAATTATTTTTTGTCAATAAACATTGTATCATGATGGTTTCTAATTAATTTAAAAAAAAAAAAAAAAACGAAAATATATCTTAAATAATTCATATTATGTGTATCTACATCCTGTCCTAATTTTGAAATAACAAAAAATAATTCTTTCTCTCTCGGAAACACTGAGCAAAATAGCAGGTTTCTCACCTTTAAATATCGATAGATTTTTGATACTTATTTTACAGGATTCAGGAGAGTTTGACTGAAACTGACAGAAAAGCTCACGAAAATCGGAAAAACCAACCATCCTGGTCTCAGTGAGTAGTTAAAAATGTTATGTTTGAAGTATTTGCAGTATTTGTATAGTTTAGTCCAACTGAAAAGTACATATAAGGTAATAAGAACTTTTATGACTTCGTCAAGCAGACGGGCAGATTGAGAGGCGTAGTAAAAGAAAATTTTAAACCCGGTTAAAACCTCATTACCACCGTTTATAATTT
Source organism: Parasteatoda lunata (assembly GCA_949128135.1). NCBI lineage: Eukaryota > Metazoa > Arthropoda > Arachnida > Araneae > Theridiidae > Parasteatoda > Parasteatoda lunata. The sequence continues at coordinate 66,838,091 of OX421976.1, read as the reverse complement.
TTTTTGAATATGCGATGCCTTGTTGTAAATGCTAAGAATTGTTTGAAGTGAAGTGATTTTACTAATTGGCCGATTGATTGAGACAACCGTAGATTTCGTAAAACGGTAAAATAAATGATCTTATTTGAAAACCTTATTTTTATGACTCAACTGGACATTAAAATTTTTTATGCACCATTATTTTACGGAGGAGTCTTGTTGTGTATGCAACAGAGCATTTGAAGCATAGAAATATTTTTTGATGTTACTGGATGGATAAGGTATAGAAGCAACATAAAATTATACAATTTAATTATGAAAACTAAATCCTCTTAATCAAGCAGGAAGCTAAATATTAATTTTGCTTATTTAGTTTAAAAAAACGTGACCAAAATGTTGGCACTAGACTATATAGTGACACTGTTGTAAAAAATTTTAATTCATAATTTTGAATGCAGATGGCAGTACATATGTTTAATTGAGAGACTCATAAAAGTCTTCCATTTTGGTAATTAAATATGATGTAGCAAAAACGCAAACTGATATCACAAGTAGCAAAAACTGTGCTTATCAATTTGAAAAGCATGTCCTTTTCATTTAAATAGATCCTTTGATAATTAATCCTTACTAAGAGAACTAAAATGAATTCTTTATCTTTCAAACAGTCATGACATGAATTTGTCCATGATCGAAGACCATTTTTACCGTGAAGTGAAAATGGTTGTCAGAACTTTTAAAAATAAAAAGTTAGTAAGGATGACAAAAGCAAGAAAATGAATGAAATGATTGTCGTCTGGTCTCCCCCCTCTATTCTTATTAAAATGTATTCTCCCCTTCTTAATTAATTTTTTAAAGTAATTAAATGTTCTTACGGTGAAAATAATTTTTAGGAGAAGTGCATTGACTTTGCCTTCAGAATCAGTGAGCTTCCCAGCATTAGAAGAGGAAAACTTGGAGCTGCCCCAACCTTTAATGTACTCGTAAGTTCAGAATAATATTTGTTACCTTTTAAAATATATAAAATATTTGTGTAAAAAGCCTTGTTTTCTCACCATAACTTGATTTCTTTCACGCAAAGATACCTAGCACTTTTTTTTTGTGGGAGAAATTTAAACTTTTCATTCAATCACTCTTCAATCATTGAAAAATCAATCACTCATCAAACATTCAATCATTGAAAGATTCAATATAAATATTTGCATCAATTATCGTAACAGGAATAAAAGGTTTATCCGATTCTTTTATTTAACGAACTGCGCTAGTTACTATGTGAAAAAGGACATCGCAGTCGCAGCTTGCAGAAAAAAAAAATCTAGGTGACTAAAGCGTTTTTTGTTTTGTTATGCAAACTAGAATGAAGAAAATATTGACATTTTAACTATAAAGTAAGTGAACAGAACTTCTCAACGCTGCAAAATGCAGAAAAAACACCTTTATGTTTTGCAATTAATATTTGAAGTCCCCAATCTGATCTACAGACAGAGATGGAATGGGATAACTTCAAGTAATGTAGTGTGAGTATCTTGCTCTTGATAAGAACTGTTCTTTCCATTCTATTTTGAGTAAGCCAAGGCTGTAATGTATCAATTCTTTTAAGTGACAGATTCTATATGCTTCAAGATTTCAATTATCCTACTATAGATTACTTAGCAAAAAGACAGGCAGGAAGCCAAGTAGAACATAAGCAAACTAATTATGAATTGAAGTTGCCAGGTACACAAGACAAAAATACATCATAGTTACAATAAAACATATAAACAAGTACTAAATCTGAGTTAAAGATGCAGACGAGAAAGAATTATATTTTAATGAATTCTACCAGCGATACGACGTTGTATTTAATTAACTTCCCGTTAATTAACATTCTAACTTATGCTATGAAATTTAGCTGGACTTTAACACACCATCTTGTTAATAAGCGATCAGCTGTCGCTGAGATCACAGGTCACGGGTTTGTGTATTTTGAGATCGTCTTCTTCTCGAGTTGCAAGTGCCTAGTTGTCGGCGATGGCACAAAATAAGTAAAATATTTTTCCCCATTGCTGATAAAATATTATGAAATACTACTACTAATAATTAAACTGCTAAAATATTAGCTATTTTTCGTTTTAAAGTTTTTTGAAAATGTAGTGTTTTATTAGAATCTAGTAAAGGATATTGAAATTGTTTCTTGTTATTAATTTTAAACTATGATTTTCAGAAAGCAATTTTAATGTGGAATATGCTACTCAAACTGCCACGTGAGGAATTTTTGGTGCGTTTTGAACAGTGAAAATGTTAAAATTTGGTTCTAATTAATATGGTGCTATGTTGAAGTATAATAACATACTTCTGAAGCATTGATTGCACGATTTCATTTTTAAATTTGTACCGAAATATGGTTCAGTTTAACACTTTTTTTAAGGTTGCAAAAAGTTTGTACCTTATTGTGTTTCAATGTTGAGCTGATTTTTCCGAGATTGTATGTTATTAAATAATACTTGTTCACAAAATATGGGATTGTTAAATGTCACGGGAAATTAAAATGAGGAATACAAAAGTGTATTTGCGAAGTTTCTCACGTTTCCCAGTTTCTTTACAAGTATTCTGAAACAAGAAAAAAATTTCCGTTTTTTTTCTTTGTATAAAACATCAAAATTGTTATATAAAAATAGTAGTCACTTAAAGCAACAAGCAAGGTTTCTATGTAATGGTAGTAAATTTACGTAAATGACAGTAGACATTTCCTTAAGATATAAACTTTAATGTTTATATAAGTTTGGTAGGATATATTTTCTTAACAAAGAAACATTCAGTGGTGATTATATATTTGTAAAATTATCGCGGTTCATATTTTTTACCATACTATTCTTAAATTTTCTAAGTCGAATGGGAACCTTGCCGATTAACTTTGTGGTCCTCGTGAATTTCACGCTATGCCTCACTTCGCGCTACAGCTGATGGGTTGCACGGCATTTCACTTATTAATAAACAATATCCACGTGAAGGGAAATATCAACAATCTTAACTTACAATTTTGAGCCTCTATACTTTTCTTAAAATTTAGTCACAGAATTATTCTATTTTATATAGGCAAAAGCATTCTGGAGATGCTACATGGGGAAATATAAATCCTCAAGGAACCAGTTCTAACCAACCATTGGATTTATCTATCAATCAGTAAGATTTTAAAACAGAAGATAATTTAAATTTAATCATATACGTAAATTAAGAATTGCCTAATTAAGTAATACTTGATGTTAATCAATAGGATTTAGTTTTAGTTTTATTAGAATAAAATTTTTATTTAAAAGTTGTATGTTAAATTTTTAAACTTTATCACTTTGTCCATTTTATGGAACTAAATTATTGAAATTACATAGTTAAAAAATATTTTTGAGCTCATAGTCTAATGAACGGGGGCCTATTTACAAGGATTTGGCATTTAATAAATATTTAAAGTGATTCAGATTTAAGCTACTGCCAATTTTTTGGAAGTTAAAAATCAAAATTTTTCGAAAAATGTACGCCTATATTCAGAGAAGTATGCTTTGTGTAAAATTTTCTAACTTAAAATATTGTTTGCATAAATAAACCAATTAAATTTAGGCCCCTCCAGCAGAGAACTGACTGATTTAAAAAAATAAAAACTTGTGGGAACAAATGATGATAGAGGAATGAAAGAAATGCCTATTGTGAAAGCTGTAAAAATATTAAGCAGAAATTTTGGAATTTAGTTACAAAAATTGCCAGCAGAGGAAACTATACGCTGTACAGAGATCTTAAAAACAATACAATTGGCGTAGAAATATCTATATATATATATTTCTCTTACACGGCGACGAAAAAAAGCCTCATTACAACTCCTCGAATGGCAACGCTAGAAAATCGACCAATGATTGCCGCTAAAAATGTCACCTGCCAAATCTAGCTGAGGTGGCTCAACATATAGCGCTTTTAATAACGGAAACTGAAATAACCAGAGAGAGCATTCTCACTGTAATCTCTTCCGAAATTCACCCTATCAAGTTGTTCAATTCAGCTGCGGTAATCTCATACTATTAAGCTAGGCAGAAGTGAGTAGTCTTTGTCGATAGATCTCTATTTTAGTATTTTGTCGAAAGCGCTTTTTTTCACGAATTTATATATTACGATTTTATACTATAGGACACTCCTAATAGGTTTAACGAATTACATGTCATTTATTTGAATTCAAATTTATTTTAATGACTTAGTATTTAATGACTTAATGACTAAAAAGATGAAATTTTTTTTTTAAAAAAAGTTTTTATATGGATTTGAATGATTGTTTTGAATTCTTAGAATTTTGTGCATTTGCAAAGTACCTACGTTAGTAGCGAGCGAAGCGAGCTTGGTTTACCCAGCAAACCATATAAGATTGCGTAGCAATTTTCGGGGGTTGTCGAGCGTTAGTGAACTGGGGGCGCAGCCCACTAGTGATTAAAATTGTTATAATTTAGTACCAGAAAGACACGTTTCAATAGAATACATAGTTTAAAAATCATGATACGGCGCGAAGAGCTCTTTTCATGTTTTAATACAAACATTGAATATTCTTATCATCGAAATCTTAAAACGCCATCTTTTGGAAACTTTTGCAATTAAATTCTACAATTTCTGTATAGAATTTTTAGAGTTTTCATAATTAACACACCTTTAAGCATTACTAAGTTTGTTTATATAATTTTCTGATCTTTACCTTATAACACTTTTTCTTTTTAAATTTGATAAATATTTTAAAATTAAAACTAACATATGTTGACTGAATTTTTGCATATAAGGCTGTATCAATATACTAGAAAGGATCGACACAAAAGCAATTTTGCTTCTAGTAGGTTTGTAATGCTAACTCCTGATCTGTAAACATTAATTGATACTGTCTGATAACCTTTGACATTACTGGTTATATTTGAACAAATCTAATGTATAAAATGAGTTCATTTACTTCAAAATATAAAATATGATTCATTACGTTTAATGATTAATATCTTTCAATTCAGTTTTAAAGCTCTCAGGAGAATTTGGAAACTAAAGTAATAATATTTTCAAAAGTTTGAGGTGCTCTTAATAATTCCTTATGGATCTTTACTTCTCCGTTATAATAATAAAAACAATGGAAACATATAAAGCGATTAAGAGAGTTTGAAACAACTATTGTTTTATTTAAAAATAGTTGTATTGCATTGAATAATTTGAGGCACAGAACATCAAAATATAGTTTGCTGTTACATAACTGTAAATGTTGCTTTAAATATAATCTTAATATGGCTTAGAACACCGTTGGTGCAAAATAAATGATATGTCAAATTTTTTCTCTACAAGATGATATCCCAAACACACAGATAAAACAACGTTCTGTCAATTAAATTAAAAACTGAAACAAAGTTTTTCTCCTATTTTTTTGTTGCCAAGGCAACTAGAACACTTTTCTTTATGTGAAGATTTTATGTGTAATAAAAGGCTAAGAACAACCATTACCTTTTTTCAAAATGTTTTACAGAGGGGTATACAATTAAAATGCAAAGCTTTAAAAATGTTTAACAATCTTACCAACATTTTAAAGGCCTCATTACGAAAGGAGATGGAAGAAAGTGGCGTTTCATATGATTTTGATTCATTTACATGTAGTGGCGTTGAAAAAAAAAAACTTTTGAATCAAATTTACAGAGCAGTGGTAGCTCAGGAAATAGAGCGCTCGCCTCCAAAAGAGGTGATCAGAGTTCGAATCCAAGCGATGGCAGGTCGATACGAATTCTGCACCCGGCTTGCACCGATCACAGTGCTGATGCAAAATATCCTCAGTGGTTGACAGATCATGGGTTAAACCCCTTACCGTTAGTATTCACTTTCGCAAACATTTTACTTACTTCATTTATTTTATATCGGAATTACACTTTTTATCTGATTTTATTCATATCTTTTATCTGATTCTATTCACCAACTTATACCATTTTATCAGTTGTAATTGTACAACGCTTAAAATGTTGCATGCACTTTGTCTTTTGAACTGTTTTACCTGTATTGTTTGGCGCAGCATGTGCTCGTTTGGACTTCGTGCCACTAAATCTTACATTCGATTGAATCGAATTCCCTTACCGTTAGGCTAACAGCGGGGAGTTTTCGTGGTTTTCCACTCCATGCAACGCGAATGCGGGTTAGTTCCATCAAAAAGTTCTAAACGAAGGCAAAATTCTCCCAATACTTGATCCAGGAGTTCTCTTGTCTTTTGGATTGGGTTGAAAATTACAAGGCTACTTAGTTGAGCTTTGGTAGAGGTGAACTCAAAATTAGATCAGCTGTTCAAGGATGGTTATAAAATCAAATTTACAAAACGAATCATACATTAGAACATAAACTTAGCTACTTCGGAAAAAATATTCCCGCAAATACGTAGAAAGTTGGGTTATAGTCAAGTTTTTAGCCTAGGATGTACTTAATGAAAGTCCTTTTTTTTAGTTTTTCCTTTCACCACCGTACATTTTTAAAGTTTTTTTTTATAATATAAATATAAGTTCTTGTTTTTTCAAATAAATTCTTCGTAATTAGTACCATTCTCATCAATAGAATCGGTATTTGTTTGCTACTTCTCTCTTTAAATATATTACAAGCAGTATTAACGTGAGCTATTTTATAGCTATGGAACGTAACATATTACATTTTATATAATGCTGAAAGGTTAGCTTTATCGTGAGTGCAGGTACTATTTTGAAATAGGTTTTAAGCTATTATAAATTGCTAGGTGCTGTTTTAAAAGGCAACTAAAATTATGCATATACATTTACGTCATCATGCTTTCTATTCATTATGTCTTCCTTTATTTCTTCACTAGTGAATAGATAGATTTCGATTACGTTTTTGTTTTGTGCTCTATTAACTATGAATTCGCAATCTCTAATGTGCATAATATTTTTTCTTCTGATTTTAGACATATAAAAATAAATATTGTATTCACAAAGGAAAGAATATAAAATGTTTAATAAGAAATGACAGTACAGTTAAATTTTCAAAAACATAAGCTTGGGAACATATTCTAGAGACTTATAGGAAAAATAGCTTGTTGTTTTACTTCTATATAATAACTTTAATTGTAAAAATTAATCATTATAAATTTTCCATAGTTGTTTAAAAATGTCTCACTTTTTTTAGACTCATAATTTTCAAGCATTCTTTCTATTATTAGCGAAACTCTTTCTCAAACTCCAAGGTCTACAGTCTCAAACTGCGTCGTGAGAGAAGGAAATGTTTTTCCTCCATTCAAAAATTCTGCTGTTGGAGAGGGAAACATCTTTTCTCCGTCCATAAATCATGCTGTCGGAGAAAGAAATGTCCTCAATCAAGTGGCATATTCAGTTGGAGAAAGAAATGTCTTCTCCCCATCCGTAAATCCTGTTGTCGGAGAAGGAAATATCCTCAATCCAGTGGCATATTCAGTTGGTGAAAGAAATGTTTTCTTTCCATCCACTAATCCTGTTGCCGTAGAAGAAAATGTTCTTCCTCAATTCCCATATTCTGTTGTCGGAGAAAGAAATATCCCACCTCCAGTCATAAATTCTGTTGCCGAAGAAGGAAGAGACTTGGGACAAATGGACTTAACTTGCTTTAGGTGCTAATATTAGTATTGCTTTTAAAGAATTATTTTTTAATTTTATTCTTTTTAATTAAATCAGTATTAAGAAATATCATGAGGGATTATATGAATATAGATAAAATTCACAGACAAATTACTGAAATTCGATTTGCAAATTCAGGTTTATGTAAATCTCGTACTGCATTGGGTATCTTAGACTATGGCGTTGACTAAAAAATGTAGAAACCTATCTGAATTGCATAAAAAAAATGTTATATATTTGGTAATATTTCAGGGGAATACCAATCAAATTGTTATAGCGAACATCAATCTACTGAATCTTGAAATGTAAGCTAGATTTGGTCCACGTTTTTCAACAGCGTAAAGAACAGATTTTATCTGCGCATGTGCTTTTACGACTAGCACCACAAAAATTTTATAAGGGGAGTTTAAAAGTCATTAAATAAAAAAATCATACTGATTTAATTTCTGAACTAACTTGTGTTGAACAGTAAATTAGAAGTAATTAATTAAATTATAATTAACTAAATTATAATTAACTCTAAAGCATTTCCGCAACAGCCCATTGTAGGCCAGGGGGTTATGAAAGCTAGGGCTTGCTAATTTCTAGACCATTGTGATCGATGCTCAATATTTACGACTTTTCCACTATCATACCGATGACGGCAAAGCCGTAAGCATTGAGCACTGATCACGTTTATTTCCCAGATAGACTTGTAATCATAGATCTGAAGCTGGATTTGCTTCAAGTCGCCACTGGCGATAGATTTCCAGTATTTTACAATTACAGCTCAACTCCTTAAACATTGAGCCATTGTGGCTACACAATTAATCGTAACTAATTTAATTTGAGAGTAAAAACTGTTTACGACTAATCATGTAATCGAAGTTAAATTGAAGCTACTCTAGAAGGATAACTAATGTGAAATTTAAAGAAACCAAATTTTTATTTTTAAAACAATTTAACAAGATATGTAATAAAAAATATTATATGCATGGTGTTCGGTTTTATTTACTCATAATACTTTGTTAAAATGAAGAAAAAAAAAAAAAGGCATTAATAAGGCAATAAGTCAGCATTAATAAGGTAATAAAGGCATTAATAAGGTATATAAAGGCAATAATAAAAATGCATATCAATAATAATAATGCGAATAATAAAAATGCATATCAATATTTAAGTATAGAAAAGGCAAAAATATGGCGAATTGTTATTGAAGAAAGCGGGGTTAAAAACTTAAAAAAAAAAGAAAAAAGCATTTTTATTATTCGCAAGAACTTCAAACTCTTTCTAAGAGTAGCATAGTGCTTTTATTCATACTTTTCCCGGTAATTAACTAATTTATTTTATTTTTATTTTTTTAATATCGCCCTCTTACTTAACTATTTGTCTCGTTATGACAACTCCCCCCCCCCTGCTTAAATGTTAGTTTGTGATCATTAATATGATTTATTACTTGTGGTTTGTAATTTTGTTTGGAAACATTAATGGAGATGATTTATGATGCATTTATTATGAAATAAAGGTATAGTGCTCATTGCAAACAATGACCTAGATGGACTCCCCCCCCCCAAGAAATGTGATATTTGTGTCTCTTGTCTATATTAGATTTTAATTTTTTGAAACTGCTTTTGGTTGTTTTTAAACTATTAAAATTTCAGATTACCATTTTACACGCATTAAGTTTTGTTATATCTTAAACATTAAGACTGACTGCTCAATTCGAAATTGTAAGACATAACGGCTTTCCCGTTCCATACCTTTATAGTCATATTTTTAAAATAAATTTTAAATGTAGGTACGTCAAATATATACTGCACAAACTTTTATTGCTACACATTAAGTTGATTAGAAATGAGCTTTATATTTTCTTATAATCATATATTTTCCCAATTCACCAGAATAGCGTTGCTATTCAATTTACTTTTTACTATTGAACTATATAACTATCTATATAACTATATAACTAACTATACAACTATCATTAAATTTACAACTAAAGGGCTAGATAGTGAATCAAGCAGAAATGAGTTATTTGAATCAATATAGGTTGATAGGGCTTGTTTCATAATCAGCTTAAAAGTATGTTAGAATATTTTTATTAGTAATCACTACTTCCCGTCATTCTAAATTTTATTTTATAACTATAGTTTAGTGTTTAGTTTATCGTTAACAATCCTTCTAAGAACTGATTTAAGCTCAACTATGTTTAGGCAAAATGCCATTTTTCTACATTTTGTCTCGACTGTCCCCTTAAAAGACTTTTATGGGGGTGACGAACGTGACTGTTAGAGAGACATTAACTGATAATTTTAAAGCATTTTCAATGAACCTTTCTTAATTATAAATAATAATATTTTTTTTAGAAAAAGGAAATTTTCCGCACGAAGTTGTTTTTAAGTAAACAGAGTGTTTAAACAGGGGTCTGTTTAGAAGAAATTTGGGTCCGTTAACGGACCCTTCACAAAATATCTTTTCATAAAAACGGACCCTTCACAAAATATTTTAACTTAAAAACGGACCCTTCACAAAATGATTTTTCTTTTAATCGGACCCTTCACAAATTTGTTTATCTACATTATTGTTTTGTTAATCAAATAAACCCTTTCCAGGGCAGAAAACAAGAGAAATGGATGTAAACGAATTAAGTTTTGTCTTCGGCAGACGATTCTTTCATTATTCATCCGAAATGAATATTCTGCGTTCAGCAGTATAGGCAAAATACCAAATATTTGAATGTTGCATCTCTAATTTAGAAGCAGCAATTGCTGTTTATTTTTGAAAATTAAATTTTTTTTTATTATAATTTTACAGTACCGAGCATAATCTTGTATCTATTTAAAATTTAAAAACTCCTTGAAAAAGTTTTTTGCAATAACCGGACCCTATTTTCACAAATTCGTAAAAGCGGACCCTGGTTGAAAGAATGTGAGTAATTTTTTTACAATTTCACGAAAACCGGGCTTTTCACAAAATGTCTGGACAGACCCCTGGTCAGTCACCATTTGTATTTAAGAACGAACTTTAAAGTTTCTCCTTAAGCTGTTTAAATTTGCACTTTTTCTTATATTTTAAAATTATTCATAAAAATACCAAATTGATTCAGCTAACTATTTTTGTCTACATTTCAAATGTGCTGTAGATTAGTAGCGCTTCGGCACATAAAATAATTTATCTTAAGTCTAACGAAAACTCCGATTTTAATTTATAATGTTGACATTAAAAGCACAATATTTTATGAAATTTATGTAAAAAAAATTTATTTCTGTATATTTAAATTTTACTAAGGTATAAATTAGTTTACCCTTCACAAATTGGTTTATCTTCATTATTGTTTTGTAATTCGAATAAACCCTACCCAGGAAAGGAGGGGGGGGGGGAGAAAGACAGATGTAAATGAACTAAATTTTGTCTTCGGCAGGCGCTTTTTCCTTTATTCGTCCGAAATGAATATTCAGCGTTCAACAGTATAGGCTAAATACCAAATATTTGTATGTTGCTTCGCTAGCTTAGTAGCTGCATTTGCTGTTTATTTTTTAAAATTCAATTTTTTTAATTATAATTTTACAGTGTTGAGCATAATCTTGTATGTTATTACAATTTAAAAACTCCTTAAACAAGTTTTTTTTTTTGCAATAACGGACCTCATTTGCACAAATTCACAAAAGCGGATGCTGGTTGAAAGAATGTGACTTAACGTTTATTTTATATTCACAAATTACGAGTAATTTTTTCACAATTTTACAAAAACGGACCTTTCACAAAATGTCTGGACAGACCCCTGGTTTAAATGAATGCAAAGAATCCTTGATTTGCGCAATTGGATTGCGAATGGGAAAATAAGAAAGATAAATGATACCAGAAGATTCATAATTCTTCATGGACTTCTACATAAAATATTGGTTCGATTTGAATGTTTTTCTCTCCCATATTCCTGCTTAAATTTTTATTCCCAAGATCCTAAAAGTACAAATGGCGCAAAATTGTATCTTTTTGCCAAAAAAGTACATTTCTATAAATAAATTTAAAACAATTTTAATTGAACAAAAATGAACAGGCATAAGGTCATTTTTTGATAATAATGAGGAACTGGCTTTAGTGTCAAACCGCGTGAAGAAAAGAGAGAAACTCAGGGATGCAGACGAATTACAAACAGGTTGCAACAAGGAAAAAAAGATCAGTCGGTAAGGGAACAAGATCAAATGAAAAGAAATGAGTGCTAGGTAGTGATGTGGTGAGAAGCAATGGTGTTGAATGATGTAGGAATTTAAAAGAATGGTAATGATATACTATAAAAGGAGAATTAACTAAACTAATGAATGTGCGAAAACTTCATTTGGTATTTTTTAAGAATGATAAAATGCTATTTAAAGTTACACTTAACGTATTTGGCCCTCTACAAGATGTTTTGAAGTTTTTTTCTTTATCTCTTTTTATTATTTTTTTTAATGTCATTCTATGAGTACTAGTTGGTAATTGCATTCATGTACGTTTCTTTTATATTTAGCTTAAGCGAATCTCCAACTGAACCGAATCCTGGTAATTTTGAAGGAGGTGACTATAAATCATCAAGTTTGCCGAGTAACAGGTAAATGCTTGCCGATAACCTTCTTTCTTGAATAGGATGCCTGCAAGTGACGTAGTGTGGGTATATTGATCTGATTAGTTGTTTAAATGTGGTATTTGTTTACGTTAGCAACCGTTCTTTCCATTCTATTTCGAGTAAGCCAAGCCCTCCAAGTATCAATTACTCTTAAGTGACACATTCAATATTCTTTCACAAAGATATAAATTCTTTCACTATATGTTTCTTACTTAACACTATAACACAAGCCCCGTAGCCAGGCACAAAGCCACGTAGAATACAAACAAACTTGCATCAAAGTTGCCAGGTACACAAAACATAAATATATCATGGTTGCAAACAAATGATAAATCTAAGTTAAGTTAAAGAAGTAGACGAGAATGAATTATATTTCAAGGTATTCGATGTGCGATATATATATACATATATATATATATATATATATATAAACCAAGTTACAGTAATCTTAAGCTAGCTTTGGGCACGATATAGCCAAAGTATGACTCTTGCGTCAAAAATTTACATCAATCAATTAATTAATCTTGAAGCAGTAAAAACATACTTTTTATGTTTAAATTTTCTATTTCAAAATGGTAGCAATGTTAACAAGTATCACTATGACTTTGAAAATCATACTATTTCTAATGAAGCTAGTATAAAAATAAAATCTAATTTAGATTTTGTTAGAATCTAAAGTTTATTATAAAGTAAATATTGATTTTTATGATTGCGATTTTTGTTCAATAAACGTTCAGTTGTGCCTTTAATAACCATTAAAATCCAAATTATTTCTTATTAAAAACTATCTGATTTATTAACTTAAGACATTAATTATGCGGGTTTTCTAACATATCACTTAAAAAAATATGACTAATATAATCCAATATGGCATTTGTAAAATATTCAATTGAAAAATAAAACCGTAAAATGTTTTTCTTTGTTTAACTTTGGGATTCTTTAGCAGATAACAGGAATACATCAAAACACATGAAATTTGAAAAATATCGAATTTTTACTGTAATTGATTTTATATTATTGGAGATTGCATTAACAATTCTTGAAAATTAAACATTTATTTATAAAATCTAAGAGTTTTACCCAGAGGCTTAGACATTAGAGTGTGTATTAAAATTCAATGCTCAATTCTGGAAAATAAATTTTTTCTTACAAAAAATTAGCACTTTTATATATTTAACTTTACAATTAGCTTTGCTAACTTTTACATTATCGTGAGAGTATCAGATAGACTTTGCTTTTTGAATTCGGAAAACAAATACGGTGAATATGTTTAATATTCTCCGAGAAGTTTAATTTGGAAAGAATTTGAGATAAAATTTTTTTTTCTTCTGTTGTTGAGGAAATATTTGCTTTTGTTTAATTAAATGAACAATGGATAATAAGGATGAATCAAAGAAAAAGAATGAAAGTTATCAAGTTAAATGCTTAAAAATAAAAGTATTTTTGTTTAATTATCAACTTTTCATAGTCATCTATCAACTAATTTTGTTTCATTTACTACGCATATTTATTAAGTTAAGCTGCATGCAAACAATGAAGCAGGTAAATTTTAAATAAAAATGTTTCAAATAAATATATTTTAATTCGATGGACATACTGTCGTATTCTTCGTAATTGTATTAATATATTTTTTTGAAGTATGGCAGCAAATTTTTTTGTGTAATTGCTTTAAATTGAAAATTCAATAATTGTTTAAATAATGAATGTATTTTTTTTGTGTGTTGGCTTTCCTATGATGTCTTTGATGTCAAGATAGATAATAACTAACTTTTTTTTTTTAAATTTGTGATTTTTTTAAGGTTTCTCTGATACAAAAAAAAGTCAAAAGAGATTTTTAAGGTTATTTGTCGACTGTTTATTGCCAAATGTACTTAGAAATTTCATCTATTTAGAAAACCCATTGTTATTTATTGCCTTGATTCAATTAGATTTCTAAAATTTAAAGGATCCATAAAATATACTGATGTTGAAAAGTAAAGTAGGACTAAAATAAAATTTTTTCCTGAGAAAGCTTATTTTTTTTGCAAAGATTTCCCCTAAAACTATTATCCACTAAGCTTTTCAGTTGTAGACGTTTTTTTTTACCCTTCACAATTATCAGAGCATTATTATTCAATGTTCAAAATAATACTTCATAGTATTGAGAATAACTTAATAAAAAAGAGATTTTTTTAAAAATAAAATTATGAATTTTTTTAGAATTATAAACTAAATTTTTGAAGAGAGTTAAATCTAGAAGACCTTTTATTGTTAGTTCAATGACAAACTGGGGCTGTGCCTCGTGATTTTTTTTAAAAATTCATATTGATCTAAAGGGAGATAATTTTAGTTATTATGGAGAACTAATCTAACTTATTATTTCGTCCAGTACTTGCTAACAATAAAGTCAGCAATTTGTAATACGTCCTTAATAAAAAATACTAAAACTAAAAATTAAAAATTTTTTTCTTTGTTTTTTATAACACTTGGCCTAGCCAAGCTTGCCAGCCATTGGTCTTTTGTGAATTAAATAAGGAAGGTGCGCCTTTCTTTTGGAAAAAGAGCACTAGAAGAGGGAAAGCACGTCTTGGCTCAGAAACCCACGGATAGATGGCAGCACCACTCATTCGAGAGGATACTTTTTCGATTTAGACATAGGTTGAAAGGGAAAGGAAATTTTTTCCAGGTCTCTGTACCTATGGTATTTCTCAGCGACCGATTTTAGGATTTTCGGTTTCACAGATTTTACAAGCACATATACCAGCGATGGCTGGTCGATTCCGCACCCTACTAGAACCGACAACAATCCTGGCGTAAAATATCCTCAGTGGTAGACGGATAATGGGTTAGAGTCCCCTTGCCGTCAGGCTAAACGCGGGAGATTTTCGATGTTTTCTTCATGTAACGTAAATGCGGGTTAGTTCCTTAAAAAAGCCATCCATGAAGGCAAATTTCTCCCAATATTTTATATAGGAGTTCCCTTGTCTTCTGGATTGGGTTTGAAATTACAAGGTTAAGGAGTTGAACATTAGTAGTCGTAAACCCTAAATTGGATCGGATGTTTAACTACGGTTAAAAAATACAATAAAATACTTTACAGCGAGTTTCGTATTTTAGGGATTCTTACCAAGAAGGAATGGCAAAAAAAGTGTTTGCAAATAAAATGTTATTGGAATTCAGTTAATCATTTATTGAAGGTTGTATAAAACATTATAACCTTTTTAATTTCTGAAGTTGACAAACGGGTGTTGAAAGCAATAATGAGAAACGCCTTTAAGTCTCATAAGACAAACGAACTGGCTTTGATGTTTATCATCTCCCCTTCTCCAAAAGATTTCCAAATTTTGAAGTGAAACTTCTTATGCGACTTCCAACAAGGTTGCGTTAAACGTTTAACGCTACCGTTGTCATGGAAACTAGATTTCTCTTTATGTTCGTTGAGCGCACGAGGTAAGAGAAAAACATAGTAGGTAATATTGGCGTTAAAGAAAACAAAGCGATATTTTTTTAAAATTCGCCAAGAATACCTTACTGAAATTTAGAACATTTGGAAATAAGCTGATTTCTTATAATAATTTTTTTTAAAAATATATTTTATTATTAATATTTTTTAACCAAGCGAAATTTTTTTTTAAATGAAACAAAGTATTGTATTTAAAAAGTTAATAAGTATATATTTTTTATTAAATACAATTAAAAAAGTACTTTGATGCACATAGATACTCTGCTTTAGATACTTATTTTTCTATGTTTTTTATTTTATTTCTGCCGGTTATTATTTTATAAGTGAAACTTCTAATGCGACTTCCAACAAGGTTGCGTCAAACGTTTAACGCTACCATGGAGGGGGTATGAAAGCAGTGTTGCGTTAAACGTTCAACGCTCCTGGGGAGGGGGAATAGAAAGAGACAGAGCGAGAGTGAATGCATAGCAATCGAACGCATGCGCGTAGAAAATGATAATTAAAAGATGCGATCAATTGTGAATTGCAAGCAATGTTAATAAAGTTTGTCTTAAAGAAACAATATGATTTCACTAAAAATCAATTTCTACCCCTTCCTATTTTCATTTCCACATTACGAAGTTTCACTTCTTCCGCGCGGAGGGAATCCACGCACTATTTTTTCTTTCTTTTTCTTTTGTATCTTTTCGATATTCTATTTTTTTCCTTGCTCACATATCAATTTGAGATCCATATAGTGTGTACATTTTGTAATTTTTAATTTTGACAAGGATTTTAAAACTCTATTATAAAGGGAAGGTAACATTCTGTTATTATTGTTTCTTCTATACTAAGAAATACTCTTGTCTTTCAGTTTTTCTCTGACATTTTATGTTATTTTAACAGTGAAGAAGTCCCTGCTCAAGTCGTACACCACTTAAGAAGCAGAAATACGAAATCTATCCACTGCCCAGCTATTGATATTTCAGAGCAAGTTGCCTTCTTTGAAGCTAAAACTGCGAAAAAACAATCAAGGAAGAAAAAGAAATGAACTGATGAAGCTATAGCTACTGCTTGTTTTAATTGTAGCAGAAATGTCTTTTTCAAAATTTAAAAAATTTATTTCTATAAATTAAAATATTTCTCTAAATTATATTTCTTAAATCAAGCCTTTTAATTGATCTTTTAATATAAAGGAATATGAATTGAAATTATAAATAAAATGGCATTTAAAAAAAAATGATGCTGATGTTGGTATTATTTAAAAACTCAGTTGAGTACATGTGCACAGAGATTCGCAATCAAATTCCTTTAATAATAAATATTTTTACTATCCTTTTAAAAAAAGAAGTTGTAAGTGTACAAAACATTAAGAGTCGCGAAGGAGTATTTAAGCTAAACAGAAATAAATGCTTTTTCGATATTTGTCAAATCATTTTTGAGAAAGGCGAAATGGAAAATATCTAAGCTAGTTTCATTGCAAAACGAAACTTGGAATTGATTTTTAACGATTGTTGATGGTTAATGATCGTCTTCTAATTCCTCTCTGCTTCTTCCAAATAGATGTCTAGTCAAGCCTTCCTCATAAGTGATTGCTCAGATTTTAAAAGTGTTTTTTTCTCCATTTTTGTTTGTTTAAATTTTAATTTGCGACTCCTTATTCTTTTTTGGCTTTACTTTTCATGAAGACTCTGAAAACCTTTTATATAGGCGGGGGAAATTTTTGAATACCGTGCATGCAATATATAGTCTTCATTGTAAGCATATTTAAAAGTTGATATAAATGTACGTGTTAAGTGAAAAATATGTTTTAAGAATTAAGTTTCTCGAGGCTAAATTTTAATACTTCTCTTTATACCATAAATTATTTTAAATAGTATTTTTAACCCTCTAAATGCTACGCCACAAGGATAAAGTTTCCTTACGACGCATTATTTCCTCGTTGAACAACATGTGTAAAGCTCAGAACGAGCTGGAACTACATTCAGATGTTGAAAGTAACGCCGAAGTTGGGTATCTTGTAGCTTTTTCTTAAGCTAAAATGTTGCCGACCGGCCTGTGTAGGGAGCAGGGAACTGTCCTTGCATCAGAAAGTTTCTGGGTTCAAATCCCGGGCAAGACATGGATGTTTCTTTCTCTCCGTGTGTTCTATGTCCTTTCTCCTTTGTGTGTGTGAATGTGTGTGAATGTGACCCGCCCTATAAACGGGTTTATGGTTGAGTGAATGGTGTGGCAGAAGTTGAATTCCTGGCCATAGATGGCGCCACTGAAAAACAGGAACAATCGCACCCGCTCTGCCTAAAAAACAGGCGTATGACAAAAAAAAAAAAAAAAAACCGCTTAAATGTTATATTATTGATTGAAAAGCTTGGACTATCAAACAATTCAGTAGAAAGATTTTGGTGAAAAACATTACATTTTTCTTCTAGGGAATAAGTTTTTTTTGTGCTTAGTAATTCTTCTTCTTCAAATGCGCTACAGTCTACTACTGGTCAAAACCCTTTTAATATGCTTCCGCCAATGGATCCGATCAAGCGCTGCAATTCACCAACGATTGAGTTTTAAGGCTTTGGGGCATACCTCAACGATCCATTTTGTGCGAATTCTTTTTTTTTCTGATACCTCTGTATTTTTGCTTAAGTCAATTTTTTTAAAAACAGGATTTGAGTTGTCACATCTAAAAATATGCCCAAGCCATCTGATGCAATAAGATTTGAAAATTTTATGAATTTCTTTATGAAGTGACATTTTGTAAATAATATTGAGATGCAGTAAGGTGTAAAATATCACTTTTGAAAGAAATATGGCTTATTTTTTATTGACATTTTTGGAGGTAGAGATCGATACTCTAAAGACTAGAACAAGTTGTACTTCTACTCTTTTGAGTATCGGAGAAAAGCGAGGAAAATACGTTTTTGCATTATTTTTAAATAATTTTTTTACCAATAAAACAAACACTTTTTTTGTGGTAGCCAAAAAATTATAATGAAAAAAAAAAAAAAAAAAAATGCAGCTGACAGTTGCGAAATCGTAATTTAAACATTCGATTTCTTTGAAATTTGTTTTCTCAAGAATTATTCGACTGATTTCGTCCGAATTTTGTATTTTGCCATGTAAATATTACATGACGTAAAAAAATGTATACCTTACAATTCAAATTTTTTCGACTATTATTTGATAAAATAATAAAACAAGAATAAATTTTTCTTTAATTTATTTTTATATTGAATTATCTTTGGAAAAGGGAATTTTAAAGTTGTGTGTAAAAAGTTTTCAATTCGCTTAAAAAGGTCTCGAGGTATGGCGAAATACACAAAAAGTAAAATTAACATTAAGATGTCCAAACTTCGGAGCGCTCTCTTGACCAAACTAATTGGACCATATTTCCTAGATTGCGGCTACCCCCCATATTTTGGGTGTCAGAAATTCAAATCCGAGTGAAAAAATGTATGTTTATTCAGAGAAAGCACGTTTTTGTGTCTGATTTCGTAACTTAAAATATTGGCTGCACTTATTAATTAGCATATTTGAGGTCACCCCCTCAAATCATTAAGATTGAGCCCTAGAACGTGAAGATCCAATCATTAGATCAAAAGTCATTAGGGGGTATGTTTTTTTGGCGCATTGCACATCAAGCAAGTAAGCTAATGTTATGGTTAGCGTACTTAGCTTTCTTACGGTCAGCTTATTTAGTATACAAAAGTAAACTAGCTGCATTCTACAAAAATGTCATGGTAATAGAATAACAACGGTTTTAAATCTTATTTTTTGAAATTATTGCATTATATATAGCATTCAGTAATAATTATTATTGTATTATTTTTTTCGGTTTAACATTTTATTTGTGTAGAATTGGTAAGTAAAATTTTAGAGATCGTGGTTTTAATTATTTTAATTGAACGCGAAAGAATTTTCTCAATCAAATTTAGTTGTAAACGACGGTTTAAAGTACAATTGCTAAGTTCTGAAAATGGTAGTTCTAAAAATGAACGGTCCTCTAAGTCATATTGGTGAAATTACGTTTTTATTTAATGTTTAAACTGGTTCAAAAAGGTGGTAGAGAACGGATTGGAGTTTCTAGTGAGTTCCGGAGTTGAGTGGGTTCTGGTTCAAAATTTTCTCGCCTTGCTACTAGAAATTATTAAATTTTTTAATAGTTCGACTCCAAAACTCAATTTATTAACAACCGATCAATACACCAAAAATTATCCAGAGTACTCAATTTTTTATTTTGAGTATTGTAGATATTGGTGAATAATTTTAAATAATAATTTAAATATGCCAAACGATAGCTCATATGTGTAATTAAGAAACTACTTTAAACGAAGCAACAAACTTAAAATTTAAGAATATTCTTTTTTCCTAAACTTTTGTTTCAGATTTATTACTCTAACTTTTTAGCCCATTTAAAAGATGTATTTTTTTTAATTTTAGAAATACACATTAGAAGAACATGTTTTTACAAATTCTGCGTGCAATTATAAATACAACAGACATAACAGAGCATTGAAAATCGAGAACGTGGCTAACATTAATTTGTTTCCTGTTTTTTCCTTTGGAAAACATAAGAGGACGTTAAAGGCGCAAACAATTACGAACGGCCACTTTTTGACTCACATCTTGAATTACACATTAACGAACCAGAGTAATCCCGCAGGATATTAGGCACCATTCCGTTTTCTGCAGGAAAGAACGAAAACTAAATTTCGAGTTTAAATTAACAGCTTATTTTTGTACATCCAATTCTTCTAAACGAAAAACAAACAAAAGGCGGTGGTGTAAGGTGGAAAGCAATATTTTTCTTTTAAGCGAAAAGTCAGGAAATTAAAACACTGTGGAAACACTCTGTAGAAATCTAAGGAAAAAGAAAAACGGAGATAAAAAGGATTCGGGAAAAGCGGAACTGAAAAAAAAGGTTAAAATCTCCAGAGATCCATTCGAATCTCCTGCATGCAAATGGAATGGAATGGGAAGAACAAAAAAACATTCCAAATAAAAGGATGAGGGGTACTTTGGAATTGTGACATTGTTTGCGCTTGCGACCGAAGATTTATGCCCTACAATAGATCTGGAGCAGATATTTACTCTGTTGTTCACTTATATGAACCACCTATTTACTAACTCGAATTACGAAATGAAATGAAAGTTTAGACAATAAAAAAAACAACAATTGCATTAGTAGACAGGATTGTTTTGGAAAGATATAGTTTATTTTCCCCATTTTTAATTTGTTCCTTGACAGTGCTTTTTCTTTTAATATTTTTCTCTATCCACTTTGAGCTAGTGAATGTGATTGTTTTTAGAATCGGAGATTTAAAGATTTGAGAAGGTCTTATGAAACATTTTAGTGAATTTGAGTAAATTATAGCTTTAATGTTTGTTTAATGAAATTGTTTGTTTGTGTAATGAAAATAGATAACGCCATAACTTTATTTCTTGTTTCTCAAACTTCCAATTGGTAAAATCGTTCGAAGTATTTTCGCCATCTCATTACGTTTGTAAGTTTGGCGTTAAAATTTACTGTCAAAGGATAAGCTTTCTAAGGTCACACGATAACTTTCTTAAAGATTACACAGGGAAATAAGTTTTATTTTGCATGATATTTGTTAAATAGACTTTATATAAGTACCGCTGATTTTATATCTGCAATTTTTCTCTCGAAGCTACAGTTTTTTTTACATAAAATTGCCGAAATGAAGAAACGTTATATATAACAGGAATCAGATAAAGATTACGACGAGCTTTTAGATTACTTAAGAAACATCATCGGGACAAAAATTGTATAGGAACCGCTGCCCAGAAGTATCAACAGTACGCCACTAGGGGCGCTTCCTTATTATGAACGGTTTCTTCATGTGTTTCTGAACAGGTTATGATAAGGAAGCGATCCTAGTCATCGAAGACGATATTTCCGGACATGGATTCCTATGGGAATTTAATCCTCATGAATTTAATCGACTGTTCTCCAGTGTTATCAGTTGTTAACATCACTCACTGCGATCTGTAAAATTCAAAGATTTGGTAAAATAAATTAATGTTATCTTTTTAGTTAAATCGTACTCTGGTCGCTGCTATTAAGTTTCTAAGACAATATTAATTACGTTTAAAAATGAGAGCTAGTTGGGAATCAAATGTAAATATAATTTCTGCGTGATCCATAGCAAAACCTAAATCATAGTTCGCTTTCCACTAATTTACATCTATATTTATAGAGATTTTACTATATATTGCTGAGATCCTGAAGTGGGTGGATCATTTTAAATGTTCAATCACTATCATTCATTTAACATTCATATAATAGCTTTGTTTGAAGTTTCTTTGGGGGACATTTGGACAAAAAATGATAAAGCAATCTCGTTTACCTCTATATACTCTCTCCCTTATTTATTTTTACCGGCGTTCAGCAACCGATATTTATTAGATTTTCGGCTATAAAAGAATAACTCTATTATCTTGTAACTTTCATTCCACCTTCTAGATCAAGTACTAAGACAAACTCACGTTCGTGGAAGACATTTCGATGGAACTAAACCTGCATTAGCGTTAAATGGAGAATCCTCCAAAAATAGTCAAGTGACAAGAGTATTATAACCCCCGATTCTTTAACCGTTAGAGATTAACATTACATTGGCAATGTGATCTGTGCGAGTCGGGAGTAGTGTATATATATAATAGATATTTATAATGTATATAAGGATATTTATAATATGCATTTATAATATGCATATATTTATAACCGGCGTTGAGCAGCTGACCAAATTCTGAGTTTATGACTGTCAATGTTCAACTCCGAAGCATAACCCAAGGTTAATTTATTTAATTTTTAACCCAAGTAGCCTTAACCCCTTAGTTTTTAACCCTACCCAGAAGACAAAGGAAACTCCCGGATCAAGCATTGGGATAAACTAGCCTTCCTGGAGAACTTTTTGATGGAATTAATGCGCTACATGGAGAGGAAAACTACGAAAATCTTCTACGGTTAGCTCAGCAGCAAGGAATTTCTAACCCATGACTGAGTATATTTTACGTCAGAAATGTGTTCAGGGCGATCAGGGAGTAGAATTTATATCAACCAGACACCACTGGAATTCGAACATGGGATGCATTATAGGGATGCAAGCGCCTCCCCATAATGTGTCTCATGTTCGAATTCCAGTTCATATCCCAATGCACTTTAAATAAGTGCATTGGCGCCTACAGATATTCACCATACTCAACTGTCAACTGTTTACGCACAAACATTTGGAAAACCCGATTGAAGAATGAATTGTGAATTCGATTAAATTTACTCTTAAAATGTATCTATTTTCCCCCCTGATATTTCATTCTATTTTCAAATTTTGCATTTATTTGGGAAAAAATTACTTATAAGCTTTTAGAGGTACATTGATTTGCTTTTAACTCTTTTTGAAGCCGTTTTATTCTGAAAATAAATTTATTAAATTTTTTAAACTAAAGAAGCAGTTAAGGAGTGTATCTGATATCTAAAGTATAAAATCAATATACCCCGAAGAGCCATTACATTATGACCACCCTCCGGTGGCGGGGGTAGTATGGTGTGGGCAATGTTTTCATGGGGCACATTAGGACCCATAATCCTCATAGAACAATCCCTGACGTCTGTAAGCTACTTGAACATAGTTGCAGACCAGGTTCACTCATTCATGACAACAGTTTTTCCTGCGGGGGATGGTGTTTATCAACACGATAATGCTCCATGTCATAAGGGTAGAATCGTCATGGATTGGTTCGAGGAACATTCCAGTGACTTTCAAGTCATGTCTTGGCCTCCAAATTCATCTGACCTTAATTCAATAGAGCATTTGTGGTCTTACTTGGAAAACTAAATTCGTGCTGCCACGCTACCCCCTCGCAATGTGAGGGAATTGCAGGACCAGTTGGTGAGCGCTTGGTACCAGATATCTCAGACTACCTCTCAGCACCTTGTGGAATCAATGCCACGGCGGGTGCTAGCAGTTTTAAGGGCTAAAGGTGGTCCTACATGTTACTAGCAGGGTGGTAATAATGTAATGGCTCTTCGGTGTATATTGATTTTATACTTTATCTGTATTTCGTTCTTTCCGGCATAAAAAATTTGTGCCTAATATCCTGCGGGATTACTTGGGTTTATTAATGTGTAATTCCTGATGTGAGTCAAAAAGTAGCCGTCCGTAATTTTGTTGCGTTTTTAACGTTCTGTCATGCTTTTCAAGGGTAAAAAGTGCATACATATTGATGTTAGACCTCTTCTCAATACATATTGATCGGATTTTCATGTAACATAACTAGGTACGAGGTGAAAATTTAATGAATTATCCTTAATTCATATGAAATTGGGCACAAGAGTTAATTTTTTTTAATTAAATTAACACGCATTTTTTTGAGCAACTCTTTTTTTTTTACTCCTGATAATGGAAAAAAAAATTTGAATTCTGCTTTTTACTCAAAAAATGACGTAGGATAAAATAAAGATTCTTTTACTTTATGGCGAAATCAATAATCCTAACACTCATTTGAACTTTCTATAGATAACACATTTAACATTTTAAACAAGTAATGGAGGTGTTAATATCCGGATATTTATAGAAGAGTGACAAGTAAAATGTCTGTGTTTTTTGCGTATTAAAGCATTTGAATGTAAAAAAACTTAATTGAACTACAAACTAGCACTAGAACTTTAACTAGAATTGATTATTCCATTATACGATTCTCTTTTTAGTAACCATGGAGTACGTTAATAGATTTAAAGCTAACGAAGAAAACTTGGTTAACATCGATTTTCAGCCAATAATACCACGTTTTGATTGTAACTAATTCATATTTCTCTTATGTGTTTTCGTGAATAAATTGCTTTTCATTTCGATATCAACATACAAGCATGTGAGTAAACTCGAATAACGAATGTTAAAAAACGTATTTTTCGAATCTCTTTACGAACGTCAAAAAACTTAATTGAAAAACAATTTAATTAGAATTGATTATCCCATTACCGGATTCTCTTCTTAGTAACCATGGAACACAAATACAGAGTGAGTTTATAGATTTAAAACTAACGAAGAAAACTTGGTTAACATCGATTATCAGACAATAATACCACGTTTTGATTGTAACACATTGAGAATTCTTTTATGCGTTTTCGAGAATAAATTGCTTTTCATTTCGATATCAAAATACAAGCATGTGAGTAAGCTCCTATCAAATGAAATCCAATGGTCCTTGAATCGATTAACCCTACTATCATTGTACTGGACACGGACCGTCTGATTAATGGCTGTCAAAATTCAATTGAGTTCTGCTCCAGCATGAATAATTTATTCGTCTCTTTGAGTTGGCTTTGTGAAAATTCAATATTACACAGAAAGGGATAAGTAATGGCATTTATATTCATGTTTGACACGCAGTATGCACTGCAGAAGCACTTTACCAACGTAAAAATTTCCACGGAATGATTTAGAAGATTTTTTTTAGTTGAAAAATAATGATTTGATTTCTATTTTTGGCAAATGGTCTGGAGAGTTTTTCAGAAGTGATTGAATCTTTTATTAGCATGACGTCAAATGAAATCGATAAAAGTGTACTGCTGTAGTCATAAAGTATATTTGTTTTATGAAATTTTCATAATTTAATCAGATATTTTTTATATCTTAATTACCTGATAAAGATTTTTCTTATGAATTTTTTATTTTTAGTAGTATGTTTTGTGATTAATGCTCTTAGAATTTTTGAGAAAAATAAGGAAAAAAATTTACAAATTAGGAGATCGAAAATTAATATTTAAGCAAGGAAAATCTGAAGACTCACTCTTGATAGAGATTCGATTATAAATAACAAAATTAAGTTTGAAAATTTTTCAAATAATCAATTTCCCCGTCCTCAGTTACTTCTCCTAATAAAAGCGGTTTGCTTTTTTTCGTTAATAATAATTCTCACTATTTTGATAACGTTTTTGTGCTATATTTAATTAGAATTGGTATGCTGGGATGTTATTTTCATTCAAATTAGGAGTATACATTTTGCTTTGCTGAGATTCGACATCCTGAATTTTGTAACAGAGTGCTATTTTCACATACTTCTTTTCAAGTTTTAATTCAACTCTTCATTCTGTTTTTTTCCTTCTTTAGTATTTGGAGTTTTTCTTGTGAAAGCTCAAAAGTTGGTTTTAATATTTTAATTTGAATAAGAAAAATCTTACTAAATGTCAAACTGTTTATTTTTTTATCTTTGATGATTAAAAAATTTGAAGGAACTGTTTTTTTTTTTTTCCTAGAATCACCCAGAGTTCATTAAAGCAAGTTCTGAAAAACAGCTTCAAAATTATTATATTCAGAGTTGCAAGTAAGAATTATTTTGAAATCGAAGTAACTTCTTAGCTTCATTTCTTTTTCAAAAAATTCCAATTTGTTTGGCTATAACATAAACAACTTTATAAAAGCACAGCTAGCATACTTTTTAAAATATAATTATTTCACAGAATATATGGATGCTCAACACCAATTCTTGCACATGATAGATTCCTTATTTAGATACAATTATTTTTAAAATCAAGAAAAAATTATACACACCTATAATTTTAGGAATTTGCGGATTAAGATTTGCTTTGCTGCATGATAGATAAGAAACAAAACAAAAATTTATTATCTTTTTCAGGAAATTATTGTTTGTTGCTTTGCTGTAAATTTTACCGCTGAGCCAATAAAAGACAAATTCTTTAAACTACGGTTAGATAAATAAAAAATTCTGGAACCGCTAGATGAAAAAAAAAAACTGAAGCAGGACTTGTAAGAGTATTTTGTTTTCTCCTGGGCAGTAGGGGGTATGGCTGTTTGAGGTATTATACAACCTACCGCAGAAACTGCTCCTACACTGGCTGCATGGTAATGCTCCTGAGAATGTTGTCATGTATGTCAGCGCTTCCACTTTAATTTCTTTTTAATATTTTTCCTTTTTGTAAGTTCCTGTAGTACTTTCACAAGATGATATATAGTATGTCTCTTAGTTGGTTATTTCGTGTTAAGGATTTTGGTTTTATTGTACAGGTGTTGATACTTTTAGTTCTCTTATGAGGTGGTAACTTATTTTATTTCATATATATATATATATATATATATATATATATATATATATATATATATATATATATATATATATATATATATATATATATATATATATATATATTAATTATTTAAAAAATTTTTTTTTACTAGTTTTTCTCATAGATGGCAGCACTAATATGTTACTTGCTTTAATTTTTTTCCAACCATATATATATTTTTTTATTTTATTCGATTCAAGCTATAAGCACAACTTTAAAGATTCTGCTTCTACGCGAAATTTGTTAACTGTTTATTTAGTATTTTACTTTTGAACTTTAACCACATCTTGTTACAAGCTGGTGAGTTTGGTTTCTGCTTTTTTTTATTTCATGCTCTTTTTCAACTGAATTTTTTAGCGATATCGTCACATATAAAGAATAATTTTTATCTTAGGATAATTGACATAGGATAATTCAACATAAACACATACACGATGCATGCATATAAAATAACGTGAGGTGTTTAGAACTCCACAACCCGTAATGTTCTGTCCGGAATGTTAAAAAAAATTAACATACGCACTCAGTAACACATGCATTTATAAGTTTATTGGAAGGAATATATATATAGAGAGAAAAATAATAGAACAAAAAACAATAAAAATAAAACGTAAAGTCTCTCTTCTGTGAGCAGTTTTTTACGATAGAGGCATTTCAAGATAAGGAATTATATATATATATATATATATATATATATATATATATATATATATATATATATATAAACAAACAAAATATTTTAAAATTACTTAAAAATGAGAAATATTAATAAATAATACATAGATGTATAATTCATGCTTTTAAAGGGAATCATTTAATATTTGTTGCGTTGATTCATTGGACACATAACTAGTATACATATTAATTTAAAATGCTTATGGTTTTATTAATTTGACTCGAATTTAAAATCCCATTTATCTTTCAAGGTTGTTAATAAAGGCGTCATTTAGCTTTTAACTTATTGGAGATGGACTCATCAAGATTTTATATCTTTTCGATAAATTTTGCTGAAGGGGCCCTGCAGGATTACGTGAGCTTTTAATACGTGCTCTAGTTCTGTCTGCACTTAATGATATTTGGAGCGTGGGCGGTCAGGGGATTAGCTGATAATGGTGTTCTAGAAGGAGAGTTCTAGAATTTTGCATTAGGGTTATCCATTCATTGGTGAAAAGGGGGGTCGAAGATAGAAACTTCGAACCCACTCTCATTCCTACCCAGGCTAGAGTTGTCTCTATTATAAATATGTATAGGGCCGTGGCGATTCGGTCTGACGAATATTTGTTGGCCAGAGACGGAGATGGGAGTATAGGTTCTCTCTAATAGAAGGGTTTGTGAAACAAATTTAGATTGTTCATTATGCATATGGGGAAGTTCGGCGATGTTGTGAGTTAAGGGGAGTGAAAATGAGATGATTTAAAGGTCTTATTTGGGGTGTTGAAACCTGGTTTGTTCAAGTTAGAGCTCCAATTTAGGTGAGTTTTGATGAATATCAGAAGTAAGCGGATTTGCTGTAGTTGGCAATGAAGGGAAATTCCATGAGAATTGTTTGATTTGTAGAGTAACTAATCAACATACATAAAATGTCTGTAGTATAAGGAATTTCTCAACTTTGATTAATATAATTTGGGGAAATTAGCATATTTTGATTCCGCATCCAAAATCTTTCTACTTTTGCCTAGCTTTTTTATATTTTGAATTATTTTTTTTCCTAAGAATTGAAATGAATTTAAAATAAGAGGGATTATAAGAACTAAAATTTGACAAGAATGCCTCAATAAGCCTTAAAAGCTTACAATTTCCAAAATTTTTCAAGCGTGTCGTACCATGAAATCATTCAAATTAACTACAACTACATTATGGCAAAGAAACTTTTAAACAAAGAAAGAGGCTGTGTGATGAATATACATTTTAAAAGATCTATATAAGCAGCAATGTTTGGAACTTACTGCTGTTTTTCTGCAGGAAGTTTTAAGACACACCTATGACACAATGACATCATCATTATAGTTTTAGGATTTAGTTTGTTGTTTAAATTCTGGGAGAAAAAATTCAGTTCATTGTTTTGAAGAATAATTGCATATACAGGTTTTACACGATAGACTTGAATATTGCAAGCATGTATGCGTGAAATCTTTTCCAAAAATGCAGATTTCGCGGACTTTGAATAATTTCTTATGTAACTGCCAATGTACTTTTCATTGTACAAATGTTAAATGTTCTGCTTTGGTTTCTGAACTAGAAGATTAGTTTATGCTCTGTTAGGAAATCGTACCAAACAGATTGGATATTTTATCCGATTTGGTTTTAGTATTCTTAATACAGAGCATGTACCGGTTGTCCCAAAAATAACTGATGGATTTTGAAATTTTTTTAAAAAAAGGACTTGTTGTTTGCAGCACTGTGCTTGAGAAGCAAAAGAATTCCTTCGTACTAAATTGCACCTTTAGTTAAACTTTACCCCAATAGAATAACCAGAATGTGGTCTTTACACAGCTGTAATCTAGGCAGTGATACTCCAAAACTGTCCTCCCCTAATGTTGAATCCTTATCAAAAACCTTCACATACACTCACTAGTTGATTGCGTGGCGAAATACTGATTGGAGAAGTCACGGATTCAATTTTTCTGCAGTTCTCGCATGTTATGCCTGTAGCGAGGCACTGAAAGGTTACTAAATGTTTAATTTGGAGAGGAGAAAATTCCTAGTTTTCCAAGTATAATGCCTCAAGCCACACATTTTTATCATGCTCCGTTCTTTTTTTTATTGGTTTTCAAAATCAGTCAATCATTTTACGGACACACGATAGTTTGTTTCATTCTTAATGTAACAAATAGTGTTACTCTAAAGGGCTTTTGGCAACGCGCAGTGAGCTCAGTTTTTAAGGGTTTTGGGTGCAAAATTTGATTATTTTTTGTACCACCAATCAGAATATTTTTGTCAGTTTTATGTATAAAAACCTGTTTCATGTTAAGAGTTGTAACCATTTTGGTTCTAGTTTCAATAATTATAAACATAATTTTACTGTAATAATTGAACACACTTTTTTATTGTTGAAAAATTAAAGTATTTTCATTACTTATATTATTTATCGTAAGTTAGGAGAACCTATGTAATGCATTTGATACTATCCCTCTATTTTTTGCTGTGTTTGAGTGAAAACAACACTACAAAAATTATTTCTCTTCTACCTTCTTCTTTTTTAAGATACTGTCTTTAATGATAGCAATTAAATACTTCCTTTTTATCAGTCTTTTTTCTTATAATTTCATATACAATAAAACTAATAAAAGTTTTATAGAACAATTGTTGTTACAATAACTAAAAATGATTTATAAACAATTTGATATTCATAAAAAAACGTATTATAAATGAAATTATAATGTTATATATAATATTGTATATACTATTATACACTATATACCAATTAGTAATTGGACACCTGTGATAAAAGAGATAAACATAATTTATTTATTTTCTCTAGTTAGTAGAGGCTCCACCCAAAACAATTATAGACGCAACTCTCTAGGACATGCATTCCACAAGTATTCGAAAGATGAACAGTGGTATTTTCTTCCACTTGGCTTGGTGAAGATATGTAAGTCTGTATAACTTGGAAGTCTACGCATCCCACAGATTTTCTATAAGATTCAGGTCTAGAACATGGGCAAGCTTGTTTATTCTGTTCATCCTATTGTCTCAACCATGGTGGCCTTGCAACATGACAAGTGGTATTGTCATCTTAAAAGTCACAATGATCAAATCTGTAAAAGTGTCACAGCATAGAAAGAATATTGCCGTCTAGAATAGTAGAATAGGAGTCGGCATTGAGCTTACCATGAATTGGGATCAAAGGTCGCAGTCCATACCTTGAACATCATCCCCACCTTAATTCCTCATCCGAACGTTTAGGCACAATGCATTCTGGCAAAAGACTTTCTCCAGTCATACGCCAAACTCAGACTCTGCCTTTCGACTACTAGAGATTAAATCTTGATTCATCCCTCCAGAGAACCTGCTTCTACTCATCTACGGCCCAATTTCGACGTGCCCTGCGCCACCTCAACCCAGCATCGCAGTTAGATTTTGTTTTTAGGTGGCAGCACGACCATTGAAACGTAGCAAATGTGCTTCCATGCTGATGGTATTTTTCGAAACATCAGCACCGGATGCTTTTTGGAACTTCTGGAGTATGTGGGTCATCTGTTTGGGGTGGTTTTTTTCAAATTTGTACGTACAGCACTCGTCTGTTAGTTTTGTAAGTATGTTGGGCCGAAGCATACTTCATTATCACAAAAGGCCAATGTCGGTTTTGGAATGTAAGATATGCCCACTAGATATGTTCCTTAAGAATCGGCCATTTTTTGTGATATCAGAAAATGACGCCTTTCTTGAAGTCTGAATTCCGTGGCATCTTGCAGGCGACTAATCTTACACGATATTGAAATTCAAAAATCGTGACGTAGATCAGGACCAGAGTTATCTTCATTTACATGGGTGTCCAAATATTTATTGGAAGATAATGTATGTATTATATAAATGATGTATAACGATTCATCAATTATTCAGAGTGTTCGGTAATAACAGTTTCTAACATTTATTTTCTGAAGGCTTGTAAAAAAATGAATTGAAAAAAATATGCATGGTAAGTGTATTGTATTGAGTCAATTTGATGGTAGGAAAAAAGAAAGAGAAATTTAAAGGTAATCATTAAAAATACCTCAAAATTTTACGTGGCAATCAAATAGTTTTTATGTTTTCAGCCCCTCCATCATCACAAGAGCTTATTCTATTTGTATTTGTTTAAATGCTATATTTAAATTTGCGAGCCCTAAGATAATTTTATATTAGGGCTCGCATAATGTATAATTTTTTTAACTTAAATTTTGACCAGGATTTTAGTAATATATAATAAGAGTGACTTTACGAAATTTTCTGTGTAAATAAGATCATTAAAAAACTTTATTTGACAGTAATGAAAAATATTAAACATGTATAAAATAGTTATTTTCGGTAGATAAAAGACTTTATAGTTCTATATAGAATAGTAAATTGTTTTTTATCGATTCCCCATTTCTTCATATTTTATGCTCTATTTATTATTAAGTTAACTATTCATTCCGAGTCCTGCATTCTTAACTAAATAAAGGAATAACGTATTATTCTATGCTATTTTTTTCAATAAATCAATAATAAATTAGATTTCGTAAGAACACAAAAGCATTTTCTTCACAAACTGAGTTTTATATTTAAGTCTAGCATTCTTTCTAACATTCTTCATGTCTAACATTCCTAAAACAGTATAATCTAAAAACCTATTACATATGGAAGATAAAGAAATGTTAGCTTTTATTCATAAATTCAATATAAGCCTTTTTAAACTCTTGAGTCAAAGAAGCCTTTCATCTATAACTCCATCGATGAGGTTATCACAACCTCTTTCATGAACGACTCAAATTCAGTTTCGTCTATTCAGGTCTAAGATGACAAAGATACGAAGAGTTATTCATGGTGAGTTTTTCTGTGAAAGACTGTGAGAGAAAAATATTTGAAGTAGAAGAGGTATTTTTCGAAATAGTGCCAATGTGTATGGCACACAAGAATGGTACTTTGGAAACTGAAAGTCAATAGCAGTGTAAATGGAATTAATGAAAATAATATTTGGTTTTGTAAGGAATCTTAAATATATTGTGTTATTGAATAATGTATGAAACAGAGTTTCAAAATAAACATCTTATATACTAAAATATTTGTACATAAATTGAAAATACTATGCTGTGGTAAATTAAAGTATTATCAAACAAATTTTTTTTAAAAAGAGAAATATGTTTACATAATTTTCACTTAACATCAAAAACATTAAGAAAAATGTTTAAACGAGACTAAATTTTTTTAAAAAAAGTTATAGCACTATAAATTTATTATTACTATTTATCTTAGTCAAGAGCCATTTTCTTAAGTTAGGCAAATTGAGATACGTGGCATTTTTAGATTCTTTTTTTTAATGTAAAACTGGACGTGTGTTTGTCTTGCTTTTACAATTTAATTCTTAAAGGTTTTAGGAATTGAGACTGGAGGTTTCTTGATACTTTATAAAAAATCCCATCAGTTTGTAATAATACCTTTCGTGGCAAAATTTAACCACAGCTTTGATATTCTTTATACATTACTATTTCTACAAACTATTAGGACATAAGTTACTATGGACAGCTCTTAGCACAAAAGTTCATTCGAAATTCTATGAGAGAGCCGTAGTGGCTCACGGTGCTTTCCAATGAGTCTAACTGGGCTCGAATCTCAGCGGCGGCTGGTCGACATGAATTCCTCACCCGGCTTGCACTGACCACAGAGCTGATGTAAAATATATCAGTGGTAGACGGATCATGGGTTAGCCCTTACCGTGGGGCTTATCATGGAAAGTTTTTGCGGTTCAAATGCGGGTTAGTTCCACCAAAAAGTTCTTCATGAAGGTAAATTTCTCCCAATACTTGATTCAAAAATTTCCTTGTCTTCTGGATTGGGTGCAAAATTACAAGGCTACGAGTTGAATATTGGTAGTCGTAAACTCAAAATTGGGTCCACTGTTCAACGACGGCTATAAATTTTTTAAAAATGAAATAAAGCCTTTTTTCTTAAATTTTGACCGTCTGACTTTGCTTGCACCAACAGCGCACCACAAAAATTCATATATTTCAGAGAACACAAACAAAAGGAGAAATAACTGATAAAAATCAAAATGTTTACGGTGTACTTTTCCCGTGGACATAAACTCAAGAAAATCTACTGTGCCTAATTTAGTTACTGCAATAATTGAAAGTGAACAGTTATGAAATTAACCGGGAATGAAGTTTTAAGCATGTATTTGAAATGGGTTGAATGTAATTGAAACAAAATAAATTTTACCGGAAATGTAGTTGAAACAAAATAAACTTTGCATCTATAAACTTAATCAACTTTTACTTAATGAGGCTCTAAATTTGGGTTCCATTCCTGAGTACTTAAATGCGAAAATAATTAGGAGAAAGCTGGAAATAGTTTGCAAAGTTATGAGTTAGATTCCATACTTGTATTTGCTGTTTTTCCTTTCCCTTAAGGTGGTCATTTTCTTGAATTCACAGTGGAGGAGATATGAAAAGGTTGAAAATTTCATACTTATATCAAATAAGAAATTAGACGTTAAATCAAAGGCAACCAATGTCTTGTCGATGATGACTAGTTAAAAGAGTTACCAAAATTTCTATGTATTTAAAATATATAGGGATTTACTAAAATATACTGTATAAGTAAGTACTGTATAAAATACTGTATAAATAAGTATAAGTATCAAAATTAATTTTGTTTAAGTATTAAAATTACTTATACTTATCTACAATTGAATTAACGAGGTTGAACTTAATTATAACTAATACAGACTTGCTTATTACCTAAATGTTATTTTTTGTGATCTAAAGGAGTTACAAATCTAAAAATACAAACTAAAAGCTTACGTTGCATAGCGTATTAAATTTTCACATTAAGAAACAAATTCTAGTTGCCTTAGCAACAAAAGGATAAGAAAAATCATATTTAGGAATTTAATTTAATTGATATTTTAATATTGTAAAGAGCGTTGTTTTTACTGGGTGTTTAGGATGTTTTCTTGAGGAAAAAAAGATCTGTCATTGGTTTTGTATGCACAATGTGTTAGGCCATATTAAGATTAAATATTGAGCATTCATTATCAATCCTCTGATTAACAAATTGGGTTTTGATATTGTAAAGAATATTACTCTCTTAAGAAATTGCATAATACATTGCATAAATTATTTTCAAATGAATCAATATTTGCTCCCATACTATTCGACTTATTACTCATTTTACCATAAGGGAGTATTACGAACATGCGCTAAGAACATAAGTGCGTATTGGTTTTTAAATGATCCAGGGAATTTTCAAAGCTACATTGAAAGAGACTAATAATTTTTAAACGTGATAAATCATGTTTTATATTCTAAATCGAACATCTTACTTCAAAAATGAGCTTTGTCAAGATATAACCAGAAGTCTTCAATCAGTGATTACATAAAGAACGTTAAGAGAGCATTATCAATACAGCAGAAGGATGCAACTCGACTTTTGAGATAGTCCATTTGAATAATAAAATTGTGGCCGGGATAGCCAGGCTGGTTGGGCGTTGGGCCCATGCCCGAGCCATCATGAGTTCGATCCCCGCCGGCCGTGTACGAAATATTTACTGGTGCCCGCTAAATCTGTCGTGGTCACAAAGTCCTCCAAGTTCCCATAACAAATCAATACCTCTGGGCGTACTGGATTGAAGTTTGATCTTGTTCTGGTACAGGTCAAAATTACGATTTTCGGGTGGATGGCGTATGAATGCGTCCTCTATGTAAAACGGGGTGTGACGTATATATGTTGTCTCCGGATCATCCTCTGGAATGCTTCCCAGACCATCGCCAATAGCCCATTGTGCAGCTCTAGCGCGACTTAAATAAAAGAAAGAAAGAAAGATGAATCATCAATTTAATTGAAATCTCATACTAAAATGCGACGACCTATAAAAGTAGCAGTTCAGTTTTTAATCGAATTCAGCCTGACTAATAGTATAGTCTCTTTGATGCCTTGTTGACTTCTAACCATGTTGACTTAAATAAAATTGTTACAATCAAAAATTGTTCCTTCACTAGGAACAATAGTGTCTAGTCACTGGCTAGGAGGGGCTTTTTGCATATCTACTTGAATTTTGATACATATTATGAGTAAAAATATCTTAAATTTATTATTTGTCTTTTATTTTCAACAATGTAGAATAATCACAATGATTGAACAATTTATTGGTTTGTCACGACTTGCTAAAGTAGTTAACACACACCCCCTAAACTAAGAATTTACATAAGCTTAAAATAACATAAGCTTATTTACATAAGCTTATTTACATTTGTAATGCTTAAAAATTAAAAAAAAAACAACCTAGCTTTAAACATCGTATTTAATTTCTCTTTTAAATGTCATAAAATAAATCTATAAAAAATTATCAATTGCACTTAAAACAGGAAACTACATAACGTACAGCTTATAATTTTATTGAAGAAACTAAATGCTTCACATAAAAATTAACAATCTTTTTTCAAGAGAAGGCCACGTGGCTAGAAAATTCAATACAGTGTCATGTGTCATTCAAAAGTAAGGCAGTAAAGTACAGTTCCCAATAAATCATGAGAAAATTTTTTGATTAATTGATTAATTTTGAGAAAGATTTTGATCTTATTTTTTTCTTCATAAATATTCATTAGCTGTTCATTCACTGGGGTATGTTCAGTTTCTGGTTGGCTTACCTAATTTATCAGTATGTATTTGCTAAAATATATACAGTAAAACTTGTGTAAGTTGACCACTTATGGTGCATTGTTTTAGTGGTCAACTTAGACAAGTGGTCAACTTATAGAGGGGGCGGGTCATTGTTTACTTTTTCATTTCTTATATCATGTTGCTATATATTGAAATTTTTTTTTTTTTACTTGACTTAAAAATTTTATTTAACAAATAACCAAATGAAAATCTTAAGAAATGTGTTTAAACCTGAATGAATTTCAATTTTTTACACATACATAATAATTCTAATATTTGACTAACTTTTTTAAAAAATTAGTTCGTTGGTTATGCATGTGAAGTGTTTCATAAAAATAATTTCTTAAAATATCAGAACACGAAGGCATGTAATTTGAAAACTTTAACAAAACAAAATTATTTGAACACTTTAAAATTTATTCTGTTATTACTACACTTACATACCTATCTGCTCACTACTGCAACTGGAAGAGCAACTTTTCAACTAACACACCTGTTTTCAATGAATGAATGAAAGAAATGGTCAAAAGCTGCCCCCCTACAGTTTCCCAAGATGGTCAACTCACAAAAGGGTTTAGATTAGCCTTTTACACTATTTCACCAAACAAGTGAAATTTTAACATACATTGCAAAATGACAGAACATTTTCTGAATTTTTTTTTCTGGTCAACTTATGAGGGTTTTAGAATAGAATTTCATAATACTCATAGACAAAATTGACTTATTTCAGTGGTCAACATACAAGATAGACAGGTGGTCAAGTTAAAAAGGTTTTGCTTCTTTATATTATATAGGAAAAGTCCCGTTCTTGATAATTAAGGTCAACTTATGCAGGTGCCCAACTTACAAGGGTGGTCAACTTGGCAGGTTTCACTGTACATTTGGGATTCACTGTTAGCAGAATTTCGATTACGATGTTCAAATTCTAAGGAAAAAAACCCAAATATATTAAGAATTTCGTGTACCCTTTGTGCCTAGAGTCAACCACAAGGTAGTACAAGAGTTTTTCTTGTAAAAAAATTTCCATATGCAAGTTGATATTTATTTCTCAAAATGCCATTAGTTTTAACTTAATTCCCAAAAAACTATGTAAAAAAAATTTTTTTTTTTTTTGCAAAAAAAAAAAAAAAATAAATAAATAAATAAAAAATAAAAAAATAAAAAATAAACAATTGACTAACAGTTTTACATAAAGAATATACCTTAAAAATTTCAATATAACCAAAAGCGTTAAATATTCATCTCTGCCTGATTCTTAAAAACTGGCTGAAATAAGACATTTATATCTATCATGTTATGTTAGAAATAAAAATTTTGTGTGCTTAAGAAGGTTTGCGAATGTCACATATTTAAAAACTAAAGCTAAAGCTAAAGTTTGCAACCAGAAGAAAATATTTATGTAGTTCAATCACAAACGTATGACCACTTTTTAAACAGGAGTATTAGTAATAATTCTACAGTATTAGTAATAATTCTACAGTATTAATACATTAAATATGCATAAACCCTAAACAATATACATAAAACCAGTACTATAAAAAGTTTCAATACATTTAATGCAAATACATCTGTAATTGCAATTGAAGCCTTAATTTAAATCTTGATCTCAAATAAAGTACGCAAATATATTAAAAGAAATTATACCAGAAACATTTCCCTCAAAACAAACAAAATATGAAGCGTGCCACTTTTCTATTTTCAACCGACAATACATGCAAATATTTATATTCTACTAGAAAAACATTCCAAATGTTACCTTTTATTACTGTTTAATCTATTCCTGGTTAAAATAAAACACGCAAAAACGGTGCAGAAGATGCTAGAATAATAAGAAATAAATTTCTCGCCCAATCTAAGTATAGTAATACTTAGATTTTCCGTAAATATAACGACTCCAAACGAATGGATTGCAATTATTTGGTCGTCATGTAATTATAAGTTTCCGCATGATTAGCAAGCAGTTATTCTCAATGTTGTGTGTGCTGTTATTTCCTAGGGTTATTTACGACGGATGTAAATGAGGTTTAATTCCAACTTTGAAAGTCTTCCTTCCGTTTAATTACACCTTCTACTTGGACGAATACGAACGCATTTTGTTGGATCTGTTTGGTGCGGCGGATAAAAAATAAAGAAAAATCACACCCGCTTGAGCTTTCTAGTTAAAACGAATCTTTAATGCATGAGTTAGCAAAATTAAGTGTTGTCAGAATAAAAATGCCCCCACTAAGATTTTTTTAAAATATAATCAGAAATGTATTTTTTATTCTATGATGAGAAATTAATTTCTGAATTCTAAATATTGAGAGTTGGAATTACATTTATGAAACTAAGTTATTATTATTTTTTTTTTTGGTTTAAAGAGGAAGTGATGTAAGGATTTAATTTGTTTTGAAGATCGTGAATTATAAATACATTGTAATCATTTTTATAAAGTGAAAATCATTTAATCTTGGAAAATATTTATCCCTCATTCTTTATTTAAAATTAACTGAATCAAGGGAACATTTTTGTATTTTTCTAGCTACAGGAAAAGGAACTATTTTAGAGGTATTTTTCATACAGCGAGATAATACCACTTGTCATTGATGAAAGTGTGATGACCATTGCCCATTATAAGAAAAAAAATAACTAAAATGATGAGGGGAGAGTTTACAAAGTCATTTTTAACTCAAAGGTGGAATTTTTCAACGAGAGTTGCTATAATTTCTCATTAGTCATAATTAAAAAAAATATTATGTCCAAAAAAAAATATCTAAGTGGTCAAAAATTTTCCGTATCTTAAGCCCATGGAAAACTTTTGGTCTATCTGCATT
The DNA here is from genome assembly GCA_949128135.1 of Parasteatoda lunata. NCBI lineage: Eukaryota > Metazoa > Arthropoda > Arachnida > Araneae > Theridiidae > Parasteatoda > Parasteatoda lunata. The sequence goes on along the minus strand of OX421976.1, from coordinate 66,799,249 downwards.
CGAAACCTCGGAAAAATGGACTCCAGAAGAGAAATGCGTCCTCATTCGTTCATTGGCTCAAGTATGGTTTAACAATGAAGATATTGTTGAAAACTATCCGGTTTTGCGACATTTATACTAAAACGATTGAAATGGGTTTTTGAAATTGAATAAAAGTAGTATTGAATGTTCCTGAAGAATTTTTTAATATTTTTTTTTTTTATCACAAACTGACGATGTTTTATTTAAACTGATGTTTTCCAAAATATGTGCTTGATTCAATCAATATACTCACTGCAGCGCAAAGATGTAAATTTGCGACGTTTAAATTTTCAAAGATTTGAACTTAGAACCAACTCAAATAAATGTCACAGCTTGTGCATATATAGTAAGGTTGGGCTGAAAAATTCGAAAGTTTTTTTTCAAACACCGTGGTAAAGTTGCGACTTCTGGGGATAAGAAAGGAATTAGTAAAAAAAGAGATGAAATTGGTTCATATATTTCGCTAAAATTTCCCGAAATCTGGAAAGATTCACATTTGTATGATAAATTTTTAATATTTTTTTATTGATCTCCTCCCGAATCTAATAGCTCAAATACTTATGTATCAGAATTATCGAACTGAAAGTTGAAATAATATTTAAATACATAAACGTCTCACAGTCACACATTGCTTGCGCATTGTTCACAAAATTTTGAAAAATAAAAGCTACTATTATATATATACCACATTTCAAGGAGGAAATTATTAGCTGGCGATCTGCGTTTTACTTTGTTTAATAGAAAGTTTCAAATCATATAATTTTATACCATCAGTAATATTTAGACAAAGGTTTTCGATGAAAATCTAAGAATTTATTTTAACACGTTCACGCCGGCACGGGCGACCGGTGGCCCGCGCTAGGTTGTCTCATCGGGCGGAGCGTACCACCGGTGGCGCACCGGAGTAAAAACTGGTAACAAATAAATTTCATTCTTTAGTTTTTTCCCGGGAATAATAAAAATCCATAACTACCAATTGTTTTTAACGGATGCAATTTTTATATTGAATTGCTTCTTCGCCGTGAAAAATTTCCTTACAGTGAATTGTTATTGTTTAGAATAGATTAACTCCTCCCGAATATTATCTAATATTAAAAATAGTTCTTCTACCAGTGTTTTCTCTTTTCCGTCCCGCTTTCAGGCCTGGGTGTGAACAGCCGAAGTGAACGTGCTAAGAGTCTAGAAATTTTTTTTCAAGTCAATAAATCTACACCTGACTTAACTGGATTAGAACTTTTAATAGGATATATTTTCCCCTATTCTTGCCTGAAAGAAAAGAAAACTTAACCATCTTTATCACATAGATTTATGGCCATAGGTAACCATGCAGGCAAAAAATCTTGTTGAAGAGAAATTAATCCGGCTAAACCAGGAAAACTTCCAAAAGTTATCAAACACGACCACTGTGACTTCTGAGTAATTTAGAATAACTCAAATGGCAGAATTAGAACGATGAACGACGAGAAATTTTAATTGATCTCAACGATAAAGGTTTTATAATTTCATTCTCTTGAATTCCTTTTCATGTTGTAATACCTGGAAAGGAAGCTGCTGATTTTGCAGCAAAATCTACTCAAAATCTTTTCAATGGTCCTTTTTCTCTATTAAGGTAATAACAAACATCTCAACAAGCAATTGGCAGACTGAACGGGATAGAGTAATAAGGTGCATGAAATTAAACTTTCAACCACTCCTTTTAAAAGAATGAATAATTACAGCAAAATTGAATTACTAATAAACAGATTACGTTAGGACCTTACACGATTAACTCATAAACACCTTCTACTAAACGAACCAGCACCTGTTTGCTCCACTTGCAAAGAACCATTAAACATATTATCTTAACCCTCTTATAAAACTTACATATATTAACTAACATATCTTAACACTCTTATAAAATTAAAAATTGATAGGTGGGATCTATTTATCGAAAACGTTAATTAAGACATTAAAGCTGATTGCAGAGTCTGCTGCTATGTTAAATTCCTTCGCAAAAGTGTCACCCCCAATTCATGGGAAACATACATTTCTAGATGTTTTACAATAGAAGTCAAAAATTTCTTCTCAAGAATTTATTTGTGAAAGAGATATCCAATTTTAAAACTTTACACTCTTTTAAACTGTTTATTAAACTTTTAACAATTATTGCAAAGAAATAAAAAGTAAAAATTATATCGAACTTTTTTTTTTAAAACTTGTTGGCTGCTCGCTGCACTTAGCAACTACTTTGCACTCAATGGTTGCTGCACCCGAAACTGCTTTCGTAGTTCTTTCAGGATTGCTTCGCGATTCGAGGTCGCTTACTTTCTTGTTTTAGTGTATCTCAGTTCTAATACTTTTCTGTTTTAATCCAGTTTAATATGCATCCTGATACCTTTCTTAAAATGAAGTTTTAAAACTATGGCATATATTGTGATGCAATTTTTGATTTGTATGCATTTCAGTTACTGTTAAACTTTTACGTGTATTTGAAACCTATTACTATAGAAACTGTATTAGTATATTAGGTATGTACTACTACAAAGCCTGTAGTTTCGGGTGGATCCTAGAATAGCCCACTTTTTGGCGACTTAAATCTCTCCAAACTAGGTTTTTGGAAGATATTTTGGGGAGATTACTTTGAACGTTCGATCACACCACCAAAATTCTTAAACCTGATCGGTTATTTAATATGTATACTTACGCGAAAGTTGGATTTCGTTAGAAAAGAGGTAAAAGGGTTTATTTTTCGCCATTTATGCTTCTGATCGCTTGCTGTTAGAACCATCCTTATTATTTCATTTTTTAACTGATATTTCATTTATTACCGTTATTATTTCATCTTTTCATTTTTTTTTGTGTAGTGCCGGCTGAAAATGGCAAGGGAATAGACGAGTGAATTTTTAAAAACTTGTAATAATTTAAATTGTTTTCTTTTTTAATAATCAAAACGAAACGTTGATCCCAGTAATAATCGCCAACTTGTAGGATTTCAAAGAGTCTTGAAAATTAACAATTGTAAATTTTAAATCAAGTTTACAACAAGTTAATACAAGTAATCAAGTTAATACAACAGGAATTAAGTTGAATTTATTAGACGATGACTTATTTTTCATGCTTGTGACTGCTCAATCACTTGATGTTCCAGTTGTTTGTTTTTTGCTGCTAACTCGAAAAGAAAATTTTATTTATTTTTTAACAACCTATATACACAGGTACCCATTAGAGTTTCCGGGTTGTCTTAACATCACCATAATAACTTATAAATTTCAAAAACTATTTCCTATAACATAATTTATTTTCAAACATTTAAGTTATTTTTCACTTTAAATATTTTCAACAACCATGGGAATTCCATTTCAGAAGTAAGAAAAGATCAAAGATTTGCTTTCCGATATCATACATATTTAACTTGATTAAGGCATTAAAACTGATTGCAGTAGTCTGCTGACGTGATAAATTCCTTCGCAAAAGTGTTGCCACTAATTAATGTGAAATATCTATTTCTAGACGTTTAATTTAATCAATGCCAGTAGAGTTAATTTTGAAACTGTGATGAATGCTTCATCTGTAAACACAGTCCATAATGCTTTCAGAAATTTCTTGACTAATTAAGATTAATGCCGGATTCTTATTATGCCTAAGTGAAGGTCCAGATACTTCATTAGAAACCCTAAAGCTTTAATTTTGTGGAGAGAAAGATTAGAATTGGGAAGTTTCTTTAATTCTTTGCCTTTGAGCCATTCGTGTTTAGAACCTTTAAATGTAATATAAATGTTATAGGAGTTTGTTTACGTAGGGAGAGCTTTAGTTCGATTAATTTTCTGGAAATGACTTATTTGCCAAATATTTAAATCATTTAGGCAATTTCAAGAAAGTTTAAATATTAGATTTGCGTCTTGGCTTTTATAAAACTTGTGATTTTTATTTGAGAAATTTAACCTTTTATTATTTAAAATAAAATCTTTTGTTTCATAGTCAAAATAGAAGAAAGGTCAACATGTTTCGAGCAATCAAAATGTGATGTTCTCCGTAGGAAGTACACTTACATGATACAAAGTTGGAAATATATTATGAATAAAAACAAACACAGTTGCCAATGAAAAACGAAAATAAAGAATTAATAGAGAAAATAAAAGTGGTAGCCGAGGTAATTTTTTTCTGTTGAATCTTGATTTGTTTATATTAACGTTTATTATAGAATAAATAATCTCAGTTCTGATCTGACCCTGTATGGCCTCCTTCAGTCTCCACCAGTTTCTTTGGATACCGCGTTTTCTCTTACTTTGTCAAGCATTTATTTCTAATTTCAATTTTTCGTTGACAGCTTTATCTTTTCTTGGTTCTAAAAATTGTTTCTATAATTTCATCATTGACATGTCCTCTTAATTATATTTTCGGTGCTCGAAACCTGACGACATTTCTTCAGTTTCAATTTTAATAAAATGAGTTTTTATTGTAAAATGCACTTTTAGCTTCAGTTTTCTTGAGAGTGTTCGTATCGTTCAATTTTAAATTTATTTGATTATTTGTTTTGCAATTTAAAAGAGATTTCAATATATTTTTAGAATATTTGAATGAACTAGATGGTCTTAAAGTGTTGGAACTTAAAAATATAGAACAAATCTAATCGCAGTTATAAACTTTAAATTAATTTTCCAATAGCTGTAAATGAAATCACTAGACAATTTGCTAAATTAGAAAAGTTTCTAATAACCCATTTGTTAAAATCGAATAAACAATGAAATGCGGAATTTGAATGACATGTTGAACATCCATGCTGAAATTAATAAAAGGAAAACTAGAAATCTCGATATTTTATCGTACGAGATGACATTTACTGAAATATGTCGATTCGGAATGGTGCATTTAAATTGTTATTTATAAACCTAGTTTTAGGCACGATATAACCAGAACTGGCTCTTGCGCCAATAACTCCAAACTAACTAACTAACGATTCGGGATAGTGGTTTCAAATTAAGGAAAGGCTGAACTATATTTTCGAGTTAATGTGAAATTCGAAGTTTCTCCCGTAGTCGAAACCAGGCCAAAGAGCATATAGAGTATGTAATAAACTAAATCGGAATATATAATTTTAAAATTCGCATAAATTGTTTGAATCCAGAAGTTTTTGGCTTTATTTTTAAAAAAATTTCATGTATTTCAAAAAGTGTCTTCTTGTATAAAAGTTTTACATTTTTCTTCAAATAGCTCGCGACGCAAGATTATCGAAAAACATTTTTAGTCTAAAAGTTTATATATATATATATATATATATATATATATATATATATATATATATATATATATATATATAATATAGCTTTCACAGTTTAATAACCGAATCTCGAAGTTTTTCCAGATGAGTAATAGTTTTCGGCTTAAAGGATAAGTTTCTTTGTTTCAATTGCAGATATTTTTTCTCAACAAAAAACTTTGTTTTTTCATATAATCCGGTTATATCTTGATTCCAACTAGAATACTGACATCATTGAAAAGTTTTGAGAAGGATAAGAGAAAAAAAAAAAAACCTTGTTCTCATTTCCTCTGAAACTTAGGTATTAGCGATTGTAAATGCTTTTGTCTTAGAGAAGTTTTCTTCCCGAATTAGATTAAACTGGTGCTAGGTTCTGGTCAAGCGTATTCTGCCCACACTGGTCTATTAATAGCGTCAGAGAAAATTTACTTTGTTGCCTTGATGGTTAGGAAATTTGATTTTAATTGGGCATTTTCTAAGTCTACAGTGTAAAAAAGGAACACTAAAAACTTTATATTTAATTCTTTGGGCAATGTACAGTGCACGAAAAAAAAAAAAAAAAAAAAACGGAACATCCGGAATAATTTTTGACCTACGCTAGGGCTGATCTAAAACTGATCTTTTCTAGGACTTAATCTTAATGGTGAATTTAAATCTGCTGAATTATAGATTTGCAGAATAATGAGATACTGATGATATTTTGAGTTACGAAATCAGGCAGATAACCGTACTTCATATAAATAAACACACCTATTTTTCGATGGATTCGGATTTCAGACATAGGGTGTAGCTGCAATTAGGGAAATATGGTCCAAATAGTTTGGTCAGAAGTACGGCGCGAAGCTGCGTAATTCACCATATTTTGAGAGTTTCTTAAGCGAATCGAAAAATGTATGCACACAATTATAAAATTTGTTGATTCAAATATAATAATTCTTACCAGAAAAATAATTTTTAATAATTATTATTTTTTATAATTCCTTTTGTAATAGTAGAAAAAAAGTTTGAACTGCAAGGTACGCAAACGGTTACAAGATTTTAAAGCATAAAATTTTGCGTCGCAAAATACAAAGTTTGAACGAAATCCGTCGAATAGTTTCTGAGAAATCCAATTTTAAGAAAAAATTTATATTTAAAATTCGATTTCTTCAAGATAATAACATTTCAGCATTTTAGAGAATTAAAATAAAATAAATAAATTGAAAAGAAATATGTAAATGTATTTAAAAAATAATCACTTCGTCATATACTTAAGTTTTTATCACAATGGGCCACTGAACCTGTTTGGTCAAAAAATGTTGCCGTTTTTCCCTTCTTTGAAAATTCCACCGGCTTTCAACACGCCGGTTATATACTAGTACATAATAGTCTCCTACTCTATACCCATTATTTTACAAGTCGTATATGAAAAGCTTTCCACTCTATTGCGCATGTAATTTCGAGTGGTTATTACGCATGTAATTTAGAGTGGTTATTACGCATGTAATTTAGAGTGGTTATTACGCATACAATTTAGAGTTTTAATTTATCCCACAGTGGACTGATCGTTAAGACACGTTTTCCAGCAGATCACCGAAGTATAAGAATAATAGATAAAAACTTATAACCGATATAATTAAGAATAATAGATAAAAACTTAAGTTAGCTTATTCTTTTTTATTACCCTTGTCGAGCTATAGTTCTTTAGAAATAAAAGTTTATATAGACAATTTTATTTATAAAATTGATAACTTAAAATTTATTCGACTGATTTTGTTCAAATTTTCATTTTGCCATTTAAAATTCTACATTATTTAAAATGATCTAAGAACACCTTACAGCTTTTACATTTTACGACTATTATAATATAATAAAAAATGTAAAAAATATTTTTTGCATGAAATTATCGTTCGATAAATGAATTTTATAACTGTGAGCACAAATTTTTTGATTTGCTTAAAGTTATCGAAATATACAAAAAAAAAAAAAAAAAAAATTAACATTAAGGTGTTCAAAATTTTGATCGCTCCCATGAACATGCTATTATACTTAATAAATTGTGGCTACTCCCTTTATTTCGAGGGGAATCTAGGGGAACTCCCTTTATATGAGGGGTATATTTCTTCAGAGAGAGTACGCTTTCGGGACCGATTTCGTAACTTAAAACATCGTCTACCTTTATTAATTAACGTATTCAAGGTGGAACTCTCGAATTATTAAGATAGAGTTTTAGAATGTGAAGATCCAATCATTAGATCAAATTACATTCAGGTTGTTCTCTTTTCTACTTTGCACACTGTACAGTATACAAAAAAAAAAAAAAAAAAAAAACCCTCACCGAATAACTTTTGATTTAACAATCGGATCTTCACGTATTAGGACTCAATCTTAAGGACTCGAGGGGGTGACCTCAAATATGATAATTGATAAGGGCAGATGATATTTTAAGTTACGAAATCAGGCACAAAGGCGTACTTTTTCTGAATAAACATACCTCTTTTTCAACGGACTCAGATTTTTGATCCCCAGAATATGCAATCTGGGAAGTATGGGTCCCCATAGTTTGATCAGGAGAGAGTCCAAAGTTTGGATCCCTCTAAGTTGATTTTACTTTTAGCCTACTTCGTTACATTGAATTAAAAATCAAGTGAATTAAAAAATTTCGCAGACAATTATAAAGGTAGTTTATTCAAGGATAATTCCATGCAAAAAAGTAATTTTTGTAAATATTTATTGTTTTTCATTATTTTATTAAATAATGGTCGAAAAATCGGGAAGCAGACAATTTTTTACGACTTTTTAAAGCATGCAATTTTACATGGCAAAATACAAAAATTGAGTGAAATCGGATAAATAGTTCCCGAATAATCGAATTTTAAATATCTGGCTTTATTGAAATTCAATTTCTCAAAAACTATTCGACCGATTTCTAATTCAGTTTTATATTTGCCATGTAAAATTATTTTCTTTCAAATTATGCAAAAATTGTACACTTTACAATTCAAAATTGTTTCGATCATTATTAAGTAAAATAATAAAAAGAACAAATATTTACTAAAAGTAAATTTTTGCATGGAATTTTCTTTAAATAAACGAATTTTATAATTGGGAACAAAAATTTTCAATGTGCTTAAAAAGTTCTCTAGATATAGGGAAATATGCAAAAAAATGAAATTTACATTATAAATTCGAAACTTTAGAGCTCTCTTGTGACCAAGCTATGGGAACCATATTTCCCTGATTGCGGCTACGTCCCGTATTTTGGGGGTCAGAAATCCGAATCCGTCGAAGAAAAGGTATATTTATAGAGAAAGTATGCTTCAGAGAAAGTATGCTTTTGCATCTGATTTCGAAACTTAAAATATCGTTTGCGCTAATTATTGACATATTTGAAGTCAGCCCCTCGAGCCATTAAGATTGAGTCCTAAAACGTGAAGATCTGATCATTAGAAGAAAAGTTATTCAGCGTAATCTGGTTTTTTTTCCTGGGCAGTGTACACCCAATAATTTTAAAGTATTGGTCAAAGAGGAAGAAAATAGAATAAAAAGAATTGCAGTAGGAAAAGTAGTTTATCTCTGTACTAATCTTTTTGTCACTTCGTCTTTCTTGAACCATATGGGTCGGGTACTCGGTTCGTACATTTTGATGAATAAAACAGAGCTGTCATGTGACGTTTAAACGACATACAGTAAAGAAGTAATTGAAAAATATTTCGCTAGGAGCTTAAAGTGGCGGCTGAGAAATCCCGTTTTAGAAGAGAATCAAAGACCATCAATCTTGTTTTACTGCTTTTATCCTTCCAAACTGGAAAAAAGAAAAATACTAAGTTAAAAAAAGAAGAGAAAAAAAAAACCTTGTCCCTGGTCGATTCAATTCAATAGAGGAACTTTAATTTTCTTTTTGGAGAGCGGTAGTTTCCTAGAACAAAGAAGTAATGTAAGTTTTCAATTAATTTTCTCAATTGCGAGTTTAGGTAACTTGCGGTTTAGAGTTAAGTTTTACGAAGAAGCTAGTTTAATTTTCTTGCAAAAGTTAGGCTTTTAGTTAGTTCATAAAAAGTTACATTACTTAAGATTCATGTGATTTAACGCACTAAAATTCGTGGCGAAGTGAGTTTCTCTTTTCTGAAAAGTTTCAAGAAAAATTAAAGAACTTAATTTAAAAATAAGGAATTTGACCTCTATTTTAAGAATGTTTGCTTGATTGCAAAATGCAATTTTCTATGCAATTCTGATTGAACCTGCTCTATCTTCATTTAATTAAATAATTAACATGTAAGGACGGTAAATCTTTTTTTTCAAGGCATATAAGATATGTATTACAAATGTGTTCTGACTTTTTTGAATGTTACATAAAATTAAGACGGAAAGTTTTGTGAAGCAAAGCTAAGCAATGATATAAAGCGATCAGGGAAAATTTGATGCTGCTTGGTTGTACCAAGTTTGCTCATAGCTTTTTTAAGGTTGTAATTTATATATAAATAAAAGGAAAGATTTGCGCGGTATGGTATAAAGTTGTGGATTTAGCATCAAAATAGATGCCTTCATTTCTAATTTTTGCGAATTTGCTAGTTCTGTTGGAGTTGCACCACAAATTTACGCACCAATAGCATTAATTTTCAGAATTTTAAACTCTTTCTAAAACACATTTTTAATTCACATTTTCATTTGAGCTGATAAAAATTCATTAAAGAAATTGCTTGTATTTATTGCTGCTACTGCCCTCATTTTAAAAGTAGTTATTACTTTTTTTCCGTGTCAATATTAAAGAAACTGGGATGTATCAATATTCTGTATAATAAGAAAAAAATGAATAATATGAATGAAGAATAAATGTCTACTCTCAGCCAACAGCAATTTTTTTCTTTTAAACCTTTTCTGCCCCACCGGGACATATGTGTCCTGTCAAAAAAATCCGGTGGGATATAGGTGTCCCAGACCCCAAATTTCCCGAGTAGTTAATGTTTTGAAATTTTATTAAAGCAGAATGTTATTTTTATCTTATTTGATCTATCAAAGTTATAATTTGCATTTTATTGGAAAAAAAACTGGTATTGAAAAGTGTTAAGAATGAAATTTTGCCCATATTATCCTGCTTATTTTGTTCATCTAACCAAAATTAATTCCGATTTGTATAACAACCATGTATAAATTTGATAAGGCCGTAAAAGTACACTTACAACTATAATACTTTCATGAAAATTTAGAATAATCAATAAAACTTTTTTACTGTATCGTAAACTGATTCAGAAGATGACTTCGAGTTCTGTTGAATGCTAGACTGGGTGTTACCCAATGACCACTTTTAATATATAAATTTTTAAAATTTTTAATAAAATGAAGCCGAGTTGGATACCTATCAAGGCATTGCAAATCAATGTTTATGCGATCTGCGTTTTTGAAATCTATACACTTTAGATGCTTCAAATTTAAGTGTGGACAAAAAGACAATATCGAAATCACTAGTGGCGAAGATTTAAATTGAAAACATCAAATTCTTCTTGATTTCAAAATACCATAGAGAAGAGTCGAAAGTGGATTATTGAAATGACTTCAATTTTCAGAAGGATGTAATGATTCGACCGATTATAACTACGTTTTTTTTTTTTTTCAATCTTGTTTAACTTTTTCCGGCGAAGGGAAACCAGTCTGGCAACACTAACTCGACGAATGTTACAAACCATTTAAAATGTTCAACTAAGTATCTTTAAACATTAAGCAACCACTATTCTTTATGCAAAAAACTAAAGTATGTCGCTTCATTTAAAATGTATATTGTAAATGAAGTGACATACAACTGATCGTCGTTGAACAACGAACCAAATTTTGAGTTTACGACTTTCAACTACGAAGCCCTTCAATTTTAAACCTAATCTAGAAGACAAGGGAACTCCGGGATCAGGTATTGGCAGAAATTTGCCTTTGTAGAGGATTTTTTGATGGAACTAACTCTCATTTGCGTTACATGGAGAAGAAAACAACGAAACCTTCCCACGTTTAGACTGATGGCTAGGATCTCTAAACCATTATCTGTCTACCATTGAGAATCTGTCTACCACTTTTACTGCAGCACTGTGGTCGGTGCGAAATTCGTATCAACAGCCATCGCTGGGATTCAAACCCGATTCACATCATTGGGAGGTAAACGCTCTATCCCCTGAGCCACCACGGCTCATTTAGAACGTAAGTCAAAGGTTGCAGTATTCAGTGAGTTGCCTGATTAAATTTCTCAATCGAAATTTGCTGTCCCTGAAAGGGTTTAATTTAAATTCGCCTCCGTAATTTGTGTACTTTTTTTTAATTCATTTTCAATAAAAATTGAAATTAGGACCACCCCGTATTATTGTTGAACTATATTTCGTTGAAAAACTTTCTGTATGTACAATGAAACTCAATTAAACGCATTTAATAGGAATAAATTTTAGCATTTATTGTTTAAATCCCGATGATGCGAAAACATTCGAATAAGTTTGCCGTTACCTTAAAATACCATGGCATACTATATTTTTAAATTTAAATTTGCAATTCGTAAATCAAAGCGCAAAACATATCTTAAGAATCATTAAGCTTTTCTGTCTTAAAACACACACACACAGACACCTGAGATTCATTAAAATCTGGAAAGTTGTTTAATTCTTTTCCGAATAACAAACATTTCGAAAGATGGGAAGGGGGAGTCGAAGAAATAATGGCATTCGTTCCAGAGTTGAAGGATGGCCCTGAAACAAATTGATTTTCCCCAAGTCACAATCCTTCATCCTTAAGCGTGATTTTAAAAGCTTGAAATTATTACGCCTTGAATTTTAGGGTGAAAGTAATTTGAAGTCAACTTAAAGGAGAAATACGATTGTGAGTGTCACGTGGGATAGCTGAGGGATTGGGATGGTGTGGGACGGAATAAAAGTTTCTGACAGAACTTTGGAATGACTTTTAAAAAGCTTAAGAATTTCGTTCATAAGCCTAAAAGACAGCTTTCCGGAGATTACGATATCAGTCGTTGGAATATTTGAAGAACGTTGATGGTGAGTTTTTATTAGCTATTTGGGAAAACGGATTTTTAATATTAAACTAAAAAAGAAGGTTGTTTTGTTGCATTTGCAATATTTTATATAAGTAAATTATTTGTGTTAGGTTTTGAAATATTTTTGGAGTCGTACGGTTTTTGTTAAATAATCGAAAAACTAAACCAATACGATTTCACATTTCATATCCTCTGTTCGAATTTACTATTAAAATTATTATTTTTACTACTAAACTGTTTATTTTTTTTGACATATTCAAACAGCGGAAGGAGGTAATATTCCTAACTAAACAGAAGGCAGATTATTAAAAGAGAATTTAAGAAATTCTCTGAATTTCTATTTTCAAGAAATGAAATTTACGTATTTATTTTTTTAAATTATTTAATAGCCATTTTTTGAGCCGCGGTGGTTCAGGGGATAGAGCGTTCTCATTCAAAAACGGTGAACTGGATTCGAATCCCAGCATTAACGGGTAGATTCGAATTTCGCACACGGCTTGCACTGACAGCAGTGCTGATGTAAAATATCCTCAGTGGTAGACGGATTATGAGTTAGAGTTCCCTTACTGTCTGGCTAACTGTGGGAGGTATGTGGTTTTCCTCTCCTTGTAAGGCAAATGCGGGTTAGTATCATAAAAAAGTTCTCCACGAAGGCAAATTTCTCCAAACACATGATGATCCAGGAGTTCCTTTGTCTTCTGGATTGGGTTCAAAATTTCAAGGCTACCGTGTTGAACATTAGTAGTCGTAAACCAAAAATTGAATCAGCTGTTCAACGATGGTTATAAAGTAAGAATAAAATAGCCATTTTTAAATGCTAGTTCATTTAAAATTAATTAATTTATTTAATATTTAATTACTTTGTATTTACATTAGTTTCAGAGCATTTATTTTCCTCTTTTACTCATTAAATACTCAGAAATAGATATTCAGCTCTTTATTATTGACTTTTTCAATCTTGAAGTGTTTACAATTGGGTTATTTTTGTGATTAATTAGATTAAAGGATGAACTGAAAAAAATTAAAAGCAGTTAATTTTAAGACAAAGAACATGAAGGCGATTCCTTAGAAAATTCATTAGATTTAATTAGATTTCAATGATCGGCTTTTGTGATTTACCATCACAATTTATAAATCATTTTCTCATTCAACTCTGGACCATTTCATAATATAATTTTTAAATCTCCATTTTCATCATAGACCAAATTTAATATCACATCTAGTGTTCTTCATCAGCTATTCACCTCACACCGGCAACAATATTTATAATATGTAGCAATTTTCACTGATAACTCCAAATCCTCTGGACATGTCAAGTGTGGGATCATAATAGCTGATCGAAACTATAATTATACTATTCCTGCCATTTGTTTCGTTTTCACTGCGGAAGCAATTGCCATTCATGCTTTAAGATTTATTTCTTCATATTCGGAGCGGAAATTTTGCATTCATCCAGACAATTAAAGCTCTCCGACAGTTTGAACATGGTAACAAAACTCATCCTACATTTATTGTTAACACTTCTGAGGACTGTTTTTAACACTTTATTTTGTTGGATATAAAGCCATGTTAGTATCCCAGGAAACGACCTAGCTGACGATGTAAAGCTCACCCGTTTACGTATATGTTATACCTGACTGATCCACCTTCATTTGCTTATCAGGAGTCCTCCTCCCAATTGCAATACTTGTAACATTTTACTTTTCATTTATAATATTTAAATTATTTGCCAATATCTTAGAACATTTTTAGGTAGCTCTATTTTCTGTATAAAAGACTTGTTAAATGAAACCCATCATTCTAACATGTTTGCCTTTGTACGTGTTATTGGTATTTTAAATTGTATATAACTGTTTTATCGTAATTTTATCAGATTTTGTTTACTCTTGTATGGTTTTACCTAGGCAGTTTTGTTAGTAATCACTATAGTATCTTCGTACATTCATGTATTTTATTAACATAAATTAACTTAATAATAAATTTAATGCATGCACCTTCAAAACTGTTACAAAACCGTGTGTTTGGGGCAGTATGTCCTTTTTGGACCTCATACAGCCTTGAAGTGATATTCTACGAAACTTCGACTACTTCAGCTGCTGGAGAACTTGCTGTATGTCCAACACTGATATTTTTCGTTACTCAAATGAGACAGAAACGGATATAACTACAGAGTATGCATATAGTTAACACTAAGTTTTTGTAATTTAATATACACCGAAGAGCCATTACATTATGACCACCCTGCTAATAACATGTAGGACCATCTTTAGCCCTCAAAACTGCTAGCACCCGCCGTGGCATTGATTCTACAAGGAACTGATAGGTAGTCTGAGGTATCTGGTACCAAGCGCTCACCAACTGGTCCTGCAATTCCTTCACATTGCGAGGGGGTAGCGTGGCAGCACTAATTTGGTTTTCCAAGTAGGACCACAAATGCTATATTGGATTAAGGTCAGGTAAATTTGGGGGCCGAGACATGACTTGAAAGTCACTGGAATGTTCCTCGAACCAATCCATGACGATTCGACCCTTATGACATGGTGTATTATCCTGTTGGTAAACACCATCCCCCGCTGGAAAAGATGTTACCATGAATGGGTGAACCTGGTCATCAACTATGTTCAAGTAGCTTACAGACCTCAGGGAATGTTCTATGAGGATTATGGGTCCTAATGTGCCCCATGAAAACACTGTTCCTGGGCGAAAAACCATGAAAACCTGGGCGAGCCCATTGTTATAGATGGTGGATGGTAAGAAGAAAAATTCTTATCAAAATAAGAAGGAATCACAATTTAGGAGGGTGGTATTAAAAGGGTCAAGAACGATGTATTGATAATAGTTGCCTTTCACTTCTTTTGTTTTTCCACTGGCAATAAAAGAGGTTTCGATGTTTTTAAACTCATATTTTTCGTTAATTATTCATCAAGTTTTGTTCAAGTTTTTTGCACGCTATCAGATTTTCATTGTGTTGGATTTTTACTTCATTTTTGACAAGAATTTTGAAAAAATATTTTCAGAGCAGCAATTACGGAACGCACTGCATATCTATAATTCAAACAGTTCATATATTCTAATGATATCGAAAATGACTTTCGTTGTTTAGAACGTAATTATTTTAGGAATTAATATTATTATAAAATTATTGATTATTATTGCTGAAATTTATTTTCATAAAAAAATTGTTTTTAAACATTTATGTATTTTTAAGTGCCCTTAAAATGTTCCTAAGAATGTATTTTTAAATATACTTGCGTAGCAATGATATTTCAGTTACAAAGCAAACATTCCGTCAACTAAAATTAGGAATGCTTAACAGCTGTTACAAATTTCTCTCAGGAATTCCCTTTTCAGAAGGGAATACATTAATGTCCCTGTAGAGATTCGAGCACCCTTTGGCCTCCTGCAGGCGCCTACTACCGTTTGGCATTAGTAGTTTAATGAATTTGACCTTTCATCCATTTGATAAATGAATTAATTTGTCACAATTACCAGAATGAGTTAATGACGTTAGATACTTTGAATTCGCCGTGGAGGATCTCTGAATAACGTTTAAAGTTGGATTCTTTTTTTTAAAAAATAAGTGATTAACGATGACAGAGAAAAAGAAAGCAAAGAAATAAGAAAAATGATTTGAGACTATAATATTAGATTTGGCAAATTTAATTTTATAATTTTTTTTTAATTTAATGCAAATTTATTTATTTTT
Organism: Parasteatoda lunata; assembly: GCA_949128135.1. NCBI lineage: Eukaryota > Metazoa > Arthropoda > Arachnida > Araneae > Theridiidae > Parasteatoda > Parasteatoda lunata. The sequence goes on along the minus strand of OX421976.1, from coordinate 66,783,286 downwards.
ATTAAGAATAGTAAAGAGAATTTCCAGATTTAGAATCATGACATTCTTTTGCATAAGATGCTCTCCAAACGTTTGATAATTTTACCGCTGCCTGCTTAGGGGGGGGGGGGGGGGAGGCATGGATTAGTTACATTTTAGATTGTTTTGATTTAATAACTTTAAATGTATTTCAATATGCCTTCAAATAAAATAAAATTAAATGCGTGGTATTGGTGTGGGTTTAGGGGACGTATTTCAGCTCCCGTTTAACCTGACGTCCATGAAAGTTATTACAAATCCGAAAGAAATACACCAATGTAAATAAATTTGAAATAATTTAATGTTCCTTGGACGGTCTGGTTCCATTTGGTCCACGTACCGGTATCAGTCCACGAACCGGTGGTTGGAGACCAGTGACTTTGATCCACCAAACTTTGACTAGACTAGATTACAAAACTTGGTTTTTAGAAAGAGAATTGCTTAGATCATCATACGTTGACAGATTGCCAAGGATGGTCCTATGTGAATTAGAATTGTTATCATTTTTTTTCCATTCTGGAACAAAATGAGAGAAATCCATTATTTTTCAGGGTACATTCAGTTTAAGGAAATATCTAGTTAAGGAATGAAGCCTTTGACAAGCCCCTGGGGTGAGGTAGAGGAATGAGTTTAACCTTTATCATTTTACTTATTTATTGTAAATGTTTTTTTCTGCTTGTGCATTTTATATTATAGCATTGCTCTCAATTTTCCCGATCTTACTATTTTGTCAACACTGGCAATCGATAGCGCTTGAAGAGGAAAGTACCGAAAGGTATGGTGCCGAAGAAGTATAGGTGAAGTACCGTACTTCATCAAATACATTACATCGAAGTCAGGAATGTTACATATTATAAAGAAAATAGATTCTGAAGATATTAGTCCTACCTCTAAATCCTATATTTGAAGGAAAATTTAAAAAATTCATTATGAGAATTTTTTGTAGAAAATGAAATCTGAAGAGAATTTGAGGTTACTTGTCTCACAATTTGCAGAAAATTTTGAGAATTTATTCTAAAGATTTTTTTTTTTTTTCGTAAATAAAATCTGTACATAATTTGAAGAATAAGTAGGCTTAAAGAGTGGGTCAAATACCTCCAGATTTCCTACAGAAATTCTTCGGAATATTTTTAATGGGTGTTTTACATAGTTTTACACATAGTTTTTACACAAAAAATTAAGAATGAATAATTCATCCTCAGAACTTGTATTACTTTACATAAATACTCATTTTACACTGTAATAATGCTGGATGTTAAAAATTAAAAACAAATAGTTATTAAAATATCAGTCATTTTCACACCCTCAATTTTGGCATTTTTTAAAAAAACAACAACAATATATTTGAAGTATTATTGAAATACATTTATTTGTATATAATATCTTCCAAAAGTATTAGAGCTTGTCAACTTTTTAAAAGTATTAATCAATTATCGCAAGAGTATTACCTGAAGCTTAAAGAGCAAATGTTATAAAATTTTCGGAAAGATTTATTTATTTTTGTTTCTACTTGTCAGGCACTTATTCAAGCTGCAATCTGAAATATTAAGGTATCTGACAACTTCATTTCCTAAAACAAATTGGATCGAAGTTTAGGCTCATACCTTAAAGGAAATGCACCAAACAAAGGAAAGGAGATGTTCAGAAAAAAGAAGCATGGCCTTAATTGGGAAAAGGAAATTAATGTTGATCATTTATTAAAGAAACCACTTTTTTTGTTTATACCAATCTTTCGATTACGAGGCACACTTCATTTTTCATTCAAATAGCGAATGCATTAGTCAGAAATCTCTGCTCAAAACAGCTACTTTTCCCAATCTATATTTTTCCCCCAGTCAAAATGGCTGTATTTAAAAAGCAAGTCTCAACACGCAGGTGACGTCATTTGTTTTGACCACGTGACGTTGACTTTTCCGCTCGGTTCGCAATTACAACGGAAGGACGCATATTAACTCTTTAAAACTGCAAAAGCCCATTATTTGCGATGGAATCGAGGGAAGCATATTGTGCAGAGGAACGTATTTCCTTTGAATATTAGCTTCATTCATCATAAATCCCCCCCCCCCACCTCTATCGAGGAGGCTGAGTGAGGAGGGGAGCTGTTTGCTACTTTCTTATCAGTGCATTAGGAGATCTGCATCTTCCAAACATCTTTTATTCCATTCTTCTTATTTTTCTTAATGGATGGTTTTCGACTGGAGAACTATCTATAGCTTCAAGCTGATTTTCATTTCCTACTCTTAAAGGGATATTTTTCCAATTTCATTATTTACTCACTATCTTAAAAGGAGAAGGGCATAAGGGTTGGGTTTCTTCGTTGTTTACGAAATGAATTCGCTAGGATGGGTATAAGTATCTTGGAAAATGCCCTCTTTTTGGGGAATAGTGCACTTTTGATTTTTGAAACGTGAAAATCGATTGTTTCTGGAAAATGTCAAACGGACGGATTTTTGTTGTTATGAATGATGGTAATCTTTTCGTTTTTCCGCACTGATTTAAATCTCGCAGAGCTATTGTTATTTATCGATTTCTTTCGGTTTCTAAGGAATGCGACTGTTATTTTTTAGATGCAAATCTTTGCTTTTTTTTTAACACTTTCTATCATTATTCAAAAATAAATACATTCTTGAACTTGCATAAAAGACAGTTTTCTTATGTTATATCAATTTTGTATTTAAAATAAAACCATGCAGAATAATATTTTTTGCTAGCATTTATTCTTTAACATATTCGTATTTGTGTTTATTGGACTATTTTTTGAAAATGAATTAGAATTTATTCTTGTACTTAACTTTTTTCTGAGGATTTTTTTCTTTAAAAACAAAAAACAAATTCAAGACTTAAAAAATGTATTTTAATTAGTTTTTTGATGCTGTTTTATAAAATTTAATTAGAAACGTAAAACTAAAAGTGTAGTAATGAAATGTAGAGTAGTTTCTCTTTATCTAAAAATCGCAAGGGCCGCTAACGACGCCGCTGTTTTCGGTATTATTTTCATGTTTAAGATTAATATTTTGCTTTATTTTACAAAATCTATTAGACTTATAAACTTGAAATTACAAAGCTGTTTAAAAATATGTAAAAAGAGTTCTACGGAAAAAAAAATTATGACTCGATATATTTCTTTTTATTTCTTTATTTAGTTAGTTTTTTTGTTTTAATAATTGATTATTTATTGATTGTTGAAGAAAAAATTTATCTCACGCTTGACTTTATGTCAAATAAATATAAGAAAACATTAAATGTTGCTAAATGTAAATCATAACATTTATATCGAAATTAAAAAAGTAACACAAAGTAAAAAATTCTGGAAAATTACCGTATTGTATAGTAATGACATTTCTGGTATAAAATCCATAATTCTGGTAATAAAAATCAAAATATACGATATTTAAACCATTAATTTGCTTTAAACAAATGTTTAAAATAAGAGTGTTTTATTTGGATCAATTTACAAAAAATTGCAGAAGATATATTTTTATAATAACTGAAGGACCTTCTTTAATTTTTCGTATTCCAACCCTTATCGTGTGTATAGATGTTTCCCCTTGTTTAATAACTAGGAAAAATAATTATGAATTTCGTAACTAGATTTAATAGCTAGGACAGGGGATTTCCGGTAGAGTCGCTGTTGAATCATAACAATTATCTAATTCTCTTTCGGTGTTAATGATTTTAGGTGAAAAAGCTACCATCTAGTGTTATTGAAGTGGTATACGCTTCAGTTTTACAAATTCCAAGCAATGCGCGTGATAATTTCTTTTTTAATAGTTATAATTTTTTAAAAATTTTTTTTCTTGAAGTGAAGCTAGTACGTTATGTTGGATAATTTAAAGAAAATTTGTATAATTTAAAGAAAATAAATTCATTTAATTACACGTATAATTTATAGTGAGAAATACTAAATAATAATTATTATGGAATGCCCGCTTACTTATTTTGGATGGTTGTTAAATTGTTTGAATCCAACTTTGAATAATAAACGATGTTTACTTTCGCTTAGCAAACAGCGCATGCGCTGGTCAGAATGAGATAGAAATTTTGTTTTACTTTAAACGCTGATATGCTGCCAATTTTTTATTTATTTTTTAGTTACAGAAGTTTCACATCTTTTTCCTATTACGCAATTTTTGTTAAAGCTGAACATACTCCATAAAATAGGCCATAATCGTCTTACTATACCTAGCTACTAATTTTGTTTCGGTATCAATATTGCATTCAAAAATATTTATTACTCAAAATGCATTAAATATAAGCATCTTTTGTATAATTAATTTATGAGAATTGCTGGGCAAATTTAAAATATTTAAACTAATCTTCTGAGCTAAGCTCAGTTTGTAAAATTGAGTAAAATTACTGACAGAAAGTTTGTAAACATGTTTTTTCAATTATGCTCTTTTTTAAAATGTTTAATATTTGTTCAAATTTGTTAATAATAAGTTTTAATTATTTAACTAATTAGTGAGAGTTCCAATACTGACAAAAAATGTAAATTTTATTTTTAAATGTCACTCTGTTTTAATATGTTGAGTGTTTGTTCAAACTTATTAGTAAAACCTTTTTATCACTTTATTTATATTATTTACATTACCAATAGAAATTTTCAAATTAAGCTTTCTGAAGGGTGCTCATTGTATAAAATGTTAATCATGTTTTGTTACTGGTAGAAAACTTGTGAATATGTGCTTAAAAATAAGCTCAGTTTAAAAATTTTCTAAATGTCTTGTCAAATTTTAAAATAAAAAAAGTAACTCTACAGAAAATTCCTAAACATTATTCTTCAATGAAGTTTATTTTATAAAATCTTAATAGCTTATTAGAAACAAATTTTTATGAATTTAAATGTTAATCAGAATTACTAACAGAAAACTTTTGAATATATTTTTAAATATCACTCGTTTTTTAAATGACTCATTGTTCAAGTTTGTGAGTAGGAGGTTTTATAATTGATTATTTTGTTAAAATTTCGCAAGCATGCTTCTTAAACAATGCTCGCCAAAAATTTGGTTGTGTACATGCGCTAAAGTAATTTTAATTAGGAAAAAACAAAACTATTAAGAAAAACAGTGAAACGTCATGTCACTGTATATTTAATTTCATCCAATTATTCTTTTGTGGAAACTACACAACTAAATGAAAATTGCTGAGCACATGTTTTTCAAACAATACTCGCAAGAAATTTGGTTATGTATATGCACTAAAAACGGTTTTAATTTATGAAAAATAATACAATTAAAAAAAAACAATAACAACATTCACTTTATGTCAGTATACAGATAATTTTATCTAACAATTTTCCATTAGGAAATAAACAGCAATTTTTAAAATCACAAAATTTAATCAGTTCTTCTAGTTAATAATTTTAAACACGCTTAATGATTGTAAAAGAAATATAAATAAAAATAGAGAACAGACAAGGAAAAACACTTTCAAATCTTATTTCTTTCGTTCATTTGACTTCCAGGAATAATGTATTCTTTTTTTTTTTAAATTTTAGTTTCTTTCTTTTCTGATTATTCATTTTATTAGGGAAGTATTTTAGTTTTCTCCTCTGATATTATACAATGACTCGTGAATTGTATATTTACTCGAAATCCCTTTAAATATCTATGTCATTGAATTTATTTTAAATAGGTATCATTATTCGAATTATTTTGTTTAATAACAAAAATAATGCATAATTTTTTTGTTGTATATCAGCCACTTACTTCATATAAGTAAAAGAAAGTTAATAGAATAAAATAAAAACAATGTAATTAGATTATTTTTATTAAGAAGTAATATGGCCTAAAGCGCCTGAAAAGGTAACGGAGTAAAATTAAATTAATTTGAGAAAATATGAAAGTATTTGGAGTTACTTTTAGAGAAAATTATTTTATTGATCTTTCAATTCATTTATAGTAAAGACAAAGGTAAAGTGCATCGAACACATAACAGGGATGAGTTTGGGCTCTCCCGAAGAATTTTAATCCGAGCCCGAGATACATTGGATTACTTTAAAAAAAGCAAATTAGTCTTTAAAATCTTTTTATCACAATTAATTAATAAATTTTACAATTTTATATTTAATAATTGTACCAAACGTCTGTTTAAAATTAGTAAAATGTTTATGAAAATTCTAACACGAGTCCGAGCCTGAAAGCCCGTTTTATATCTACCACTAAAAATATGCTCATATTAAACTTTTCAGCTAACTTTAAACTAATGAGGCTACCTCATAGACACCAATTTGGAAGTCAACCCCTCGCCACAATACCTAAAGTGATAACGAAGTAAATTTTATAGTTAGCATAATTTATTTAACTTTACCAGCACTTATGACTCCACTGCATGATTGTACATATTCGTTTAAATTACTATAGTGGTAATATAAATCATTACAAATAAAGTTTATTAAATGATAAATAAGGTAATAAAACAGAAAATTTACGGGGGGATCCTGGAACAGCCCACCCAGTAGCGATTTTTATAAATTTAGCCAAGCAAGCTTTTGAAATCTCGCCAAACTAGGTTTCCGGCAGACATTTCGGGGAGATTATTTTGAACGTCCGATCACAGCACGACCCCGATTCTTCAACCTGATTAAATATTATTTGATATGTATACCTACACGAAAGTTGGATATCGTTAAAAAAGAGGTAAGAGGGTTTATTTTTTCACCATTTATGCTTCTGATCTCTTGCTGTTAGAATCATCGTGATTATTTCTTTTTTTAAACGTCATTTCCCTTATTACCGTTATTATTTCGTTTTTTTTTATTAATTTCTATTAAAAAATGTTTTATTAAATTTGTAATAATTTAAATAATTTTTTTTTTTGAATCAAGAAGCAACGTTTATTCTAGTAATAATCACCAACTTGGCGAGATTTCAAAAAGAGTAGTTAAGAGGTGGGCTATTCCAAGATTTTACCAAAATTTACTACTATTTTAAGTATTTAATAAATATCTGTTGTTGGAACAGGATTAGCCCTAAATGATAATCAAAAAGCCGGGACGACTGAAAGGCTGAAACGCTCACTCTTCACAATAAGGCGAAGCAGGTTCATATCTCAGCATCGACTCGTCGTCTAAATACAGATTCCGTTTGGTACTGATCACAGTGCTGATTTATAGCATTCCGTGTGATAGATGTATCATGATGTAGAACTTCCTTGCACTCGGACTAATCGTGGGATGTTTTCATGATTTTCGTCTCCAAGTAGCTCCAATGTGGGTAATCTTCACTCAACAAGTCTTACAAGACCACTGAGTGAAGATAACAAGTCTTTCACGACCGTTAGTTCAACTAAATACTTCGTAGAAGATTGTCCCTGTCTTCTTGATTTCATTGGTAATTATGAATACGCGAATCAGGTGTGCAATTACGGTTATAAAATGAAATAAAAAAAATCGGGATGTCCCGCAATTCATTAATTACTCTGATTCTGTTAATAGCTTGAATATTTTATAGTAAATACACTAATGGGTAATTTTGTACTGAGTAAGACACAGTTTATTAGAATTTTTAGATATTTCATTTTGAACGAAAAAAAAAATGTCTGGTAGTAAAAAGTATGAAAAGAAAGAAATTACTTGTAATAATTTGTCTGTGTGAAGTTTAACAAATTAAATATTCCAGAATAAACAAAATATTCAAGTGCATTTCTTACTTACCTTTACATAAGTTTGGCATCAATAAATGAGTCTTTAAAAATATCAAATAGGAATATCTTTTCGATCTGACAAATATTTGTTGAGTTATCTGTTTCTAGAAACTTTGTAATCCATTTTTCCAGATTATAGTGCTATTTGTGAACTATAATGAATTAACATGAAGGCTGAACTGGGCTACTTTTCCTGATAAATCCAAGCATAGATTAAAAATTGGGGTTTCTGTTTAAGATTTTGCAGATTCCCCCTATCCATTCTAAGGGATAGTTGTGAAAGAATTTGATGCCATTAAATTTATCATGTAAAAATATTTTTGTGTATTTTTAAATTTTTGCCCAAATGCGAATTTCTTATTAATTTGATTTAATAGTAGTTTTGTTTTATTTTTAACTAAATTGTATTTTTTAAATTAAGCGATGAGAATTTCAAATTTTTTTTTAATAAAGTATATGACGCTTTAAATATATTTTGGTGATGGCTGTATTAAACAAACGAGAAATTTTGTTTTTATAATCTATAATAATTATCGACGAGTAAAAGTTTTTCTTGTAGTATTAGTACTTAGTAAATATGCAATAATATGCAATACAATACAAATTAAAGCGAAATGAAATGTATATGCATTTTCTCAAACTCTAAAGCTAAATAACTATGCGTCCAACATAGGACTTAAATAAAGTAGGACATAGGACTTAACATAGGACTTAACATAGGACTTAACATAGGACTCTTACATAGGACTTAAATAAAGTAGTTTTGAAACATTAACTTTGAAAAAAAAAATCCAAATCTTCTTAGCAGATCCTCTAAGTGTATTTAAAACAAAAATTGCCTGTAAATCTACTTTTAATGCAAAAATGTATTTTTGTTTCAAAGTAATTGACTTTCTTAAAATAATTCAAATAAATGTCAAAGGTTATTAATTGAGATTATGAAATATATTTTAAGTTAGAATGATATGAATATGTATTTTCATTTAAAGTAACAAAAAATGTTTTAACTATGTCTTAATTATGTAAGTAACTTTTTTAAGATAAAATATATAACCAAGTTTTTTCACTTAAAAAACTAAGTTAGCACTTCAAATATAAGGGAAAAAAAAGATAAAAAAAAAATAGTTGTGCAAAAAAAGTAACTTTGGTATTAAAATTTATTTAAATACAACTATTTTGGTTATTAAGAAATTTTTTATGTATATTTTTAATTCTCAAACATAATTATAATCCTGGTTATTAATTTAATTGCATTTCATTATACATCACTTTGTAATTTTTTAGAGGTTTATTATTTTTTCAACTTTTAGAAGTTAAATATTTTTTTAAGTGTTTTTTCACTAAAAAAGTATTTATTTGAAATTTTTTTTTTGAGTATCTTGTTTTAAATAGAATTTGAGTTTTTCGAATTCTTAAAATAGGGAAAAGATAACAAATTACTGAAATGTATTCATTAGTGTTTTTTTTTTATCGTAGTTAATTACACTTAAAAACTCGAATTCATTCATATATTTATATGAATGCATTATTTCGATTTTTATGTGTTTTACTTAGGAGATTTTAAATAATTTATGTAGATCTTGGATTTCATTTTTCCCATCTCATCTTCGAATGAGAAATATTTCATAAATCATTATTGACTATTCATAAATATATTTTCTTCGGACTAGTTTAAAGAAAATGTATCTGAATGATTTATTGAATTCCTAGAAATAAAAAAATAATTCATTCGTGTTTTGTCGTGAATAGAAAACAGATAATACAGAACAATTTTTTTTTGTAAAAAATATATATTGGTATGAAATAAATTCCGTTGAAAAACTTTTGTAAATTTTGTTAAGAGTTGAAATTGGGTTAAGTTTGACAGAGAATGTTCAGTACTCTTGCAAAACCGATACCGATTTGAAGTGCTGTAAATTTTGAATGATGCATTGCGTTTCTAAGTCTAAAGAAAAAAAAACTTTATTTTAAAACTAGAGGTGCATCATTCTATGTCACGAAGTTCAGATAAAAAACGTAAACTGTAAAAACTGGCTTTTCTTCGTTATTTTTTGAAAATTCATCATGTGTTATCAAAGCAAAAATGAATAGGTTTAAAAAGTAAGGCTTTTCAGATATTGATTAAGCGTCTCGAGTAAAAAAAGTCACACTTCTTTTATATTATGGTAAGCCATCAATTTTGTTTTTTTTTTCATAAAATAATATTTAAATGCATCGCTACAAAGTAAAATTTTGTGTTTTATTGCTTTATATATATGAAAATTAAGTAAAATACTTAAATTGCAGTGCAACAAAATTTAAAATTAATGCTTTTCTTTGAGTTTAACGAAATTTAAGCTAGGTCCTATATTATTATTTTTCTATGCGAACGAAATTCCGAATGGCAACTCTTAAATTAAAGCTGTTAAGATAAGTTGACTTGAACAAGAATATCGATTCAACAGAATTTATATAAAATTCTTTTTCGATTAAAATAGGTTCTTGAAGTAACGTAATTTACTTTTCTTGCTTCTTATTTGAATCGCTAATGAAGAAACAGTCTTGTAATTTGTAATTTTAACTGGGAGTATGCAAATTTTTGTTAACTTGTAGTGACACTTAATTCCTGCATTCAAGGGTTTACTAACTCAAAGAATATTTCTCGGTTTTTATTAAAGCCTTGTGTTAGATAGACGCAGAAATATTTCAAAATGCAAGTTGCTTTCAAAATTAAATTTTTATGATATATAGGTTAAATTTTCTTCGTTAATTTGGGAATACATTATTACTAACATTATTTTTAGGTAAGATTTTAAAAACACCATGAGCCAAAAAAAAAAAAAAAAAAAAAACAGACTACTATGCATAGCTTTTAATCTAATGATTAAATCTTCAGATTCACTCATTCTTAATGGTATAAAGGGGTAACCTCAACTATTCTAATTAATTAATGCAGACGATATTTAAAGTTACTAAATCAGACACAAAAACGTTATTTCTTTGAATGAACATACCTTTGTTTCGGCTGATTCGGATTTTTGATCCTCAAAATATAGGGAGTAGCCATAATAGTTTTGCCAGGAGAGCGCTCCAAAGTTTATACGTTAAAAAAATATAAAAGTAAAATTAATGTAAATTTTACTTTTTACGTATGTCGCCATACCTTGAGAGCTTTTTAAGCGAATTGAAAAAATTTTGCACACATTTATAAAATTTGTTTATTCATGGAATGTTTGTCCACGTAAAAAATCAATTTTAGAAAATATTTATTATTTTATAAAAAAAAAATAGTCGTAAAATTTTTGAATTGTAAGGGATACAATTTCTTACACTATTTAAAAGTATATAGCTTTACACGACAAAATACAAAATTTGAGCAAAATCGGTTGAATAGTTCTTGAGAAATCGAATTTTGAATTTTCAACTTCATTAAAATTCAATTTCTCAGGAACTATTCGGCCAATTTTGCACCAAGTTTGTATTTTACAATGAAAAGTGCATTCTTTAAAATGATGTAAAAACTTTTGTACCTTTGCACCTGAGTTTTTTTTTACCTATTATTAAATAAAATAATAAATAGTTACTAAATTTTATATTTTGCATGGAATTATCTTTGGATCAACGAATTTTGTAAATGTGTGCACAAATTTTCCAATTCACTTAAAAAGTTTCCGATGTATGGCGACATACGTAAAAAGTAAAATTAACATTAAGGGGCCCAAATTTTGGATTGCTCTCCTGAGCAAACTATGGGGACCATATTTCCCAGATTGCTATACTCCCTATTTTTTGGGGATCAAAATCCCAAATCCATCGGAAATAGTTCTCAAAATTAACGAAACATGGTTCAAGGACTGCTGAATTGTCAAAAGTGAGAGCATTATTAAATCGAGCTGGTTATTCAAAAAAGAAAAAAAAAAAACTTACACAATCAAAATAAATATTGTTATTAAGAAGCCATTTCTAATTTTATAGAAGATAACCAAGAATTGTAAGCAAACTTTAAAACCAATATAAATTAGGAAATGCGATTGCCAACGCTGTGTCCCCTACTTCAATCCAAATGCGAGAAAGGGATAAGTTAAACACATTAAATAAGCTCTCAAAAATTCCCAAGTACTTACACTCCTCGTCCTCTGGGTTTAATGCTCGTATAACAGGGAAATGGTTTTTAAAGATCAATTCAGGAAATCATTATAATCTCCGAGAAAAGTCAGTTTACTCGTGGCCTCTCATAGCCATTAAACTTAGTGTTGTATTTCCACATTAAAGCGTCGAACGCTGTCCTCAAAGGCGCCAACGTTCGATTTAATATTCTAGGGTGGACGTCGCAGCTGGAATACCCTGAATTTGAATAATCAATCAAATTATTTATTTCCCCGGGTAAAAGCGCAAGCCCTTCACTCCGAGTTTAAATTAATTAGAAAACTGTATTTGATGATCAGATTCTGAGATTTATATGAAATAATCATTTAAGGTACTGCTACCCTGAATTTTCGAGGAAAAGGGGCGGAGAGAAATTCTTTCGAATAAAGTTTTGTATCAGGAGAATTGAAATGGAAATTATTTTGAGAAAAGAATAGGGGTGGCTTTAATGAGGAATTGCATTTATTCGAAAGGGGACAAGAAACCCTCGCCTGGAGATTTCGATCTTTTAGAGAATGGGAGTTTTGCATAAAATAATGCATTGATAGCAGGTTGGGATGATTTAAAAAGTGCAGTAGAAAAAGTTTTGATATTCAAACGAGGATTTGTTGCAGTTTTTTAAAATTTTTTATATTTTGTTTTTGACTGAAATTTAATGAGTTTTGTAGTATTTTACATTTATTTGTATTTGAATTATTATTAAAATCTTGAAGTTTATTTTTGCTAGGCTGATTTGTAAACTTATATTAAATTAATCAAATCCCTTTCTTTGGTTTTAAATTATTTTGCTTATTTAAGAACTGGTTTTGTTCATAAATTTTTGAGGAATACATCATATTTACATTTTAATGTCCATGAGCTTAAGGTTTTCTTTTGAAGTCTCAATTGATGAAAACATTTTTAATACATTAAAAAAAAAAAGAAATAAGGAATCAAAATTTAAAAAATAGTTAATAATATTTAATGATTTTCGATTAAATGTTGACTTTTTATTAACTTTATTTTCATGAAGTGAATTTTTTCTGAAAATACAATGTATTAAATCAAGTAACTTTTTTATCCTAGTAATATTTTAAACTATCTATAAAAAAAAGTAAAAATTGAGGAAAAATCTGAATGAGTTTTTGCTTTAAAGGTTATTTTTATAATTTTAATAAAAAATACAATTCACTGCAGAATGAAGGAAATTGTGATCGACGTAAGGCGATTACAGGTTACCCATTGGCGAAATGGCTGTTGTCAAATTTTTTTTGGAAAAGAAACATTATTGTGTTTTCATCTTGGATATCTTTAACTGTTAATTCTGAACTTCTCGGGACACAATTTCGCAGACATATTTGAATGCAGCTCAGTCACATTCTGTGTAAATTCTTTTGATGACTGAATAGGCATTGAACAGTTAATCGAGATCAATATTAACATTTTCGGAATGGTACAATGGTGTTTGATGGAGATTGTAAGCTGCATCAAACACCCGTTTCAGATTCACAAATTCATACATAACAAAATTAAAAGAGAAAAAAAGAATTCTAAAAAAATTATGAAGCAGCAGTGGTCACCAAAGCAACGCATGCGCACTGCTTACTATTACTCTTGATAATTGTAGTTAAAATGTGCGGACGCCATGAAATCCAAACCAAGGTCCAATTTGCCAATATTTTTGAATTCATTTGGAAATATGCATTTCTATAGGTTATTTAATATAATTAAAATACTACTAATATTGGTTAAAACAAGTGCTATTCATTCACGGAAAATAATTTCCAAAAAAAAAAATACATATAAATTATAAATTAATTATAAGCTTCTATTCCTAATGATTTGTAATTGATATAAAGTACCATGTTAAGGAAAATTAGTAGAATAAGTATTTAGAAGATATGAAAGACGCGTTTCATTTGTTTTTTATGTTTCCCTCATGTTATCAATGCATAAAAATTTTAAAGTGTCCTATTTAAGTAGAACAATGTTAAAGTTTTTCTATTAATAAAGAAAACTGTTAATGTTTTCCAGTAAAAGCAGAACTAGAAAAACAGTTTTATTATGGTTTTTGATTTATGCAGAAGAATTTTAAAATAAATTTAAAATTAGGTGACAACAACTTTTAGAGCACAGCAAAGAAATATCTACTTAAAATCCATTTGGAAACTAATCCATTGGGGATTCATTTTCGTAAGTTCATTTTCTTATTTTAAAATGCAAATTTTTTTGAAGATACATAGTATATGTATGAATATTTCAAAAGAGCATATTGCTGATTTTTATGATGATTTCATAAATTTCTAAACTTTCTTTTTTCGTCCAACAAATGTAAACAATTTTCTTTTAGACTTAACAAATCACCCAATTGAAAATTTTTGTGGCTTACTGAGTTAGCAATTTTCTTATTTTACTGCCTCTTTGTAACAAAAATCTGCATGTCATTCCGCCGGGACAGTTTTGAGCTTTCAAATTTACATTACATATTGTTTTGTTGAGCAAAATCTATAAACCTAGATTTGAAATTAAAATTGTGTGTGAAAAATGTATAGGAAATACGACGAAATAAAAAAACAACAACTGAACATTCGATAATTAGTTCGAAAATCATTCTATGTAAAACTTTTAATAAAAATATCATACGGGACACTTTGCTGTTCGTAATTTCATGAGCTGAAAGGCTAAAGCCATTTTTATTTATGAATTCTAAATGCGTTTTTTATATAATCACTATTTGTTCGAAAGTTATTGCAGTTTTAGTTGTTTTTTCGCCAGTTTTTTCTAACTTTTTTTTACTTTAAGTAATAGCTATTTATACATAGTTAAGGAATCTTAATTTAACTCTCTCGTAATTTTTATTTTATAAGCTCATATTTGAGTTAATTTTGAAAGTAACGGTAAAATATGAGAAAGATCAGTTGTTGCCATATGTAAATCTTAACATTTATATAGACTTTTTTTTTTATCGAATTGAATCTTAACATTTATTGTGAAATTCAAAAATCTTTATTCAAGACTGATAAAAACCGTTTCCAATTTGTACTGTTACTATGATGAAAGTCTCTTACTGAGTAAAACTCATTTTTATTTATTTTTCCTAATTGAGTCACATAATATATATTTAAAGGTTTAATTTTTTGTCAAAGTTCAATAGTCAATATTTCAAATCAAAGTAATAATACATTATGTTATGATTTGCAAATTAATAAACCTTACAAACAAAATGTTTTTTGTTTTTGAATAAAATATTGACGTTTAAGAAGAAAAAAAAACAATAATGAATGAGAAAAAATTGTGGGGTTTGTCAGGAGCCTCATAGTTATTTAAAAAATTAAAAACAGTTCAGTTAAGCAGAAAATATGAAGATTTTTTCGAAAAAGATAACTTTTGAAAGTATTATAGTTATAGGTATTTAAAACCAAATCAAATTCTCAAGCAGAATTGGAAATCAAATTTCAAAATGGCAAATTTTCTTAAGCTATTTTTGCCGCGCATCCCATTTTATTAAAACAGAATCATTTTGCAGTGTTTCTCCTACTTTCCTTTTTAAATGAAAATTATATGTTAAGTTAAATGAGATAAATTGATCGTCTTTCATTTGTTGGAAATGGTTAAAATGCCACTTTAAATATTTTTAAGTAGAAATTGAAAAAAAACAAAACTGTTTTAGTGATTATGATGAAGAGTCTGTAGAGTGCTGTCTAAACAAAATATTGAAAAATTGGAAGATAAAAAAATAAATAACCGTATTTCAAAAGCGTCTTAAAAAAGATTTTATTTTTGAAATTATTTAATAAGATTTAAATCTATAATTAGCGCAATATGAACCAGAGATTGAACTTAATACGATGATATATACAACTAATGTTTTTTTCTCCAAAAACCCAGTCATCTTAGGTTGCGTACCTGGACTAAAATATTAAAAAATTGTGTACTTGTTCAAATATAATGTATTTCAAATTTGCTGCAATCTTAATATGGTGCAAACTGAAACATAATACAACGTCATCAAGTTTAAGAATTGCGACAATATGCTGTACCGTATTATGGTTCGAGGTATTACTACTGTGGTTCAATGTACAACCGATTTTCCAGAGAGTGTATTTAGAGGCGAATAACACGTCACCATTAATTTGTAGTGTCAAGACTGTTTTAGTTAAAATGTGCAGCTGTGTTTCAGATTGCAACTGTCAAAAAGACTGTTTTCGTAACAGAACGTTGAGGGACAGGAGAGTACTGAAGGTTAAGGCTCAACATTTTCATGACTAAAGACTTGATTATGTCAATGGGGTCACAGACCGACTTTACTTCCCAGACGAGATGGTACTCCTCGATCAGACGCTGGATAGGCTTCAAGCCTCCATTGGGGATCGAACCCCTGTCCATAATATTGCAGTGCAGTGCCTTAACCACTGAGCCATCGCGGCTACGCATCTAGTTGTTGCTAATTTAGATGAATAGTAAAAACTATTTACGAATACTCATGATAAAGAAGTTATGTTTAAGCTACTCTAGAAGGATACTTATTTACATAGAGTTATAATTTGAAATGTTATAATTTTATAAATATTGAAAGGAAAATGGATTGTTTTTGTTTAAAATGAAAAAAAAAAGTATAAAAGTTTAGACTTTATTTGGTATGTAAAATAAAATTATGCAATCGAAAACTATTGTGAACGAAATAAGGTTATATTAAATGGCAATTGAAATATACAAACGACGTCATATCTTACACAAGATTCTAACTTTAGTTAACATAATTTATTTGTATTGTTAGTTTGCCTCACTTGGCAATTCATTAAAAAAAATCTTAAAAAAAAGCAAAAATATTGACGCTGTTCGCTAATAAAGTAAAATAAGTCTAATTAAAATAGATTTCGAGCAAAATTGGAAAGCTTAATATAATAAAGATCAGAATGTCAAAAAGAATTGACGCCATTTTCTAAGCTAAGTATAATAAGTTTCTTTAAAATCTATGCTGAACAAAAGAAGTTTTTTTTATTGATAGGCAATCGAAACTTTTCATACATTAGATTCTAAGTACAATTTACAATATTTATTTTTTAATTATGCTTTCATTCCTAAGTTATTTATTAAAAAAACCTTAAAGAGAATAAAATTATTGACGTCACTCTCTAATTTAAGTAAAATGATTCTCATTAAAAACAGCTGTCAGCAGCAATAATAAATCTCTTCAAGACACATTTACTAAAATTTCATCAATCGATCTCACGATGCGATAGGAGACCGACTGACGAAAAAAAAATTTCTTAAATGAACTTTTCTTTTCTTAAAACACTATCGTTTGCTTTTCTGGACCATTAATTCTCCTCGATAGTGAAGAACACCTTATCAACGCAGCCTAGTTCTAGAAAATTTTTAATTCTAGACGCAAGTCCTAGATTTTCTCCGGGGAACAGCTACCTCGACAGCTGGTAATTTTTATTTCGAACTTTTGCTTACGTAAAGGAGATTTAATTGAAAAGAAATGGTAATTGGAGGACGAAAGCTTCGCTAAAATGTCCAGAATTGGAATGATTCCAAATTCAATGGAAGTCGCTTTTAAGAACAAAATGGTGTAACAGTGATTGTAGTATGACAAAGAAGCAATTAAGAACGACCTTAACTGTTATTTTTGTCAAAATAATAGTTAATGATGGGATCTTTACGTTTATGAAGTACTATTAAGGATACTGCAATGTGAAGGAAGGAAACTGCTGAATGAATATTTATGAGATAAATAGTTCTTAGTTGATTGTTAGTCAAATAATTGAGTCACATAAAATATGTCAGGTACTAGTAAATGTACTGGCAGAATCACTCACAAATTAAGCTACATTTCTTTACAGTTATAAATTATATGAAATATTCTGTCTAATTCACAGAAATGTTTTGTTGTCAATTTCACACACAGTTTCATATACAGTTGTCTATTTCACATGTAAATTATTGAAAATTTATGTTTAGGCGAAAAAATTGTGAGAAATTTCGTCATGATAATAATGAGTGATAAATAATAGATCTGGAAAAATCTCGTCTAAGATATCAACAAGAAAAAAAAAAACTAATTTCAAATGATTTCTGGTTTGAGTTTTAATTCCAATAATAAATTGTTGCAGTAAATTATATAAAATATTTTCTCTATTTCGCATTAGTAACAGAGATATTAATTATTGAAAATGTAAGTTTTGGTAGAATTTTTTTATTGAAGCAGAGAAATTTCCTCAAAAGAGGGATAATACATCTGGAAAAATCAGGTTCAAGATACCAATAAAAAATAACTTCAGACAATTTTTTGTTAGAGTTTTAATTCTATTAATAAATTGCTATTATAAAAATTACTTGCAAATTGTAGAATTATACGGTAAAGTTTGAATTTATTACTCAAAACAAGAGAATTTTTATTCTAGTTTTATAATTTTTTTAAAAAATTTAGCCTTTTAAAAAGCAAAGATTCCAATTAGGTTCTGGCAACTCACGAAGAAGTAAAATGATCATATCTTACCATGTGATTCAATTCAGATTTAACTGCATACCTGTATGTGACGTCACGCGAGTTTGTCGAATCTGATTGGCTTTATAATCGACAAATGCTACGTTTTACTTACAATAATGTCACTTGCAGGTATCCAATTAAAGGGAGAAGTCTTAGAGTACAACCTTTAATAGCTAACAATGCTTTTTGTTTTTAGATAAATATTATAGTTTTTCATAAATTATAGTTTAATAATTATCTCTTAACAGATAAAATAAATTTAAGAACTTAAATATATATCTAAAGAAAAAAAACAACTCTCGATTGGCAAAGGACGATTCGGATAACTTTATTGTGAAAACAGTTAAATAGCCTTTTTAAAATTATTTTTAAACTAGTAACTTGATATTTTTAAGGCAATATAAAATTTTAAATTTAAATAAATACTTCGGTTTATTTTCATTAAAATCATTAACTTCATTACTATCGTTAACAGTTGGTTCGAATTTCATTTCATTAAAATCATAGTAATTTACATAATGTACTTAATGTAAACTATTTGTTATACCTTGTGCCACTTTTTGAATATATTTCATGAATTGCAACGTAAAATTCTGAATATTTTAGAAAATATGTCTAACTCTTTTATAACGTGGTACCTAAAATATCATTGTGAATGTTGAGTGGTACTAAATTAAAATACGTGGTACCTAAAACTTCATTCATGAGCATAAAATTTCATTTTTAAAAATGCTATCCAGAGTAAAATTTTTGGTCGCAACTAATTTCATATATAAAAATGAACAAAAAGATATTAAGGTTTTTATTTGTAAATATGTAGCTATGTTTAACGTAGCACAGATGAGATTTGACAAAATTTTGCTCAGATTGCAAAATAAACGAAATGGAGTTGCAATTTATGTGGATTAATATAAATGAATAATCACTAAAATAACAGCTGCTTCACAATCTACTGTAGGCTGAGCAAATTTGTGGAACTACATATTACATTTATTCAAGCTATTCCTAGATGCAATTTAACTACAAAAAATGTAACGTGTTGTTCATATTGACCTGTTTTTGTCCAAAAATCACTTAATTTTAAAGAAGCTCATATCGCTGGTTCAAAGTTAAAACGACACTTCTGCACTCACTTCTCATGTTATTTGAATGAGAAGTGAGTGCAGAAGTGTCCTTTTAACTTTAAACCAGCGATATGAGCTTCTTTAAAATTAAGTGATTTTTGTAATCAGTTAAGGCTAATCAGTTCCCATCAATAATCAGTTCCCATAGGGCATATATTTAGAATACTTGTTCAAAATAAAGTCAAAAAAGTATAAACAATACGCGTCGCAAACTAGCATTCAATTAAGAGAAAATAAAAACTTCAAGTACATCAAAATCTAGTTTTATTGCTTAAATTTTACTGAATTATATTTACTTAAAGTGTTTTTCATCGTCCCTTTTCATCTCTTATTAGCTTTCTCTGTCAAAACCGGTTTTTATAAATTTGACTTTTTGACGCAGATGGGACACCGGTGTCCCTTTTATATATTTTTTTTTCTGGCACTCAAATTTCAAGCAAAAATATATTTTGGTATTTTTTAATTATAAAAAAAAATCTAATAGTCTTTAGTTCTGTAAAACTAAGGAACTAATTATAATTATTAGAAATTAAAAACTGAATATAAAAAAACAGTCTATTAGTTAAATTTGCAGTAAAATAAATCCAAAAAACTTGCTTTAATTTTTTTTTCTCATTCATTTACAAAAATTTATCAATAATTCATTTTGTAAATTAAAGAAATTTTAAATGGTGGATAAATATATCTCTTAGATCTTAATAACGGCAAATAAATGCAAATTTGAAAATTATTGTTCGGAAGTGAGCCGCGTTAGGAAGATTTTACCGTTAAAGCAGATAAACACTGATGTTTCTGCTGTAGTTACTAACCAAAAATTATTAAAATGCTAAATATAACATTTTTCATTTATTTTGATCCAAATTAACACAAAATAAGGAAAACAAAGCATAAAAAATATTTTTAATAAAAATTCTGTGTCAAACGGTTATATGCTATCTGCTTTATTAAATCAAGACATTAATTAATACGGGTTTTTCCTAACATCTCACTGGGATAAAATATAAATAAACTAATCTATTATCACATTTGTTAAAATTCAATTGAAAAATGAAACGATAAAAGGTCTTTCTTTGTTTAACTTTGTTAACTTTAAAATTCTTTAACAATCGAAAAAATGCTATAAAATCATCACAGGAATATATCAGAAGACTTTGAATTTGTAAAATACCGAAAATTCTGTGTCAAGGGGTAAATTAGCCTCAATTGTTAATGATTCGTCAGGCTTTGGATGAAGTTTTTTTCGTTCTTATAGTGTTTTTTTATTACTTATTTAACAAGAATTCTTATAATATGTGTTAAAAGAAGTGATCACTATTTTCATCTAGACAAATGTATTAATTTATCTCACCAATTAATTATATAATTCAAGGAATGCAAAAATGCGAGGAATATAATTTATTATTATTTTTTATTATTATTTTTGTTGATAAAATCCAAAATTTTTCTAAAAACTCAAACAAATCGGGAAGAACAAAAACAGGTGAAGAATTATTCTCTATTTCTTAAAAGTTAAAACTTTTTCCAAGTCCAATCTCAGCCGCACAATAATCAACTTAGCTTTTGAATTAAATCTCCCAGTAATAAAATCTTCTTCCGTCAGAACTCAAAAGCTCAGAAATATTCCAAGGCTCTTCTTTTTGTCGCCTAAAATTCAATTTGAGGTTTAAGTTTTTACTTTCATCTTTGTTCTTCTACCTAGTATAAATGCAAACAAGGCACGTCCAAGCACTCCATTTGGCAAATGGCTTTGAAGTGACTTCTGACTTGGCTTCTCAAAGCCAATAAAAATTTCTTTCTACTTCTTTCATCACTGAAACAAAGGGCTTTATTACTAATTTGTAAGATAATGAAGCCAAGGAGGAACGTAGTTAAATTATCCATGAGCTCAAAATTTAATTAAAAACGATAAAGTAAGGAATGTCAAAGGCATCACTTTTCTAAACATACTTTTTTTTTTCTCGCCAAAGAAAATTTTGTCCAAGAACCCCATACTTTTCATTATTTGCTTTTACTTCTCAATGTCTAATTAAAGCATGTCAAGAAGTTTTAAAATAGTTTTAAGGATATTATGAGTCTCAATAATTTTTAAGAATTCTTCAATAAAATTGGTGTCTAGGTTGATGACCGTAAAATTTCGATTTTAATTTTTTAATTGTTCAATTAAGTTCACTGCTTCTATTCACCTTTAAAAGGGTGTATTTAGTTTGTCAATCACCAATGCAAGGAAAGTCATGCATTTTTAAATCGAATTCGAGTAAAAATAACTTAAGTGGAACTAATTAAATTACGAATTGTAGCTGATATAAAATTTGGAACCTATTTTTCTTTTTTTCTATTTGAATTAAATTAAAAGTAATTATAAGCGTGTCAATTTTTTAGTCATAACTTTTTATATTTAATCCAAAGTTTAGAATACATTATGAGTATTTTAATATAAGTTCGGAAAAGTACTCGAGAAGAATTTTCAAGTCAAGAAGAATTTGTTGATATTTAATCAAGTGACGTGTAAATACCTAATCATTAATATTTCAATTTTCAATTAAATTACGCATTTTATAAATTAGTATGAGGAATCAGCAAACTAATTGCTTTTAAACATTTTTATAATGTGTTACTAATTATTTTAGAATTGATAGTATGCTGTATGTTTCTTAGAACCAATATATATCTTAGATCCAATATAATACCTCTCAATAATTTGGAATTAGAGATGGCTAATATTTCATACAACAAATATTGCTTTATTTGTTATAATAAAAGCAACTGTTAAAGAGTCAAGATTTGTCTAACAGATTTAAAAAAAATCTACCTAAATCAAAAGTGATCATGTGAGATAGTGTCAAAACTTAATAGCTAATAGAGTGGTAATATCTGTGTCAACATTCACGGTTACGGAAGTGGATAGAATAAATGAAATACAGAGTGATGTTGCGGTACGCATAAGCAAACTGCTGAATAACTGAATTTTGAACAACGTTTATTTTGTTTATAAAAATAAAATACTTTTGTTTTTTGGAATACTGTACGTTACGTTATCTTAGAACAAATATATTGCTTTCATTGATATTTCCTATTATTATTAGTTGATAATCTTCAATATCATGCATGAGATTAAAAATAAATTTAAATTCTTCCTAAAGAGGGATTCCGTTCAAAACAGTTTAAATGCCATAAAATTTCGATTTTAGTATTTGAATTGTTCAATGAAATTTGCTGTTTCAAATCGAATTTGAGAAAAAAAATATAAGGTCCTTAAAATTGTATAAAAAATTATGCGGTTTAAATTTAAATTGCATTTTATACAATGATACCAAAAAAAAAGTTAAACACATTTCTATGC
The DNA here is from genome assembly GCA_949128135.1 of Parasteatoda lunata. Lineage (NCBI taxonomy): Eukaryota > Metazoa > Arthropoda > Arachnida > Araneae > Theridiidae > Parasteatoda > Parasteatoda lunata. Next base: position 66,760,560 of record OX421976.1, on the reverse strand, counting down.
AGTTAAAGCAGTAATCAAGAAACAGGAAAAAAACATAACTTTCTGTTTTTTGCCGTGTAGTCTCAATTTAACTTTTTAATTTTTATTAGAAACAAGTTCAGAGTTATCTAATCAAAAAACTCTCAGATATTTCTTTCGATTGTTTGATTGCTTTTTAAAATTAAAAAAAAAAAAACTGTAGAAGATTTAATTACCTGTTGAGCTAGCTGCTGGAGTGTTTCTGATACGGATATACTCTGCAAAGCGAAGAGTTTTTAAAAATAGCCTGGTAAGGCTATATGTAGACATAGCAATATGCAAATACATGACATAATAATAATAATAAAACTTAACATAACAGATAATACTTAACATAGCAATGATACTTAACATTGCAATAATACTTAGCATAACTTAGGGGCAATTCTGCTTTAAGTTGCTGGAGATGTTTTAAAAAATCGTAGATATTTTTGACGAATACTGATTGCAAACGATTTCTCTGTCCAAGCTACAGTTCTTTCAATTTAGCCCATTTTGTGCTAAAATGCACAAGGTTAAAAATGTTACATTAAATGTTGTTACAAACTTATAGGATACAAAATTAGGATTAAAACTGCATGATTGTTTCTTCGTGTGCTTCTGAACAGGTGCACACGAAAAGCGCCATTCGTGTGCGCTTCATTGAATGGCGCACCACGTACGACGAAATTTTTTATATTTTTATATACGACTTCTTGTTAATAAGTTTTTTTTTAAATAAAAAAACTTATTATTATAAAAAATTAAATAAAAATTTATTATTAAAAACGATAATAAGTTTCATTTACTGAGCATAAGCTGCAAGTACATAGAACTCATTAAATAAGTTAAAAATATAGAGAAAACAGGAAAAAAGATTTAAAGATTTTTAAGGGGAAAATAAAATTATTTTTCGGATAAAATCGTGTGAGCTGATGACAAGATTATATCTTTTCCTTTTTTTATTTTATTTTCCGATTTCATTTAATTAAATTTTTTTTTAAATTTGTGAATATTTTTGAAGAATTTTCTCTCTTTCCTCTGTATATATACACCCTTGTGCAAATTAATTGAAACAAACTTTTCTTTTCGTGTTATATACACCCGCAAAAGAAGATGTTTTGGGGTTGTTTCGGTTACAATGGGGTTGGACCTTTGCAGCCTATAGACGATATGATGCGTTCTGAGCAGTACATTACTATTTTGGGTAAAAAAGTTGTTCCAGAGTTGAAGAAACGATACCCTGATGGAACAGGGATTTTTCAACAGGATTTAGCTCCTTGCCATACGTCCAAAATTGTTGAGAAATTCATGTCTGAGAATCAAATTGAGACATTGGAAAGGCCAGGGAACTCTCTGGATATCAACCCAATTGAGAATCTCTGGGCCATATGCAAGAATCGCCTATTAAATATGGACTGTACAACTATGGAGAAGCTAATCATGGCGTTAATTCATGTGTGGTACAAGGACACAAATATTATAAATGACTGTAAAAAATCAGTGGAATCCATGCCGAATCGTGTCCAAATGTTAGTAAAGTGTCGTGGAGATCATATTATGTACTAAAAATTTTTGAGTTTGTATAAATTTAAATAAAATAGCATTTTCTCTTAGTTTTCTGAATTTATTGAGTTTGTTTCAATTAATTTGCACAAGGGTATATATATATATATATATATATATATATATATATATATATAGATAGATAGAAGTTATTTTTCATGCATTCAGACATTTAGGTTCTGTTATAGTAAGAATGATGTTGAAATCTCTTTAAAAATAAAACAATGATTACCCAATTTGTATCCAAAGAAATCATGTCTAAATACTTTAGCATTCCCAGAGACAGATTACAGAATTAAGAACGTTTTTATACCTAAAATCAAAAGCTGCAATCTTACAAAACTCATTAAGGAAGTTCAATTAAATTTCTAAATAGCTCAACGCCGGAAAAGAGAGAGAAAAAAAGACAAAAAACGAAGACACTTATTTGCATAATTTTGCATGACACTGTTCGTAAATTACAAAACAATAAGAAGCTCAGGAATTCAAAATATTGAACCTAATAAACTTCGAGTAATTTCGACCCTGTCAGATGAAATATTTACATTTAATCAATTCCCTACACGAAAGCTAGTTTAATTTGAAACTTGAATAATGCAACTTTTCATTAAAGCATCTTTTTTCTTCTTCTGATTATGCAGACATTAAATGCAAATTATTTTACTTTTACTGAAACTTGGAAGGTTTTAATGTAATAGAAAAATCATTACTTCACTTGAGTGATTGCATCGAAGCTAATGGACTCATCATTCAAATAAAGGTTAATAAAATATCGCTCCAAAATTTTAATTTTGAAAGTTTCTAATAAAGTTCCGGAGAGCTTAAATATAAAGAGAAAAGCTGGACACGTGTGAAAAATATTGTTTGTTGCTATAGAAACAGAGAGGCAAAATACGCTCTTGAAAAGCGATAAAAATGTTTAATAACTGTCCTTTAAAATGGGATTATCTTAAAGTTGAGTAATCTGGGCTAGTGGGGTTATTAAAAATTCATTTGGTGCTACTTTTGATTATAAATCATCTTGAAATATTTTGATGTATATATTATTCAAAGTAATTAAATATGCAGCAAGAAAACAAAATGATTTCATTTAGTTATACTAAAATACAAGATCTTCAGTAAGAACCACTTTTAATATACATTTTTTTGAATCTATGTCAAAAATATATACATTCGACAACGCGCATTAATATTTAATCGAGGAAAAAAATAAGTTATACGAACTTGAACAATGTTTATCGAAATAAGAGGCGTTAAAAATAATAACTTTTTTTTGACTGACAGCAGAGATAGAGAGGAATTGAAAGGAGATTATTAGAAACAGATTCAAGTTTTGTTCAACAATCAAACTGGTTTTTATTTGTTTACTCCGGCCCTTTTCAATTTTGATTCCCCAATTTTCAGTAAAGTTTTTATTTTATTTTTACGCATTTAGTATTAATTTTCAGTTAAAATATTTTTACTTTTTTTGCTTTATTTTGAACAAGAATCCTAATAATTTTTTTTAATTACTAAATATTAATTTCGGAACTATTTATATTTTCCCCCTTTCCTCTTGCCTCCCGGTTAACTGTGGAAGGCTTTCGTGGTTTTTCTCTCCATTAAACGCGAATAAGGATTAGTTCCATCGAAAGGTTTACAACGAAGACTAGCTTGTTCCAATGCTTGATCCAGTTGTTCCTTTGCTTTCTGGGTTATGTTTAAAACTACGAAGGCTGCAGAGTTAAACATTGATGTTCGTAAAATCAGAATTGGGTCGGCTGTTTTACACCGGTTATAAAATATAAAACTATATATTAATAAATTATAAACTATAAATATTATTTTCTTTATTTATTGATAATTGTAAGATATTTTAGAAATATGACAGATATTTTAGATATTATGAATATTTAGATATTATGAAAATACTATAAGGGAAATACTATAATATTATAGGCAATTATTCCCGAATTCAAAGCAGTCACGGTCAAATCATAAATTTTTTTTTAATTAATTGCTATAATTTAAAATATTGTTGCTTTTCTTTATTATACATATTATATATTTTGTAAAATAAAAAAAAACAATTAGCTATCTTACTATTCAATATCTAATTCAGATGTTTGTATTGTGATAAAATAAAAGTAAAATGTTGATTTTGTAAATTTGAGTAAACGGTAAAGAAATTTCCGTTCAAATAACGGTATAAAGTACCAGATCTTTGGGTGCATCATCTATAAAATCCATTTTTTGCTGTAATATTCATTTAATAAGAGTGATTCAGTGATTTTACGACAGTTATTACTGTAAAAATTATGGTATATCAGATCGGTAAACCGGCAAACTGAATACTTTTTACCATAATTTGATTCTGAATTTTTTACAGTGTAGGATAAAACTTGATATCCTATTTTTTGTGCTTTTCGTACCAGAGGTTCCTTCTAGAATGTGGTTCTAGAATAAGGTTCTCCAAAGAGCAAAAGTTTAAATACCCCTGCCCTAGAGTTTAGTACTCAATACTCAAAATATAGAAAATTATCAACAAGGAAAAAAAAATGTCCTTAAATTTCGAGAAAAAGTTCTTCCCGTCAATTGCACTATTTAAAATGCACCATCAATCTCTTAATGTCATTTTCTTTCCTCATTTTTCTCATACATCGTTCGAAAAATACTTGGCGTATATCCTGTTCTCACTTGAGAATTGAGAACACAACTTTTCCTCGACCATCCGGCATGGAAACTATATCTCTTTTTGGTGTGTAGTTGGTCCCGACCAACTGTCGACATTACGATAACCGGGGCGTACTCAAGGGGCCAACATTATCTTCCAGTTGCACGAGGCAGAATCGGCCCACTGAATCCCATGGCGCATACTGCCATTTTCAATGTGGTTGAGATGGACTGACGTTGTTTATTTTGAAGGGGATTTCAGACTTGTTTCGACAAGTTTTGCTGATTAGGCAAGTTTCCCGAAGTCTGAAAGGTCAAGTTTTCCTGAGAAAAGACAACAACAATAGAGGTAGAAGGTGATGATTATAATAGTTATTGGGCAAAACTGGATACATGGGATTAAATAGAATTGGACTTCGATTAAAGTTGTATAAATTAATTCAGATTTGTTTTTGGAAGTCTTACTGGTTGTGTTGCTCTGAGAGGCCAAGTTTTTACAGGAAAACAGCAATAAGCAAGTGAAATATAATATTTTAAAAGCTATTTAAGTTTGCATTAGATTAGACCACTAAAAAAAACTATGCTAAAAGATTGTAATGATGAAAATTTTTGGAAGGATTTAGGATACTTTTCTATAAGTTTTACTGATTAAACAGAACCGAAATGTTAGATTTTTGCCGGTAAAACACCACCAACTTTAAGAAATAATAAGTTTTATAATAGCTATGTGTTACGTTTTCACAGATCTAAGAGTTGTAAATGTTATGTAAGTGATTGTTTTGAATGATATTAGAATATTATTATTAGAATGATATTAGATATTAGAATTAGAAGTCTCGCAGAATACTCAATTAGGAAAAAATCAAGTTTTTTCCCGAAAAAAACAAAAAAAGATGATGCGTATTATAGCTTTTGTACAAAAAACTTTCTGGGGAAATAGTGATATACATAATGGATTTTTGCAAAGTATTTCTCAAAGCTAAGAGTTGCATAAATGTTGTAAATGATTTTAATTCACTTTTGGTAAGTCTTGCTGAATATGCAACTATGAAAAATCATGTTTTAGATGAAATACAACAATAATAGAACAAAATAATGTGCTTTATATAATAGTTTTGGGTGAACCTTATTGTGAATAAACCACAATATAAGCAATAAGAACCTAATTATAACTCTACAAATGTATTTTGTGTATTCAGATTTTTTAAAACTATTTGTGCAGATTACACAATTATGAGCTAACTATTACAACAACATTGGAGTATAATAAAAGTCAATGTTGGTCAAATTTTTGTATAAATATATTTAGTGTATTAGGCTTTAAATTACAACTTAAAAATATCATGAAAGTTTGTGCATTCTATCTGTCTTTATAGTTAGGGAATAAAGTGTCATTGATTTATTGTATCAAAAATAACTAATATAATAAATAAAAAAAATATCTAAAGTTAAATTAGAAAATAAATCGAAAACATACAGTGCCAAACCAATAGTTTGAATTATATGGCAACTCAATAAATATGATAATAAAATTTTGCGGCAATTATAATAGTTAAATGGAACAATAGTTTACTAATAATTCTATTATGATAAAGCCATGGAAATTAAATGCAGCCTTTATAAATTTCTTTATTGACATTAGAAATGATTTAAATTCATTATCATAACAAAATGCAGGGAATTTCACAATTAATTATTTATATTATTATTATTAAAACGTTTATTTGATATTTAAATTTGCTATGTTTTATGCATTAAAAAATTAAAATAAGTTATGAGATAAAGCTTTAAAAAGATATGGATAGAAAAAATAGTTTTCTTAAATTCTAAAGAAGGATGAATTGAGTAATTTTATCTCTAAGATTCTTATGGAAATTCTGTGATAATTGTTGATTAAATTTCAAAGGAATGATTTTTGTGCTTAGATATTAACTTTAGAATAATGAGTTAAGATCAACAAATTGTTAGAAGCATATTTAGCAATAGCTGATTTTAAATTTTGTTGTCTCCATAAAGAAATTAATACTGCTTTTTAAAATTCTTAAATTATTTCAAGTAATATTATAAAGTAAATTTTTAATTATTTCAAATTATTAATTAAAAGGATTTGTTTGCTTTAGGTTTAATTAACATAAGGTATTGTGTATTTTAAGCATTTAAAGTTAACTTTTTTGAAAATAAGTCGTATTATCATTTGTTGCTTCCCAGATAAAAACAGAAAATTTGAAAATATATTTGCAAGGTTATTTAGTAAAATGACTCAGAAAGCTATTATACTTAAGACAGCGTTTCGTATTTTAATTAAAGAATGAATTTTTTTTATGTTTTTAACAGAGTATTAAAAACATTGGTATTACCAAAAATATCTATCGAATATTTAATTTTACAACAGTGTATTGAATTATGCACTAAGAAAAAAAATTATGATAAAATTACTGAAATGTATGGTAATGACATTTCTGGTAAAAATTACATGCATTACTTCTAATGACACTTGGGCAAACCAAGGTCACCAGCAATTGGCCTTTTTTCGAATTAAGTTAGGCGCGCCTTTTGTTTGACAAGAGAATACCGTGGAAATACATCTAGACTCAATACCCCATGACAGCGCCACTCATTCGAGAGGCGCCTTCCTCAATTTAGACATAGATCTGAAGGGGATGGAAATATTTTTCCAGATCATTGCACTCATAGTACTGCATAGCAACCGACCTCAAGATTATATATTTAACAGATCTTACGAGCACGTATATAGCACACACTCAGATGTCTTAGCGGAGTTGAGGATTGAGCCCCGGCCTCTCAGGACCGGTGACTGATTCTCTAACCACTTAGCTACCACGCCCCCTCTTCTTCCAAAAACATAATTTGGAATTCTGGTTAATAATATCACAATGTATGGTAATTAAACCATTAGTTTGGTAATTTTTCCTCTAATACGGTAACAGTTTTTAGGATATTCTAGTTTTTAAAATTGTTGTTCCTATTACTACGTATTTAATAAAAAAAAATACAAAACTGAAAAGAAAATTAGACCTAACAAATGATTTTTCGTCATGCTGTAAGGCAGTCATGATAAAATTATCACATTTAGCTCATTACGCAGATTATAAAACCATATTTCAATGTTAATTTTACCAGAATCATTACCTTCGATAAAAACTGCATAGATTTTTGGTATTTCCACAGAGCTAACTTTTAACTAGAACTTAGATGTATTTATTTTGATTTATATTTCCAGGTCAATATCTCAAGCATTCACAGTGAATTCACTTTGTTTTTAAAGATTGAAGTAGTTTCAAATATTTTTATTGCATTAAAATAGATTGGACAGTGTATTAAAAAAGAGGTTGATTTAATAAAAAATACTTTACACTTGGATTTATCTAAATAAAATTACAACTATGATGGTTAGAAGCTTTATTTCAGCGTAAATGCTGTATGTATATTATTTCATATTTTTTCGACGTATCATCCCTGACTGCTGCACGCAAAGTTGATGTCATTTTATATAATTGATTTTGACTACCTAACATGAATGTCCGGTTGAAACTCATCATCTTTTAAATATTTAGATGAGAAACGCTTCGCTTAAATAAGTGAACAAAGTATTTGATTGTTCACTTATTTAAACGTTTCACTAAAACAATCAAATACTTTGTTCACTTATTTAAACGTTTCACTAAAACAATCAAATACTTTGTTCACTTATTTAAACGTTTCACTAAAACAAAGTATTTGATTGTTTTAGTGAAACGTTTAAATAAGTGAACAAAGTATTTGATTGATTTAGTGAAACGTTTAAATAAGTGAATAAAGTATTTGATTGTTTTAGTGAAACAGAAAGCGTTTTCTTCCTTTCAATGAGTTTAGGTTAGGTTATCATTATCTCCAATTTACTTTTTTTCATGAGGTATTTATATTTAAAATATGAATAATTATGACATTCTATTGATTGAATCAGCTAATATTGCATTCCCCTAAGCGTTAATTTCAGATCATTCGTTTAGTACTTTTATTGCAGTTTAAGACTATTCTATTGATTGAATCAGCTAATATTGCATTTACCGAAGCATTAGGGTTCATTCCAGATCATTCGTCTTGAACTTTTATGGCAGTTAAGTTAATTAAAAATTGATTTAAATACAGCATTAAATTTAAAAAAAATATAGTGTCACATATTTATTTGAGTTAAAGAATCATAACAGACTTAGATATAAATTGACGTCTTAATGTTTTTTTACTGCAAAATTTCTTTTTCTCTTGACATTAGACATTCCTATACAAACTTAACATTGAATAATTAGATTTTGCAAAGTAGAACCAAGCATTTTCTTTTATGTAAACAGTTTAAAGATAGACTTATATTTCACATTCCACTGTGCAAATATATAAAATAGTCTTTGTTATTTCATTTTATTAGTTATTTATAAAAAATTTCGATTAATTGAAGTTAACAATTTGACTTTCTTAGACTACCATCATTGTTTTCATGAATGTTTCATGCTTTGTTGAATTCCATTCCTTTTTTTCAATCCATCAAAAAATGGTTCTAATTATTTTGAAGATATAATTTTGAAACTGATGAGAAATATTTACCATGTACAATTAAAATTATTTTTCTTTAATTTCAAAAAGAAATAATATTTACAACAAGCTAATTTAGATAAAACGACAACTGTAAACTTTAAATTTATGTATTACAAAAATATCTGTGGTAAGTGTTAACTCATCGATTTTGTTCATCATGCATTCTAAAAAATAAAAAATTCATCTTCAAAATAAAGCATTCAATATTATCTATTTTAATAATTAACCTCTAAAAAATAAGTGAAGATACTAATTTTGTGTAAAGGTAACTTTAGAATCAAACTTTTGTATCACCAACAACAATTAACTGAAATAATGTTTTGAGGTTTTTAGTCATTATAAAATACTATGTTTCGTTTTAAGCCGTTTGCTAATTTATTTTTAATTTAGTAAAGAAATTTTTATAAAATATACTCAAACAATTTCAAATTTCATAAAAACATGTTTCTGATAAAACGTGCTTATACAGCTGTTTATTTATTTTATTTTTTAGCTGATTCATTCTATAATTGATATCATTTTTAATAATATATATATAAGCATGTATATATTTGCAATACTATAATTATTGCGATATTCGGAATTAGAGAAATAAATGATATAAAAAGATTTATGGAATTAATCTTCATATAAAATGAAGTGGTAATAAATTTCAATAAATAACTGAAAAAAAAGTATACATTCTGCTTAATTTCTTTTTTTATGAATTAATAATCTTTAATTTAATAAAAAAATTCAAACACATATTATGTTATATATTAAAATTATAGAATTTAATACAAGTTTTTTTATTTATTTTTTTATTTTAGGTAATATATTGACGGCATACAGACAGTATATATTTTATCGTTACTTTACATGGTCTATTATTATTTACAATTATTTCCTCTTTGTATATGGTTTAACTGTGACATATGTCAATGATTTTGTACTTAAATGATTTTGGCTCATGTAGTCTTTAATTTGTGTATTTAATATGTAGTCTTTAAAAAAAGTCAGCTATTTAAAAATGCGATTACTCAGGAACTATTCGACCGAATTTCGTATTTCGCCATGTAGAATTATGTTCTCTAAAATGATGCAAAATTTTTTATACCCTTACAGTTCAAATTTTTTTCGACCAATATTAAATAAAATAGCAAAAAATACTAAATATATAATTAAATGTTTTTTTTTTTTTGCATGGAATTATTTTTGGACCAACAAATTTTATAAATGTGTGCAAAAATGTTTCCAATTCTCTTAAAATTTTTAGAGATATAGCGGAATACGCAAAAAGTAAAATAAACATCAAGGGGTGAAAACTTTGGACCGCTGTCTTGACTATATTAGGACTATTGAGACTATGTTTCCCAGATTGCAGCTACCTCCTATACTTTAGGGGTCAAAAATTTGAATTCGGCGAAATAAAGGTATGTTTATTCTGAGAAAGTACGTTTAGAAAAAGTACGTTTTGTATGTGTCTGATTTCATAACTTAAAATATCGTCTGCACTTATTAATTAGCATATTTGAAATCACCCCCTCCAGCTATTAAGATTGATTCCTAGAATGTTAAGATCCGATCATTAGATCAAAAATAATTCTGGGTGGTCCGTTTTTTTTTGCGAACTGTGCAATGCTAATGAGTTTCCTCAAGTAAAGTGGGGAATATATCTTATAGTTCGTTTTGCTTATTGGTTAAACGTAATGATTGAGGTAAGGAATTGTTGGGAGGCTAGTAACACCAAAATGACCGAAGTTAATAATAACATTTATAAAAGAATTAAAACTCCGAATGAAAGGTCTACTATACCATTCTGAAGATGGACATGAATAAAAAATATTTATGTGAAAAAAAGGAAAAGATACACAGTGTTAATTTTTTTTATCAAATTTTTTAATTGCCCTTTGTTTTATATGATATTAGGCAACTTTTGCTTCAAAGAAAACAATTATATTTCTGATTCCCATTTTTAGAAAGAATTTCGGATCTGAAGCAAAGTTTAGGGTACACAAAAATTGTTTTTTTTTACTGTTGTTATTTTTTACGAGGTTAATAATAGAAAAGATATATAAGACTAATTAAAATCATAATTGCAAGTTATTTTCACATATTTTACTAAAGTAAAATTTTAGTAAAAGTAAAAAAAAAAAAAAAAAAAAAAAAAATCAAGTACGATGTAAAATAGTGTATTTTGTTGTATTCATTTTTATTTAGTTTCATAACCGTCGTTGAAAAGTCATTGAGCGAAATCCAGAAGACAAGGGGACTCCTGGATCTAGTATTGGGAGAAATTTGCTTGCGTGGAGGACGTTTCGATGGAGCTAATCCACATTAGGGTTAAATGGAGAGGAAAACTAAGGAAACCTTTCGAGGATAGCTTGATGGCAAAAGGACTCTAACTCACGCTCTGTCTACCAGTGAGGATATTATACGCCAGCACTGTGATCAATGAGGATATTATCGACCAGCCATCTCTGGTATGCAAACCCGGATCGTCTTTTTGGAAGGCGAGAACTCTATCTCCTGAGCCACCAAGGCCTCATTATGTATTCTAGAAAAATACACGATTACTATATTCCTTACCTTTTTATTCAAACGCTTTTGTTGGCAAATGAATTGTAAGGTGCTTTTAGTGACAACTTTACTAATGCGTTCTCTTTCGTGAGCCAAAAGTAATGACACGAATTGTATTGATAACACTATATTTAAACCAATTTTAGTATCTGAAGCATCTATTCAAAAAAGAACAAAAACCGTTACAAAAAACTCAATAAATTATTTTTTTCTTTCAAAATGGTTCCTTGCCAAGTACTATGTTTCCTTCCTCCGAGTGTTTAAAAGAAACATTCTAAAGCTATTTATTAAAACGCCCTTTTAGAACGAAATAATATTCCTTCAGCTATTCTCTAGAATTTATATCCTGGAATTTCATCAGAATGGTAAAAGCACGTAAAAGAATATGACTTTTATACTGTTCAGAACAGCTTTGTGAAAAGATTGATTCAGATTTATTTACCGAATAAAGTCAAGAAAAAACATATTCGCTGAAATACGTAGCTCGATAAGACTTCTGTGTGCCCCTGTTGTTATAAATCATCTAAAATAGAAAAACCTCTAACAGACGTAAAGTATCGAAGGTGAAAGAGTAAATAGCTTTTCTTTATTTTCTTGATAAAGGAATCTAAGAAAAATAGCTAAGATAACGAACAGAAACTTATTAATCTTTTTATTCGTAATGATGTTTCTGACGGATCTCAATTTACACATTACATTCTATTTGGTTAAATTAAGAAGGGGTGTTTTTATAGAATGAAGGGAGAAACAAATCTTGTTTTTTTAGTTGAAAAGGTAGATTCCAAGAAAAAGAACGGAATCTGTGTTTGAGTTCATTTATCAAATTTGATTTTTTTCCCTTGTAATGTAGATGGTAATGTTTTCTTTTAAGTAGTTTTTATAATTTAATCAATGAAATATTATTTTACTTTACTTATAGTAGCAAAGTATTTTTAACGAATAGTTGTAAAATTTAAGACAATTACAACACATTTAGAGAAAATCGTTCAGCGTTGAACCCTGATATTGTTACCTTAAGTAAATATTTTATAGTGGTAGAAGTTTTAGCTTCTTGGTTTAGTAAATTCTATTTGAAGGGTTTACCCATCACTATTGTTAAATAAATTAAAAGCTGACATAAAGCACCACTACATTTCTGATTCTCCAGGTTAGTCAAAATTTACCTTAATTATACAATTTTTAGTTTATAGTTATCTACTATTTCAAGAAATCTTTTGCAGAAAGCCAGAAAAATGGCATACAGAAAGAGAAAAAAAAGTAAAATTTTGATCAGTGGAATCAGCCGTTCCAGGTTGGGTGACGCTACGATGAACGCTTAGGATAGCTAAAAAATGCAACCACACCGAAAAAAATCTAAAAAATTCCCCAAATGTTGCTAGATGATCTTTTATTTAGGGTTAGAGAGATAACGTCAAAGGACGTCTTTGCCATATAGTAAAATAAGATTTAGATAGGCAAAACTTTGGTCTTAGATCTTTAAATGCTACGTTTTCTCAATTTAAGAAAAAAATGTATCCGAACGAACGCTTTAATAATTTTGTTGGCGCAATAAATCTAAATATTTTTAATTACTGTAGATAAAACTTGCCCAGCCTTAGAAATCAGCCCAGAAACGAAAACGCTTTGGAAAGTGTGTACAAGGGAAAATCGGTTGAAAAAAAATTAAAAGAACTGTTCTTTTTGCTGCGAAAGTAATGGCTACAATTTTTTGAGATAGCCATGGAATTGGCTTTATAGATTATTTGAAATGATAAAGACAATTACAGGAACTTTCTATGCAATATTATTTGACAAGATAAAGGAAGAAATTGCACAAAATGGCCACAAAAAAAAACTGCGCTTGCTTCTTCAAGACAACGTTTATTCTCCTACCTCAGGGACTACGAGGGTTGCTATTTATATTTCTGGCCTAATAATGAAAAAACATATATGTAGGATCGAAATTGGTTTTATTGTTTTTCAAAATATTCTCCATGATGATCAATACACTTTTGCATGCTTTGAACCAATTTTCAAAGCACTTTTTCCAGTCCGATTGAGGTAACTCCACAACATGCGTTTTGAATGCATCAACCGCTTCTTCGGGGGTCGAAAATCGTTGTCCACGTAATTTATTTTTGATGTGTGGGAATAAGAAGAAGTCATTGGGGGGAAAATCAGGGCTGTACGGTGGATGACCCATCAGTTCGATCTTTCGCTCCGTCAGAAATGCCTTTGTTTGAGTCGATGTGTGAGAGCTCGCATTGTCATGATGAAGAATGATTCGCCTGTTCTTCTGCTATTTTCGAATTTCTCCGATGACTTCTGGAAAACAAATGGTCGTGTGCCATTCAGAATTGACCGTCCTGCGTTGCTCTAACGCCACTGTTGCCACATGACCGTTAATACCGAAGAAACAGGCAATCATTTGTTTCGATGTGCTTCTTCCTTTAACAACTTTTGTTGCTTTTGTCTCGTCTTGGAAGACCCATACAGTTGATTGCTGTTTTGTTTCCGGCTCATATGCATAGATCCATGATTCGTCACCTGTGTAAATGTTATACACAGCCTGTGATGTACCTTGAACGTATTTTTCCAACATTTCCTTGCACCAATCGACACGAGCCTTTTTTTGAGCGTTTGTCAGATTATGCGGGATCCAACGCGAATTTTTTTTACGCTCAAATGTTCATGCAATATTTTATTGATGCTAGTCATACTAATGTCCAAAGACGCCTCTATCTCACGGTATGTCACATGACGATCTTGCTTTATCAGTTCACGCACAGCATCGATCTTTTCTGGCACAACAACGGATTTTGGACGACCTGCACGGGATTTGTCCTGGATCGAACATCGACCACGATTAAATTCGTTATACCAATTTTTTACAGTGCTGTAGGATGGCGCTTTATCGCTGAATAAAGAATTAAGTTCATCGAAGCACTCTTGTCTTGACAATCCACGTCGAAAGTTATGAAAAATAATGGCACGAAAATGTTCACGATTCAATTTCATTTTTTGAAAGAGAAGAACTTTTCAATTTACTGTCAACAATACAAATGAAGCTATAATGGTAAATCGTCTGCTGAATTTATGTTTAAAAATATCAAACTTTCGATTAAAATCGTCTGCGGTCGCCTAGCAACAATTGCTGTTGCCAAGGCCAGAAATATAAATAGCAACCCTCGTACTATGGCAAAAACTCAATAATTACGTTTTAAACTGCTTAACACGACCCATAAAATAAAATAATCACTCAGAGAACAATTAATTTTGTCAAATGCCAGGTTAAGAACTATTCCACATAGTATTTGAACAAATCGAATAACCAGAAATTTTTCTTTGAATTATAAGAATAATATGATGAAAGTTAAAAAATAAAAGCAATATTGAAGTGAAAGTATTTTTTTATTTGTTAGGGTAAACCTTTTAATCCATAAACGCTTGATTCAAATTTGGTTCTAACTTAATACGATGCCGAGCTGAGCCATGTTATTGAGCAAATTCTTCTTTCTTTCATTTGATTAAACTTTAGTGATTCAACTTGAAAGGAAAAATTATTTATGTTTGCGCCTTTTTTAAAATTTCACGAACTTGCACTAGATTATGGTACAAATATTATGGCGCATTGATGAAATGATTTTTTTAAATTGAAGGGAATTGAGTTCACTATATATGATATTTTATTTAGGGGTAGTGGACTGAAAGGAAAAATTAAAAAGGTTTCAAGTACAGGATATTACAAACTAGGCTTTCGTTTAGTTTGGTGAAAGCATGAACCTTTTCTATTACGATTCACATTTATGAGTTTCATTTATTTTTCAGAATTATTTTCCAGTCAGATTGTTTGCATGAATTGTTTTTATTTACATTCTCTATGATTACCGTATATCTCGGAGTCGACCCGTTATATAAGTAGATTTTATTTTATTTTATAACCGTCGTTGAACAGCCGACCCAATTTTTTTAGGTTTACGACTACTAATCTTCAACTCCGTAGCCTTGTAATTTTGAACCCAATCCAGAAGACAAGGGAACATCTGGAGAAAGTAATGGGAGAAACTTGCCTTCATGGAGGACTTTTTTGATGGAACTATCCAACATTTGAGTTACATGGAGAGGAAAGGGACTTTAACCCATGATCTGCTTACCATAGAGGATATTGCACGTCAGCACTGTGGTTGGTACAAACTGGATGCGGAATTCGCATCGACCAGCCATCAATGGGATTGAAACCAGGTTCAATTCATTAAAAGGCGAATGCTATATCCCCTGAGCGATCACGGTTCATATAAGTAGATTGAAAATTTCCGGTACGTCGGGAAAGAAAGTCAACTGCTAAGTCATCTATTATTCCTATTATTATTATTATTATTCTGCTTAATACTAGACGCTTGGCAAAATGTAGATTCAAATTTTTTTATTTAAATATAAAACTATTTTAAGAAGTGCGGAATTCTTCAGATAGGGGTGAAGTCGATTTTTTTTTCGAGGGCTCAGGAGATGAGGATGAAGTAGAATACATTGTAGAGTGGGATCCGTATGACAACATGCTAATGAATCCGACACAAATGCTGTTCGGGAATCTTCAAATTTGTAGCTTTTAAAGTTTTTATTGTGCTGTATTTTTAGAAGAGCTCTTGAATTTTTCTTACTCCCAAATTTTTTCAGAACATAATTTAGAGATTTGTTCCTAAAAAAGACATTTATCTAAAGAAAATAGGATGAGAAAAAAAGCAAAATTATTGCATATAACATAGTAAAAGTAGTTTTTAAAAGGGATGATTTGTAAAAGTAAATTCATACAGAATAAGTAATTCATGTCATTGCTTATAATGTATCGCTTTTTCACGATCAACATTGTCCGACTTTATTAATGGGGTATCAATCCTCTGTTTTTCATATAACTTTTGGGGTTTGAATGTCAACTTATACACTGGCATATATGGTAATTCTATTACTTAGCCCCAACGTCAATCATCATAAATGGGCGGTAGATATGCTTCCTTGTTTAAATTCAACTGTTTTTCTTAAGGATGGAAATTTTCAGTTTTAGAAACTTTCATCTCCGTAAATGGAAAGTGTAGCATAATGTGAGCTTTTATCTAATAACAATATTTTATTTCAATAACAACATTTTATTTCAAATAACAATATTTTATTTCAAAATAAAAAATTTTAAAGTAAAGATAATTCTTCAAATCATGAAAAATATCTTTAAAATAAATTGAATACCACAATAAAATATGTTCAAGATACACTGGATCGTAGAAAGTAACATTTATTGAGAAACAATAGCCTGTTTTATTATATTTGATATTTTATCTGAAATTCTGAGAATCATAAAGTATTTCTCAAAATGCAAATACTTGTGATAAGAGCTTTTAAATGAAACTATAAAAACTGTAAAAAAATATATAAACATTATTATGGATCATAAAACAAAAACACTTTTTCCCGTTTTAAGAAAAATACACAGATATTAGATGACATACGGCTATGTATTTAAATTCTTATCTATAGCTAGCTTGTGTGATATGTCAAAGCATGCGTAGGGAAAAGTGGGGAATATTTCGCAATATATTAGATCTTTTGACAACAAAAAATGCCGAGAACGGAAAATTTTATCACCCTTGCATGAACAACAACATCCTCCAAATCGATATTGGATACAGGTTTCCGGGGAAAAGCAGGAAAAACAGAAGAAGAGAAGCGAGCATCGCCGGAAACGAGCCCGAGTCTGAAACTGGAAAAACCGGAAATGAGCCTGCTCGGATTCAGGAATATTTATTGGCGAGGATTTTGTGAAAAAGCACGCCATAATGGATTCAATTTCTTACTTTCTTTTCTTTCCAAAACTTCCTACAGATTTTTGTGCTTATAAAAGGAAGAATATCATACTCAGAGCCTGAAAAGAGTGATAAGATTTCGAATATGAGAAATTTCTCGAGCGTGAATTGTTGTTGTGCGAGGTTTTGAGGATAGGAAAAGTACGATAGAATATATCCTAACCGGATATGTTCGCTTTGCATTAGATTCATCTCAGTTGTAAGTTGATACATTTATTTGATACGTGCTTTTAAAAGAGCTTACATGCGTGTAAGTTACATGCATGTAAGTAAAATATCTCATCTTATAAAGTTGTAAGTTGGTACATTTATTTGATACGTGCTTTTAAAAGAGCTTACATGCGTGTAAGTTACATGCATGTAAGTAAAATATCTCATCTTATAAAGTTAATTACAAACAACATTGTTGAGTTTTAAAAGTAAACATGAGCTTTTGCAGTTTTCAAAAATGTATATTTTCAAAATTTATATCAAAAATATGCTGGTTTCGATATTTAATATTTTTAAATTCTTTTTTGCAAATTCCAAGTTTAGAACATTTACACATAATCAGAAAAAAAAGTCTTTCGACGATTCAGCAATCCCTCAATTAAATATTGCGGATAAAATTATCTTGAAAAGTATCGGTACTTAGAGTAATAGTTACGGTTAAAATTAAAAAAAAAAATAATAATTAAAAAAAAAAAAAAACACCTTTTTGAAAGCAGAAAAACTGGCTTCCCTTTGTGTATTTTAAACACCGTAAAAAGTTCCGGATTAAAAGTGCCGGCATTCAGGTGGCCGATACTTTTTACTGCAATATCATTTTTACCGGAACATGTTACGGAACAAAAAAAAAAAACCTTGATGTACTGCAATTTTTAAAGAAATAATTACAGCATAATTGGGAGATAGAGCTACATTTCATTATTTTTAAGAATTATTTCGTCATAAAATCAAATTGATTTGTTATGAAACAAAAAATCACAAGTATAGGGCGACAATGTTTTCGCAACTCGAAACCATTGTGGGAGATTTTTAATTAGAATGACACGAAACTGACGATCGTTTAGTCTAGGTTAAAGACTAAACGATCTAAACTAAAGTGACTAAAAAATTCGACTGGTGTGCATGGTGGTTAATGAGTTTACCTAGTAGCAGGAAGATTCCAGGTTCGAATCTCGCTTCGGGCATGGGTGTGAGTTATATCTTTGTTTTCTTTGTCTTTCTTGTGTTATTAATATGGCATTGATTCAGTTATATAGTGACGATAGTTATTTCGTCACCTTGACGAAATGTTCGCTTGGAGCCACATATCAGGAAGCATTTGCGTCAAAAACAAAGAAAGTTTCGCCTAGTTTGATCATCTATTTTTTTTACAGTGAATGTGTGTTTTAAGCTTTATTTTACTTCTTTTTTTTAATTCACAACCCACTGGCGGTTAAGGAAATGGGCGAAATTTGGAGAATGCTTCTCTCCTACACACAGTTCCCCTATCCATTAACATGGGGAAACCGGTTTTGCTATGCAGTGAAGACTGCAGGTACGACTTTTTACGTGCAGAACCGTCAGTGGATTAATCGAAAAGGCAACTATGAAAAAATATATTGCTTAATATTTTAATTAAAAGAGAGTTTTAATAAATTACATAGCATTCAACAAAACTAATAACCAACATGTAAAGATAAAAATTGTATCGGCGTATTATTTTTAATTAAACAATTTTTTTCAAAACTTAATATAACTGACCAATTAGATATTTTATAAGTTTCGTATTTAATTATTCAGCATAATTACAAAATAGAGTTAATAACTAGAACAGAACTTATAGTTTTTTTTTTTATACATAACACATAAAAATTTATGTAGTGCATTTTATGGTCGAGCCATATCTTGATGGTTCTTTCAGAAAAGTTAAATAAATTTTAGATGAATTTTTCTCATCAGATCACAAAGTTATAAAAATAGAATGTCGTTTGAATCGTTCGTAAAGTTATAATAGGATTCACACCCAAGAATATTTTATGCCTCTGTCGGACACTCCGAGATCAATATATCATTATGACAATGTTTCTAAATTTTTTTTTGTTAATAGAATTTAAAACGTAAAGTTTTATGAAGTTGGTCTATAAAACTTTTTCAATAAAATTTAAGAATGTATAGTCAAAATGTGACGAAAAAGCAGCATTCTTCAATATATGAGAAGCTATAACTTAATTTTTTTGAAAACTTTTTTTTTGTTAGTGAAATAAACTACGAACTTCGGCCGGAAGAATCTTTCTCAATAAAAAGTTATCACAAGTTTTTAATATTTAATGACTGGTTTGAAACAGTTTTAATTATTTTGAAAGTTCTAATACAGCGCATTTCAGCCGTTCCTAATTTTATTCATCGCGGAATAGTTTTAGGTTTTTTCAGAATGTTGATCTTTTGAGGGATTTATTTTTTATTTATTTATTTTTGTAAAAGGTTTCTGAGGCAAGGCTTTTTCTTCCGTTCTAGAGTTTTGGCAGATGGTTTCTAAACGGAAATTTTTAATGTAATCAGGGTGCTCCGAAGTAACCTAATTTTCGAATCAGAAGCTGTGGTGGCCCAGGTGATAGAGCGCTCGCCTCCAGATGAGGTGAACTGGGTCCGAATACTTTCGATAGCTGCTTGTTTCGAATTCCGCACTCGACTCGCACCGACCACAATGCTGACGTAAAAATATCCTCAGTGGTAGGCAGATTATGGGTTAGAGCTCCCTTGCCGTTAAGCTAACCATGTAAGATTTTCGTGGTTTTCCTCTCAATGTAACGCAAATGTGGGTTAGTTTCACCAAAAGCACTAAGACAAAATTTTCCCAATACTTGATCCAAGAGATCTTTTGTCTTCTGGATCGGGTTCAAAATTACAAGGATACGGAGTGGAACATTTGTAGTCGTAAACTGAGAAAACTCAGCGACGATTATAGAATAAAATTTTCGAATCAGCATTGAGGTCAAGATGTTGTGAGCTGGAATTCTACTCACGGTGGAAGGTACACTGTAAAAAATTACGGATAAAATTATTTTGAAAATTACCGGTATTTATTGCGACGGTGACAGTTAAAATTTAAAAAAAAAGATAATAAAAATAAAATAAAAATCTTTTTAAAAGCAGTAAAACTCCCCTTTGCGTATTTTAAACACCGTGAAAAATTCCGGATCTAGTTACGTTTAAAAGTGTCGGCACTCAGGTTCCCGACACTTTCTACTGCAATGTCTTTTTTTACCGGAACATGTTACGAAACGGAATGAAAATTATATACTGCAGTTTTTAAAGGATATATATATATAGAATCTATATATATAGAATCTATATATATAGAATCTCTCTCTCTCTCTCTCTCTCTCTCTCTCTCTCTCTCTCTCTCTCTCTATATATATATATATATATATATATATATATATATATATATATATATATATATATATATATATATATATATATATATATATATAGAATAAATTGAATATATAGAAATAGAATAACAAGTACAGCAATGCTTAAGATATTTTTCAACATAGCCACCACCAGAATTAAGACACTTGTCGTATCGTATCGTGGGATCCACTTATGTATCTCTCTTTCGTAGAACTCTGCCGCCTGTGAATGCAACCAGCGTGTGACAGACGTCTACCGTTACTGTGCCGGACTGCGGAACACTGCAGAAATTGTGCCGTACTATTCAAAACAAGAGTCGTGGAATGTTTATTGCAGGTGTTGCGCTCTTCCATGACAATGCTTGTTCACATACGGCAGCAGAATTTGGCTGGGAGTTGTTTGATCATCCACCCTACAGCCCTGATATTGCTCCCAGCGATTTTCACGTTTTCTTGCATCTCAAGAAATTCCTGTCCTCCGGTGAGCGTTTTGGCAATGACGAAGAGCTGAAGACGTCTGTCATACGCTGGTTCCATTCACAGACGGCAGAGTTTTATGACAGAGGGATATAGAAGCTTATCCCACGATACGACAAGTGTCTCAATTCTGGTGATGACTATGTTGAAAAATAGCTTAAACATTGCTGCACTTGTTGCCTATTAATGGGATTCTGAAAGTGTGAGTTCTTTTTTTAAAAAAATTCGGGGAATTTACTTTCTGGTTTCGCCTCGTATATATATATATATATATATATATATATATATATATATATATATATATATATATATATATATATATATATATATATATATATATATATATATATATATACTTGCCAACTTTTACGCATTTGGCGTAAAATTTTATTTTCATATTTAAAGTGGTAGTAAATATATACTATATTTTCTTTTATAAACTTAGTTTTAAAAGGATTTTGATCACCACTATTCTTAAAAAAATTAAGCTAATATAATATAATGTGTTACGATCATGGTCGACAGCCTAAGCTTTTTTAAATGCTACATATTTTTTTTGCTTAAAATTGAAATTTTAATTCCATTTTATTGGAAAAACCATAATGGAAGGGATTAAAAGTTGGCAGGTATGTATATATATATATATATATATATATATATATATATATATATATATATATATATATAATTTGCATAGTTACAGAAATAAGGATGTAAAATCCCCGAGGTTTCATAGATAAACGTTAAAAACTATCATTGAGATGTTTTTATAGGAGGTAAATTTGAAAAAAAGTATAAACATAATGCGTGTTATAACACGCCCATGTGAATATTAAACTAATTAAGAGACACTAATGGGAATAGAAGTAAAACAAAATGATAGAATGCTTTTTTAGACATTTATTATGGCAATTATTTTAGATTTTAACAATGATTACATAACAATGCTATAAGATACATTAAAACACTGAATTCATACTGTTTTACACAGCAGGAGCTAGTACAAAGACAGCTAAGTTTTAAAGTCAGCCATTAACAATAAAAATGAAAATGCAAGTTATTCCTCTTTGTTTCCTCGGGAAAAGTACAGAATGATGGCGAATTTTAACCAGTTGATTCCGGGTAGTGGGCTTTCACAGTCTTATCGAATTGTGGATCGGCCACGAAAAGTCAGGTGCCGGAGGGAGTAAAATATCAGTGCAATTCATCATGCCTCCAACTGAATGAGATACAAGACTTGAAAAATTAATCAATGACCCTTCTGTAATAACACAAATCTTGTATTAAAACTGAAAAGGTTAAAAATCATTTGGAAGGAATGAGATATTGGTTGGCCACTGAAATTTGGAGGAAAGAAGTGGTATCAATGGAAAAATATGCATATATAATGCTTTGTCTAGAGGATAGCATAATTGAAAGTAAAACTGAGTGTAATAGTCTCGATGTTGGGGACATGCATTTTGCTCGCTGCAGAAGGTACCCTTTTCTTAAGCATTTGAAGCAGGATCAAGTCTACAGGAAAAGGGGCATTTTTTAAAAAAAAAATGATATAATTATACGAAATGGATTTTACGGATGATGCACCCAAAATGCCGGTACTTTAATTAAGTTGATCTGGTATTTTTTCACAGTGCAACCATTTTTTTAAGAACTCGAAGTAGTTGAACTCTACGCAATAAGGGCATTTTTTTCAAAAATTTTTATTTTGAAAAAAAGAAAGAAAATTCCTCATGTTTACTCTAATTAAAAGAAAAGGATTTATATTTATATGACATGCTATGACACGTTCACATGAATATTAAACTTATATAAAAGAGCTTTTCAGAAAAAAAAAAAAAAAAAAACGGAACAATGATTTACTGGCAGTTATTTCAAATTAAAACAATTATTGTAAAGTAATGATACATTAAAGCATATTGTTTTATGCACTGTGAACCAGCATAAAGGAAGCTAAAATTTAATGTCAATCAATAAAAACAAAAATGAAAATTCACGTTGCTTCCTCTTTGTTCCCGAAGGAAAAGCGCAGAATGACAGCAAATTTTAACCCACGTAATTCCGGGTGGTGGGCTTTCACAATCTTATCAAATTGTGGATCGGCCACGAAGAGTTAAAATTAGGAATCAGATGCCAGAGGGTGTAAAATATCGGTGCAATCCATCATGCTACCAACTGAATGAGATACAAGACCAAGGCCATTAATCAATGGCCCTTCCGTATCCAGCAACTGCTATAAATCAGTTGGAAGGAAGGAGATTTTCACGTGCGTGTTTATTGCACCCTTGTCAGAATTTGAAAAGGTTTTCGGGCCGTGTGTTTGCAATATTGATAGCCTATCTGTTGATATACCATGATTCGTGGAGCAAATATTTGCTTGAAAAGTTTTGATGCTGGAATTCAGATGTACGATAAATGTGGTAGTTACATAGAATAAATTTGAATCTGATGGTTCCTACAGGAGTAGACTTATGTTTTATTGGAGGAAAATGAATTTTAAATGCATGTCCTGGATATGCAGTGTACATTGGAGTTCTCGTAAAATAGAAATACATTTGTGTTTATTTAATGAAACTTCCTATGTTCAGGGAACTTTTTTGAAAAAGGAAAATTTTAATGATCAAATAAACAAAAATTTTTTAAAACCTCGCTTTTCAAATAAACTATGCGTTTTGTGTCTGACATAATTAGAAATATTTCCCCCCTTTTAGTCTACTTGAAAAGCAAAGTTTTTAAAAATGATTGTTATTTATATTCTATTTTTTTGTCAGGTGGTTTGTTAACGTCGGAGAGGAATTTATGATTGAAGATAAAGGGCATTGAATTTTGATGACGACATTTAGAAAAAAAGCTTGTGACTTATATCATTATCAGACACTCAGCTCTAAAATTTGAGCACTATAACAGGTTTTGAAGGAGCCAAAATTTTGATTGATGAAAAATTCTATTTGGCAATAATATGGCGGAATCAATTATGTTTGTAGAAACGGTTAGGGAATGATTGAAGCATTTATTCTGAACTCACTTGGAGATTTGAGTCCGAAATTGAAGAGAATTTTGAATTAAAATAAATTTAATTGGGCAGCGAAATTGGATAAAATTTGCGCTGTAATGGTTAAGAAATGACTGAAACTTGCTATGCTTTCTAGAACGCCGAAGTATTAAAGGCTTGGATGGCTTAGCTAGCCGGAAAAATTGTAGATTTTACCCTCATAAGCAACAAACGTAGTAATAAAATATATCACGGGTTTTGGGACAAAATTGTACAAAGTTACATTTTTAAATAGTTCAGGAGAGAATTTTATTTAAATGTTTTTATTTTTTTTGGGGGGGGGGGGAGGTTGGCACCAATTTTTCCATTGGGGATTTCTGTGTATTGCGAGTTGTTTATGTGAAATTCAGGAAAGTTGTAAAGTTCCTGCATTGACTGGTATTAAAAAATTCTTTCTAATCCTCCCAGTTGACTGACATAAAAATTCGTTCTAATTCTCTTAATTGACTGGTATAAAAAATGTGTTCTAAAATGAAATGACATATTTTTCGAGAAGATATTTGACTTCAATGATTTTAAAGAATTTTTTCAAACGTTGATTCGAAGTTCAGATAAGTTATTTTCTGTCATAAAATTTGACATATTTTATATTCAAATATTCTTGACAGAACACTTTCAGTGTTCTGTTGATAATGTAGCATTTTGTCTACTCGAGCTAATAATTCTCGAAATGCCAGTTCCTTTTTTTTACACATCTTCAGGTTTCCGCTTTCCTGTTATGAATCGTTTTTACCTCTACTTTAGAAAAGGTTCGTATTCACTTCATCTTAATTTCATGTTTACTAATAATCATTGTCTAAAATTGCATTCAAATAGATCCAGAAGTAGCTCTTTTGTAGAAATTGAATGATTTAGCGAGCTTCTCAAATTAGTCGCCAAATCATAAAATTATGATTGATATCAAAAACTGAACCAATATATTTTATTTATATTTCATTTTAAAACCGTCGTTGAACTGTCGACCCAATTTAGGGTTTACGGCTACTAATGTTCAACTCCGTAGCCTTGTAATTTTAAACCCAATCCAGAAATCAAGGGAACTCCTGGATCAAGTAGTGGGGGAAATTTGCCTTCGTGGAGGGCTTTTTGAGGGAATTAACCTGCAATTGCGTTACATTTAGAGGAAAACTACGAAAACCTTCCACGTTTAGCCTGACGGCAAGGGGACTCTAACCCATGATTAAAAATTAGTGTAAAGAATTAGTGTATATATTGGTGTACTAGTGTTAAAATTAGTGCATATATAAATTTTTATAACCACCGTTGAACAGCCAAGCCAATTTTTTTAAGTTTACGACTACCACGACTACTAATTTACAACTACGAGTTTATGATTACCAATGTTCAACTGCGTAGCCTTGCAATTTTGAAGAAAATTGAGAAAACAAGGAACTCCTGTATCAAATGTTGGGAGAATTTTGCTTTCATGGAAGATTTTTGTAACCCGTATTTGCGTTACGTGGAGAAGAAAACCAGGAAAATCTCACACGGTTAGCCCGACGGCAAGGGGATTCTAATTCATTTTCCCTCTACCACTGAGGATATTTTACGTCAGCACTGTGATCAGTGCGAGCCGAGTGCGGAATTCAAGTCGACCAGCTATCGCTGGGATCGAGCCCGGGTCACCTCATTGGGAGGAGAGCGCTCTAGCTTTTGAACCGCCACAACTCTGATTTTCGATAATAATTATTAGAAAACGCAAAATTGAGGTGAAATTCAGAAAATTTAGATAAAGAAAAGTATCTGTTCAAAGACACATGTAGGAATAGTTTATAAGCGTGAAGCCCCCATAGTGGCGATGACATTTTCGGACATGGGCTCTTCTGCCATTTTTGATTCTATTTAGAATCATAATTTTAAACTTTTGAATATCTTCGAATACGGAGAAAAAAAATGGTGAAAAATTACGGTACTGTATGGCAATGACATGTTTGGTAAAAAAAAAATAAAAAAAAGATAAAATATACGGTATTTAAACCATTAATTTGGTGAATTTTCTGTTCATATGTTACCGACATAATGAAATTATTAGTTTTCACAATTACAGTTCTTATTAGTCTTATATAATAAAAAAATACAAACCTGTAAAATAAATTTAACCTAAGAAATGGTTATTGTGCCATGCTTTAAGGTATCTTGATGATATTTCCAAATTTTACCATGTTTACCAAATTTTATTACACACTATAAAATCTCATCTTATTGTTAATTATACCAAAACCATTACCAAAGCGATTCTCTGAAATTTACCGAGTGTTTTTGATGTTCCCACAGAGCCTAAAACACGGTGTGTTTTACCATATTCCAGTTGTTTTGACCATATTTGTTTTCTTAGTGAAAGTAACATTCTTTCATTATTTAAATCTATATTTGTTTTTGAATTATAAAATGTCTTCTTAGTTTTTTTTTTGTCCATAAGCAATACATAAGTATTATTTTAAATGAGCATTACAGATTGGGCTTTTTATAACTATTATATAATACCGAATGTTTCGAAATCACCAAAAAGTTATAAACTTATTGAAGAGAAATTCCGGATTACAAATCACAAAACGCTTTAATTGTCTGCCTGTAGTGTTTCGAATAATCGTTCGAATAAGTCGTTTCGAATAATCGTTCGTCCTGCAGTATTCTATGGTTATCACACTTCATTTTTGATCTTTCCAATCTTGTCTTCCCCAAATGTTATTTATCAGGTTAAGGTTTTGATTAAATACTTTTTAATCTTAATCTTACTATAAATATGAATTAAAGTGGCTCAGTTATCGATTACCCAGCATAGTTTTAAATAAACAAAACGTATCGAAGAAATTTTTTGGAATTAATTTTCAACATAAATATTAGCAAAATAGAACGCTATGGATTGTGTGGTTCTTGTAAAAAATAAAAATTAAAAGAAAGTATACAAGATTAACTATAAAATTATTATAACGGCAAATAGATTTAGAAATTTCTATTATCAAATTATATATTTGATGATGCTATAATGGGATTATCATTTTTTCAGAGAAAGCACTATCTGTTGATAAATTTTGTAACTAATTTTGAAACTTAGGAATAATCAATAAACTGTTTTTTTAATCAGAATTTAGCAATTAATTTAAATTTAAATTTTTTCAGTCATTTTTGAGTCACCCCATAGGAAATAATTTGTAGAGTCAGTTACACTATTAGCGTATATACAACTCATGAAAAGGAAAAGAAAATCTGTTTATTTTAATTAAATTATGGTTAAAATAATGCATAAAAGTTTTGATACAAATTTTTTTTAATAAACTGATCATTGAGTTTTATTTTTATATTGTATGTTTATTATTTTGTATTCCTAACAATATTAAAGAAATATTTTATTTGAAGTAGAGTTTTTCTTCTTATTAATATTTTAATCTATAAAATTAATTGTAAGTGTATAATTAGTATGCGAGGAACATTGTAAACAAAAATTATAGTAAAGAATTCGTTTTGTTAATAGTTATAACATACAAATTTAATATTTTCTGGTAGTAGGGAGTGACTTGCTTAAAAACATAATTTTTAAATTTACCCAATTTTTTTTCGTAAGGAAAAAGTGATCGGTTAGAATATATAGTTGGAAAATATATTAAACATTAGTTCGCGATGTAATTTTTCTTATTTTGCAAGTCTAGGATTATTTTCTTTGTAACTTAAATTTGTTTGTTCATGCATTATTTTCTGAAATAATTTTAAAATATTTCTCAAACAGAAAAAATATCAGACAGGAATATTGTGGAATTCATTTTAGAAATTCTATATTGTATCTGTTTAAAGCAAATAAATTTTTTTTAAGTAAAATAATTACGTCTGGAAGCGAGAAAGCATTGTGATATTTATTCGATTGCATGGCGAAAGTAAAAATTATAATTCATTCATTCAAGAAGCAAAGTAAACAAGCCTTCGAATTTTATAAAATACGTTATGCAAAATAGTGACTTTTACATTTGATATAAAATGTAAGTAAGTAGCTAGGTGTAAAATAAAATATATGAAATAAAGTATGTAAATAATCAAATGTAAATAATAAATATAAAAGTGTGTGTTATGGAAACAAAAAATATTAAAAAAGCATGTATTGAATTTTCTGTTAAGTTTTTTGTGGCACGGATTGCACTAAAATATATTTAAAAAATTACAATTATTGTGTGTAAAGAAATAAAATTTAGGTAACATTTTTGTATTCTAAGTGGTAATTGAATAACATATTTAAAATTTCTACTTTTTAATACAATAATGCACAGTTTTTTTTAACAAAATATCATAACTAATATTTTTACGAAAGCTAAAATTATTAAATATATAAAAATTGACTTTATTTGTGTCTTCCCCTACTGTTTGGCTAAATTTTAATAAACTCTTTTTTAAAAAAGAGGAAGTTTATATATTTGTAAAAGAATGCTAAAATTACTAATCGTTGAAAGAAAAGTCAATAAAAATTTAGTCTTAGGCTAATAGCTAAAAATTAAAAATTTTTTTAGCTATAAATAAGCTTTAAAAAAGATCAATGAGGTAGATAGTGAAGAATTGAGTTGATACTTTTTGCAAGCTAGACAAAAAATTACCGTTATTTGAAGTCAAACTACTTCTGAATTTAAGACATTTGAAAATTTAGTAGTTTTAACTTTGTGATTAATTGATTGTTGTAAAGCGTGATTCTACAGTTACATTCTATGTATATGTTAAAAAAAGTATGTAATAAACAATAAAATAAAGCATAGTTGCTACCCCTCAATAAGGAGTAATTTAAACAAGCGTAGGATATCCATGTTTTGTTTTATATTAGTTGGGGTACAACAAAAGGTTTCAAAAGTCCATACAGTACCCTAAATATATATTGTTAAAAATAAAAGTGTAAAAAGTATATTCCTTACAATTCTTCAAGAAGTTTACAGATAAGGTACAAGTAAAAACCGAAGGTGTTTTGTTAATTATTTTTCGAATTTATGTGATTACAATTATTAGGCAATGACTAGAACTGTTTCAAACGTTAAAATCACGAAGAAAAAAATTAAATAAAAAAAATATTTTTAAAAGCCGAAAAACTTGCTCCCCGTTCTGTATTTTACACATTGTAAAAAATTTTAATCTAATTACGTTTAAAAGTACCAGAGCTCAGGTTGCCGGTACTTTTTAATGTAAAATCTATTTTTAACGGAACATGTTATGTAATTAAACCGGAACATGCTATGTTACGGAACGAAAAATCTGATATACCGCAATTTTTTTAGTACTAAATATCGTAAGGTCATTGAATCACTCTAATTAAATAAATATCACTGTAAAATGTACAGTATAATATTTTACGGTAAAAATTTATTTTACATAAAATGGAATTTATGGATGAAGCACCCAAAGTGTCGGTACTTCATACCGTAATTTGACCTCTAAATTTTATTATTTAGCAGACTATATTATGGACTAAAAAAAGCAATCCTGTAGTTTCTTATACTAAATTCTTGAAATCTTGCATTTACTATATTAATTTGAAAAAAAAGTGTTTAAAAATTATGCATGACATATTGGGAATGTTTATGATTGTCTGCCAATTTTAATAATTTGTGTAAAAGAAAGCTGCAGAAAAACTAAATTTAAGTTTTCACTCATCCAGAAATGACTTTTTGTATTTATACAAATATTTGATCTTGCCAAATTCTGATGAAAGGATTTAATATCTGAGAATAGTTTTGATTTTAAAGCTACAAATTTGGCTCGAAATTATATTTTTAGACTAGTTAGTATAATAGGGGTTAGATAAGGGTTACCACAAACTTTTAGGAGAACTTTTAGGAGGGTTATGACACTTCGTCCGAGTTATCATTGTGTTGTGCGTAAGAACCCATGAAAGGGAACGTCGTATAACATGTCATTTGGAGCTTCTCTCTTCAGACCTGTTCAACTGATCATAATAGGGAAACACCTCTAGCGGCGCATGACGACATTCCGGACATTGGTTCTAATGCGATTTTAATTCTGATGACGTGCCCTAATGCCTCTGGAAGATTTTCAGAACATTTATACGTTTCCCAGTTTAATATATAATGTTTTCAATTTATACACCCCCATAAAAATAGAGAAACATGTTATTTAAAAAAAAAAAAAAACATCGCTTGGATAGAGAAATAGATTGAAAAGTTTAAATCAGTTTTACAAAAGTATCTAGTGTCAGTTAAGAAATCAGAAAAAAATATTCCCTAGTGTAATTCACTATTTTAAGAGTCCCTCAAGTTATTATTAATATTGAGTTCAAGTTCCAAATGAGCCCCCTCTTTTATATAGTCTAACCCTGAAGGATATCATGCAACCAGGAGTTATACCAAAAGGGTGCAGGGTAACTAAATCCAGATTTGTGTCTGTTACACTGGACAGAAAAAAACTAACTATGAATTTAAAAATTTTGAAAAAAAAAATTAATAAGAACCAATCAACAAAGTATCATTTCAAATTATGTTTAAACATTTTTATGGACAGTTAAATTTTAACATGAGGATTGTTATAAAAAGATAAAAGTTAAGAAACATGAAATTTAATCATTAATGTGCGATCATTATTCATAATATGTAATTAGTTAATTGTAATGTAATTGTAATGTAATGTATTAGTTAATTGTAACGTAATTTTATCATCAATCATAAATATGTAATTAGTTGAGAAATATGTAATGTGGAATTATCTTAATTCTAAGTAAAAATTTATAAAACCCTTTACAATATTAGAATATTTTATCCAAAAATTAATTAAAACAAGCATTTGATGGCATAAAAGTTAACAAAAGATTGCTAAAACTGCTTCTTTAAATTTAGTTTTTCTTTATATTCGTAGAATCCTCATCAAGACGATGCCATAAATTATAACTAAACTACCTAGAGAGGCTGGACGTGTTTGATCGTTTATTTAATGACTAAATTGTGATCTATGTCTAATTATTTGTGGTTAAATGTGGTAGTATTCTCTCTCTCTCACTATATATATATATATATATATATATATATATATATATATATATATATATATATATATATATATATATATATATATATATATATATATATATATATATATATGTTCAACAGTGAAAAATGACAATGATGATGACTTTTTGTATTTTATATAACACCATCAGCTTAGAATTAAATATATATTTTTATTTATTTTATAGAATTCATAGCCCCTAAAATTTCATCAAAAGGTTAAGTCTGTAAAAAGAAAAGATAATATATTGTTCAAAACAGCTTTGTGAAAAGTTTGACTCAGATTTATTCTCAAATAATGGCAACGAAAAAAGAAACATAATCGCCCAAATACGGATCTTTTCTTGACTTACGGGGTGGCATTGAAGTTATAAATCATCTGGAGTATGAAAAAAAGGTAAATGAAAAGCTAAAGAAAAAAATATATAGTCTTTCTCGAAAAAAAAAATAGTAGTAGTGAAAAATTATTTTGACACACAACAGAGCTTTATTCAGTACTTCATCACGTATTGAATGAAATTTAGGAAATGAAATTTAGTATAGTTTAGAAATTGTTTTGGGGTTTTGGAGGTTTTCTTACCATTCATTTGAGTGTATGACGCAGAAAGAATTTTTGAAATTCAAAATTTCTCTCCAATAAAAAATTGGCACTTGTCTGAACGACAAGTCTAAAGTCGGGTAAATCCTAAGTTTTACCCTTAAAACCTAGTGTAATTTACCAAAGGGTCTTGAACTCCTAAGTTTTACCGGAATGGCTTGGTTTAAGATCGAAATATATTCATATTAAAGCATACTTCAGACTTTTACCAAGCCCCTTCGATAAAAGCTGGACTTTACTAATAAAACTTAGAAGTTACCAGACTTTGGATTTTTTACCGTATCAACAATAAAAGTGTGAAGTCTTACAGTTAAACTTATTTCTCGAAACTTTTAATTCTGTAATTATTATGTTTTTTTTTTGGTATTTTTAATAAGTTTTCTTTTTTATTGGGAGAGGGGTGTCATAAATTTTGAGTATTTAAAAAAGTATATTAACTTTAATACCAATAGTAATTTTAACAATAAAGTTGTTAACAATAGTAACAACTTTAATACCAATAGTAATTTTAACAATAAAGTTGTTAACAATAGTAACAACTTTAATACCTTTAGTAATTTTAATACCAATCTAGGTCTTGATTTACACAAATCTTTTAATGGTTTGGAACAAATGAGTTATCTATAAAAACATTTCAAATGTGTATTTGTCATTTATTTGAATAATGCAAGAACATCAATTAATAAAGTGAATCTATATAATTTAATAAAGTGAATTATCCAAAGTTAAATAACCATAGCCAAATTAAAAAAATTACATCAAAATCGTAGAATTTCTAAATGTAATCTTTAAAAGGAATACGATATCGATAAATAAGTTTTGGAAGAAAGGTCAGATATAGAATAAAAATATATCTTTCTCATAAATTGTCGGATAAAAATTTATTTAAGTTTAAAAAAGTAGTCAAATTTTCAAATCATCGTTCATTTATATCCATCTAGAGAAAAATAAATGCATGCATGAACCAATAGTCTAAGTATTGCAGCGAGCGAGAGTGTGCTTAATCACTTTTTGTTACTATTTTCGATATTAGGGATTTTCGTCGCTAATTTTTGGATGATAGTTGTACTTGAAATTTCCAACTCAGACCATTTGAAAAACCTAATACGATAAGTTATAAATCAACAGGAAAGGAAACAATTCTAGCACTTTCTGAAATTTTTGTATGAGATTTTCTCATTATCTCATGCCCGATTTTAATTTGCTTCTAGAATGAAAATCCATGGAGGAAATTCATTTTGGCAAATCATCCGGGACTTTGCCAACAGAAATAGCGTCTGATGGATTTCATTCCTAATTTCAGAAAAGTATTTCGTAAAGTATCTTTTATAAAGATGCAGATTAAACTGACCTTATTCTCCCTTTGCCACTTTGAAATATCACCAGATTGGAAACTCCAGCAATCATATATAAAGTGGGTCCTGAGAAAATAAATCAAAATTTTATAGTGAAATAAGATTATAACAGATCTTTGATTGAAAATTCTCATTTTTCTTCTTCAAAAATTTCTTTTATTATCTCCTTCTACTACACTGTTTAAAATTTCTCTGTAAAAATGGTTAAGTAGCAATTTATTTAATTGTTATTTTACCATATTCAACAAAAACAGTCAATGACCGTAAAATTGGTATTCAAACTGTTAAGTGGGAAAAAAAAACGTTTATTGATTGTTTTCACCTAATACGGTTTAACAACCAGAACTCTATCCGTACCAAAAAGGGCCACCTTATGAAGCCCTTTTACTCCGTACAGCTGGGTGTATACTGTAACTGTAAGGGCTAATCGGTCAATTTCATGACCAGCTGAACAGGGGTTTGAATACCACAATTGATACCACAATACTTTTCCATTCCTTCAATACATGAAAAGTTTCTAGTAGCCAACACGGAGTATAATCGGATTAGTATAATCGGAGTAGTATAATCTAGTAGTATAATCGGAGTAGTATAATCTAGTAGTATAATCGGAGACTTATACTATTAGAATACGAAACTATAATACAGGCGTAAATTGCACAGCACCCGCGGAGTTCCAATACCAGTTTAAATATAATTTTTATCTTTTAAAAAATATGCTAGTTGCAAATGCTGACAAAACCATATAGTTTCGTAATTACGAATTTTTAACTGTATCAGTTGTAAACGGTTCAAAACCGTAAAGGTAAGAAAATTTCCTAATCAAAAAATTTATTTTAATAGGATGGACAGATTACTTCAGGTTATTTTACGGTAATTTCAGACTGAAAAATCTAACAGCGTAAATATTAAAATGTTAATTGATATGTTTAAGAAAACTAATTAGAATGAAGTAAATTATTCTTAAGAAAAACACTTATAAATCATTAAAACAATTTTTTATAGCATTGAATATGCGTAGAAGAAATACATAAAATAAATTTCTGCAGGATATGAAATATGGGGCAATTTATCATTCCATCCTCTTTTTTAAGGAGATGCAAGCTGTAGCTGTGATCATTTGTCATCAATTTCAGCCTGATATAAATCAGCAAGAAGATGCCGTGCCGAGTGCATGTTTGTTTATGCTCTTGTCAAATTCTGAACATGATTTTCATTTTGGGTGTTTGAAATATTGATAACCAATGTGCAGTTTCTTCACTTGCAACAGGGTGTGAAATATGAGGTTTGAAATGTTTTCGCAAAATTTTCTATCTGGAAAAATTTTTGTTCACTCTGTCGAATTATTTGAAAAATTGGATTTTATGAAATTACTTTTTATTTAGCTCATTCATCATTACCTTAAATTAGTTTAAATATTTAAACGCAATTAAATATCAAATAACGATTTTTGAATGTTTTTATATACAGCAAGTTTTATGAATTTTAACTACAGTTTTTTTCCCCAGTAATTCTATTTTTCCTAAATAATGAAAATTGATTTTTCCTAAATAAATTGAATTTGCAGAAAACGAACAAACAAAAGAATTGAAGATTTATTTTCGGTTGCAATAGAATATTCCTTATGCTTTACAATAAATATTCCTTAGTTTTATGCTGGATTTAAATTTCTGATGCAATCTTTTACAAAAATAACAAATCTTAAAGACAAATTTCGTCATCATTATTTTTGTCAGAGTTTTCTCTTGTAATTCTATTATGAAAGTAAAGTTCTTGGTAAGAAAGAAAACTCTTCACCAAAGATTTTGGAAAGTGTGATCGAATTTTATTTACTCGATAAACGCTACAAGAATGATAAACATTACCAAAAAGAAAGTTCTAAGCATCTTACCTTAATGCTTGCATCTCTCTTCTTAAAAATAACAACCATTAAAAGATAAAAGGGAAAGAAGAAAAAATAATTAATCCATGATTGTTTAAAAGGTTTATAACATAAAATATTTTTTTTTCTGTTGAAAGAATTTTAAGCAATCATTCATTATAAAATGATGTAAGCATTGTTTTACAATATGGTGATAATTTTAAATGTAATAAATCAGCTGGATATTATATTGTTATGCTTAAGGTAACTTTAATTGTTGACATAGTAGCTCTCACAAGGACACCATATTCAAGTCTATAGGAGAAAACGGCAGTAAATATAAAGGGGACATGATCTTACCCGAGTGCACATGGTGTCAAACACATGTTACAGTTTGTAAAAGGACCCCATACCAATCTGTATTGACATTAAGAGCGTGTATAAATGTACCGTTTGCTATTGATTGGTCAAATTCAGGTGTGGTTAAATTTACACCTTAGTCAAATTTTTCCCAGTGCAAGCGTTTGAAAGCGTCTTGTTTGAAAAAAATTGAAAGCCTTTGCAAATTTTCTATAACTAAAAATCGGTACTCGGTATACTTGAAAACGATAGAGCAGCTCCTGCCAGACTCCATTTAGCAAGGTACTACGGTTTTGGGAGCAAATGAACTATCCAACTTTCAAGGGATCTTCTCCAGGCACCAGACTCGTGTTCTAGTGGTTGCAGGCGTTGCGAAAACAAGTCATTTCAAATAGAGAAGTGGAGTTAACCGTTTCACTTTAGTGTAGGTAGGGAGAGACGTGTTAATTCTCTTCTTCTCCTTCATTAGAAATAAATGTTATTCTTGGTTCTACAGAAACAGGCAGCCAGAGACTGTCAATCGGGAGGTGTTCTCTTGAGGACTGGACAGTAATCCTTTCACATGTTATTTTTTCACGAGCGTTAAAATACTTTGTTCTTTTACTATCTTTGCCATATAGTTTATCAGAACTGAATTAAAGAATTACATGTGCTGTCAAAATCATTTATATCACCGTATTGAATACAATCTGCAAGCACTTAGCTATCTAATTGATGCATGCTGTGTGAACGCATATAAATGTTTGTAAATAAAATGTGAATAATTTATGTATTTAGTGCAATAAGGAATTGTTATTCGTTTTCTTATTATAAAATTCTGATTCCCTTAGAGGAATTATGAATAACTTTGATGAATTAATAAGTTCATATTAACTATGCAATAAAGAAGTTTATTTAAAAGTCTACTGCAACTATTACGTTTACCTTCAGGTAAGAATCATAAGTTTCTCTGCTTAATATTTAAAATATTTGAAAATTTTTTAAAATTATAATAATGAACATAAAACAAAATATTAAAACATTCCAAAGGAAATATATAAATTTGCTTAGTTAAGTAAAGATTTTCGGAATTAATAAAATATAACCAGTTTTATTTAGTTTTATCTAGAAAGAATTTTGTTACATGTTACTTAGCCTCATATAAAATCTCTTTGAAGTATGACTAAATGAATTGCTTTTTACTATTGAAATCGTATTAAAAGCTTATGTTGAAAAGATGAATTTAATTTTCTTTGCAAATAACAATATTAATTTACTTTTACTGAGATATTAAAACTAACAGTTGTATAATTAAACCCTTATAGTCAGTGAAAAGACGTAACCAAATATTTTACACCGCAAAACAAATTCTGTTAAAAAAAATATTCAAACGGATAATTCTTTCACTGAAGTAAGATTTTAAGTTTCGAC
This sequence comes from Parasteatoda lunata, assembly GCA_949128135.1. Taxonomy (NCBI): domain Eukaryota; kingdom Metazoa; phylum Arthropoda; class Arachnida; order Araneae; family Theridiidae; genus Parasteatoda; species Parasteatoda lunata. Next base: position 66,723,889 of record OX421976.1, on the reverse strand, counting down.
AAAGGATTAAAACGAATAAATCTTTTAAGAATATAATTAGAAAGAAGAGAATTTAATCGCCAAAATATCTTTCGGAATTAACTCAAGAAATTAAAAAATAATAATATTAGAACATCAGTAATATAAGTTTCAGAATAGAATTAATAAATAAAATGCAGAGAAAATCTCGAATAAATTAATCTGTTTTAAAGCAGGAAAAATTCTATTTATTTTAATCTTTTAAAAAGTGTATAATTTTACAATATTATAATTGAGATTTAAGAATATTTTTATAATTATATAAAGTGGAATTCTATCTTTAACTGTACTCATATACTTGCAACGGAGATATCAGAGAATTTTTGTTCAGTGTTAATACTTTTGGAGCTCATTGAACAATAACACTGTTTTAATTTATTGAACATGGTAAAGTTGTATTATATTATCATGCAAATTGAAGAATATCAAGCTTTATTATTCTTTACAAAAGTTCAACTTGAATGTATTTGAATTTATCATTTTATTATGTTTGTAGTAAATGTACACGGTAATATGGTTAAATCCAACAATTTCATGGTTCATGTTTGTACGGATATTTCAGAAAGAGTAAATTGATTTTCTTTTAGTATGGGGATTAAAGGTTTTATTGGCGAAGGTATCACGCAAAAAAATTCAATTTGAAAATATGTAATGTCTAAAAAGGGTAGGGTATATTTTGTGCTATATAGACTAAAGCGAATAAAAAAAAAACTTGGAATAGTGAAGTAAAGAGAGATAAATGTGCAAGGTGGTTCAACCAATAGGGACAGAGGAACAAGTTTGAGCAGGACAATAAAGAACAGAGATGAGAAACAGATGTGAGGGGCTTTGGCGAAAACCCTAGTGTGTAAGAGATTAATCTAGAACATATCGCTGCTTCAAAACTAAAACGACACATCTTCAATTGAGTTAACATTGCAGATGTGTCGTTTTAGTTTTGAACCAGCGATATATCCAAATATTGAGAAACGGTGGAATACTAGAAACATTATTAACTAAATTATTAGAATCTTTCGAAATATGCAATAATTCCCGGAAATCAAGTTTGGTAGATGTAGAGCAGTTTTGAATGATTTTAGCGGAAAAAAAACTCAAACCTGTAATTAGAATCCCAACTTAAGTACGGTAGTGGAAGATCGGTTAATTGATTAAGATTGAAATATTAGTTTACCGATCTTCCATCACACTATAGGGTAGGAAATCGAATCACAGGTTTGAGCTTTCTTCTGCTGAAATCGTTCAACACGTTTCTTCATCAACCAAACTTGATTTCTGGGAATAATTCCATGTTTTGAAAAATTCTAATACTTCAGTTGATGATATTTCTTGCATCCTAATGTTGGGAAATATATTTTAATTTAATAATTTGCTCCCTGGGGTTCAGTCGAACCCCTCACACCTGCTTCTTATCTCCTTTCTTTTATTATCTTGTTCATACTTGTTTCTCTATCCTTAATAGTTAAAACACCTTGTACTTGTTTGTATCTTTCCTTTTCTACTATTATTTGGTGTTTAGATACTGAGGAGGGTTCTTTTTCATTGAGCCAGAACTATAGTATGTGCATTCAAACATATTTAGGAAAAATTGAGCATAAAAAGAAAGTTAAAGAAAATATGAGTTTAAATGCATAGTATGTACAGAATATAATGATTTCCCCTCTCGTTCTTTAGTTATCATGTTTGTCTTTATCTGAAAATGTTTTTCCTAAACACCTTTTTTTCCAGTTTTATGCTTTCAGTGACTGATGTCCTTAAATTTTTACCAATATTTACAGAAAGCATTTCTCTACTATAATTTTTAATATCGCAAGGAAGTAGAAGCACCGCCATCTGCTTTCATAAATCACCAACCCCTTTGGTTGCATTTCAGCAATTATTGTTTTTCTTTCATTAAATGCCGATATTTCTTACAAAAACAAAGATTGTGTAAACAAATTATACATTCATTTTAATTTTATATATAAACATTTAGAAAATAAGTTAATCGTAACGAAATAAATGAATGATTACCTGAATTTGAAAAATAATCAACTTTTCTTGAAAAAGCAAACGAGATTAATATGACAGTTCCAATGGAAAATTGTTTTTACTTCTCTTGTATTAGATTTTTTAATTTTTTAAAATATTTTAATATAAATATAGGATTTATAACTGATAATATCTTATCTCTTTCTTCGTCTCGTGACAATTTTGACATCAACGCAAGCACTATCTAATAAAATCAATATCTTTATAGAGATCAATGATTTTTTTACAGTAGTGCACATATTTAAAGCAGAAACTGCAGAAAGATTGCGAAAAAGCATTTATAAATGCAATTGATTTCGAGCATATTGAAATTTATATAAAAAAAAAAAATTCAAGTAAATCTCATAAATAAAAAGTTCCCTTTCAGCGCCTCAAATTTGAACTCTGTAGTTGCATTTCAGCAAGTTAAAAATACAGAGAAAACATGGTAATCGATGTAAAGTTTTTTTAAAAAGTAATAGAAAAAATATGGATATTTTTTTAAAAAATATTCAAAAAAAAAAAAAAAAACAAAACAACCTGGAAAACAAAATAAGGAAAATATATAATATCGTCTTCAGCTCACACGATTATATCCGATCTCACACTATTGTATTGATATATTTTGCTTTGGCTATATTAATACAATATTAGAAAGTACTTTTTTCGGATATAATCTTAACAACTGATGAGGAGACTATATCCTTTCCTTATTTTGTTTTCCGTTTTTTTTAAAACTTTAAAATATTTATTAAAAACGTTTTAATATATTTTCTTCTACAAAAAAGATCTTTACATCTTTTTCCATGTTTAATTTGTTCTAATATCTTATAGAGCTTAAGCGCAGTAAATAGCACTTAATTTTCTTCGTCAATCTATCTTTTTTTTTTTATCCTTTTTGTTTTTTTTTATTGTAAAAATATATATAATATATATATTATATATATATATATATATATATATATATATATATATATATATATATATATTGTATATATATATGAATTCCGTTTCAATGTGCTTTGTGATTTTGAAAATCGATATCAAATAAACAAAGTCGACGCATATTGTGGTCTTATTTTTGCTAAAACTGGAAAACTTATTTATTGAACTATGAAAGAACTTAAGGGAAAAATCATTACATTTTGTTAATGATTTAAAGAACTTATTTTTCAAACCCAAACCTTTATTCAATGAATTTATTCGAAATTTTAATCCCATCAGTTCAAGAAAAGCTGTTAATTCAATTGACAGATTAAAGTTCTCGTCGAGTGCAAATCCTCCAAAACTTATTCAACAGTACTTTTAGAAAACTTATTAGATAGTTGTATTATAGTTGCCAAAAGGCATTTAACAAAAACGATGACTTTTCAATTTAAATCCCCTAAATTCCATACAACTGTCAAAGCTGAGTCTACAAAAGATTATAATTTTTCTCTTATTTGTGAAAACTGCCAAATGCATTATCGGTTATTATTAAATTACTTTTCGAACTCAATTGTCAAATGCTTACTTTTATAGTTTTGAAATCTTGACAGTTTTATTAAGAATATTTATTTAATTCTAATATTTCGCTAAGTTTTAAACTTTTATCTGTTTTGCATGTGTTTATTTTATTGGATTGTGTCCCTTTCAATATTGGAAACTGCTATGAAATAGTTATTTGTCGTGCAATTTTTAGCGTTGTAACATAGATAAACCCATCTGTTATTTAAATTTCGATTAAATGAATTTTTAAATATAATTGAATTTGGAAGTTAAATTGTGCTGGCTTTGAGGAAGAAAATTAAAATTTTGTTCTATTTTTCGATACTAAGCGGTTTTAAAATTATTGAAATATTTAAAATTTCCGAATTTGTTATAGTTAAAAAAATAGTTTAATAAATATGATTTTATTTGTTTACTTTAAGTGAATATTGTTTATATAGTACCAGAAAAATCTCAAATTTCTTACCTACCCTGCTGGTCTATTAAGTTGAAAAAATACATACCTCAATGAAATCTTTACTAGTACAAAAGTAATTTTCGAATTCATATAAATATTGATCATTAATCCATCGAAAAACTACATCTGAACTTTTATTTCATATATTAATCAGAATCAATAATGAAATGAATGTTGTACGAGGATTAACATTCCAAACAAATATCGCAGTCCAAGGGATATGTAGTACATTAGACAAATTTTTCTTAAAAATTTTCTTTTTGAGTGCGTGACAGAATTCTTTTATAAAAATCACGTGTAAATAGAGCAACTTATAATGTATTGCTCGTAGGAGCTTTTAAATTTCAGCTTTTTGCATAAAAAAATAAAAAAGTTAAAAAACTTAAAATTAGCCCAAGGTATAATCCCCTGCACAATAAGAGTCGCACATTAATGATTAATTTAAAAAAAAAATGTGTGTGTGCGTGCGTAATTTTCTATTTGGTTGAGCAGTTCAAGATTTAAAAAGTTATAATGAAGATTTATTATTGTTTAGATATTAGACGCAAATGCTATTTTATTCTCACTGGGTTACTTTACAGCATTTTTACGTTAACATTTACTACCCTTATTAGTATTTTTAATATTAATAATAACTAATTATGATTGATATTATCTCTGATTTACATTTTATTCGAAGTTTAGTTATGGTTAAATTTAAAACATAAAACCATTAATATATTTCAGTTTAAGCCTAAGCATTGGCAAGAAATAAAAAGTAATGGGAAATTGTAACTATATTCGCATAATTGTAGAAGATAAATTAGTTTGGATTTAAATTCAATAAACCGACGTAGTGTAATTCTAAATGCCATAATTCTTTTTCAGAAGATAGTAATTGTACAAATTTTGACTTCAAAAAATGCTGCAAAATTTAACTAAGAAAAATTTTACCAGACAGTGTAGTTTTTTAGTTTTATATTTGAATTAATGCAAGTAAATACGTTTTTTTACGTTTGTAAAATCTTATCAGTTTTTAAAGTTTCTTGTTCTACAGCAGGATTCCTTAAAATATATGATTAATTTAAAACCAAGTAAAAAGCACGTTTTATTAATTAAAATTTATATTGCACATTTAAACCATTCTAACTATTTTTTAAAGATTTTAATTTCACTTCAATTTATAATTTTCACTTTAATTACTTTATTTTCATAATAGAATTATTTTTTAGTCTCCTTTTAAGGAATATATATAAAAATATAAACGTGGAAAATAACAAAGATAAATGAAAAGAGACGAAGAAAAATTATTAAACTTCAAAAGTAATGAAAAATATTATGGAAATAAAATATTTTTAAAAAGTATTTTTTTAAAAATCTATATATTGAAAAGCCTGTGAACAAAATAATCAAAAGATGATAGAAAGATCTCTTCATCAGCTCACACGATTATATCTGCAAAAAGGAGTGCAAAAGGAAATAAAAGTTATTAATTTTTTCTCGTCGTTTTTATCTTTTTTTCTTTTTATCCATTTTGTTTTTATATATATTTTATTATTATATATTTTTGTTTTATATAAGTCTTCATGAATATCAATTAAAAATTTGTTTCAGAATTTTGAAACAAATGAATGAACAAAAATATGGAGAAATAATAGGCAGTAAATGATTAATAAGCTCTTGAAAACTAAAATATTTTAGCCCACAATTTATTGAATAAAATTTTTCTTCTTAATTTCTCTTGAGAGCTTATTTATCCGAAATTTTTTAAGTAGTTATTTAGTAGTTAGTTTATTAAGTAGTAGTTTAATTAGTTTTTTAAAATTAATGAATAATATAAAAAATGGATAAAGGATATTTTATAGCAAGAATATTCTGTCAAGACTATTTTATACTCAAGGATGCTTCCAAATGAAATAAATTTAAATGCATTTAGCATCTTTTTTATTAATACAAGAGAATATTTCATTCCTCATGCAAGTTTCTTAGTTTGAAATCATAATTTACATTTACAGCTTTAAAAGAAATTGGTTCAACTATGAACCATTACAAAAATAACTTGAAATCACAATGCTATGCAAACTTACTAAAATCTTTATAGAGTGTTAAATTGAACTGTTTTTCATTCAAATTGAGTTATGGTATCGCATAATTAGCTTAAGAAATACGATAATAGGTTAACAACAGATTGATTCAATTTTAATGATTTCAAGATTATTTCCTTTAATCAAACCAAAATTACGGTGAATTAATAAATTGTTATTAAATTTACAGCTGCCGGATAAATTTATTGAGAACTTATGTATGAGAATTATTTTTAGAAACTAATGTGCAATTAATTAAAAAAGTGGTCTGTGAAGAATATTTTATATTCAAAGATATTTTCAGGTTAAATAAATTAAAATAAAATTAGCATTTTTGTGTTGTAATACAACACAAAATTTCATTTATCATGTAAGTTTCCAAGTTTGTGCACACAATCAATATCCATGGTTTAAAAAAACTATTTCAACTTTGAACCATAATTGTGATAGTTCTAAAAGAGATGCAAACTTACTGAAACCTTCATAAAGTGTTAAACTGAGACATTTTTTCATTCAAGTTGAATTATAGTATCGTATACCTAAGAAGAATGATAATAGCTTTATAGCACTTTGATTCAGCTCTAATAATTTCAAGATAAATTCAACTAAAAGAATGATCAATTAATAAACTATGGTTAAACATTGTTAAAAACTACTGTTTCCAGATATATTAATTATTTTATTTAATTGCTGTTCATATAATGCTGGTATTATTGGTCACAAAAACTAATGAGCTTAAGAACTTCAATTATTTGTTGCGTAAATAATACATTTTTCAAAATTCCGAACCAAATTAAGGTAAAAAGTACCCCCTTTCAGGATGCTGGTACTTTATACCATAAAACCCATTTTTACCGGAATATGTTGCGGAACAAAAAATATGTCTTAATTTTTACAGTAATAATTACCGTAAAATCACTGAATTATTCTAATTATTTAAATATTACTATAAAATTTACGGTATAATATGTTACGGTAAAAATGGATTTCAAGATAAAATAGAATTTACGGATTATATGCTTGAACTGCCGATACTTTATACTGTAATTTGATCCAAAATCTTTTACAGAGCAGAAAAGTAGTCAAAATTATCTCTCATAGATTTGGAATATTGTATGTTTCAACTGAATGAATGAATAGAAAAAATTATTTATGAAGAAGAGATATTTTTAAATTTCATCAAGAGGAAATATTGCTTTAGGAATTATCATTATTTAATTGGAAAATAATGATTAATTCAATGATTCACGCAAATTTTATGGCTCTTTGATTAACTGTCGGTAAACTTGTAATTGTCTGATAAGTTTCAGCTGATGGAAGAACTGTTCGGATAATTATGCTTCGGGAGAAACATGATTAAGGGCTTTAAGAAATTAAATTATTTGGTTAACACCGATAATTTATCGCAATGAAAAAATTCCATGTCAAATTACAGTATAAAATACCGGCACTTTGGGTGAATTTTCCTTAAAATTTCTTTTACCATACAATCCAATTTTACCGTGAAACATTAAACCGTAAAGTTTACAATAATACTTATTTAATTAGAGTGTTTCGGTGATTTTAAGGTAATTATTACTGTTAAAATAAAATACTGCGTATCAAATTGTTTGTTCTGCAACGTGTTACAGTAAAAATGAATTTCACGAGAAAAAGTAATTTTATATAGAATTTCTTACAGTACATAGAATAGTAAAAAGTCAAGTTCGCCTCTCATATATTTGAAATTTTTTGTATATTAGAACTCATTGAATGTAACTAAGAAAATATTCAGATAACATCAAGATGAAATAAGGATTCGGGAACTATTATTACATCGATTAGAAAATAATTATTATTTCACTAATTCCTGCTAAGTTTGCGGTAGTTTTCTTAAATGCTGTTATATTTATAGCAGTCAAAAAAATTTTCAGTTAAGGCGAAAATTGTTCTGGTGGTTTTTATATTATTGAACAAATATTAAAAATGGATTAAAACATACCAACTATTTGATTTATACATGATTTATTTTGGAATAGTAAAGCTTAAGTTAATTTATCTTATATTTAGAATCTTTGGTGATTAGGAACTCATTGAATGAGAGGAAAAAAATACCTATGGTACTTGTCAGATTCCATTAAAATAAAAATATGTTTCTAGAACTGTCATTACTTAGATTAGAAAATAATGATTCTTTTATTATTTCCTACTGATTTTATGACTCGTTAATTAACTTCCGATAACTTTTTTGCTGAGTCAGTTATTGTTCAGATGCTGTTTCTACCACTGAACAAATATTATTAATGGGTTTAAGAATTTCAATTATTTGATTTATGTGGATAATTTATTACGGAATAGTAAGAAGCCAAGTTTATCTCTCATATATTTTGAATCTTTTGTGTTTCAGAGCTCATTGAATGAAAGGAGGAAAAGATCTATGAACAGGTGTACTTTTCAGTTTCCATCAAGATAAAAACATGATTTTAGAATTATCATTACTTTGATTAGAAAATAATGATTATTTTATAAATTCCTTCGAATTTTTTGGTTCTTTAATTAACTCCTGTTTACTTTCGATAAATGTTTTGCTCAGTCAGTTATTATTCAGGTAGTGTTTTTACCACTGAACAAATATTATTAATGGCTATAAATATTTTGATTATTTGACTTTATCACCGAATAGTAAGAAGATAATTTTATCTCTCATATATTTTGAATCTTTTGTGTTTCAGAACTCATTGAATGAAGAAAAGATCTAAGAACAGGAGTACTTTTCAGATTAAATTAAGATAAAATATTATTTAAGAATTATCATTACTTTGATTACAAAATAATGATAATTTTAATAATTTCTGTGAATTTTACGGCTCTTTATTTTACTTTTATCAAATTTACAGCCTTCCGATAAATTTTCTGCTGAGGCAAAAATTCCCCAGTTGATTCTTACACCATTGAGCAAATATTATTAATGGGTTTAAGAATTTCAATTATTTGATTTATGTAGATAATTTATCACGGAATAGTAAGAAGCCAAGTTTATCTCTCATATATTTGGAATCTTTTGTGTTTCAGAACTCATTGAATGAAAGGAAGAAAAGATCTATGAACAGGAGTACTTTTCAGATTCCATCAAGATAAAATAATGATTCTGGAAGAAAAAAAGAAGTCCTCCAGAGGGGATGTTGGCAAAGCGGACAATTGAGCACCAGACCTGTAGGAAAAAAAAAACTATAATAGCAGAAGAAGAGATATCAAGCATCAAAAAAGAACAAAGAATGAAACGGCGGGAACTTTATCTCGCTAGTGTTCCTGACGGTGCACAATAGCTGCTGTCTTAGACAGCGCCTCTCTCATTGTCAAAGTGTGGAAAAAAAAGAACTTTTACTTCTTTTTCAAACGATAGTGGTATAGAACGTTTCAAATACTGACTTCATTTGTTTGAGAAACGTTCTAGAAATGAATTGAAATTTTTAATGAAGCAATTAAGTTGTTATGACGTTGTGGTTTTATAATTGTTGCAAAAGGACATCGGAAGCAGATAACAAAAACACTGCTTTAAGACTTTTTTTTTCTAAAATAAAAAAAAAAGACATCCTTTGTGAAACTGATAATTGCATTTGCATTTTTTTCATAAAATGAAATTGAAGTTTATTTTTTTATAGTTGTTTTAATAACGAGTTCAGAGCTTAGAAATTGGAAGTGAAATTAGAGCTACCTTTTAGATGTTTTTTGTTAATTAAATTCTGTCACAATGGGATTTATGGTTATAAAAACAAACTCAATTTTTACAGAATATTTGTAAATAAAAAAAAAATAATGGGTAAAGAAATAAAAAATATCGCATACGAAACCTGCGAGTAATGGTTAAATTAAAGGTCTAATAAAAAAAAGATAATGAAGACAATTTATTTTTATAAAATTACTTTTTAAGATAATTTATTTTTTTGGCTGTCAATTGTTTAATGACATTTCTATATTCAATGCTAAAGGAAAATAGACAATTTTTAATTTCACTCTTTATTTTATAATTTTTTTTTAATGAAACAGACAAATGAGCTGAAAATAAAACTCTGAATTTCGACTAATTAAAGTGTTTTTTGTGATAGTTAATGGGGAATAATATTAATAACTCCCAATAAGGTTTCTATTTCTAATAATTAATTAATAATTTTCCATGATTAAAATAAAATAGAAACAAAAATGATTTATTTCTTGCATTTAAGTTTCTATTCTTCTTATTAACTACTGCATTTAAAAAAATCTTGTGGTTTAAAAAAATACCAAAGTAAATATCGAAGGCATTTAGTATCAAAATTCAGCTCAGTTCAAGTTCAAACATGTTTTAAGAATGAGAAATATGCAAATTATCTAAACTGATATAGTTAAAATTTGTGATCTCACTGTGCTAAAATGGCGATTAAATTTGATTCAATCTTAATTTCATCTTGATTGTTTTTAATATAATCGTATATTCGAAATCAAATATTCGTTATTATGGTACAAGTTGAACAGTGGTATGGTTCATTTTGCTGCTCCATTTTACGATTCAAACTTGAACTGATTTTCATCAGAGTGCAGAGACTTCATTTTGAGTGCTTTTTGTAGAGGGTTTTGAAAAGAATTTCTTCTTTTTACCCTTTCACACTGAATATTTATAGGAACATGATTACTACGGTTTCTTTTAGTACAATGGAGACTTTCGCACTTTTAACTATATTGGTAATACCAGTTTTTTGTTAATACCTTTCAATAATATCGTTTCAGCACCAATTTGTCAGTAGTTTTGAAAAGAACTACTTATTTTAACCCTTTACAATCAACAATTTTTCAAAACAGCAAATTTTTTTAAAAAAAAGTCATTTAATGGTTGATTAGTAGCATAAAGCAAAACGTTAATATTTTTAGTATTTTACTCTTGGTTTGAAATATTATCACGTATGAAAGAATAGAGGAAATCATTCCAATAAAGAACTGAATTTTGCTTATGTAAAAAAGCAAATTGCATTCTTTATTGCTGTGAGAAAACCCAATCTTGTTAGTCTCCTGATATATGTTCATCGTTGATCCATGACATTAGTACTCTAGAATAATTAAAACTGTAAAAATTAATTTAAATCCTATTATTGCATTGAAATAAAAAAAAACATTTCTATTTAAGTTGAGTCAGAATGTAGAGTAGTTTAACTTAAAAGAGTGTAAAATACACGAGTTTGCAAATCTGAATTCGCTGCTTAATAAGGTTGTAGCAAAATTAAATTATATTATAGCTCAACACGAATCATCAGTAACAACACAGGAAAATGACTGTTTTAACTGTGTTGGGGGATTGCTATAATTTCCCTCTGCGCATTACTCAAAACATTTAATACATAAAACGTTTTTTTCATACTAATATTTGCTTCTGTTATGTCTAACAAATTTTGCAGGAATAAAAAAATTTCAATTCAAGAATATTTGCATGTGAATTGATATGCTCAAGATTTTTGGCTTAAACTATTTATTGACAGGCATATTTAGCGATTAGTATGCTTTAGCTGTGTAGCTCAAAAACAATGGATTAAGAGAAAAATCAATTCAGGATAAATGGAAAGAGAAATGTTAGCGCCATCTGCTTATGAACTTAGCAACAAGTTGTGAAATTTGATTAAATTAAATATCTAACCTTCTAAGCAAAATGGAGCAACTACATAGTTTTTATATTCTTATGTTATAATAGTAATTTTTCGAATCGTCGGATTATCTTGCTCTAAGGGAGTAAAATATACAGAATTCATGCATCAGTTCCTTTATAATCCTCATGAACTTGTACCACTTTGCCTTAAATACACTTTTAATGCAAAGAGAACAAAACTAAATTTTTCCATTCACAGAAAGTGTTTGGTGACCGCTTCTAAATCGATGAGACAGATGAATTTGACTTTCGAAGCCGGTCAAACGGTCTATTAAAGGCTATCTCGATATTTCCCATTTATCGGACCTCACACTCTCCAGCGACGGTTATTGAAAGAGGAATCAGGGTGTGGGTAGGACTATGGATTTATCAGAAGATTGAAAACGTCGAACCACACAATTGAGGCGCAGAGGAAAACATTAATACAGAAAAGGAAAGAACTTTTATCTGGCACTACTTTTCCGATACGAGTATTTCCAAAATAAGTTATGAACTGGGTTAAGAGGAGTCTTTGTTATGGCAAAATGAGTGTTGAATTTCTGAAGAGGAGAGCCTTTATTGGATTGGGAACTATCTCCTTTGAAAAGAGCCACCGTCTCGACTTTTATAATAGGTCAAGACATCTGGTATCGAGTTTTGTTATCAATTCATTTAAACACACAATAAACAATCTTTAATTATTGAAAATAAAAATTTTCCATACTCAGTTTTAGCTTTAGGATATTAAAACGTGTTGCAAAGATGCAATTTTAAAGTAGTTTGTTTAACAATGGGCAGTTATGTTTATTAAGTTATTATGGATATTTATGTTTCCTAGTAACTATTGTTAAAAATTGCATTCAAATTTGTCAAGAAGTAGCTGTTTTTATTGTAATTTAATGATTTTAGCGACCAGTGTGGCGAGATTGATAAATTAGATGCCAAATCATTAGACTACGTAAATTAGGAATATTTGAATGTAATGCTTGACAACAATTTTTAGAAATTGCAAAATTAACAAAAATTTAAGATAACTTAGATAAATAAAAGTATCATTCCATATGTGCCTGAACAGCCAGTATCTAATAGGAGGAATTTCCTAGCAGTGAATGGTGATATTTTCGAGTATGAGTTACGATCTCAATTCTGATTCAATTCTCAATTCTGATGCAGTAATCTTACTTCCTCTCAATGTTAAGAATTACGTCATTGAATGTATATAGTAGCAACGGAACACCCAACAAATAGTATTTCTTTGCTCTACAATGGAACATCTCGTATATAGTAAACAATAACAATACAAGTTAATAATTTTAAAAAAAATACAACTTCCTGTTTTGCTGAAACAAGCGAGCTATAATAGTCATAATTAACTGTTAAAGCCTGTTTAGAATTAATACATATAATAAATATTATTTCTGTTTCGTCAGAAAATATTAAATTAATCTGAAAATTGTCATTTAATTTATATTTACAAGTAATATTTGGCTAGTAATATGTAGTATTTTTTAATTTTGTTTCAAGATTTTTTAAATTTATGGAACAAAATAAAAAATAATAATTAATAATTTAGAAAATTCAATAGTAATTATTTAATAATGACTAATGTTACAATATTTAATTATTATATGAACAACTATGTTCATAATTAAATATATAAATATAATTCATTCAGTTGACTATTGAGAAATAATAATTATATTTTAATGCATAAAACTTACAAATATGCCTTGAACTCAATGAAGAATAATTTAGAATAGTTTTTAAGAAATTATTCAATAAAATCTGTAGATATTTTTTCTAACAAAAAATCAACAGCATCAATCTTCATTTTGCAAGCTGTTTCTGCGTCAGATTCAGTCCAGTTATTTTTGTTTTAAAATAAAAACTCGAACAGAAATGCTTGGAGCCAAGAACTGTTGTCTATTTTTTTCAGTGCCAGGCAATAGCTAAGAAAAATGCTTCTTTCAGTAAACCCTTTAAAAATGAGTTGGCAATTTTGACAACTCGTTTATCATGATGATTAACTACTTAAGATGCAAAAAATAAAGCATCTTTTTAATTTCTATCAAATTAATCATTCAAACATTTTACTTTTTTAAAAACAATAACCAAAAACAATGTTTCATTCTTAAACGAATTTGTATAATTTAAATATTTCCCAGAAAAATAATACAAAATCACTTTATGAAATCGTATTGTCAGTTAATTGCTTTTAACAAATCTCAAAAAACAAGTTTAAGGAAATGAACATTGCCCAAAACACATATTTAAAAATAAATTTTACTATATATTCACTGATTATTATTTGCCTTCATATATCATGTTTCAGAAAGTTTAATTGCCAAGTATTTTTATAAGGCTAGGCCACAATAGTTCTAAACGTTTTCACACTTAAACGTTATTTTAATAATTAAGATTTTTAAGATAATGGCGATTTCAGATTCTTGTTCATAAGCAAACACTAGAGCTGCCGTGGGTCAGTGGCAGAGCACTTGCCTGACAAGCAGTTGACCCGGGGCCAAATCCCAACGTTGACTGGAATAGATGCCCACAATGCTGGCATAGATATTTCATAGAATTTTTTTTTTGTTAAATTTTTTTACCAAAATAACAAAACATATCTCCTTAAAAAACAGGCATTCGTTTTTAAATAATGGTATTTTTCTGTGAAATATACGGTTTTATATTGGAACACCAGTTCACACTTTTTACTTTCTTGTAAATTTTACAGATTTTCTTTAAGAGTGCCGCTCAAAAATCATGTTTAAGATATTGGTTATAAATTGTAAGTTACGTTTGAAAAATGGAGTTAGCTCAAGTAGATAGAAGTAGATATATTTACTTAAGAAAATGATTTTTATTTCTATTTTATACGTTTTTAAACTGCTGTTTTTTGGTGTTTTTTAAGAATAAATTTGTAAATCGAATTAAATTGGTAAAGACTTAATTACTTTGTACTCATTTTTTATACAAATCAACAGTCTTTAAAGGACCACTATCGTGTCCCATTAAACAGGTGCATATATTCGTCAAGTTTTTTAATAACTATTATGGGCTAGTATATTCATTCTTTAAACTCACCTTTTTAACAAAGTCGATTTTCTTAAAAGTGCATTTTTAACAATATATATATATATATAATAATAATAATAATAATAAATTCATAGACAAAATTCTTAATTGTGTATAATCACGCAACTGAAAGAATCGCTACATTTTAATTTTACTTTTAAAAAGTGCTCAAGAATTGAATTTTATTTATTAATATTAAGATTTTTTCACTATTTCAATTATTTCAGATATTTTAAGCTCGTAAAATATTTTTATCTTAAATCTGTTAATGATTTAAATGGTTAAAATTTAAAAAAAAGTAATTTAAGAAAAAAATCATCTTAAAAAATTAAAAAAAATTTTTTTCTATGATTTTGCACGAAAAAGTAGAAAATAAACTATTGATTGTATCTTATAAGAATTGATATATTCTAGATAAGTTAATTCGTCTGTCTTCAAACAATTATTGGCGAAGATATAACAACCACAACAGAAGACTAAAAACTCAAGAAGGTTTTATTCATAAAGTGGTAAAAATTAGCTAAAAATTCAGCAACCCTGATAATCCGGAAATTATACCTCCTTCACTGGATCCTTTAACCCCATTGGCGAAGGGTCGAACCGATCTTGCACAAGTGGAACGGAAGAAAGAAGCCACCGAGACAGTTTTAAATGCCATTTCTCAATAAACTATAAATACTAAATACCCACAATCTAATTAGCTTCATGTCTACACTGATGGATCTCGATTGGAATAAGATGGAAATGAGGGTGCTGGTATTTTCCCTGAACTATTTTCATTTTATTTGAGTTTGGGACCAAACACACCTCCTTTCGATGGTGAAGTGGAGGCTATTAGAACTATTTCTCAACAACTATTATCAAGAATGGATGACATAGAGAATGTAGTTATATGTGTCGACTCCATCTCGGCAATCCAAGCAGTAACATCTGTTGATTTTTCGGACTCTCTTAGAATAAAAAGTTGTAAAGAGAATTTTAGGCTACTTTTCTCCTTAAAAGAAAATATTGTATTACAGTGGATTCCTTCTCACTGTAATATCTATGGAAACGAGATGGCAGATCTCCTAGCTAAAAACGGAACTGGTATTTTACAGAGCTCCCAGAGAGAAATTCCTTACTCTTCCATAAATAGAATAATTAAAAAACACGATAATTAAGAGCCATGAAAATAATTTAAATGAGCAAATTGGTGACAAGGTCTGGAGGGAGACTCTGAATAAGATCCCTGATCACCCGAGACGCAATGCGGTAGCTGCCTTTAGGTTGGAAACTGGACACAACTGCTAGCTGCTCATCTCCATTGACTTAATATCTTTCCCTATCCAAACTGTGTTTCGTGCGGGGAGGACTCCCCAATGAATGTTGAGCATCTGACCCCGCAGTTACTGGCAACATCTATGACAGATTCTAGATTGCTAGGGAACAGTTGCAGGCACTGTTAACAGACTGATTTTCTGTTTACATTTCTATGTTGATATTCTATTTAATGTTTCTTTGTTCTAATTGATTTTGCATTTCGAATGTTTTAATGTTTCCGAATTTTTGTTTAATTAGTTGTTATTCCTTATGGGTCTGTGAGAAGTGACTTTACACTCCAGCAAATGATGTATATTAAGTACTGCTGCTGGAAATAAAAAAAAGTTGATATAGTTTCAGTTAATTTTCCTGACATTGTGCTCATTTTTTATATAAATTTTATCTTGAAATGTGCTGCAAGAATATCTCACAAATTTTTTTTCAGAGAAAATAGATGAGAAGTTAATGGTTTAGTTGAAGTTATTTTTTACATTTGGAAACCACCGGCGTTTTATCTGCTTTCTTTAAAAAAATTATAAGAAATTCTTGCGACACTTTTTAAAATAAAATTTATGTAAAATAAAAATACTATCAACTGAGATTATATAAAATCGATCCTTATTTGATCCTAATCTATCCTAAGTCACACTCAAGATTTTATTTATTACTTTTTTTGTATAAAACCTAAGAAAAGTTGTTTTTTTTCGTTATTTTATTTCATTTTTTTTCCATCTCAGGATTCGTGAAGTCTTTAAGAAATTGCTCTTTATTTCCCCAATAATTTCTCAACTTTGAAAATTTATTACTTAAAGTAAAACTCAATATGAGGTCAGATGCATTTGTATTGCATATAGCTAGAGAGAAAAGCGTTTATAATTCTGCTTATCTACGCTATTATTAGCAGAATAGACAGTTAGAGTAGACGAAAGCAAATATCGATATTTTTTAGTATTAGAACAGCAATCAAGTTATTAATCAAAGTAATACGATTGTTATTTTTTAAATATTAGTTTTATACCATATAAGTGTTAAGTATTAGTTATAGTATTAATAAAGTTAAGTAATAAACGATGATGTGGTAATTAGTAATATTTTCTTAGAATTTGGGGGAAAATTATATTCAGGAAAGATAAGAAGAGTCAAGCTTTCGGAAAAGTAGGATTTGGAGTCAAACATTCCAAAGACCGACTCTACAGCTCTAATTAGCACAACAAAATCCAGCACAAAAATTAAAACACATACCGACATAATTAATAAAGCAAAAATATTTAAATTTTTTTATTTATTGTCTTTGCCGATGGCTTTACGTTATTAGATTAAGCATAATATTTCCTTAGAAGTTCGTATTTCATGAAAATAAAGATTACCTGTGTCAATTGGTATGATGCTGCTGCTCGAGGGTGCTGCATTATATTTAAAATTTACCACATTCAAGCAATTTTCTTCAGTATTTATCCCTTTTAGTAGACTATGAAAAATCTATTACCTTAATACAGCAGTACCTATCTTAGTATATTTCGTACCAATTAAAAACGCACTATCCCATAATACCAGTAGTAATTTCCAAAATTAATTAAGTCTTATCGATGTCAGTGATATATTGCGAGTTAATATGTTGTCCCTTTAAAGAATCAGTAACCCTTCTCCTATGACTACGCTTTTTAGTACATAATTTCAATTACCGTTGATTTAATATTATTTTGCTCTATGAAAATACGTTTTAAAAACTTATCTATAAATAAAATAAACACATAGTTTCAGATAGCTTCAGAAATACTAATTCAATGATATAGCATGCAAAAAAAAAAAAAAAAAAAAAAAAAAAAATCGTACTTTTAAATTCTGCAAGGTAACTTTGTTTCTGTTTTCAAATTTGCCCTAAGTGTTAAATTAAAAATGCTCTACGTTGTTGCTGCAAATTGTGATTATTTAAAAAAAAATGTTTTCCCCAGTGCTATCTGTTGATAATTTTTGTAACTGACTTTGAAACGTGATACGAAAAACATTTGGCAGAATGTACATTTCAATTTTCTTCTGTTTTTATTTTATTGTTTTTTAAATTGTTTGTTTATTATATTTTAAAATTTTGGCTGATAATGAATGTTTACAGATAAAACTTTTAAAATTATTTTGATGTCATTTATTTTTAAAGTTTAAACAAAAAACTAACTTACGCATCTGTCACTTTCACTACCATCTTCAAAGTTAGTTATCATTTACGAAGAAAAGAAAAGAAAAATTTAAAAAGATAAAAAAATACATTTGGTATTTTTCTAAAAACTATTTCAGAAGCAGTAGTACTATTAGTTTCAAAAATATCAACTTTAATCATTCTGACAAATGGAATGTCAAAAAGGCCAAGTTACAGCACAAAGTGATGAATTTTGTGTTGTATTAACTGTATACATTGTTTCAAAAAGTAGCGTATCCATCTTTAGCACCCTTTGGCAAGAAATTTTGACAATGTAATTGTTTCAACATCTTTACATGCCACTTAAGTTCAGAATACTTTGGTAAGAATGAAAAATTGTCTTTCATAAGAAATGAAAAAGTATCGATTTGATTTATGGCATTTTGCATTTCCTTTTTCAGAGCTTGGAATTAGAAAAGGGTATTAAGTGATTAAAAATGAAAGCAAACAAAAATTCTATAATTTTTCAACTTTCAAGTTAAGAGAAATATTTCAATATTTCTTTGTATTAAATGCTTTAAACCAAAATAATTCCTTATATTTCTTATTTATCATTACTTTCTTTTATATTATTACTAATAAGTATTTTTTAAGTGATTTTGGAAATTAAAAATGGAAATGTAATATTAATATTAATAACAATATAGTCAAATATATTACTTAAAACTCCCGTTTTTCCCGTTTTCCAATGCTCTTAAATTCAAAAAACAACTCACTGAAAGTATTAGCATTTCTGAAATTTTCATAATTTGATCCAATTTAAGTGCCTGCTTAATCATTCACGTTTAAGACCAATAGGAACGCTTCCGCAGATCCTCCATATGGCATGATGGGCGGGGTTAGAGTGATCCCTACAGAATTTTTTGGTAGGTACTTCGTAACCCTAGATAGGTTCGGTATAAGTCATCCTAGTTTCTTTAAAACTTAAAAATTAGTTCATTAAAATAGTATTTCAATATATCATTAATTATTTATCGAGAAAAGGAAAGCGAAATTTCTAAAAAACAAATGTATGACAAGTCAGTGTTCGATTTAATCAAATATTTTCGTAAATCGTATTTCGTATCACAGAATTGTAATGATCGAGTCTCTAATATATTGCTTATTAAATTAATTATGATTATATTTTATTTTATGTATATGATTATATTTTGGATGCCTAATTAATCTAAGCTCAAAAAATCTGGTGTGGGCCTGACTGGCCCCTTCAGATTTTCTAGGTACACAGCTTTCAGTCTCTTTTTGATGTTAATTAATGATCAGTTCATTTAATCTCATATAAAGAAAAGGATAAGAACTAGCACATAAGAACATTTGAAAGTCCTGGGGTTGAAGTGAGATTTGCTTAACAGAACTATCAGAAGGTATAGTGAGATATCTTCAAATGAAGACAGAAGATCTGGCAGACCACTGTCTGTTCGGACAAAAGAGAGAGAGTAAAACGGGCCAGAGAAAAGATACTACAAAACGGGCAAAGATCTGCTAGAAAGCTTGTCTAAAAGCTCAGAGATAAAAGTTAAATTTTCTGAGAAAGAACCTTATGTGCAAATCATATAGAAAAGCCAAAATTTATGAACTTTCAGAATCTTCTAAGAGAAAAGCTGAGGATGGAAGAAATTCTTGCATGGCACGTTGGGGATGAGTTTATCTTTTTGTTTTACAGCCCCTAAAATGATAAAATGGTCAAATTTTATTGATGACATCCCTACGAGCCAACAATATGTTCCGTGTTTTAAAAATGCTTTGTCTCTGGTGGTTAGGGGGACTATTTTAAGAAGAGGCAAAATCCCGTTTGTTTTCATTGAAAAGGGAGTAAACAACAATGCTCAACTGAGGTTTTACAAAAAGTTTTACTTCCTAGTGTCCAGAGTATGTAATGAGTGGAATATTTCCAATTCCAACAAGATAGCGTTTCTTTTTATGCGCACGCGTGGTTCCGATGTGGTGCAGCAAGCATTTAACTGACTTTTTTTTGAAGAATGAACGGCTCCAAAATCCTACGATTTGAGCCCGCTTGATCATTTGGTTTGATGATATATGTTATTTCAACATAATAATTATAAAGTCACTAATCTGAGAAAAAAATTTCAAAAGGTTATTCAAAGTATATGGCAGGAAATGTCGATGGAAGCCGTAAGTGCCGAACGAGAGGAACTTGAAAAGAGACTTACTCTCGTTAAGAAAGTTAAAGGTGGTATTATTCCAAAGCATTTAATGTAAAGATACTTAATGATTGCTTCTTTAATTTAATGCAAAAACTTTTAGCTTGATTAATTTTGTATTATTTTAATAAAAATTTAAGTGTATGGGAGCTTAGTGGTCACCGTTAATTATATATATATATATGATTTGAAATGATTTTAAACTTGAAAATTTTTACACGTCTCTCTTTATATTTTAGAGATAAGTTTAAGAATCATGTGCAGATTGTCCTAAATTAGTATATATTTCAAACATTTATCTATTGGAAATGGTATTGATGGTAAAAAAAACATTTCTTGGATGGTAAAAATGGTAAAAAAGAACATTTCTCGTAGAAAATTCCTCAGACATGCCATAAGATTTACTTCCTAGACATCTTTGTTTTAATTCAAAAAGTTTCCAGAAGTTGGATTTACAAATCTCGTCTGCCATTCTTTCGTGGATTGTTTTTATGTAATATATATTCTTGTAATTCACTGCATATGATGGGTTGTTTTTATGTGATATATATTCTTGTAATCCTCTGCCTATGTTGGGTTATTTTTATGTAATATATAGTGTTTATGGTTGTGAGTTTGAGTATTGATTAATAGTTTAGTCGATTATTTGTGATTGCTTATTTTTAAACTCGATTGCTTGTTTTGGGAAATTTTGTGTGGTGTAAGGTTGATGGGAAATATTACTAAGCTTCATTCATTCATTTAAAGATTTTGATGTTGTTAATTTTTTCCCCATTAATTTAGATGTTAGATATCTGCAGTGCCATCTATTAATATACTTCGGAACAGGAATTCGGAGAGAAAAATAATGTGTGATCACTCATATGATTTTGTTAAAAAATTTTTTTTCAACCTTGTTTTTCTTTTATAAACTTTTAAAAACAATTTTAAACATTCTGCAAATAACTTCTTAATAAAGTTGTATTAGTTGCAGTAAAACGAAAATTTCTGTATCTCTAGGTAGAAAAAAGTGTTGAAATTTTTTTAACTCATAAGATAAGGAAAGTTATTAATAGAAATCAGTTCTTAAATATAACTAACATTTTTGATGAAAAGTATGTTAAATTAACTATACATGCCAGCATTTGTTATTCGAAGGGGAAGCTAGAACCCCGGAACAACTAAATGCCTTTACGTTTACAGCTGAAATGATAATCTAGTCAAAGTTGCTTATGAATTATTTGCAAAAATATTTCTTTTTTAAGAAAATAAAGCAACTGACTGAGAGACTGAATATGATACACACATGATACATATATGAGATGTTTTGTAGTTCACGAAAGCTGCCGATGTTGTATTAATTTAACTGATGGCGGGAATGGTTCGTACAGTCTCTGTAGTGCTTCTATTTAATGACAGCCTCGTCTTTTTCAGTTAAAACTACGGACTCGAAAACTTTTCCACATTAGACAATCATTGTAACCAAAAAAAGATGAGAACAAAAAGAAATAAAAGAATAAAAGAATTTAAAAAAAAAGGAGTAAAAAATTATTTTTAAAAGTTAAAAAAATCTGAAAAAAATTATTAATATTAAAAAAAAAATTTAAAAAAAAGAGAAAAATTAGAATATTTATAAGTAAAAGATGTAATTGCGTCATCAACTCCCACGATTATAATCGCGAAAAATACTTTCTAATATTATATAAATATAACCAAAGCTTATATCAATAAAATATTCTGAGCAGCACCAAAAAATAAAACATATTTGTTAACATGATTTCATCAAGTAAAAATGTAACAAAAATATACTAAAAATTAAAAACAAAACAAAACAATAAATACAAAAAGGAACATACGAGGGAGAAGAGAGAAAGATGTGATTTATCAGGAACTAAATGCAAAAATTTACTTGCAAAAATAATTTTAAAATATTTCCATGTCTAAGTTGCCAGATTACAAAATATGAAATAAAAGCGTAATACAGTGGCTAATGTGTTTTTAGACGCGTTTAGATTTGTCCGTATTGAACCAAAAACTGATTTTGTCTAAGATAATAATATATTATACTAGATAATATTAAATAATATTTAAATTCCTTTTTATAGAAATTATTAAAATTTATTGATTAATATTTATTATTTAGTTCGGTATATATACACAAGTTTCTGTTCTGTTATTTTTATTTTTTCTTACTTCCCAAAATAATTAGCATTATGTTTTATATGGCACTAACTAGAGTTTGTATACATTTGTGTTTTAAAATTTTTAGATAAATATTTAATTTCCAATCTTCTAAATATATCTTTTGAAGATAAAGATTAGATAACATTCAATATATCGTAAATTGATTAATTATGTTTTGAAATTCTTTTTATGATGATAAGATACACAAAAAATGCTATTCTTCTATAAATACAAAGAAAAATTTAACCTCAACTTAAATGGTTTTATGAAGATGATAAATTACCAAAGAAGTGCAAAAATTAATAAATAAAAACAAAATGAAAATGGAGAATGTAAACAATATATTTTTTGTCTTGTTTTTGTTTTTCGCTATTCTTATGGGAAGAAAAGACGAAGGGAAAAAACATAATTAAGTTTGCTTCATGTTTTGCTCTTAATTGAATTTATTTTTTTTCCTTCTCAAGTCATTTTTATGCATGCAATTCATTAAAAGATTCATAAAAATCTTTGGATAGTTGGAAATAAGAAAAGCAAGGCACAGGGAGCTTGTATGAATTTTTAATATGTTAATTAAACTGCACTACATCATTAATAAGTAAACATTTATAATCATTTTTTTATTTCCACACCACGAATAAACGTGATTTGTTAAACTTATTATACTTATCTGTATAAAATTTCATTAATTTACCTCATTAAATTTTAAAACTGAAATACTAGTTTGACACCGAGCATATTACGAACGCGTTATGTTTCAAATAACTTTTGTTTATTTACAGTTTAAGAAAAATTGGTCCAACATTGGACCATAATATCTGTATTTCGAAAACAAAAGTAGCGATAAATTTCCTGCAACCTTAATAAGGAGGAAAAATTAATCACGTTTTTGTTGAATTATAGTAACAACAATCAAGATTTGAAGGGATTATTTTACGCAATAATATGGTCCAACTCAGAACAATACTAAGGTTGAAACAAATTTAAACCATTATTCTTGTAATTCGCTGCATATGATGGAATGATTTTATGTAATATAATCTTATGTAATATATATTAAGGTTGAAACAAATTTAACCCATATTATGACTCAGTATGTGCAAAAATTTGCTATACTGTACTTATTTTTACTTCCAAATCTATAATTTTTAATTATATAGTTCATTATGTGTATATTTAACTGATTGCGAAGTAATTCATGAGATAAATATGAGTTACACTCGGGAATAATATTTTTGTTTTTGTTTTCTGTTGCATGAATACTTAACTGATTTTAGATATTTTCAGATTGCTGATTTCAAATCTGCTATCTGTTTCTCCCTCCAAGCTATGGCTTTTTTAAATGACATATTTAGTTTAATTTTGTCGAAATGTGCAAGTTTAAAAACGTTATTGACAGTAAAAAAACATATGGGGCAGTTACGGTGTATGTAAATTTTAAAATATTATGGATCAACGTGATTATAATATTTTTTAAAAATTTCAACTTGCATAAGAATCTAAATTAATCGTATTCTGTTAAAGTCAAAACATATCCTAGTGCAACCCAAACAAATTAATTAGTTTCATTCCATATTTTCTTTCGCAAGGTGGTTGTTGCAAATTTAAAATATATTATGGATCAACATGATTAAAATCCTTTTTAAGAATTTAAATTGGAATAAGGATTTAAAGCAAATAGCATTCTGTAAAAATTAAAGCATATTATAGTGTAATCAACTCATAGTTTAAAAAATATTAATTTGATTGTGTTTCATTTCGTATTCATTCTGTTTTATTCCATATTTCCTTCCGTATGGTAGTAGTAAATTTGAAATGCATTATGAATCAGCGTGATTATAATACTTTTTAAGAGTTTCGATAAAAAAAAAAACTGGCTTTTTAAAAATGTCAATTTTCAACGTATTTATCAAAATACAGATAAATTTTATATTCAGCAATACTTCATTCAATACCTATCAATTGCTGAAATACGAACCGATATAAACTTTTAATAAACTTAATACTGAAATGCGAACCATTATCATCCCTTAATAAACTTAACCTTTCAGTTGCAATGCTAATTTACGTTCAAAGCGTATAAAACAGTAGAAAAGTGTCATTCGCAAAGTGGGGCGATTATGCTTTAAATTAAAGGAGCTTTGTTCTCTCTACTTTTTCAAAAACTTAATAACATAAAGGAAAGAATTCGAAAAGTACGGGAATCTCATTTCGTATAATACCCGAATCATAAATTCACCTGCAGGAGAGTAGAAGCGGGAAAACGTTCCTTTTCCGGTAAATCGTTACGCCCCTCATTCGGCTCAGTCAGGATAAAATATTCTGTCCGATTTTACCTCTTTTCGTTCTAAGAAGTGATCAATAAGGAAAATAAAATGAGTCTTCGCAATTGCTCGAAATCGGAATCCGGGAAAAATAGAAATTTTCCCTTTTCTTCGATTCTGAACGAGCTGTAATAAGTGTCACACGCACTGAAGCTCATTTAGAGCTGAGTTGAGTGGTACTCATCCTTTGTCATGTAAGCAGATTTTGTTTGGGGAAAACTCTTTCAAAAGAAAGATTTTTCGGTCAATGCTCAATTTACTGAGAATTGTTAAAAATCATAAGTCATCAAGGAATGAAGAAATTACTTATTATATTAGAAAAGTATGTATATGCATATATATATGTTACATAAAAAGCTTTAACAAATCTTTTTATGTGATTTTTTTTAGCTAAATTCCCTTATTTAATTTATTATTCAAATCGAAACGCTTTCTGGCATTTATTATTTACATCCCACATTTTAATTCTAAATTCAGCTTAATAAATGCTAGAATTTTTTTTCCAGATTTTCCACTAACAATCGGGAGAACTGGCGGTTTCCGTCTATATATATAATGAATCAATTGTAATTACTTATATTTCCCGTTTTCCATGAGACGTAACATATGATAGAGAAAAACTTCAATTACTTTCCCTAAGATTAAAACTCAAGCAAATTGATTTTGGAGTACGATTTGAAGCTTTCCCAATCCTCAAAAATGTGAAATAAAGAGCGTTTACGAGCCATGTTGCCTGATTCCTGCGTATCAAAACACTCAACCATGGCTTCTATTACATATATGTTGTAGTTTCTAGTGCTACTTGACAATATCAGCGAGCCTGCTTGTTGAAACCAAGGCAAGAGCAGAGAGTGCGTAATATATAATTAAATTTAGAAATTTTTATGTATATATGATTATCGTTAATTAATTATAGTAATTTTATTTTCAATGATCACTAAAAATAGTAAGGTGTATGTTTTACAAAAATACAGAAATGAAATTTGAGTCCAATTCTCAATTTTCAGAGAAGTGCTAAAAATCATAAATTGTGAAGATATACAGAGATATGAGTTTCTTTAAAACAAATTTCATAGGATTAAAAGATAAAATTTTAAAGTAACCTGAATTTTTAAACTTTGTATTCCGCTGTTTATTTGTTTGTTTTCTTCGCTAGTGATAACGCTTGTTGTGATAAATAAACATAGATAAAATATAAGGGAAGCATGTGTGTTTACACATGATGTATCCAAGATACAAGAAACAAGCTGGAATTAACTGGAGAGAGTTAATAATTAAGTGGTAAATAAATCACTATATTATAAATTACATATCTTACTTTCTTACCTAAATCAAGCAGGTAACTGAAAAGAAATAATTCAATCAAGAAAAATGAATTAAGCTATAAGATAATTACTGTCGGCACGTGTGCATAAGACCGGCGCGTGATCTAAAATAGATATATAGCGGAAGCTAAAAAAGAATAGTGAATCCTAGTGAAAGACAATATTTTAGAAAAAAATAACATGGCTCTAGAAAGAAAGACAGAATCAAAATTAAAGACAACTTACATAATTTATTGGAGGAATCAAACAACACTAAATACAGTGGTGCAAACACCACATCTTGAAGAAAAGAATTCTACAATTCTATCAAATTGGTTTTAAACTTTCATTACGATGTATATGGATATAAGACACAAACCACCTGAGTAGAAATTATTCTCTTGCCTACCACATTCAGGCAAGGAAAAAAAAAGAACTCTCTCTGAAGGAATTAGGGGGGCAAGCCCCCTAATCCTCGTGAAAACTCCCAAAAAAGAATATCACCCACACATTCTTTGTTCAAACAATCAAATTCTCCCAGCCGCAGTTGCCACACCTGAAAAACAGTTCTAGAAAAAGTCTTTCTACTTGTCTTAGGGCTCTTTTCCACTGCTCTGCTTCTCTCACAAAGTAGTTCTCACTGATTGAGATTCAAGTTAAAGGCAGTTCTCACTGATCGAAATTCATGTCACCCTTCAGGTGTAACAGCTAGATGAAAATAATAGCAAAATTAATCATGAAGATCCACCTAAAATAAATTTATATTTTTAATTTAGTACAACGCAGCTGAAATTAAGATCACTTATGGAATTCTATTTAGTTACTTATTATTATTATTTTTTTGAATTAAGGAATACATAACAGATGACGTCCACAATTCTTTTTTTGTAGAAAATGTTTAAATGCTTTTTTGTAGAAAAATATTTTTTGGAGAGGAAAAATTGGTTCGAAGATATTTATTTCATTATTCTTAGACAGTTGTTTAATTCATGTGGAGGTAAAGTGCTTGACTCCCTATGAGGTGGTCCAAGTTCGGATTGAACCTGTGGTGATAATTTTTTGTATAACGCTCTCGGCTCGCATTAGCCATGACTGACTAATAATATTTCCAGTAGTAGATCAATAATCTGCTATTTTTTCCTTGTCGTCTGGTTAACTGTAAAATATTTTCATGGTTTTATGACCTCGTTACGCTATTGTGGAATCAATTCATTAAAAAAATCCTTCCCTAAGGCCGTTGTCATAGTGCCAAATTCTGGAGTTCTTCTAAATTGAGTTCAAAAGTACAAGCCCCTGAGGGGGTTTACCTTCTTTAGGTAAACACAGGGAGTCACGCCCCGGGGTACCCTAGTGATCTGTCCTCCCTTCCGTTTCCTCTCCCTTTTCTCATACTTTCTCCTTTCTCTTCCCCCTTGTCGTGGTTGCCACATTAACTGGTGAGGGCTTTTTGTCTGTGTTCGATTACCACCCTGTTGTATCGGACCCAGATGGGAAGAGACCACCCGCGTGTTTGCCGTGCGTGGAGACCCGTGTCCCTGGAAAAGGGGATCCTGGCCGTTGAGGGGCATTCTGGTACCCCAATACACTGCTTTGGCCCGTGCTTCAGGTAAACGGGAGGTGCATATTGGCCTGTATGCATCAACCGGCTAGTCACGACCGCCATCTGTTGGCTAGGGTCAAGTCCGGGGTCACTTACTGGGCACCTCGTTAAGGGTGGAGGCTGCTTCAGGGGTGACTCGCGGACGTATAGCTATTGGTTAGCATCGGTGTCAAGTGACGAATTATGTTACTGGCATCCCCTTAGTAGGACTCCGTGGTGGGTGATGCCGCTGGTAGTAGAACTGTTTTTGTTTTCTATGGCTGAAGATAGTACGGTGTTGAGTTCCGCACACCAATGCAAAAACAGCGGAACCTTCTTAGCACCATGTGATTACGCTCGTTACTTTTTGATAACTCTGACAAACCCAAACGTACCTAATACTTCATTTACCCACATATCTCCATTTTTGATACACAAGGCTCTTCTCTCTATTCTGGGAGAAGTTGCCTCAGTAAAAAAGCTACGCTCTGGTGACCTCTTAGTTGAAGTCTCCTCTGCAAAACAGGCAACTATTTTATCAACAAGCACCACCATGTGTTCATTTAATATAACAGTAACACCTCATAGATCCTTAAATACCTCTCGTGGCGTCATATCAGAAACAGAATTCATAAATGACACAGAAGACATGATATTAGATAACCTTCAATCTCAAAAAGTTACATCTGTTAGAAGGATTAAGATTCGCAGGGATGGTAAACTTATCCCTACGAAGCACCTTATCCTCACTTTTGCGTCTGCTAAATTACCAACAGCAATTAAAATGGCTTGGATTAACTGCCCGGTTCGGCCTTATATCCCAAATCCTTTGCGTTGTTACCAATGTCAAAGGTTTGGGCATTCAAAAACATCTTGCCGAGGTCGACCGGTGTGTGCCCGTTGCTCCAGTACAGACCATGAAGACACTTCTTGCGAGCTGCCACCTCTTTGCATCAAC
Organism: Parasteatoda lunata; assembly: GCA_949128135.1. Taxonomy (NCBI): domain Eukaryota; kingdom Metazoa; phylum Arthropoda; class Arachnida; order Araneae; family Theridiidae; genus Parasteatoda; species Parasteatoda lunata. Next base: position 66,695,175 of record OX421976.1, on the reverse strand, counting down.
TGCAAGGGTGATCACGCAGCTTACGCCAGAAATTGTCCGAAATGGTCACTAGAAAAGGAAATCCAGTCAATTAAAGTATTACAAAACTTAACATTTAACGAAGCCCGCAGAATAGTTACGGCCCGCACTCCCCGTCCGGGTGTGACCTATTCAGCAGCAGCTAAAACTTCATATTGCACAGTAAGTACGCAGACGGATTCCTCAATATCATCTACCTCACAGCAAACAAAACAAACACCGCGATTTGATTTTACCGGACCCTCTACTTCTCGCAGACCTATATCCAAATCTCCACCTCCAAAAACATCTCGATTGAAATCCCCAGAAAAGCCTCGTCCTGCCTTAAAGCAGCGTCCGAATGTAAAGTTGCCACCTAGCCAAAAGCCAGGTATTCCTAAAAAAAATAAAGACCCAAAATTTATACAAATCATTAAAAGGTCCACTTCAGATATCTTGCAAAAGATGGACACAGAAATAACACTACATCCATCGGATGACGAATCGATTTTCGACGACCCACCGATGGATGTTGCGTCTAAATCAAATTTTAAATCCAAAAGGTAATGGCAAATTCCATTATATCTTGGAATTGTCGCAGTGTGCGAAACAAAATCTCTGACATCAGAGATTTAATTTTTAAATATCACCCATCATGTTTTGCAATCCAAGAAACTCATTTAACATCGTCTGATAATTTTAATGTACGTAGCTATATTTGTTACCGAAACGATCATGACGAAGGTAGCAGACCTAATGGTGGTGTCGCTATTTTCACATCAACAAATATTCCATCAACTCGCCTTTTATTGTCAACGTCATTACAGACTGTTGCAGTTAAGGTTCATCTAAACATTATCATTACAGTCTGTTCTATTTACATACCTCCACATGCTTCTGTTTCACAATATGATTTAAACTCATTAATTCATCAGTTACCGACGCCTTTTATTTTGCTTGGAGATTTTAATGGCCACAGTGATTTATGGGGTAGTTCCGACACAAATGCCCGAGGGCATCAAGTTGAAACTCTCATCCTTGATCATAATCTCTGCTTACTGAATCAAGGTGAAGACACTTATTTTCATGAACCTACACGAAGTTTTCACTGCATTGATCTTGCTTTATGTTCACCTGCGCTTTTACCCTTTTCAGAATTTTCGGTTGATAATGATCTTCATAATAGCGATCATTTCCCAATCATTGTTTCATATACATCTACTGCTTCTATCACTACAAGACCCTCTACATTTATTTACCATCGTGCTGATTGGAGGCTTTTCTCACATCTTGCTGACATTACAGAAGATATGGTATCAGATGAAAATCTTGAAGCTGCTGTTGAAACGGTGACTTCTGTGATTATCAATGCTGCACAAAGTAGCATACCACAAACATCAACTTCTCGTCCTCGTCATCGCAAGCCATGGTGGACAGCTGAATGCTCCGCAGCTCACAAAGAGAAGCAGAGGCTATGGAACATCTTCCGTCGGTATCCTACAACAGACCATCTTCTCGATTTCAAACGAGCTAAAGCGATTGCACGCAGGATTCGGCGCCAAAGCCAGAGAGAATCTTGGTCACGTTATGTTTCATCCATCACATCTACAACATCTCCCAGACAAGTCTGGTCGAGGGTCAAGAAAGCGAATGGTATCTACCGTGAATTCCATCTTCCGGTATTTGATATAAACGGTATCACGCACTCTGACCCAGTAGATGTGAGTAACATTTTGGGTGAAACGTTTGCTGCTGTATCTAGCATTGACAGTTACAGCTCAGCTTTCCAAGCTCACAAGCGTAGAGTTGAAGCCCAGACGCTGCAGTTTGCGACTCGACGGCAATTTCAGTACAATTGTAACTTCACTTTTAATGAATTGCAGCGAGCGCTGTCAAAAGCACCCAATACGAGCCCCGGCTTTGATGGTGTATCATATCACATGCTTCGCCATTTGACTTCTGCATCTTTGCAGAATATCCTGTTACTTTTTAACAGATTATGGACGGAGCAGATATACCCATCTAGTTGGCGGCTGGCTCTTGTGATACCAATTTTAAAGCCAGGTAAGGATCCGACGGAACCAATAAACTACCGCCCAATAGCTCTGACTAGCTGCTTCAGCAAGGTATTCGAACGTATGGTCAACTCACGCTTAGTTTATTTTCTGGAGAAGAAAAAACGCATCCCCGACTTTCAAAGTGGTTTTCGAAAGGGCAGGTCGACTATGGATAACATTGTTGCTTTAGAATCGCGTATTCGTAATGCTCTTGTCCGACGTAACCATTTTATCTCTATCTTCTTCGATATTGAGAAGGCTTACGATCGGACATGGAGATACGGCATTCTAAAGGCATTGTTTGATATGGGCCTCCGTGGTCACCTACCTATGTTTATACAAAACTTTTTGAGTCAGAGATATTTTCATATCAAACTGGGTCATACACTTTCTGATCTCTACATTCAATCTGAAGGTGTTCCACAAGGCTGTGTTCTGAGTGTTACACTTTTTATAGTTCATGTTTCCTCCATTTTAAACATTCTACCTCCTACAGTTTTTGGCTCACTTTATGTTGACGACCTCAACGTCTCATGCTCAGGATCTGACATGAGAGTAATCGAGCGTCAACTGCAACTTGCTGTCAATAAAATTGTAAAATGGTGTCATGAGAATGGTCATACCCTATCACCTTCCAAAAGCGCATGTGTACATTTTTGTCGGCAACGTCGGCTTCACAATGATCCTGTTATTCATATTCATAACATTGCTATACCAATCGTAATTCAAACAAAGTTTCTTGGAGTTATTTTTGATCATAAGCTTACTTTTCTGCCTCACATAAAACAATTGCGGAAAAGATGCGAGAGATCCCTGAATATGTTACGCGTGCTTTCTAACACGTTTTGGGGTTCTGACCGCATAGCGCTATTGCGAATTTACCAAGCACTTATACTGTCGCGCATTGACTATGCAAGCACAGTTTATGGTACTGCTTCTGCTTCGCAACTAAAACGCCTTGATACGGTACATCACACTGCATTACGCATCTGTAGTGGTGCATTTCGTACTTCACCCGTTGAAAGCTTGTATACTGTTTGTCATCAACTGCCACTGGATCTACGCAGAATGCAATTGTCCTTGATGCACTACTACCGTATCATGTCTTCAGCCTCACACCCCTTACAGCGTGAGTTTACTCCTATAAGTTTAATGCGCCTATATGATGCTAGACCTTCTTATGTTCGCCCTTTTATAGCTCGTATGCGATCACACATTCAAACGTTTGCTATTTTAGATTCACCATCACAATCGGCAGACCACCTACTTATTTCACCCTGGACTGCTTCACCATATCATTTTTATTCTCTATTTGATGTATCTAAAAAATCACTGGTATCACCAACCATATTTCAGCAACTTTTCCTTTCTCATCGTCATCAGTTTTCTCATTATGTTCCGATTTATACTGATGGCTCAAAATCTCCTGGATATGTTGGCTGTGGTGTCATCATTGCTGACGTCACGTACAGCTACCAAATTCCTGAAATTTGCTCCGTCTATACTGCTGAAGCTGTTGCTATTTTATTAGCATTACGGCTAATTTCTACTCGTTCTAATCGGAAGTATTTTATATACTCCGATAGTATGAGCGTTTTGAGCCAATTAGAAAAGTCTCACTGTGATACTCATCCAATTTTATGCTTCATTATTCATTTGTTAACCACGCTTCAGAAGAATGGCTTTGAGATTTTATTTTGCTGGGTACCGAGTCATGTTGGTATTCCAGGGAATGACCTAGCCGACTCAGCTGCACGATCTGCCACATCTACTTTACCATTGTCCATACCTTTCTCTGATGTAAAACTGCATATTCGGAAATTTGTGACATCATTGTGGCAACAACAGTGGGATCTTAAAGTTTTTAATAAATTGCATAGCATTAAAACCGATTTAGGCCATTTTCCAGTACTGCCCTTGCGTAGTGCTGATGTAAAGCTTACATGTCTCCGAATTGGTCATACCCGGTTAACGCACCTCCACTTACTGTTTGGAGAGCCTCCTCCTCTATGCAGTACCTGTAACGTTCCTCTTTCGATTCATCACATTTTAATAATATGCCCATGTTTCAACCAACTTCGTATTACGTTTTTTGGGAGCTCTATTTTACGCATGCAGGATTTGTTAGATGATATTCATCATCCTAACATTTTTGCATATTTACGTGCAGTTGGTATTTTTAACTGTATATAAATGTTTTAATGCATCTGCAATTTTATTCACTTTAGCAAACAATTTATTTTACTTACTTCGTGTATTTTATATCGTATTCATAACTTTTTATCTGATTTCATCCCTTCCCTTTTATGTGATTTTATTCATCCCTTTTATCTGATTTTATTCATCCCTTTTATCTGATCCTATTTACAAACTTATACCATTTTATTAGTTATAATTGTTCGACAAATAAAATGGTGAATGTACTTTGCCTTTTAAGTATTTTACCGTATCGTTTGGCGCAGCATGTCCTCTTTTGGACCTTGTGCCACTAAACTCTACATTCAATTCAATTCAATTCAATTCAAAAGTACAAGACTGTAAAATAAAATGATATAATATTTCCTTTACAGAATATTTAAAACTTAATAACAAGTAGTCAAATTTGACATTAATTGCAGTAGCCTACGATTTCACTTTATTTTGCAATAAATATTTATGTTTATTTAGTTAATTTGTTTTGGGACATAATAAAGCACACGTAGTAATGTATACTGAGCATTTAATTTTTTTAAATCTCGATTTCAATACTTTGTTCTGCAGTAATTTTTTGATTGTCTTAATAATTTAATATCAAAATAATTTACAAATTAAATATTTCTCCTACAAAATAAATTTCAACAAGAGAAGAAAATTAACGAAAGCGAGAAAAGTATTCTTCGAATATACTGAGTTTTAATTACTTGAAATATAAATTAAAATTTAATTTCTCTAACTTTTAATCAGTGTTTCTCGATCCCCGAATAAATTTTGAATTCCTTCTTTTGGGAAGCATTCTTTATTTTTGATTTAAAATAATTAAAGAAGATTTTTCTCTCAAGGCAGTTGCATTATTTTGCTTCATTCAACAAATGGAGTTCGGAGTAAGTACGATTTTAAACTTTAGAACTTTTGAAGTGGATGCTAAAAGAAGTTTTTTTCCCGAATATTTTATGTTCTTTTTTTGTAAGTGCATTGGAAGTCTGATGTTAAAAGACGCCGATTTCGCTCAAATTTTGTATTTTTCCGTGTAAAACTACATAATTTCATTTTTTGAGATGATGTTAAAGAATTGTATACCTTAAAATTCAAGTATTTTTTTAAATTATTTTTAAACAGTTATAAAAATAATAAATGTTTACTAAAAGTTATTTTTTACATGGAATTATCGTCGTATAAATAAATTTCATAGTTGTGTAAAAAGTTATTCAATTCGCTTAAAAAGTTTTTCGAGATATAGTAGTGCAAAAAGTGATATTAGTACTAAGGGGTTCATATTTTGGACTGCTCTTACGACCAAAGTATTGGGACCATATTTTCTAAATTGCGAACCCCTGTATATTTTGTGGACCAGAAATCTAAATCCGTAAAAAAAAATGTATGCTTAGTCTGAAAAAGTACATTTTTGTGCCTGATTTCGTAGCTTAAAATATAATCTGCACTGATTAATAATCATATTTGAGGTCACTCCCTCGAAACATTATCCTACATAGTAAACAATTATAGGTTAATTGCGGTCAAAAGTACTGAAGATTCCGGTGCTTTTTGCTATGAAATTTATTCTATCGGAACATGTTACTGAACAAAAAATAAATTTTACGGTAAAAATGAATTTTACGGAAGATGCATTCAAAGTGCCAGTACTTTATATCGTAATTTGATCTGTCTTTTGTTTGCAGCGAAAAAGGTAAAGATGCGATCATTAGATCAAAAGTTATTCAGAGTGGTACGCTTTTGAGTACCTTTAACAGATATATGATGCTTATAAGATTTTTTATATTTTTAGTTTTAAATATTTTAAAAGGGGAAAAAATAGATGGGACCTTAGATGAGTTCAGTTAAGAATAAAAAAAGTTATTATTTTATGAATGAAAAATAACGTTGATTTTGTTCAGTTATGAGTTTCATGCCTTAAAGTAATTGTTCACTTTGTTTCTGTTTACTTAAATATTTATATTTTAATAAATTTAGTTCATGAAACATTCATTGAATTTAGAATAAGTACTCGAACAGTATTTAAAAGTTTTTAAATTATATTACACTATAATATTATTCGCCATGTAACTTCACAAAATAAAGATTACATAATATCCTTTAAAAAATGATGGAAAACGAGAGACATTATTTCCGTCTCCAATATACTTACGGATGATTAATCACCTCTTATGAATTTTTAATGAGCAAATATTTGGCTCTCAAGGAAGATTTAATAATCCACATAAAAGAAAACGCTTACAAAACAAATTTACAACAACAAATGTTACGTTCTTTTTATTACTATTTATTTTCTTTCGTTAAGGTCTACATTTTTTTTAATTCTTAGAATTATGGATAGAAGCAAGCCTATTAGGTTAAAGCTTAAGAAAAAGCTTTTAAAGTTATTAAGCTAAAGATATATAAAGTTTAAGAAGACTCTAAGATTATTGTGATGTTATCAGAACAATACTTTATGTGAAAAAATTATATCTGTGTTTGACGCATGAAAAAAAAAAGATGCATAATTCCATAATCAAAATCTGAATATGTCCATTCTGATGAGGATTATTTTAAACATTAAAGAATATTTTGTTAAGAAATTATTGGCTAATTTGAATATTTCAAAAGTTTCGTCACATTTGAATAAAATGTTTTATATGGAGCATAAAATTAGACATGAAATTTTTTTTTTTTCTGGTGCTATTTTGAGAACACCATATAAGACTAATGAGATTTTAAAAAAAATGGAAATATCTGTCAAATTGGCAGAAAACATTCTGATAAAAAGCTTTCATTGACACAAAGTCCGAAAATGGATAGTTTCCAAGATACGAAGCCTCAAACTAAGAGATATAGGAAACGGCGATTGTGGTGAAAGGTACTTTGAGCGTACAGCATTGACATTGTGAATGCGAAGAAGTAATGGTAGAAGTAATGCAGGCTACACATTTAGCGTTGGATGTTCTGATGTTCCTAACTTAATCTAACTTTCAATGCTTTCATGAGCAAATTCCGATCCGACATTTGGCGCACGCTGGTCAATGCTAATGCCGTGATGGTATTAGAGAATTGAGTATTACTATTGGTGTTTGAGGTTTCGTATCTCGAACATTATCCATCTTCGGACTTTGTGTCAATGCGAACATTTTATCAGAATGTATTGAACTACAAATTCAGCCAGTTTGATAGAGAATTAAATTCTATAGGATTAGTGCGGTGTCCTTTATAGATGAAATCAATAAAAAAAAATCAATTAAATTTAGGGCACAGATATGTATAGTTTATTGAGTTATATAAAGGAAATAAGATATTTATTCTTCCATTGTGAATACAACGTTTACTGCTAACAGTAACCTGTAAGTTTATTATCAGATAGCACCAATTTTCTTTTGAATACGATTGATATTTTAAAATGTTTTTTTCAAATACATTTACTTTGATAGCGTTGCCATCTATTGACGAATTTTATAACTAATTTTGAAACTGTGGGTGGGAAGAAAAGGTTTGGTTTCTTAAGAGGAATGCAATAAATCGTACATATCGATTTCTTTCTATAATTATTTAAATGATGGACTAAATCATCCTTCTTTTCTTGGGCATCTTTAAGAAGTGAAAATCTAGTTTAAGTTTTTTTTTTTATCTCGTTTAAATTTTAATTTTTCTAGTTCTAGTTTAAGTTTTTTACAAATCAGGGTATTGAACAGACAAGACTAAACTAGAACAAGGAAAAAGGCTTAGAGAAATGTTTTAGAGAAAACAAAAACCCATCCCGGGCTGCATTGCTAGCGATGATGATAATGGAGTTATAAGATGTCAAGAGAGTATGTTTCTTTGTCTAGTACCACATATTGATATGAAATAGTACAGATTAGGAGCCAATTGCCAACTTATTTTGTTTTGCTCTTACTAACCCAAATAATGTGTTAAGTCTATCAGATTTTTTAACGAAATGGATGTATGTAGTTTTGTTTCTTATGGCCATTCAAGAAATAAAATGGAGGAATATAATTATTATCTGCTTGCAAAACTTTTAGTGAGATATAAATTAAAGACTTAGTTGACAAAAACGATGTAAAAATAATTGATATTTTATAGAATAGCAAGTGAAAATAGTCCTTCAATGAGCAAACGTATGGTTTTAATAGTAGTATATGGAAAAATATTAATAGAGTATGATAGTAATCAATTAAACGTGAATTACTTATAGCAACTAAGATTTAAACATGCTGGCACCTGAATACAAACAAGCTTATTTAATGTCTGAATACAAGTGAACGTAAAATTAATTAAATGTGTTAAGTGGAATAAGCTCAATCAGTTTAGAATGCAGAGGCGTTATTTTAGTTAGATTATGTAATGTGAGAAACTGATGAACTAAATATTAATCGATATTTAATAAACGTAAGAAATAAAAATAATATTTCCATTACAAAAAGAAAAAAATGTGGACTGTCAAAACTACTAGAATGTAGTAATATTTATCGTGCATATGGTACTATGAGAGAATCAAAAGTCTCGGTGATATTTACCGAAGTTATTTGGTAATGATCTCGGTAAAACTAACAATAAAATATTGGTTTATAATAAGTAATAAAATTTGGTAAATTTGGTAAAATTTAGTAATTTTATTATGATAACTTAGAGCATGTCATAAGAACTATTTATTCGTTAATTTTACTTTTTAGTTTTGCACTCTTTGCTGTAAAAAGAACTATAATGAGGAAAAAGAACCATGTGGTAAAAGAACCATGTGGTAAAAAGAACTATAATGAGGAAAAACAAATTTTCGGTAAATCGTTATCATATGAACGGAAATTTCTTCAATTGAATAGTTTAAATAGCGCATATTTTGGTTTTAACGGAACGATGACTTTTTCCCCCACCTATATTATCATTACTATACAGTACGGTAATTTCACTAGAACTTTTTTTCCGTGTGTTAATATAATAATGTTTAGACCAACAGAGTGTCCCATGATTACGGGGACAAACTTTAAGAGAAGGTAGAGGACATCACAAGGGTTCAGAATAGCAGAATTTCCGCCAAACTGTTCCCGAACCGAAAAATTACCAAATAAATGATTTAAATACCGTATATTTTGGTTTTATAATTACAATTATGTTTTTTTTTATTTTTAAAAATACTAGAAACATCATTACCGTACAGTACGGTAATTTTAACCGCAATTCTTTCTCGTGTACGTAAATGAAATATAAAATAATTTTTTAATCAAACTATCAATATAGTTTATTAATAATGCATTTTTTTGTCCACTTTTTGTTCCAATTTGTCGGAATATTTGAGATAAACTAAGCGAAAATAAAAGTTTTAGATAGGTTAAGAAGGAAATGTTAAGAATATTTGAATTAAAAATAACATTGACTAATTAAAAAAAAAAAAAAAAAAAAAAAAAAAAAAAAACACGAAAAAGCACAAATAATGCCTTAATGCCTTTTAAGGCAGTTGAAATACAGTATCCTTAAAAATTAAAAAAAAAAAAAATCTCTGACATTGTCAATTCCTTAAAATATTTCCCTTATGTCCAAAAAATGACATTAAAAATTTTCTTCCAATAAGCTTTTCAACGGCATTCGACTTGATTTTCTTTTATTCCTCAAATCATAGCAGTGCATTTTTTTTCAACTTCTGCAAACTTCGTTATTGTATCTATGATATTATTTCCCAAATTTTCAGTTATGCTGTTTCAGTTACCTGACATTTATGACTATCAAAATGAGCTTTTTGTCACTTTTCATCTTCTATTTCGTATCAAAACTATTCATGGTAGATTCTATGACCGTTACTATAGTTTAAATAAGTACCCTATCTAATATTAATCCTCTTATCTTAAACCTTTTCAATTCAAGAACTTGGCAATGCCAGCAATCCCCGATAAAGGAAACATTGTTTACACTGTTAAAATGGATAATGAATTAAGATTCTGTTTTAATGGGGATATCACTTTATAAATTTTCAGAAAAGACAAATAGTGCGTGAATTAGTTTCCCTAGACAGTTATAAATATTTGTTTCTGAAATTTCATTACATTAAATAATAATATTCAACATCGTAGAATCTCATATTATATTCTGTTAAGGAAGTTACATAAAAATATAGAATGTTTCTTAACTCAAAATTAATTTAATTTAAAGCCAAAGCTAGAATATAAAATATCCAAAGGGAAAAGTACCATTGGACTTCAAAATTTTTTTTCTTAAACATTATTATAGTACTCTAAATTATTTTAAATAATACCAAAAAAGATAATCTAAATTATATGAAGTGCTTATTTTGATCGTATAACATATTCATTTATTATATTACATATACATGTAGTACTCGTATATAAAAAATTTTTGACGCATTGTTTTAAAAAATAGAGAATAGATAGGCCTTCCGACCGGAGAGCCGCCTAGTGGGTAGTGGTGTGGCTGTTGCCTCTGTGTTGTGGGCCCGATTTTGACCGCATCTGCATTATGTTTGACGCCTCCACCCTGCGTGTCTAGATTTTGGACTGCTCACTGGTGTTCTTTGTCTGCCGGCGTAGCTTGTGATCCCTCCTGCTGAGCGTGACTTGTGCTTGAGGATTGACATTGCTTGGTGCTCGTGCTGGAGAATGGGGGGGGGGGGGCAATTTCGTATGGGCCCTACTGGCATGGGTCAACTTGATTCATAATTTAATCTTTTGCGCATTGGCAAGGATAAGAAATGAACCAAGTTTAAACAAAAGTTTGGTAGAAATGAAAAGTTTAAAAAAAAAAAAAAAATGTAACGTTGCTTATTTATGCAGTATTTGTATTAAGTTGAATATTAGTACAAATGATGCTTAATATTTTACATCTTAAAGAGGGACGTTTTGATGAAACAGAGTCAATAGAGATCAGTCAGAAATCGCAATACAATTAGAAGCGAATCCATTATAAAGATATATATATAAGTAATATCAAAAAGTTTATAATTACGAATTATACAAAAATGAATTATATATAAATGAGAGGTTGCTTTGGAAGTAAATATTGCATATTTTGAGATTTTTATTTCAAAAATATTAGCCACCATTCATGCATATCTAAATTAAAACACTGCAGTAGACAATGATTTAGAAAAGTGAACTCAGATCCGATAGGAATTGCAAAAAAAGTTTGAGAGGCTAGTGAACAGTAGGTGAGGCTCCTATAGGTAATTTCAAATAATTTTTAGAGTTGCAGCGGGTGAGGCCATTCGCCTTCCAATTAGAGGAGATACGTTCGAATTTTAGCGGTGGCTGCTTGATACGAATTCTGCTCCCGGCATGCACCGATCACCGTGCTGACGTGTTAGAAAGATCATGGCTTAAAATCCCCTTGCTGTCGGGTCGACCATGTTTTTTCTCTCCATTTAACACAAATGAGAGTTAGTTACATCTAAAATCCCGCCACAAAGGCTAGTTTGCCCCTATGTTTGATCTAGGAGCTCCCTTGTCTCCTGAGTTGGGTTCAAAATTACAAGGCTACAGAGTTGAACATTGATAGTCATAAACTCAGAATAGGGTCAGCTGTCCATTGCGGGCTATAAACTTAAACAAAAATTAACTTTTCAGAATGTAAATTGTTCAGGAATAAACACTTGTTTCTTAAACTTTAGTTTGAAGTGATGTTAAGTAATGTCTTAGAAGTTTATGATGTTTTATTACATAAATGGCTGTAAAGTTATACGGAATGGGATTAATTTAAATCAAAACCATTTAAAACAAGTATCATGAATTACATTGAAATCATGCGGAATTGGATTAATTTAAATCAAAATCATTTCTAGCAAATTTGGGATCATTTTAATTAATTTTTACTTCATTTAATGTTGCAATGGAATTAAGTTCGATATTATTGGATCTTATAATGTACTCGTACTACATAAAAATGGCAGGGTATGACTTTTTAAGTAGTAAAATTGTAGCTAGAAATTCTAAGACCACATTAGATAATTTTTTTAATGAGATTCGAGACGAAAATAAGTTCGACAATATTGTAGAATCTTATTACGTGCCCAAATCATTATTGATGTTTACATAAAAATTATGTGAAAAGATTATATCAGCTATTTTTACTTTATTCTTTTTTTTTGACAAGCAATTAGGTTCAATAATATTCTGGGAGCTTATGTACTCTTATTGTTTTCTAGTTCTAACACAGAGATGTCAATTAATATGAGAAAGAAATTATGTATGTATTGGAAGCATTGTAAAAAAAGATTCATATTTCCATATTCAAAACCTGAATAAAAATCATTTTCTGAATTGATTTTTATTCAATTCTTATATAAGTCTTCTCCCTTTTAAATTTCTTTTTGTTTAAAACTTTATATAAAATATTGTTATGGTAAAATATTGTTAATCTAAATTATTTTCTTTATATATCACGAGCAACTAAATTACGAAACAAAAGAAATAATACGATTCTTCGGTTTCATTGGTGAAAAAATTCAATAAAACTATTTAATAAATAACAATAAGGAAAATTTTTTTGTTGCATCTATACAAGTACTTGTCCCATTAAAACTCTGACTATACTAACTTTTATTATACTATCTATTACTAACACAGTAGGTGATGAAATAGTCTCAGATGTTCCGCAATGGTTTTCGTCAAGAAATTTTTTGAGTGCCTTTACTTTAAAGCAATGATTTAATTTTAAACTACATGTGCTATGTAACTGAGATAAACTGTCTGGATTTTAAGATAAAAAAAAATTAAATGTTAAAAAAACATAATTTTTTTAAATCGCCATTTTGGTGAAATTTTTATTCCTAGATAAAATTTATCAAACGCAATGAACGGCATTAGGGAACAAATCTTTGTGGCATTTATAAAAATACTTGATCTTGCCTAATTTGGGTGGGGCAATTCGAAATCTGAAATTAGTTATGATTCTAAAAGGTGTTTTTAAATGACAATTTAAGATTATTTTTGTCGAAATGTACAAGTTAATGAACGTTATTTAAAAAAGGGTATCACATAAATATTACGAAAAACCTTTAGGGGAGTTAAGCACATCATTGGAACTAAAATTGTACAGGGAAACATGCCTGGCAACGTAGTCGAACGTGGCTTGGGGCGTTCCCCCTATTGTGATCTCTTCAGAAATTCACAAAGAAACAACTCATAATAGGGAAGTGCCCCTAGAGGCATATGATCACATTTTTGGGCATAAGTTTCTATGCAATTCTAATCTTAATGATGTGTCTCCCCTAGAAGTTTGTCACAACATTTACGTGTATCCCATTCAAGGTGTTTTTTTTATCGGCCATTCATCGGTTATTACCGTGTTATATATAACATTTTAAAACTTGTACAATTCGACGAAAAACAGATTAAAAAAACTGTAGGTTAGAGAGAAATATTGATTACAGATTTGAAACCAGCAAAACAAAAGTATCTAAGATCTGTTAAAAATATGATTCAACCGAAATTTAAAAAAATGTTAATTAATATTAAAAATATGTTATTTTACAAGACTCTGTTGACATTGAAGCTAATAATCGTGGTCAACTCAAGAGAATCAAAATTTATTACAATAAATTTATTTTCAGTTATTTTGCCTTTTTTTACATAAAAATTCAACATAACTTATTTTTTTTAAAATTCAATTCCCGTTGATCTTTTATTGTTTATCTTTATATTTCATAGTAACACGTTCCAAAAATGTAGCTTTCAATAAAAAATAAGCTCGTTATTTCAAATAACTCTTAAAAATATTAATTCGGTGACGTCATTCTTACCATCCACCTGGCATAACGAATAAAAGAAATTAATTATTAAAGAATATTCGAAAAACTCTTAGTGTAACTCGCTTTAGAATAAGTAGAGCTGTAAAGTAACAAACTTCGTAGATGCTACCTGTTAAATAATTTAAAAAATTACCAGCCTAGTTTTATTTAAATCTAAGCGTAAAACTAAACCTATGGTAGATTCATTATTCGCACACTACACCCGAACCAAAATTATCCCTTGTACCAGGTGTCAAAATTTCTTTACTCTACCACAAACAGTTTTCGAGTTATTAGGGACATACACTCATAATCACTTTTCTATAATACTATAATGAAAAAAATGGTAAAAAATCAAAATGGGGAAATGGCTTAGAAGCAATAGTGCTATAACAAAAATAATAATCATAAAAATAATAATAATAAACGTAATAATAATAAAAATATAACAATAATAATAATAAAGATAGTTAGTGAGAATCATCAGCAACAAAGTTTTACGTTACATTGAGATGAAATGAGTGTAATGCAAAAACTGGTTTTTTACACAATTATGTATAAAATCTTCAAAAATTTTCTCTACTTTAATTTCAGAAAAATAAATGGAAAATAATTTTCATGATTAAACAAAAAATTACTTTTTAATATGTTTTGATGATCAAGAACGTCTTGCTTCATCAATTAAAAATATAATAAATAATATTTATGCTGCCAGTTTCTAAGTTTAAAAAAAGGTCTTCAAATAAGCACGTTAAGCACTAATGGTTTTGAAAAGGAAAAACTGTTTCATAAAAGTAAATTATGAAAGCTTTTTTTTTTCTGAATTTCTATAAATTTAGAAACAGAAGAATAAAAAGATTTAACGATGTCAAGTATTTTATAAAAAAAGAATTACTTTAAAGAATAAAATATTTAATTTAAAAGAATAATTCTGTACCTTGAAACAACGATTGTATGCATCATTTTCTCTCAGAAGTACGTTTGTTTGTTTAAAATGAGCTCCTTTTAACAAAAGTTTGTTTTAAGTAGTCTAATTAAAGAGAATGAGAACTTTTTAAACTAGTTGAAAAATGTTTGCACACAATTATTCATTTTATTTATCCGAAGATAATTTTCTGCAAAAAATAAATTTCAATAATTATAAATTTTTATTATTTTTTGTTAAACTATTCGAAAAATTTTTTAAATTTAAGGTATAGAAATTTCAACATGTTTTTAAAAAGATCTTTGTTAACCTATTGAGTTTTTAAATGGCAAAATACAAAAATCGAAAAAAATTGGACGGATAGTTTCTGATGAAGGATGAATTGTCAATAACTTCTTTCATTGGTTACCGGGATGAGGATCGAAGTGGGAGTTTCTGTTAAGGTAGGCGTGTTGACATTTTGACCGGGTCACCAATGTGGAGGAAAAAGTTATCAACACCGTCAATCTTCATCTATGAAAAGGTATATATATATATATATATATATATATATATATATATATATATATATATATATATATATATATATATATATATATATATATATATATATATATATATATATATATATATGTGTGTGCCCCTATTCTTAAACATGCATTTTGAGCTGGTGTACGTTTATTAAAACATGCTTTTTAAGCGGTATACTTATTCTAAAATGCGCATTTTAAGTTATGTCCAAAATGCAACGTTTACTGATGAAATTTAAAATGGGACATCAAAAATAGTTAAGAATCGCATGTAAATTTTGTAAAATCGTTTTGTTGTGCATAAAAGAGCTTTACTTTTATTAAAAAATTTTCATTTGACGTTAATGCTTTAAGAAAATACTATTACAAATAATAATCTTTTGAAAATATCTTTTGACAGAACATGCAAAAATCTATTCTATTCCACTATATTTGCTTTAATAATTGAAATCCCTATCTTTGGTAATTGAAAATATGTTCCGAATATAGTGTTAAATTTAAAGAATTGCAAGTTATAGAATGGTATTTCAAAATTATTCATTCTGCAAATGTTAAAAAGCATAATTTAATTAGGTTTAAAATAATATAAATCGGAATTAACTAAATTTAGTTTAATTTTGAAAATTCCTATTAAAATTCAATGCTTTGCTTTGTAACAGTTCTAGAAAAGTATTAAATAAAATACGGCTAGAACTAACTATTCTAACTACAGACTGAGTTTTTGAAATAAAATCATTTTGTAGATAAATAATGACTCAGCACGGTATACCTTTTTGTATTTAAAAGGATTTCCATTTCATATATATAACTACAAATATTTCTAGCAACTTTTCTGAAACAATTATTTTTATTTTGTATAAAAAGGATTTTTCGTCACTTGGATCAAAAGTAAACTATTGATCTCCCTCTGTGATAATCTTATCGAAACAGTACACTTTAATTTAACATAGGATTAATAAGCGTTCTTTATATCTATCTCATAAAATATAAATTTTTGCTTTGGCGGAGAATAGCACTGAAGAGCTTTCAAATAATTTAACTTTTCTCGTTAAAATTGTATAATTTAAATGAACTTATTTATATTATTTATATATTCTTTATTTTAACTTGAAGTTCTTCTGTGAAATATAACATGTGTCTATTAAAGGGGACAACATTAAAAATTAGGGGGGTGAAAAATCAAAACATTTTTACTTACCCAGTCGGAAATATAAAACTACTACACTAATATATACACTAGAATGATGATGGCTCAGGGGATGGAGCACTAGCCTCCCAATGAAGTGATTGGGTGCGAATCCCAGTGATAGCTGATCGATTTGAATTCCTCACTTGGCTCGCACCGACCACAGTGCTAAAGTAAAACGTGGTAGAGGGAAAAGGGGTCAGAATCCTCTTGACCGTCCGGCTAACCGTGTGAGATTTTCATGGTTTTCCTCTCCATGTAACGCAAATACGGGTAACAAAAATCTTTCATGATAGAAAAATTCTCCCAATATTTGATCCAGGAGTTCCCTTGTTCTCTGAATTTTCTTCAAAACTGCAAGGCTACGCAGTTGAACATTGGTAGTCGTAAACTCGTAGTCGTAAATTGGTAGTAGTGGTAGTCGTAAACTTAAAAAAATTAGGTTGGCTGTTCAACGGCGGTTATAAAAATTTATATATGCACTAATTCTTAACACTAGTACACTAATATACACAATAATTCTTTACACTAATATATACACTAATTTTTAAAATAAAATTATTTTTTAAGTCAAGCATCCGAAAAAATAGTGAGAATGTTAAAATGAATTCGAAGTAGGCTTAACAGAATAGAAATGGATAGAAACTATACACTATTAAATCAGTTTATACAATTATCAGAAATTTCAAAATTAAAATATAATTATCCTTATTCCGCAACTAACATACAAACATATTTAAAGGCGAATATTTGTTTCTGTTTGGATATCAGCATTGAAAAAAACAATAAACTCTCGCTAGCTTCTTTCAGTTCGTAAACAAACTGCTCATGATATTATACTTGGCTTGAATTTTTGATTTTCAAAGCCCACCAACATTGATGTTTTCGGAAGTGAAAATAATACTCGTATAATGTGAAAGCATGAAATTTTGGTGTAAGGTAATTATTTTTTAATTGTTAAGATTTAAATTCCACGTTTTAAGTCGTGTATGAACACTCCATTTGGTGTTAACTCAGAATAAGGTGTTCCTTCAATAAATTTTTTGGGTTGTTCAACATCATGTTCGAAAAGCTGTTACACCACAGTTTTTAAGATGTGGTCACAAACTTGGAGTGGTAGGATCATCCTTGTGACTGAAAATTGCACAACAAGCCATGGCCAGAAGTATCTTGGTTTCCGCTAGGGGCTCTTCTCTCTTATGGACTGACTTATAGATGGCCTATAATGGACTAAATTTTTTAAATTTATGTTAATTTAATGCTTTTTAATAATTAATGTCAAAATCTGTATATCAAACAGGATCAGTTCAGCCACCCACATAGTTTATTGATTTCTTCGATAACTTGCCGAACTCGTCAATTTGGTTGCTAAATCAGTAAATTACGATAAAACAGTTATTTCTGGACCTTAATATTTAAGTAAGATATTAGTTTCTGTTTTTAGAGATTGTCTAAATTTTGTTTTTAAATCTCTAAATTGTTAATTTAGAGATTTAGATTAATTAAATTGCAGTTTTCATTGCGCATGAAAAGTTAACCAATAATAGAGAAGTGATCCAAGTAGCAATATGATGAATTTCCTAGCCAAAGGTTGCCATGCAATTTTTAATCCTTTTGATGTTCACTACCTCCTCTAACAATTTTTTTATAACCATCGTTGAATAGCCGACCCGATTCTGAGTTTACGACTACCGATGTTTAACTCCGTAGACTTGTAATTTTGAACCCAATCCAGAAAACACGGGAACTCTTGGATCAAGTTTTGGGAGAAATATGCATCGTGGAGGACTTTTAAATGAAACTAACCCGCAATTGTGTTACATGGAGAGAAAAAAACCACGAAAACCTCTTACTGAAGTGTGATGGCAAGAAGATTCTAACCCTTGATCCTTCAACCACTGAGGATATTTTTGCGTCAGCACTGTGGTCGGTGCGAAGTGGGTTCGGAATTCGTTTAGACCAGCTGTCCCTGGGAATCGAACCCAGGCCGCCTCATTGGGAGGCAAGTGCTCCATCCCCTGAGCCACGCACTACTTAATTGGTATATTTAAAATAAATCTTTTGAAGTTGTATCGATTGTCGCTGGGATTCAAACCACGGTCACAATATTGAGAGGCGAGTGAAAAAGTAATTTTTATTAACTCGGAACAGAAGACTCTCACTATGGCACTGTGTGGTCAAGGGAATGGAGAGAGAGGGATAAGAGCAGGCAGACTTGTAAATTTATTAAAGATGCCTTCATTACTCGCTTTAGGCCAACTTTTACTTTAACCAATATGTCACCAGCTACGAGAGTTTGGTGATTACCTGAAGAAGTTTCTTAAAACATCAACACCGATCTGTGCTGTATACAAGACAATGAACATTCAATTTGCAACTGTGCCAAATTAACACCACTATGGTCAAACAAGACAAAACATCAAATCTTTTCATCCATAGCCTGCAGGAACATCATTGAAACTATCATTAAGACCTCTGGAGGAACTCTGGAGGATCTGCTCTGCTATCATTAAGACCTCTGGAGGATCTGCTCTGCTATCATTAAGACCTCTGGAGGATCTGCTCTGCTATCATTAAGACCTCTGGAGGAACTCTGGAGGATCTGCTCTGCTATCATTAAGACCTCTGGAGGATCTGCTCTGCTATCATTAAGACCTCTGGAGAAACTCTGGAGGATCTGCTCTGCTATCATTAAGACCTCTGGAGGAACTCTGGAGGATCTGCTGGCCCGAAATAAGATCTTTACATCTATCACCTTAATGTGAATTTTTTTTGCCACTGTGTCATTCCGTCTCTCAGAATTTCAACTTCCACCTTTATCTCAAATTTTGGACTCTTTTTGATCTCACTTGTTAATGTTAATTTTAACTACAACTTTTATTCTTCAAAACACTTTTAAATTTGACGTGACTTAAATTTTAAAACTTGTTGATTTGATTTTTTACAATTTCTTTTGTGTTTTACATATTCTACTGTCCGATCATCTGCTGTGTAACTACAGTGTAAAAAAAAATTTCTCTGTGTCTGGGACCATATGTTTGGTACAGGTTTGCATTTTTAGTGTCTTGTTATTTTCTGTATTTTAATCATCTATTTTATCAGTTTTTTTTTTTACCTCATTGCGTTTTATAAGGGTCCTTTGACCTGTATTTTATCTTGCTTGTAATTTTTGTAAATTTTAAGTTTTTTTTGGAAGGGCTTCTCTGAGCCGCTTGACCGGTATGGGTGCCGGTAAAAACCAGACTCTCCTCTTCTGAAGGGAAGAGCTGTAGCGGTGACCAGTCTGTCCTTTTCTGAAATTTTTGCCCGTTAGACTGTGTCACGTTGTTGTTACAAATAATAATTACATGATAAATGTTCTCAGTAGTGCCATTGGCTGGGTAAATATATTGAAATTTGATGAAATAAATTAATTTCTTTCCTGTGAAGAACGCAATTAGCTCGAACTTTCATTTTTATTTCCATCCGTTCTTGCATAATTAATTTCCACCAATTAAATACTTATACCACATTTCTAATTCTTTTTCTTGGTACTACAGTGTAGAGCGAACGCGGCCATTGCAAGGAGTTTTACCCCCATCGGAGCCTATTTCATGCATGTTGTTGCCAGTAGGTTACCTTTAATGTTTTAATTATTTTAATTGTTTTTATTATTATTAATTTTCAAAAAGTACATAAAATACTATATTAAAAAGAGTTTCTAAATTTGAAATAAAATACAAAATTAAAAGTTGGAATTCTCGTCAAAGTAAGAGAAATAATATTTATGTGACCACTCACTGTAACGTATAGAAGTGTGCTGCGCAATCAACACAACGGTCTTGTTCTTGAAACATTTGAAAACGATTGAAGAGAATTAACAGGTCGATAAAGGACTTCAATAAATTGCTCTTAAAAATAAAACATCACTTTGATTTATTTTCTGTTTAATGATATTTTTTATCTGTTTCAAAGGAATTATTAACTTTTGATGCAATTTATTTTCAGAAAATACTGCATTGATTTAAAAAAAATTATTTTTTTTCCTGCTTCTTGTGATGCATAGTGGGAAGCTTGGAAACTTCGATCTTTGAAATTTAAAAGTGAAATTCAAGAACCTTTTGACCATACACTCGTTTTTTAAATGAATAAAAACTGGATGACTTAATGACTCATGTTAAGTTATGCATCAAAACAAATTTCTTTTAAGTAATTTATTTGTTGTTGAAAAGAAGTATATAAAATTTGGCAACTCTTGCAATTTTTGGGACGAAAAAGAGTTGGAAGGGATTTTGGATTTCCAACTAAACGTTTAGGTTTAATTGATGAGAAAAATTAATAATGCCAATCCCAACAGACATTTCTAAAACTGTTTTCTTTTTAAAAATTATTTTTAAACTTCATAACATATCAAATGTTTTGGGCTTGAAAAATGGAACTAAGAAATAATTATTGATGTTAAAAGTTAGTGACATAAATTTCAATCAGATAACCTATCATAACTGGTAATCTACTCTATTTTTAAACGTAAGTGATTGATTATACCTATTAATCTAGGTCAGGCAATAAAAATAGAACTTTAAATCAATTACCCATGCTAACGCATATTATAATAAATCAATTGAATCATTTATGTATTAATTTTTTTAAAATAGACGATTATTTTACCAACCAATTGTTTAGGTTAAAAAAAAAGTTGTTTGGTTAATTAATTAACCTTTAAAAGACTAATGCCATCTTATTCATATAAGCAGCATGACATTTTTATTTAGATCCAATACCACACAAATCATGGTTAAAATCATTTTATTATTTTTATCGCACTTATTGTTTACATATTTAATTTTAATTAATTGTAATTAATTATATAATTAGTACAAGTCATTATAATAATTAATCAACATGTATACCTGGTGGGAAGTAATTTGAAATACTTCTAGCTAGTTCAGGTATATTCTAAACCATCTATTCACTCTATTTTTAAGACTTAACTATTGATCGTATAGTACTTCAAAAAAATGAATTACTTAGAATAACTTTTGATCTAATGATTGGATCTTCACGTTTTAGGAGTCAACCTTAATAGTTCATGGGGGTGACCTCAAATATGCTAATTAATTAGTGCACACGATATTTTAAGTTGCGAAATCAGACACAAAGACGTACTAATATACCTTTTTTCAACAGATTTGGATTTCTGATCTCTAAAATATAGGGGATAGCCGCAATCTGGGAAATATTGCTCTCATAGTTTGGTCATGAGAGCGATCCAAGTTTAGGACCCTTTAATGTTAATGTTACTTTTTACATATTTCGCCATATCTCGAGAACTTTTTAAACCAACTGAAAAATTTTTGCACGCAATTATGAAATTTGATTATCCAAAGATAATTCCACGCAAAAAATAAATTTTACTAAATATTTATTATTTCATTAAAAAAATGAAATAATAAATATTTACGATGAAGAAAAAATGAAGTAAAAATTATTTTGAATTTTTGCATCATTTTAAAGTATGTCTCTTTAAATGACAAAAAGCAAAATTTGAGCAAAATCGGTTGAATCGGTTCCTGAGAAATTTGATTTTATATACATGAAATTTTTAAAGAAATTTAATATATGCGATATTTTTGTACTTACAACATTTCGTCAGCACTAATCAAATAGCATATTTGAGGTCACTCTCTTAAATCATTGAGATTGACTCTTAAAACGTGAAGATCCAATCATTAGATTAAAAGATATTCAGGTTGGTCAGTTCTTTTGGTGCGCTGTACAAATATATTGGTTAGGCTTAAAAAATAGAACACCATACTGATTATTTTTGTGAAAAAATTAACAAATCAAATGCTATTGGATATCTACATTTTATGGATTATTTGAATCATTGAATCTTTACTCGCCGTTCGATTTCCAAACGCCAAACATAAAGCAGTTCAACCAAATGTACGTAAAGTAATAGTTTTGTGCCATAATTTGCTATGATTCAACCTATATTTCGAAACAAAACTATTAGATAGGTCACTCTACTTCTGGTTTATTCTAAACCTACACATCTACTCAATTTTTAAATCTAAACTATTGTATGTACAAATAAATTGGGTAGGCTTAAAATATAGAACTTTAAACAAACTATTGATGTGAAAAAATTGATAACTCAAATGCTATAAGCTTAATTATACGGATTATTTGAATCAATGACTATTCCTGATAATATTTATTCACCGTCCGTTTTCCAAACTCTAAACATAAAGCAGTTCAACCAAATGTATCAAAGTAATAGTTTGATGTTATAATTTGCTATGATTCAACTTGAAGAAAATTATTAGATGCGACATTCTACTTCGCAGTGTTCTGCTTAATGAGCGTTGCAGAAAAGGACGAAATGAGGCTGATCATCCCCTCGCCCCGCGTGCAAGATTAAATGTCTCCTGAATTCAGCAATATAATTTAATTAAACTCGTAGATAGTGCGTTACGGAAAGACCATACGAATGGAAGAAATCTAATTTAGTTTGGTAGGTGAACTGGCTATGGTAAACTGAACTTCTGTTCTGTTTAATATTCTATGGGTAGCAATCGGGAGGAATTGGAACAAGCATTAGAGACGTTTCACTCTGAGCTATGCCGATAAATCTGTCTCTCGAAAAGTTAACCCTTCTGCTTTAAGTAACTGCTAATAGTAATTTATCCCATACATGGAGTATTTTCACTTTAAAAGGGATGGAGATTGAGTTCAAGTTTAATATGTATAAAGAGGCCCTGCTGTGAAATGGACCGAAAGGGTGGAACTGGATATTGGGTTACTAAAATATATAGACAAGAATTGATTTACTAATCGTTTCGAATGTATGGAGTCGAAATGCACAAATGCCGAAATCACATATTGTTTGAAGCAACGAATGCGATTGGACAAGTTGTTTGGCTGCACACATTGGGTATAATGAAATTATTTAATAGCGAATGTACAGATCGTCTAACCATAGGAACTCAGAATGTATAATGCGCAAAACAAACAATAAACCACCCAGAACAACCTTTGATCTAATGATCTGATCTTCACGTTTTTGGACTCAATCTTAATGGATCGAGGGGGAGGGCTGCATCAAGTATGATAATTTAAAAGTGCAGAAGATATTTTAAGTTAGGGAAACCAGACACAAAAACGTTATTTTCTCTCAGTATGTTTGCCGAGTAATAAGTATTTTATTAATTGTTCTTTCGCTTATAATCTATCAGATCTGCAATAAATTATAATATATTTGTGGTTTAGTCCCTAACCTCTTCTCTGTCGGCGTCGCAATTCATACGTTCAGCGTTTTTGTGCCAATATGGTCGGTGCTGCATGCCATGCGATGAAGAGGCAAATTGTATCATTGCAATTGAATTCGTCGTTACTTACACGTCTCTTTAAATCCCGCGATTGTTTTTGTATTTCTGAATATTGCTAAGAGATGGCGCAACTAATACCACTTTTTTCAAAATTTTTGCTGCGAGACTTCTCGCTTTTAATTGAAATCAAAATCATTTTGTACTTTCTGTAATTTCACGTTCATTAGTGTTGTATTAGTGCTTGTGATAAATCTGATTTTTAGTCTCTGATACTAAGACTGATTGTTAAGCTGTTTTAACAGTAAGGAAACTTATTTTCCAAAATATTTTTTAACCTAATTTTAATAATAATTTTATGCAGATAATTTTAATAATTACTTTATCTTAAGCACCTTAAAGCAATAGAGTTATTAAATATGTTATCACAGGGCTTTTTTTTTTAAAGATAAAAGATGGATGCATTGCAAGGAAAACTGACCCCAAAGATCAGTGGACGTAACATCACACATTTCACTCCCAATATGTCAAGCAAAAAACTGCTTGCTGACAAAAACTGCTTTGCATTTTGGAATTTAACGTAGAACATATATTAATTTTCAGCAATTAAAAATGCTATTTTTGGGTTGAAAAAAAAAAAAAAAAAAAAAACGACAGAAAATCACATTAAATATCAATATTGTTTTCAACGAAAATCATCCGGACATGTTAACTCTTGGAATATGAATACTTTGTTTTAATTTTCTTTATCTTTTTTTTATTAAACTTTTAACTTTTTATTATTAAACTTTTGTTTTCCAGATTTTTAAGACAAACAATTAGAACTATCTCAAAAAATTCTGAAGAAAAAAATAATAATACCGTCTAACTGTATCATTAAAGCGTATGACAAATAATAGCATCTGAATTTGGGCCTCGATAGCCTGGTTGGAATAGCTTTGGGGCTATGTCCAAACGGTCGTGAGACTCTCCGAATAGTAAATGGTGATTGGTGCACGTTAAATCTGTCGGATCTCAAAGTCTATCAAGGTCTCATAACAAATCAATAACTTTGGGAGTACTGAATTGAAGATTGATTAGTAGATTCAGGTCACAATTACGATGTGTGGATAAATGAATAGAGGCATGAATGGGTCCGCCCCATAAATGGCTATGACGTGTGTTTGTGGCTAAAGTCAGATTCTTGGCCATAGAAGGCGCCACTGAAAAACAAGAAATACACCCTCTGCCTTGAATTCGCGTGGTTTCATCAAGTAGACTTGCTGGTATTGACAAGTGGCGTTAGAAAAAACAACAACTAAAACAATTATATTAATTTGATGTCAAATTATAAGGTCATGGTAAGAATACCACGAACTTCATTTATTTTTGAATGTTGATGGCAAGCTAATTTTCTAACTATGATTTGTGCAACAATCTGCTGCTATCAATAAGAAATTGACTGGCTTTGCTTGCATAAATGCTGGTAACAGTGAGGGTTCGCATAGAGTCAAGAAGAGAACCAACATTCAGAGAAAGAAACTTTTTTCTCTCTTGTGCACTATGAGTTCTCTCATTTGA
Source organism: Parasteatoda lunata (assembly GCA_949128135.1). Taxonomy (NCBI): domain Eukaryota; kingdom Metazoa; phylum Arthropoda; class Arachnida; order Araneae; family Theridiidae; genus Parasteatoda; species Parasteatoda lunata. Next base: position 66,669,699 of record OX421976.1, on the reverse strand, counting down.
TCACTTTTCATTAAGTTTGTCTATAGTTATTAACACACAATTTATAAATTTGATTATTTATAAACACAGAATGACAATGGAAATTTATGGCCAAATTTTAAGTTTATAGGGAAAATTTTGAAAGTTTAACTCACCTTGCCACCAAAGAAATGGTCGTCTTAAGAATGAAATTAATTTTCAGTTACCCTGTAAAAAATTTCTTTTTATAAATCAATATCAAGCCGAAAAACATTTTATAATAACATTGCTAGAAAAAATGACTTTTTAACCCTATGGCGCGGAATTATTTTAAACATATTTTATTCATTATTTTGTATCAGTTTAGGTCAAAACAAAAGAAGAGTATTATATTTAGCATTTTAATAATTTATGGTGATGAAATACAACAGGAAACACCGGTGTCTTTTTCTGCTTTAAAGGAAAAATCTTCTAATACGACTGATTTCCTAACAATAATTATTTAAAAATTTGCACTTATTTACAATTACTTAGAATAGTTATTCAGTGAAACACTTATTTTTAATTGAAATCTCTTTAATTTACAAAATCAATAATTAAAAAATTTTTGAATATGAATGAAGAAACATTTTTTTTTCAAAATAATTTTTTTCGTTTTGAGATTTTATATTTTAGTACAAATACTACATAATTAATATAACAGATTTTTTTAGTAAATATAAGATTGTTTTTTATGATTAAAAATACCAAAATAAACTTTTGTAACGTAATTGTTTTTTATGATTAAAAATACCAAAATAAACTTTTGTAACGTAATTGTTTTTTATGATTAAAAATACCAAAATAAACTTTTGTAACGTAATTGTTTTTTATGATTAAAAATACCAAAATAAACTTTTGTAACGTAATTGTTTTTTATGATTAAAAATACCAAAATAAACTTTTGTAACGTAATTGTTTTTTATGATTAAAAATACCAAAATAAACTTTTGTAACGTAATTGTTTTTTATGATTAAAAATACCAAAATAAACTTTTGTAACGTAATTGTTTTTTATGATTAAAAATACCAAAATAAACTTTTGTAACGTAATTGTTTTTTATGATTAAAAATACCAAAATAAACGTTTGTAACGTTATTGTTTTTTATGATTAAAAATACCAAAATAAACGTTTGTAACGTTATTGTTTTTTATGATTAAAAATACCAAAATAAACTTTTGTAACGTAATTGTTTTTTATGATTAAAAATACCAAAATAAACTTTTGTAACGTAATTGTTTTTTATGATTAAAAATACCAAAATAAACTTTTGCACCGGTGTCCTATCTGGTTCAAAGGGATAAAAGGTAAAATTGCCATGTCAAAATTTGATTAAATAATATATTTTTTTTACATTATACTAGTACTATAGTTTTTTTACTTTGAAAAGTCATGCAAGTAATCTGCAAAAAAAAAAACAAAAAAAAGATTTACATACATCATCAATACCATCCTTAGTACAACAGCCCAGTGTGGGCCAAAGTTTTTTTCATGAGAACCCTTCAAATTTTCTCCTCTCCACGTAATGGTCCTCTAATTTATAACGTAGAGAAAAGAAGCTATCTTACAACGTCATCAACCCATCGAATTCTATGTCTTCCTCTACTTTAGATCATAAACAATTTATCCTTGAAAATCTCTTATAAAATGCAGTTGTTGTTCATTCAAATTACATGTGCATTCTAGATAAGTAGAGTTATTTTAATAAAGGAAATTATATCTGGTTCTTTTTAGATTTTATATAACTCAAAATTGAACCGCCTTTGCTCGTCGTAATTTTACTCACAAATGGCATCTTACGCATAAATGGGCCAATCAGAATTTAAATTTTTTTGATTAAGGTTCATGCTTTCTCTGCATGTGTTAAAGATGAGGGATTTTTACTAGTAGAAAAGAATTCTTGAAAAATTACTGCACTGTATGGGGATGACAGTTCTGGAAAAAAAAATCCATAATTGTGGTTAATAAAACTAAAATATGCAGTTTTTAAACCATTCATTTGGTAAACCATTCATTTGGTACTCATAACGGTAATTTTTCCGTTCATATTGTAACGGTTTATCTGGTTTTTAAAATTGTAGTTCTTACAACCACAAATTTAGTAAAAATGCAAAACAGAAAACAGATTTTAAATGAATAAATTATTTTTATGCCATACTTTTATATATTATGATAAAATTATCAAATTATTTTGCTAATTTTACCAAATATATAAATTTTATTGCTAGTTTTACCAAAATTATTAACAAAGCGTTTCGGAAAGAATTCCCGATATTTTTGGTCTTACTACTATAGAGTCAGAAACATGGTAAACTTTACCATATTCTAGTAGTTTTGAACATTCTATCAAGCAATATAAAGTTTTATTTGTAAAAACTGCATTGCGAAAAGGTAAATCCAAAAACTAAAGATAAATAATAATAATAATGGTAATAATTATTGACTTTATATTAGCTTCGAATTTTAATATTACATTAGACGTATTACATAAATAAAACTTTTACTCATATTTTGTTAAAAATAATAATAAGAAAACAATCAAGGGTTAGTCTAAAGAAACATTACTGTTTTCATTGGTACTGTTAAGCGCTGCAAAACATTTTTTTTTATTCAATGCCTTTTTTTCAACCTTTATAAGTAAAAAAAAAAAAAAAAAAAAAACTCCTTAATATTAACAAAAATCTTTATTTCGTCTCTTACTTCTTTAATTTTTTAGTCATAAAAAAATGAAATTAAAATTTAAAATATCTAAACGTGTGGGAAATAAAATTTTATTTTATTTTAGTTTTATACATATTCTAAATATACAATTATTTCTATGATTTTTATCAGATTAAACACGTATTTTTTTTTCCAAAACTATTTTCAAAAAAGTTCGATATAATTTTTTATCTCATTACATAAGGTTCAAAAGAGGATTCAAAGAAAAAAAATTGTATCCCCCTATGTATTAAGCGAGTTTAACTGAATCTTCCGATAAAGGTTAATTGGGCAACAGGGAAAAGCACTAAAAGTAATACAACTTTGGGAAGAGAAAACAAGTAAGAGTTATAAAAGATATTTTTCATGAAAATATATTAAGATAATGATCTTAATATAACAGTGTTATTTGCAACAAAGGAAGCATTAACTTTACATTTATTAAAATGCATATTTTTTTAAATACTGAATGTTCTCCTCATTAAAATATTTTTAAAGTTCTAAGGATGATGACTTTTTTTTTCTCTGAGTCAAAATATTTTCTTCTGATTCAGTTTTAAATTATGCCTTATTTGAGGAAACACTTAACTGTTAAAAGTTTGACCAAGTAAGTTTTTATTTCTGTCAGTGCACTATCAAATAAATAAATACGCATATCATTTTTATTTTTGGAAAAATTTTATTTTAAGTAATAAAAACAAAATATAACAACAGTTTCAATAGGAGCATGTAATATGAAAGATCACAACAACTCCTCGGTCTTGACAATCCATCGTGTTAGTCTTAGTATTGGAATTAATTATTAAAATCACTAATTGAGGAGTTTTCAAAATGTTTAGTTGCTTTAGAATTTGGTGTAGGGTACCCTGTTTATTTAAGAACTAAAGATAAAGGGAACTAAAGATTTTAAAATATCTTAGCAACTTTAGAAGTTTTATTAATATCATTTCAAAATTTTTTATTAATCGTATTTTAGAAACTGAAATTTCAATATCACTTCTCAGAAACTCCCATAATATCGTATTTCAAAGAATTGATTTGTTATTCGCGAATATTTATTTCCAGGCAAATAATCAATCAATTTCTTTTAAAATTTCAATTTTGTAATTTCAAATTACATATTTCCAATACATTAAAAATATAGATTATAAATATAGATTTATAAACATAAATTAAGAGTATCAAATTTTTTCTCGGGATTATCACCTAATAAACGGGTTTTATAACTGTGGGAAAAATATTTTAATTAACTTAGATAGTTCCACCAGTATGGCGAAATATGCAAAAGATAAAATTTAATTTAATGAGTCCAAACTTTTGACATTTTCCCTGACAAAATTATTGATGCTACACTATATTTCAGATTTCGTCTCCTCAGATTTTAAGAGTTAAGAATACTTTTATTAACTTAGAAAGTTGCAGGCAGTATGGAAAAGTATGCAAAAGATAAAATTTAATTTAATGAGTCCAAACTTGTGACATTTTTCCTGACAAAATTATTGATGCTATACTATATTTCAGATTTCCTCTCCTCAGATTTTAAGAGTTAAGAATACTTTTATTATCTTAGAAAGTTGCAGGCAGTATGGAAAAGTATGCAAAAGATAAAATTTTATTTAATGAGTCCAAACTTTTGACATTTTTCCTGACAAAATTATTGATGCTATACTATATTTCAGATTTCGTCTCTTCAGATTTTAAGAGTTAAGAATACTTTTATTAACTTAGAAAGTTGCAGGCAGTATGGAAAAGTATGCAAAAGATAAAATTTAATTTAATGAGTCCAAACATTTGACATTTTCCCTGACAAAATTATTGATGCTATCCTATATTTCAGATTTCGTCTCCTCAGATTTTAAGAGTTAAGAATACTTTTATTAACTTAGAAAGTTGCAGGCAGTATGGAAAAGTATGCAAAAGATAAAATTTAATTTAATGAGTCCAAACTTTGACATTTTCCCTGACAAAATTATTGATGCTATACTATATTTCAGATTTCGTCTCCTCAGATTTTAAGAGTTAAGAATACTTTTATTAACTTAGAAAGTTGCAGGCACTATGGAAAAGTATGCAAAAGATAAAATTTAATTTAATGAGTCCAAACATTTGACATTTTCCCTGACAAAATTATTGATGCTATCCTATATTTCAGATTTCGTCTCCTCAGATTTTAGGAGTTAAGAATACTTTTATTAACTTAGAAAGTTGCAGGCAGTATGGAAAAGTATGCAAAAGATAAAATTTTATTTAATGAGTCCAAACTTTTGACATTTTCCCTGACAAAATTATTGATGCTATACTATATTTCAGATTTTGTCTCCTCAGATTTTAAGAGTCAAGAATACTTTTATTAACTTAGAAAGTTGCAGGCAGTATGGAAAAGTATGCAAAAGATAAAATTTAATTTAATGAGTCCAAACTTTTGACATTTTCCCTGACAAAATTATTGATGCTATACTATATTTCAGATTTTGTCTCCTCAGATTTTAAGAGTCAAGAATACTTTTATTAACTTAGAAAGTTGCAGGCAGTATGGAAAAGTATGCAAAAGATAAAATTTAATTTAATGAGTCCAAACTTTTGACATTTTCCCTGACAAAATTATTGATGCTATACTATATTTCAGATTTTGTCTCCTCAGATTTTAAGAGTCAAGAATACTTTTATTAACTTAGAAAGTTGCAGGCAGTATGGAAAAGTATGCAAAAGATAAAATTTAATTTAATGAGTCCAAACTTTTGACATTTTCCCTGACAAAATTATTGATGCTATACTATATTTCAGATTTTGTCTCCTCAGATTTTAAGAGTCAAGAATACTTTTATTAACTTAGAAAGTTGCAGGCAGTATGGAAAAGTATGCAAAAGATAAAATTTAATTTAATGAGTCCAAACTTTTGACATTTTCCCTGACAAAATTATTGATGCTATACTATATTTCAGATTTTGTCTCCTCAGATTTTAAGAGTCAAGAATACTTTTATTAACTTAGAAAGTTGCAGGCAGTATGGAAAAGTATGCAAAAGATAAAATTTAATTTAATGAGTCCAAACTTTTGACATTTTCCCTGACAAAATTATTGATGCTATACTATATTTCAGATTTTGTCTCCTCAGATTTTAAGAGTCAAGAATACTTTTATTAACTTAGAAAGTTGCAGGCAGTATGGAAAAGTATGCAAAAGATAAAATTTAATTTAATGAGTCCAAACTTTTGACATTTTCCCTGACAAAATTATTGATGCTATACTATATTTCAGATTTTGTCTCCTCAGATTTTAAGAGTCAAGAATACTTTTATTAACTTAGAAAGTTGCAGGCAGTATGGAAAAGTATGCAAAAGATAAAATTTAATTTAATGAGTCCAAACTTTTGACATTTTCCCTGACAAAATTATTGATGCTATACTATATTTCAGATTTTGTCTCCTCAGATTTTAAGAGTCAAGAATACTTTTATTAACTTAGAAAGTTGCAGGCAGTATGGAAAAGTATGCAAAAGATAAAATTTAATTTAATGAGTCCAAACTTTTGACATTTTCCCTGACAAAATTATTGATGCTATACTATATTTCAGATTTCGTCTCCTCAGATTTTAAGAGTCAAGAATACTTTTATTAACTTAGAAAGTTGCAGGCAGTATGGAAAAGTATGCAAAAGATAAAATTTAATTTAATGAGTCCAAACTTTGACATTTTCCCTGACAAAATTATTGATGCTATACTATATTTCAGATTTCGTCTCCTCAGATTTTAAGAGTCAAGAATACTTTTATTAACTTAGAAAGTTGCAGGCAGTATGGAAAAGTATGCAAAAGATAAAATTTAATTTAATGAGTCCAAACTTTTGACATTTTCCCTGACAAAATTATTGATGCTATACTATATTTCAGATTTCGTCTCCTCAGATTTTAAGAGTTAAGGATACTTTTATTAACTTAGAAAGTTGCAGGCAGTATGGAAAAGTATGCAAAAGATAAAATTTAATTTAATGAGTCCAAACTTTGACATTTTCCCTGACAAAATTATTGATGCTATACTATATTTCAGATTTCGTCTCCTCAGATTTTAAGAGTTAAGGATACTTTTATTAACTTAGAAAGTTGCAGGCAGTATGGAAAAGTATGCAAAAGATAAAATTTAATTTAATGAGTCCAAACTTTTGACATTTTCCCTGACAAAATTATTGATGCTATACTATATTTCAGATTTCGTCTCCTCAGATTTTAAGAGTTAAGAATACTTTTATTAACTTAGAAAGTTGCAGGCAGTATGGAAAAGTATGCAAAAGATAAAATTTAATTTAATGAGTCCAAACTTTTGACATTTTCCCTGACAAAATTATTGATGCTATACTATATTTCAGATTTCGTCTCCTCAGATTTTAAGAGTTAAGAATACTTTTATTAACTTAGAAAGTTGCAGGCAGTATGGAAAAGTATGTGTAATGGTGTGGTAAAAATTTGGATAAATGTTTAATTTGAAAATAATGAGAGTTCATTAAAAAGAAGATGGGGGTTCAAATCAAAAGAATAAGGTTGGAGAGAATTTTAGGGAAGGTACAGGGAAAGGCGGTGAAGTATAGTGGAAGAAGTACAAAGGAGGTGAACCACAACAACCGTGATGGGCTCTTGAGGTCATTTAAATATAGGTTGACTAAGGCGAATAGTAAAAAAAAAAGGGCAATAAACCATATTATGGGAGGGGGGAAGTGTGCGTGATGAGAATAAATAAAAAAGCATAAATCAGATCATAAAAAAAAAGAACAAACAAAAATTCTTACACCTGGAAATGACCTGGAACAAAACAAGTAAAAAAAAAAACGATAGGAAGCTAGTTACTCACCCATCTTGTGAACCGCTGAAAACGCTGGAGTCAAGGCCTGGATCTACACAAAAAAAAAAACACGGCAAAAAAAAGGGAACAAATAAAAAGGCAAAAATAAAATTAAAAAAAAGGCAGCTGACATCGTTTTTGATGAGCATCAACAATTTAAGTTTATTATTAAAACAAAAAAAAGGGTTTACAAATTTACTACAAACATTCCTTTTTCGAAGAAAGCGACGCCAACTCAATTGGCACACAATTAATCAAAGTAGTAAAGGTTTTTTTTTTTTTTTTTTTAAAAAAAAGATCAAACACGAAGAAATTTACACTAACTAAAGATATATAAATTTTAAAGAAAAAACTAACATATTGAGTTAGAAAGATGGGGAAACAACACCATATTAATGGTGGATAAAACCTAGCAAAAAGGGCGAAGGCCAAAAAAAAAAGGATCTAAGAAAAAAAAAAAAATGAGCGGGCACATAGGACCAGCCCGAAGGCTGTCCTGGAGAGCAACTACTAAAAAAAAACGCTGTGAGAGTAGAAAGTTTATGAGGAAAGGGGGAAACTGACCAATAAGGGTCCAGAAAAAAGCCCTAACCGCAAGACGGGAAACCCCGTTTAAATTTAGCAAGAAGGAGGGAAGAAGAAGAACCGTAAAAAAAACAAGATGGCTAAGCAGCCAAAAAGTAAAAACCAGGGAAAGTTAATTAAAATTAGAATGGCGCTGAAAACAACAAATCAAGGCAACAAGAAGTGGTAACAGGCTCAAATTAAATGTAAAAAAATCATTAAATTAAATAAAAAAACAGGAAAACAATTAAAAAAGGAGAATTAAATTTAATTTAAAGATAAAAAAAAACAGTATACCCTGTTAAAAAAGCGATGTTACAGAACACCGTGACAGTATGCAAAAGATAAAATTTAATTTAATGAGTCCAAACTTTTGACATTTTCCCTGACAAAATTATTGATGCTATACTATATTTCAGATTTCGTCTCCTCAGATTTTAAGAGTTAAGAATACTTTTATTAACTTAGAAAGTTGCAGGCAGTATGGAAAAGTATGCAAAAGATAAAATTTAATTTAATGAGTCCAAACTTTTGACATTTTCCCTGACAAAATTATTGATGCTATACTATATTTCAGATTTCGTCTCCTCAGATTTTAAGAGTTAAGAATACTTTTATTAACTTAGAAAGTTGCAGGCAGTATGGAAAAGTATGGAAAATATAAAATTTAATTTAATGAGTCCAAACTTTTGACATTTTCCCTGACAAAATTATTGATGCTATACTATATTTCAGATTTCGTCTCCTCAGATTTTAAGAGTTAAGAATACTTTTATTAACTTAGAAAGTTGCAGGCAGTATGGAAAAGTATGCAAAAGATAAAGTTTAATTTAATGAGTCCAAACTTTTGACATTTTCCCTGACAAAATTATTGATGCTATACTATATTTCAGATTTCGTCTCCTCAGATTTTAAGAGTTAAGGATACTTTTATTAACTTAGAAAGTTGCAGGCAGTATGGAAAAGTATGGAAAATATAAAATTTAATTTAATGAGTCCAAACTTTTGACATTTTCCCTGACAAAATTATTGATGCTATACTATATTTCAGATTTCGTCTCCTCAGATTTTAAGAGTTAAGAATACTTTTATTAACTTAGAAAGTTGCAGGCAGTATGGAAAAGTATGCAAAAGATAAAATTTAATTCAATGACTCCAAATCATCCTCCTGACTTAAACAATTTCTCTTTACATTTTTTCTCTTCGCATTTTAAGGGTCAAAATTCTTAATATGATGAATTGAATGTTTAATCAAACGGTATTATTTAATTTCCCAGTTGGTGTGGTGTGTAGTGTCTTTGTCTGCTATAGATTGGGATGCTATATTTAAACATCATGCGAAAGTTTGGATGATTGGGTTGCACTTTCTTCGATAGTTCCTTAATGGTACGAATTTTACTCTAATGTTATATCCTTGGTGTTTTCAGAATAGGTTAAATCCAGGCATTGTTGGGGAGTGTCAGGTAACGTCCAGATGACTAACAACTCTAATCTAAATCGTGGTTGTGTAGTTTGGGATTGAAAGAGATCTTTGATCATCAGTAAGGATAAATCCCAAACCCTCACCGAGAATCCATTAGTGTATCTTTAGTGCAATATTAGTAACCAAATAAAACAATTCAACTTTCTGTACCATTCAGATTGGTATTACGAAGCTATATCGTATATGATTACTATCCCGTTATTAGATCAAAAGTTATTTAAATAACTCAGGCTTCTGCGCAATGATCGGTTGAAAAAACGTTTATTACATTATTTAAAAACATAAATAAATTTTAATTCATAAAGGAACAAATAGAATTAGTTTACATAACCTTCTACCTAAAAACACTGCCAGACTACAAGTTTAAAGGGTCGAGATTCGAGTTAGGAAAACGAAGAGTCAGAAATAAGTTAGAAAGACGGGAGGCGGGAGAAAGACGAAAATGATGCAGAAGTGTAAGTTTAAAGTTCTTATGCTATGGAAAAAGATGGTTGTTTTTTCTTTCTTTTCTGAGCTGTTTATTTCTTTATTTTTAAGTTTATTTAGGACATTTAACACTAAGTTACCTATCAATTGTAAGTGTAGTTGTTACGATTTTGTCCCCTTATAATGCAAGTGCTTCTGAATGAATATTAGATGTCTGCTTGTTTATATAATGCAGATCGAGACTGTATTTGTATTGAGGATGGGAAAAGAGCCGCTATCGGCTTCTGGCGCCAAAACAGATTTCGATGATGATGTTGATTTGTATTGAAAAGAGTATAGAGCAAGAATAGCTGGGGAGAGTAGAATACTGTTGTTGATTATGGTTTCCAGAAAGTTATGCGATGATAATTTAAGTTATTTTACTTCTTCTTATTTTGTAAGTTCAACGGTCTTTAATTATGCTTGTGGCATTTAACACTACGCATTGAACTATTCCTATAAACACTTTATTAAAGTATTCAGGTAAATAAATTATTATCCTATTCTGAGATATGCCGGTCATCATAAGTTTTAATTCGATACTTTAAAAGAATTATTTCACTTGCTCAATTGGTAAGCTCTTAAGTTATTACCTATATTTCATTAAAAGTTACATATGCTGACAATGATAGCTAACACGTGATATGGTATAAATCTTCAAAACTATTATTATAGGCAATGTGATTATGTTTCTTATTTTGAAGATAATGGAGCCGTAGAATTTCACTTAAAGACTTTAGACAAATTCCTTAGAAGTTAAATCAGACTTAATCTCCAGTGACTTTAAATCCTTGTATCGTTATCCTTCGGTCTTTACGGATATTTCCATTTTAGTATCACTTGCTATTATTTCCAAAGTTTAAACAAGTTGGGAATTCGTTGTTAATCTTCTTACTGCTCTGTTTCAAACTAGACTTATTAGTTGGCAATAACTTAATCCTTCTTCACGATAGACGGTATTACTTCAAACCACATCGTGTTTAAAGTTAAATTTTAAAGTTTAAGTTATTAAATAATTAACTCAGATTCTTAAACATAATCTTAAAGCAAAACTGTTTTAGTAAACAAATGATACTTACAATTTCATTGAGTGAATATATTTTTGTTGTTTTATTTTATAACTTTTGATTTAATACAATATGAACTAATAATTCAAATACTTAGTAGTTTTACCTCATAAAATTGTTAATTGTTTATTTTTTACATATGAAAGAATTTATCAGGATACATATCAAAGGATTTTGAAGGATCGGTAAAAAAATATTACACATTTCCAAAGCATATATTTGATTTTTTTTAAAACAAATTTTTTCATTACTTGCTTTCTTTTTTGGAGAGAATTAGGTATAGTTTGCAACACCCCTGACACTTAACATTGCATTTATTATAAGAAAACGCTTTTTTCTACGGAAATTGAAAAAAGGCTATATTTTGAATATTTAAATTCCGAAGTAAAGCTTCAGTTTCAATGTATATATATTTTGATTTTTGAAAAAAAAAAGTATGTAAATATATCAGGTGTCACATTCATGACTGATAGCTTGTAAAAATCATTAAAAGAAGAAAGGAGCTCGATAAAAATGTATAGTATTCAGTATTATGCTTCGGAAACTAGGTTTATACCCCACAATAATGCACGGTTACTTAATTTTTCCGCCAATAGGTGGAGCTGCAGAATATGAATAACTATAATTGAACTTGAAAATGGTGCAAATGATTGAGATTCTGACGCTGTTTTGAATATTTTACTTTATTTCGTTAATTTATTGTTTAAAACTTTTTCCTGTTTCAAACAAACTAGTAAACATTTCTATTCCACAGCGTAGTCATTTCTACTCCACAGCGCTACCTATTGATGAGAAGCTTAACTAAATGTGCAATTTGGTGGTGGATTAAAATCCTTAGTTTCTCAAGCATAAAGGCGTAATGAATGATGGAGGAAAATGGGGGTCATGTTCGGATTCAGGTGGTCTTTTTTTCATTTGGATCAGCAGAAATAGTATCTGTGCACAATTTGTTTTGTTTTTGCAGCACATAGTGTCTAAAAAATCTACGCATGAAACAATCATAAAAAATTACTTAATGAAGCTAAAATTTAATTTACATTCTCTCTCCTAGCATTCTGAGGAATTAAAAATAGGAAGGTAGTTCTAGAAAAAAACATTAAAAATACTAAGAAGAAAACAAGATTATTTTTGTCATTCTATTTTTTTTAATAGAATTTTATAGTTAAAACTTTTAATTTGAAGCATCTTCAAATTTCAAATCTTTCAAATTCAAAAAAATAATTCAATTTAAATTTTAAATTTCGCTAAAATTTAAATCTTTAATCTTATTTTCTTCAGTTTTTTAATCTGCTCGAATATCTTAAAATTCTTTTGAAATAAAAATTCAGTTAATTTTTTTTTATCTGCTGATTGTTGAATATTGTAACAATGTAGATTTATATCGCGCAAACTTTATAAATAATTTAAAATTAGACACATCATTTAACAAAATCTGAATAATTGACAGAAATTTTCTTACATTTTAAACGTGTCTCTTTAACTATATTTTGATCAGTTTCTGTGTTTTATTCGAAATTAGTTCAAAATAAACTAATCTAGCTCAATATCTCTCAATGAAGTCTTATTCATACATCTAAATGTAAACAGTCGTCTCTTCACAAATTATAGATTATATAAAGACAAATTATTTTATAATTGAAACCCTGATAATTTTCTGCTAATAAAATTTGCACATTAAATTCAAAACAAATAACTAAACCAGACAAATTTACAATTTTCCATTATTGATTAGATCATAGTATATTCAGGCAACGCAATTATCTTCTTCTCTCATTCATTGAAAAATAAAGTAAAATTAATTTTTTTAAATATTTCTTAAATATACTCTTTTGTTGCAACATTGTATGCAATAAATGTGGAAATACTGTCATAAAGTCCATAAACAATAACTATTTCAACAAAATAAACTTCTCTAGAGCTAGTAAATTAACATCATTATGTTAAGCCATTTTATCTAAAGTTGATTATACATTTTAGAACAAGTTTTGAAACAACAGGCTCAGATGTAAAGGGGAAATAAGTGTAGTTAATTTTATTGAAAACACCGCTGCAAAATAAAATTTGTGATGCAGCAGCTAGTTCATTAGTTTTGTTTCGCTGAAACTGTAGTAATTGTTTTAAAAGGACTATTATAATTATATAATTTGGGCACAATTTTCTATTTTGAGCCCTAGGTAATGGTGTTATAATAATATTTTAGCAGTTAATAATAAAGGACTCTACACCTAAAATAAATTGGCCTTTCTTTTTATAAAATGCAATATAATTTGAAATATTTCTGTTGCAATTAGGTGACGAATAAAATAAAATTTAAACTAACATATAATTTTTTCCTGCATTTAGGAGTATATTACTTACGAATATTTAGAGATTTCTTAACAAGATGGTGTAAGTATTAATATAGTTATAGGTAAAAGACATTTTAAGTATTAGTTATTTGAAAACATGCGTTTTAAAATGTCTTGACTAGCGATTCTCAACATGTGGGGGGAGGAGGGGAGGCGAAAGTATATGAGGAAATATGAAAAAAATATATCTAGAAAAATATTAATATGATTTTTCATAATTTTCACTGCTATAAATAGAGAGTTCGCCTCCTAATGATTTGAGCAAGGTTCGAATCCCAACATATTAGTATGTACCTATGGTACTGATACGAATTCTTCTCCAGGCTTACGCTGACCACAAAGCTAACGTAAAATATCCTCAATAGTAGATGGTTCATGGGTTAGAATCCCCTTGTCATGGAGCTAACCGTGGGAGGCTTTCGTGGTTTTCCTCTGCATGTATCCCAAATATGATTTAGTCCCATCAAAAAGTAACCCACAAAGACTAGTTTTTCCCAATGCTTGATCCAGGAGTTCTATTTTTTTTTCTGGGAGGGTTCCAAATTGTAAAGTTACAGAGTTGAAAATTGATAGTCATACAGAATTGGGTCGGTTGTTCAACGCCGGTAATTAAATAAAATAAATTGCTATAAGTATTAACTATAAAAAATAAAAATTCAAATCTAGTTTTTCTATCGTTAGAAATCCCCCTGCCATAAAGTCTGAGGCTGTCTGCTGCTATGGAAACTAAAATATCGCATTTGAAGGAAGGTAACTTTTCTTCACTCTAGGGCTAACACCGGAAAAAAAAAGATTCATTTTCAATCGCCAACCCGAGCCAAAACCTGTCCTCAATAATGACTCCACACCCTAACTTGAAATAGTTATACCTCGTTACCATAGAAACCGCCACGGGTCGAGACAAATGGCTAGGGGAGTTCTTTTTTTTCGACAAACTATATACCACAAGAGTGTGCTACAAGAGGTATAATTTTTGGCTGATGTCACTTTCAACACTCAAGACCTGGTCTAACGCTTCTTGCTTCATACTCGTTTACAAATCGTTACTTTATTACACAATCAAGATTTGATCTATTGCATTAAATCATTTTGAATATTAATTAATTTAATTTATCTATGCATTATGTGTTGTTGGTTCAGATATTAATAGAAAAAAAATTCAGTTAATAAATCTTAGGTTTTAATGGGAGAAAGGAAAAGATAATTTTGCATGTCAACGTTTATTGCTATAGATTTTAGTACAAAATTGATTCTGAAGAAATTTTTAAGGTTTGTAATCATGATCATTGGATAGCTTTCAAGTAAAAATGCTTCCCATTAAATTAAATAGAAACTGAAGTTTGCGTGAAATATTTTATATACAAAAGGGGGTGATTAATTCTAAAGGTTGAGTATTACAATGTAGATAATATAAAACCATTAAGATACTTTTAAGAATTGCATTATTCAGAACCTTGATAAAATTAGTTAAAGTATTCAAGTGGATGAAAATTGGCAATTTTAACAAAAATTAAAATTTTTCTTATTATTTATATTTAAAGTTTATTTCATTACCTTTTCAAAACATTTTAAATTTTTGCCATCTAATTTTAAGAAATGACATAATAGTTGTTTTATCATAAGCTCCCAGACGAAACTCTCTAAAACTAACTATAATACTTTTTCTTATGCTTTGTGAACTTTAATATTTTTTATTTGAATAAATTTTACGTCTTATACAAATATAATTCATTTTCAAAAATCAGTTTTAAAATAATTTTTTTTTTTTTGCTGTCAGAATTTGCTTGCGTTTCAGATATTTTTGCATTCTAAATGCTTTATTGTGAAAAAAAAGTTTATCTTGAGAAATCTTTTTACGCTAATACACATTACGAAAAAAATAATATAATATAAAAATTGTATAACTGTATATTGTTAACTATGGTTTGAACTACAAGCTAAGGTGTAAGTCGGAATTAAGCCTTTTTTCAAGCATTAAGTACACTGCAAAAAATATTGTTATCTAATTGCTACGGTGTTGGTGTTGAGGTGAACTAAAATTGTTTACAGCGTCGGTAGTCACAATTTTTTTTCCTTTTCCCTTTTGTAGTTTCATTTATTTATTCATTTTTTGCTTGTTTGCTTACTGTATTTTCATACACAGAATTAATTTAATGACTTCATTGCAAAAACATTTCATTTAAAAAACAAGCGCATTTATAGTGATGTATTCGCACTAATTCTTTCAAAAAATCACTAGTTTGTCAGTTTTATATAATTTTTGCACGGTAACTACAGCTCTGTACTAAAAAAAATTTTTTTTAGTTTACCCATAACCAAAAATGGGGGCAACTATTCTTTAACATTTGGTATTGTGTAAGAATGTTCAGAATTTTTCTTTTAAAAAATCAATATTATATTGCGCAATATATTTAGTTCTATTTCATTATATATTTGAGATTTTTTCAAAGATTTTAGTTCGAAACACAGGTAACTATATTATTGATCTAAGAAAAAAATGTTTTGATATTTATGTTCTGCAAGTTGCTTTAGAACTGTTAGCATGACATGAAAAGTTTTTAGTCTTTATGCTCAAATTTGCTCTTAGTTTTAAATTTTTTTTTTTTTTATAAATATTTAAAAGTACATTAGGTATGCAATTTTAGGACACTTGTTTAATAAAAATATAATTAAATGTTTAATTAAATGTTTAATTAAAGTTGCTTTAATCAAAGTTGTTTTGAATGTTTTATTAAAGTTATTAATGTTTAAAAAAAGTTGTTTTAAAGGTATTTTAAATTCTGCCGCAACCAGTCAAGTGTTTTAACCTAAACGCCTGATAATAACATGTTCACAAAAAATGAAAACGGAAATTATAAGATGCTAGCATGTTTCATAGCTTAGTATTTCAATAAATATAAAAACTAAGAACATATCCCTGATTGAATAGTGAAAAAAAAAACTAGGAGTTGTTTTGTTATTTTGAGAACCATCATTATTTGTGCTTAGGCACTGTAACTGTAATGCTAATTTTACAGTGTCAAGTTTATACTTGTTACAGCATTTTGTGTTTCAAAAGTCCAGGCACCCTGACAGCAGTTAAAAAACTTAAAGAACAATGATAAGTAAGTTACTCAAAATGATATAACTATTTATAATTAGTCACTTAATTCTAAATATATATTACAGTTGACTTAAGGGGCCTTCAAAAATGAATCACCAAGAATTATGTAATAAATATATATTTAAATATATAGTGTAATTCTTTTTTATTTCTTTCCAAAAGAATTTTGTTTTCAATTATTTCTTAAAACTAACCAAAAAGATGTAAAATATCTTAAAGGTTTAATCCTCCAAAAAATACGAACTTAAAATTATAATATAATTCTTTTATACGTTTTCATTGAAAGAAGGTTATTTTTATTATTGCTTGTAAAAACTGACTTAAGACTTATCATGAAATATTTATAATAAAATACGCATTATAAAATACGCATTATAAAATATATAAACCAAAGTATGTATTATATTAGGGGGACCGGAAAGCAATATCGTTTCGGTGCATTTTATATTTGTTATCAAGATTTTATTTTTAATCAATAATGTATTCACTCACTTTAGCAACAATCTTTCAATGCCAGATCGAAAATGAATCGAAATGAATCTAAAAAAAAAATTAATCGGATTTTCAGACTAAAGAATATTTAACGCGCCGAAATTACATTACTTTCCGGTCCCCCTAATAAAATTAATGTAGTATATTTAGAAAATAGTTGTAAAGGAGTTCTGGAGGATAAATTGTCTAAAATAACATGACTAATGTACATTTAAACGATAAAATATTTTTATGTGTTGTTCCTAAAATCTTGGTTTTGATTAAGACCATAAAAAAACTTAAAAAGGTCAGAATAATAAATTATTCAGTATAATACTACAGTATATAAATTTATGGAACAAATGTAACGAGCCCCGAAGAACAAATTATCTAGAATAATATAAGAAATACATATTTAAACCTTTAATGTCTGTAGTTTTTGTTGACTATAAGTAGATTGTGGCTGCTATTCATATTTCATCCGGATAAAGAAATAGCTTTGATGGATGTATGAATAGAAATGTTGGCAGAAGTTGACAATTCATGTATAAGCCAGAAAAAAAATCATAATAGCTGGACATAAGATATCATCCAATAAGAAAGAAAAAATAAAATAGAAAATGACTTATCTTAATAATGTTTATGAAACTATACAATGAGAAACTATACAATGTTACTATCCATTTACTTATAATTTAGCAGAAAAACAACAATATTTTATTGGATTATTTTCCGCAAGAAACTTATGTTACTTTACATTTTTTGGTTATCGTGAAGATAAACAAGAAAAAAAGTATAAAAATCTGAAACTGAATATTTTACAAATGTTTAAAAACTATATTTGTTAAGATCTTCCATACATTGAGATTTTCCATATATTTTCCATATACTACATTTTAAATTGTGACAAAAAATTTTACGTTTTTTTTAAATTTTTCAAATAAATGAAATAAAAATAAAAATAAATCATTATTAAGAGATTATTAGATAGATAGATTATTATATAGGAAAATATATTAAGAGAGTTGTAGTTAAAAAAAATTCTAAAAAATTCTAAAAAATTACCGTATTTCTGAAAAACTCAAAATATACGGTATTTAAATCATTCATTTGGTAATTTTTACGTTCATATGATAATTGTTTTTCGAAAATTCTGATTTTCAAAGTTATAATTCTCATTATCACCCATTTAATAAAACATAAAGAAGGGAAAAGTAAATTTAACCAAATAAATGATTTTTATGTCATGCTCTAAGGTATCACGATAAAAAAAGGTTTGCAACAAATACTAAATTTTTATCGCATATTATAAAAGCCTATTTTATTGTTAATTTAACACCAAAGAGCTTTGGAGAAAATTACTGACCTGCTTGGTGTTCCCATAGAGCCAGAAACACGACAATTTTTACCATATTCTTGTAGTTTAGGCAATAGTTTTTCTTTCAGTGCGAAATATTGTTGAATTTGAAGTTTTGTGCGACAGTAATATGACCTTATGTTGAACAATATTATAGTATTTAAACTCGATTAACCGATTCTGTAGTTAATCTTAACAAAATATAGTTCAAATGAAATCATTTTTAGGTTTGCAATAATTTTGAACTATGTTATGCTTTACGGTGGTGATATTCTCCTCTGAAAGTGTTTACAATAGTGTTACTCTGAATAGAGTGTGTTACTCTGAAGCCAATACAAGCATGCCTGCTGGGTGAAACCAAACGAATTTAAGACGGAGGGTGCGTTCCTTGTTTTTCAGTTGGATCATTTATGGCCTAGAATACAACTTCAGCCACACACAGCCCGTTTATAGAGCTGACCTATTCATGCAGCTATTCATTCATCCACTATTCCCTTAGTACTGTTTTATCAGTTTTAATTGTGCAGCAATTAACATTTTGCATGCACTTGGACGTTTGAACTGTTTCACCATATTGTTTGGCGCAGCATGTCCTCATTTGGATCTTGTGCCACTAAACCCTACATTCAATCAATCAATTCATTCATCCACAGATCGTATGTTTGATCTGAACCAGAGAATGATCAATCTCCAATTCAGTACCCCAGAGGTATGATTTGTTATGGAAGCATGGAGAACTTTGTGACCCAACAGATTTAACATGCACCAATCACCATTTACACGTATTCTTCAGGTGGGGATCGAACTTACGACTTCTCGGTCATGGGCCCAACGCCCTACCAACTAGACAATCCCGGCCTTCTGAAAGAAATAACAAGTACTAACTAGTACTGTAACAAGTACTGTACTCTTTTATCGAGCTTTTTATTTCTAGTAATATTATGTAAAATATAATAATAAGAAAGGTTATATAAGAAATCTTATATATGCATCTTTATATCTTATAAAAGAAAGCTTAAACCTTCAGCTTATTATCTAAAACTAAGTTGATTTTTAAGTCCATTTTGTGTCAAAAGAAAGGTGGATTTTCAAAATTTTGCCTATTCTTAGGAATTGGTCAGAAATTTAAACTTCTGTGCTGACAAACAATGGAATCTAGAGAAAAGAGTTGCTTAGTGTTGGTCTTTTTTCGTGACTTCATGCTAACTTTTACTACTCTCATTTATGTAAACAACACCCATCAATAGTACTTCATTTTAAAATTTTCGGAAATTTTTGGATCATAGGATTATAAATCATTGGATGAAACACATCAATCATAAGTTAAAAGTGTTATAAATTCCACGACTTTTACAAGAGTATAAGCGAAAATTAAACTACTTTTATTATATTCCTTTGAATACCAAATATAATATTTCTAGTTTAACATTTTATCAACAATATAAGAAATGGCTAGCTATTTCAGTCGAATGGAAATCCTAAGTAAATCAGGCTTTTAAATATACAAAACTGAAACTGACTTTTTAAAATGGATTTGTTGTTTTAATACCCGAAATTTCATTCCACATTTTACTCAAGAGAAAAGAAGAAAAAAACTCTCCTAGACTGCTATTAGCGGGAAATCTGACATTAAAGTATTTTCTGGAGTTTTGCTCAAAGTGCTCATAAAAGAAAATTTAACTCCCAAACTCTATATAAAAGGGATAGAAAGTGAAAAAAAATCCGGTTCAATATGCTTTTCCTTTTTTCCCAAGTCTCATTTCTTGGCGCGTCGTAAGTACAGCTTATGAGAAAATGTTGATTGGATTTTGCCTTGCAGACAAGCAAATGGAGACTACACCTGGATATCGACGGAAGAATTTCGAACAAAAAAAGTAATATACGTGATGCTTAGCTGGCTAAAAACTCCAAAAACATCAACCTTACGGCGCCAGAATTTTAATATATTTTAATCTTGAGAACAAAAACGTACTATTAGGATAGAAAGCGTTCGATTTATATCCGAAATTTAAATGTTCTTTTATGTTGGTTGTAATGGAAAAATTTATGGGTATTTTGAAGTATATATTTCGGAGAAAAACTGTGCATGGTTAATAACAGATTTAAATTGTATTGATGCGAGAACATCCATGAAAATTGAATAATTCTTTTTAAATGTACAGGATTATGTTGCAGATGGTAAAAGATAATCATTGCAAAAACAATTAAACGCTCGATAATTATAGGTAATCATTTCGAAATAAATTACGGCGTTCAATTTATTTCTGAAATTTAAACGATATTTTACGTTAGTTTGCTGATTGTAATGAGACAAATTTATACTTTTTCGAATTGTATCACTCACCTTGTTTCCAGAAAAAAATTAAACTGATTTATTCGAAAAATATCCATTGAAGGAAAATAATTACGTAGAAAAATTTCATTTATGTAAAATCGATTATTAATTTTATGAACGATGCGTAAATAGCAATAAAAAACATAAAATATGATATTTACATAAAAATAAAATATAATGTTTGATAAAATTTGGTAAAAAAGGTAAAAATAGGTAATTATAATACATTACAGCATGGCATGAAAACCATTCATTCGGTTAGTTTTACTTTTCAGCTTTGTATTATTTACTAAATGTGTATTATTACGAACTATAATAACCAGACCAGAATTTTCAGTGAACGGTTACTATAAGACCGGAAAAATTACCAAATTAATAGTTTAAATACCGTTTAATTTGGTTCCATAAACTAGAATTATGGTTTCTTTCATTAGAAATATCATTACCATACATAATGTAAATTTTACTGGAATTTTTTTTTCTTTATGCGAAGTTCAATAAAAATAATGAATTCAAATTTAGACTTTAGCTTTTAGTTCAAAACATAGCTAGAATACGAAATCTACCCACAAAGTTTCTTGGAATTTTCAATAAACATTTTTAGTAATGTTTGTTACCGTTAATTTTTCTTTATGAATGAATTTCAGAAAACGCATTTAAATTGCAAGAAAAGAATAACGACAAGAAATAAATTTCTGAAAATAAATTTTGCTTGTTTAAAAAATGGAATTAATTCAAATAAGTAAGATTAGAATTCTCCAAGCATAACAAAAACATAAGTCTCGTTTTCGAGAGTTTACTTTTAGTTTCAGTTTAGCCACACAGCGCACGGAAAAAAACAACTATAACTTCATTTCTAAAATTCAGAGAACAAAAATTTAAAGAGTTTTTGAAAACTATTGAACAAAAGTTTAAATATAGATAATAAAAGAAATTCAATAGCTTTGTCGAAATTGTAGATTTTATCCCAGTCGAATATTCTTAATATCTTAATATTCTTAAATAAAAACATATCTTGTCTAGAAGAACTTAAACATTCCAATTGACTACAAAGTCAATAATTGTTCATTCGTGATTTTAACGGTTTTGAAAATTTATGCAAATTTTAAAGTAATTGGAGAAAGATTACATTTTTATAAAACTAGTAATTTATTTCAAATGGAAACAATAAAATATTTTAAATATTTTATGGTGTTAAAAATGTAATTATTTAATAGAAAGGAATATTTTGGCGCGGAAAGAAAAAGTTTTGAGGATAAAACAATCTTGACAAAGCGAGCAAAAGAATCATAATTTTTTTCAATTCGCAGAATTAATTAAACTTATAAAGTGATTATCTTGATTTATTTCCTAAAGTGTTTTTAATAATAACTAGGAAATGATGACTTATAAAATTATATCACATCTTAATAACAATTTCACAGCACACACTAATAAATTCATAACTTAGTTGGCCTCATTCAGAATTCTACACTGTTCTGCAATTCTTTTTCAAAAGAAAAAAAGTAACACGGAATTCTAAGCGTGAATTTGAGACAAAGTAATTAGGACCAAAGTAACATAAAATTTTCATTTTCAGTTCTGCGAAATGACATTTTTGACATTTCATTTGTCTTGATGATTAACTACTTGTGGTGTAGACACTTAACTACAAAATGAATATTTGACTGAAAAGTTTCTTTATTATTACTTTCAGTGGTTACAAGAAATACTTGTTTTGTTACTTTTACAGAAATAAATTATTTAATAGAAATTTAAATTAAATGCTATTTTTATTTAATTTCAATAGAAATATTCAATAGAAATATTATGCGTATTACAATGCGTAGATGTATGAAAATTAACACAGTTCAAAATTAGCGTTTTTAAATTAATTAGCGTGCATTTTTAAAATAATGAACGCAGCTCAAAATGAGTATTTAATAGAATGGATACAGCCAAAAAGTTTTTTTTCAAAATTCTGTTTATTTAAGTTATGTTCATTTTTGACCAGATTGTGACTTGATTTTTAAATACGCATTTCAATGCGCATAATATTTTGATTGAAACAAAATAAAAATTAAGATTTAAATTAAGTTTACATTTTTATAAGATATTTTATTATATAGTCATTTATGGATTCAATTCCAAAATGTTTTGAAGCCATGCATACTTTTTTAAATTCGCATCTTGTGATGTGTTCCTCGTCTTAAATACACATTTCAATGTGCTTAATATTTTGATTAAAACAAAAAATAGCTTCTAAATTTAATTTAAATTTCTATGAAATAGTTAATTATATAGTTAATTATAGATAATTACTAATTATAAAATATAGTTAATTATAGATAGTTAATTACTTTTCTTACGCGATGTCTATTTTTTAGATACGTTCGAGCTGTGTTCATTTTCTTAAATACGTATTTTGAGCTGATTTCCTTTTTCTTAAATGTTCATTTCAAAGCACATGATGTTTCTATTGTTAACTGCTACACTAAATAGCATTAAAATTGAAATTTCTATAAAATAGTTTATTATAGCTGTGTTCATTGCTGTGTTGTATGAGCTGTGTTCATTTTCTTAAATACATTGTTGAGCTGTGTTCATTTACTTGAACACGCTTTTCAGCGATATGCGGAATAAAAAGCTACCGACGACATGTTTCTTGTTTTAGTTTGTAATATGACTTTCTCTTTATTTAATGCACTTTATTTATTTTATTTTAGCAGAGAGCTCAATTTGAAAAAAGAAGTTAAAGAAAAACTATTCATTTTAACTATATTTAAGACATTGGGAAAAATAAGGAAAAGAGAAAAAGAATGAACGCAGAGCAAAGAAATAAATACATAAATGAATTCTTTAAACAAAAGAGGATTTTTTCACCATCTTTTTAGGAGCTGAAGATATAAAAAAGAAATCTAATTAAGTTTTCTTCATGATATTTTCTTTATTACTTTTATTTTTGTTGTTATTATTAATTTTTAAATGCAAGCGAATCGTTTACATTTTTGCAAGGTAGTTCCAACAGTTTGTAGGCTTACCAATATAAAACAAGTTTCGTTATTGTATCAAATAAATGTTTAATTGTTTATTTCATTTAAGTAAATGTATGTAGGATTAGGAAATTCATTGAAAAACTTTCATCTAGGTATAATTATTTTAATTTATAAATCCTTTTGGTGTTGATGGAATATTAAAAACTAAGTTATATGGATAGAAACAAAAAAATGAATAAATTGTTTTTTTTCTTCATATTGCTGTTAATAAAACTTTGAATTAAAATTGTAGCTATTAACAAAAAGTACTCCAAGTAAAACCCGCGTAATATTTAATTTCTACGTTTAAAAAATTAGTTTTTCTCGAGTGTTAACACTTTTGTTTTCTGAATTCTTTTTTCCAAATAGTTCCTTTCATGAAAATTATCAATTAAATGCTTATACAAATATTGTGGTAATTTGATATTACATAAACAAAAACTTTCGATTTTCCATTTTATTGAAACAACAACAGACTTATCATAAAAGTAACAACTAACCACAGATAAAACCAGTCCTTAATGTAAATAAAATAATAAAAAATAAAATATTAAAAATGTTTTATAATTTATATGATAAAAATGTGGTTATAAAGGTAGCCGCGAAATGGAAAATCTGTATTATCATTGACAAGTGTTACAATTTAATTAGTTTAAAACTGAAACTATTCATAAAAATAAGCCTTTTTAATTTCTTTTTGAACTCTTTTTCTTTCATTAAAAAGAAGGCTTTTTTTAACACTCTTCACAAGGAATAGTTAAGGAGATGAATTTCTTTTCCGCAGATGTTACTATGGTAAAAAATAGTTATACTGGTGTTAGAAGCATTTAATTTAATTCTGTAAGTTATACTGTCTTGTAGCATTCATAATGTTTCGTAAAAGATTACTTTATTTTCAACATTCTTCATAAAGAACAGTTAAAGAACTGTGTGTGAATTCTTTTCCAGTAATTGGAACGTTGAAATCAAAGTCTCTAAAAATAAGTTTGTTTCCCAGATGAAGGTTGTTTATATACTTATTTTTTTAAGTAAAAATAACTTGGATTTAAAAAAAAAAAAAAAAAACTATGAATAAATAAAACAATATAAAAAATAATACACACTCACCCACACACACACACACACACACACATATATATATATATATATATATATATATATATATATATATATATTAATTCACATTTCGAAGATTTTCTTAAATCTGTAAAATTAATATACTATTAAAGACATAGAATTGGGAATTTCTAAGTCTTTATTTAGATAAGATAAATACTATAAATTAAACTGGTACTTTTTTGTAAAAAATAACTATTTCTAAAATATAAACAAAACCTTTCAAAATTGTTTATTTGCCATCTAAACTTATGAGGTGATAATGCAAGTTTTCATTGTCTAGAATAAATTAAAAGGTTTATTATTAATATGTGTAATTTTATGATTTAATTCATTTGTCGTAACAATTATTCTTTAGACTTTTTACTTAAAAATAATTATTTCATAGGGTATTTAGTAACTTCATAATTAATTTTTGACGCTATTTAAAAAAAAACAACACTTTTTAGGGGATCTTAGCAAATACCTTCTATAATATAAATAGTTATTTACCACCACAAATATTTAAATTTTTTTAGTATTAAACAAATATTAAGTTTCCTTATTTACTGCATGTAACTAAGCGATTTTTAATATAAGTTTCTCTCGGATTTTCTGTTTTGTAGGACGGACTTCAGCCGCTGCAGTTGTTTAGAAATTAAAGTTAATTGTTTATTTTAAATTTATTATGAAATATATCTATATATATATATTTCTCTTACACGGCACCAAAAAAAGCCTCATTACAACTTCCCGAATGGCAACGTTAGAAAATCGACCAATAATTGCATCTAAAAATGTCACATGCCAAATCTAGCTGAGGTGGCTCAACATATAGCGCTTTTAAAAACGGAAACAATAACCAGAGTGAGCATTATCAGGTTGTGCAATTCAGCTGCGACAAAAATAAAAATAAACAACTTAAAAAATTAAAAATCTGTTGCCAGCCATGGAATTTTTCTAAAGTTAACTTAGCAACATAAATCAAAATTATGATACCTGAGCGCTTGACGTAACAAATCCTTCAATTCTATAAGTGTTGTATCACCAAATGCCCAAATTAACAATTGCAATTTCAAATTAATATTGAAATGTACAGGTTTAGAATTTTCTGCAGTGAAAAGTTTTCGGAACTTCGGTGTTCAAAAAAGTATACAAAAGCTAGACGTTAAGAACGTATCCAATTAGCGAGCAAAGCGAGCATTGGATTGCGAAGCAATCCGAAATGAACTGCGAAAGCAGTTGCGGGGGTTGGTGAGTGCCAGCGAGCAGGGGGCGAAGCCTCCTAGTTACTTATAACTTAAGAAATTATTTTTCGGATTTTGTAATTTTTCTTCTTCAAAAATATTAGTCGCAGTCTTGTTATCAGAGCATGAGATAAATTAAGGCAGTTTTTGCTTCTAAACTGTTTCTAAAAATAGTCATGCAGAATGTTATGCGATGTTTTTTTTAAAAAAAAAAATCCATGCATGGGATATTCCTTAAAGGAATGTTAATTATCTCTCCTTATTTGAAATATGTATATGTTAATATTTTTTTGCGCTTCATTATTCTTTCCAGTCTTTCAAAAAGTATTTTTTATTAATCACAATTTCCTTAAGGGGAAATATTACGATCTAGAATATTCTCGTACATTTTCTTAAATTTTTTAAAAAAAAGATAATTGTTTCCTTTAGAACAAAATTGGCCTTCTTTTAAATTTGAGTTTACTTTTTTTACATGTTAGTTCAAATAGTTCTTAACTATTAAAAATAATTAAGTGAAATTTAACGTTTTTAGAAGTATAGAGACAAAGACACCAGAAGTTCATTTATTTTTATGCAATAACAAGTAGTAACTATATGAATGTGTGTGTCCTTTGCTTTAAAAAAATGGAGGTTCGTTTGCCTTCTTGTCTGAGGTTAGTCTAATGGGTCGATCGAATAATTTGTCCCTTGGTCTCGACCAGTTCAAACTTTTTAGGCCTGATCCCAGCAGCCTTCGTTTGCTCACATGCTTCGATGCATGCGTGATGCTCCTATCGTGCGTGACTCGAGATCTTGTGCTGACGAGTCCGCGATTTCTCTTGATCTGTAGAGGTGGTTGTTGTCGCGTATGTATGGCAGCATGTTGACTTTATGAGTCTGTATTGGTCAAGTCTCACAATAAGTATAAATAAAAAGAAAATTCCACTTTTACAATACAGGATTAACACAAATGAATAACCGGATTTTAAATTACAAAAATTAGCACAAACGATTGACCGAATTTTAGATTAGCAGGATTTGCAAAGATGAATGATTGGTATTTAAGTCAACTGGATTAGCAAAAATCAATGACCGATTATTAAATTTACAGGATTAACCCAAATGAATGACAAGATTTTCAAATAACTGGATTAGCACAAATTAACGACATGATTTCAAATTAAAAGAATTAACCCAAATGCAAAAAAGAATGGCCGAATATTAAATTAATAGTATTAGCACAGATTAATAACTGAAATTTAAACATGATTCTAACAAATAAATGCCCGAGTTTTAAATTAACTGGATTAGAGTAAGTGAATGACTGGTTTTTAAATTAGCAGGTTAAGCACAAATGTATGAATGAATTTTTAATTATAAAGATTAGCATTAACTGATGATCTGATTTTAATTTAAATGAATTAGTAGAAATGAATTACAGGCTTTTAAATTATCAGGATTAGTACAAATGAATGACTGACGCTATTATACACATC
Organism: Parasteatoda lunata; assembly: GCA_949128135.1. Classification (NCBI taxonomy): domain Eukaryota; kingdom Metazoa; phylum Arthropoda; class Arachnida; order Araneae; family Theridiidae; genus Parasteatoda; species Parasteatoda lunata. The sequence goes on along the minus strand of OX421976.1, from coordinate 66,642,144 downwards.
AAGAAGACACGAACTTAAAGAAATCATTTAATCATCTAAGTCAATCATCTAAGTCTTTTTTTTTTTTTTTCTATTTTTATCTATAGAGCGCTGTACATTCATAAAACTTCACGGTAAAATGGTACCAATGACCGGCTTAAGTCTCAAAATATGCAGGGGTTTTTTCATTTTATTCATTTGGAGTTGCTACCAAAAGGAAAAATAGAATGAATTTCACAACTTAGTGCTCACATTTCATGTTTACACAGGATGAAGCTCATTGGTTATAGCATTTCACCATTCAGATCATCACTTTGGATACACGTAAATTTAAGTTATATGTTTCCAAAGTGATGGACTGGGCATCCGGGTAACAATAGTTTAACTTTAATCTCAAGGCTAAAAAGATCTCTGGATTTTATAACATGTGGATTATTTGTATGGAGTTGGGTCAAAGAAAGACTTGATAAATGAATGCTAAAAAATAATTATAACTTTTAAATCTCGTATGTATAATATTAGATTCCCTCTGTAATGTGAAAGTATCAAATGATTGCTGACGAACTTGATTGCTGATTGGATGTTTATCCTTAACAAAAGGTCAGGAATCGTATAACTGAGAAATTTGATGAATTTGTAAGTGAAAAAAGATTGTTGTACATTTCTTTAATTTCCATTATTCATTGTTCATTGTAGTATAAAGCATTATTCATTGTAGTACTATCGAAATACTATCGAAAATAAAAGTTTTTAAAATATTTTCATTAGTTTGGGTTCACCTTATATCTGAGTAAATAAAGTAACCAAATATTTATACTTAAATATAGAATTATGTTAAATATTACTATAGATTTATATTTAATAAATATTTTTTAAAAAGTATCACTTTTTTTAAAATTTTAAATCTCATTTATATCGTTCTTATTTTCAATATAGTGCAACCTAATTATTCCTTTTGCCCTCCTTCATTATAAATTTTTTTAAAAGATTAACTACATACATAATAATGCGCAATATGCATTTTAATTTTTAAATTTTTAATTTAAAATACAATTTATTTTTTTCTTCAGAAGGAGCCATCAGTTCTTTGAACTGATTTGTAAAGGAACGGTGTTCTATCACCGAACGCAACTTAAAGTGATACCCATCTTGGAATCCTTTGGTACCAGATTGTCTGGGAAGTACAACCTGCCTAAGGGAAATGTTGGCAACATATCCATTATTTCGGTCGTGAAATTGTGGAGCTATATTTTCTACAACTCTACGAGGGTTGCTATTTATATTTCTGGCCTTGGCAACAGTAAGTGTTGCTAGGCGACCGCAGACGATTTTAATCGAAAGTTTGATATTTTTAAACATAAATTCAGCAGACGATTTACCATTATAGCTTCATTTGTGTTGTTGACAGTAAATTGAGAAGTTCTTCTCTTTCAAAAAATGGAATTGAATCGTGAACATTTTCGTGCCATTATTTTTCGTAACTTTCGACGTGGATTGTCAAGACAAGAGTGCTTCGATGAACTTAATTCTTTATTCAGCGATAAAGCGCCATTCTACAGCACTGTAAAAAATTGGTATAACGAATTTAATCGTGGTTGATGGTCGTGGTCGATGTTCGATCCAGGACGAATCCCGTGCAGGTCATCCAAAATCCGTTGTTGTGCCAGAAAAGATCGATGCTGTGCGTGAACTGATAAAGCAAAATCGTCATGTAACATACCGTGAGATAGAGGCGTCTTTGGACATTAGTATGACTAGCATCAATAAAATATTGCATGAACATTTGAGCGTAAAAAAAATTTGTTTGCGTTGGATCCCGCATAATCTGACAAACGCTCAAAAAAAGGCTCGTGTCGATTGGTGCAAGGAAATGTTGGAAAAATACGTTCAAGGTACATCAAAGGCTGTGTATAACATCTACACTGGTGACGAATCATGGATCTATGCATATGAGCCTGAAACAAAACAGCAATCAACTGTATGGGTCTTCCAAGACGAGGCAAAACCAACAAAAGTTGTTCGAGGAAGAAGCACATCGAAACAAATTATTGCCTGTTTCTTCGGCATTAACGGTCATGTGACAACAGTGGCGTTAGAGCAACGCAGGACGGTCAATTCTGAATGGTACACGACCATTTGTTTGCCAGAAGTCATCGGAGAAATTCGAAAAAAGCAGAAGAACAGGCGAATCATTCTTCATCATGACAATGCGAGCTCTCACACACATCGACTCAAACAAAGGCATTTCTGACGGAGCGAAAGATCGAACTGATGGGTCATCCGCCGTAAAGCCCTGATTTGGCACCCAATGACTTCTTCTTATTCCCACACATCAAAAATAAATTACGTGGACAACGATTTTCGACCCCCGAAAAAGCGGTTGATGCATTCAAAACGCATGTTTTGGAGTTACCTCAATCGGACTGGAAAAAGTGCTTTGAAAATTGGTTCAAACGCATGCAAAAGTGTATTGATCATCATGGAGAATATTTTGAAAAACAATAAAACCAATTTCGATCCTACATATTTGTTTTTTCATTATTAGGCCAGAAATATAAATAGCAACCCTCGTATAGCCCAAAACATGGTTGATTTGTAATTATGGTTATAATATTGAATTAGCTTAAAACTTCTAGTAAAACTGGTTGCTGCACTTTATTTATTATATTTCAATAGTTTTTAATTAAATCGACATAAATAACTAAAGTTTTGTTATTCAGTCATATAACTAGTGTTCTAATATACAGGGTGTTTATAATGTCCCGGACCCATTTTGATGTTTAATAACTCATAAAATAATAAAGATAGATTAAAGTTAATAACATAAATGGTTAGATAGACTCAAAAAGTTTCATGATCCTTGTCAATGAACTTCCACGTGTGCCCCCTTCTTCGCACGGAGAATATCAAGTCGATAGTCAATTTCACGCAAGGTAGCGGCAAGCATGTCGTCATCCACAGAGGCTATTGCGGTTGTAATTCAGACTTTTAGGTCATCAATGTTCGACACGATCCTCCTGTAAACATTGTTCTTTATAAATCCCCAAAGAAAAAAGTCCAGCGGCGTTATATCAGGTGATCTGGGTGGCCGAGGAATTGGACCTTCTCGCCCAATCCATCTTCCTGGAAAATGGTCATTCAAAGAACTACGAACGATGATACCCCAATGAGGTGGTGCACCATCTTGTTGCAAAAAGACACGTGGCTGAAGCTCTTCTAGTTGTGGAAATACGAAGTTTTCCAACATGTCTAAGTATACGACTGATGAGACCGTCTTTTCTGTAAAAAAGAAAGGCCCAAATGACTCGGTCGTGCATTAGTCCACACCACACATTAACCTTTGGGGAATCCCTTTGTGCCTCACGGTATACATGGGAGTTTTCAGATCCCCATATGCGCACATTATGATCCCTGTGTACATAGTTGCCAAAAACAAAAGAGAGAAAAATGCAATTAATAAGCAGGCGATATTTAGAAAAGTACAGATATTTAGACTGGAAAATGAAATTATCTGAAATTAACCACACGCGCAGACGATATTTACAAAAGTAAAGATATTCAAACCTGAAAATTTAAATATATGAGTTATTCCATCAATAAATGCCATAAGTTTGTTTGTATCTTCATTATTTTATGAGTTATTAAACATCAAAATGGGTCCGGAACTTTATAAACACCCTGTATGTCTGGGGATATATTCAATTAAAAACAGTTAAATTATTACTACAATTAAATGAAAATATTAATTATTTAAAAATGTATCTAAAAAAAACTTCACATTAAGAAAATACTGTCAATGAAAAGGGTGGATAAGAGTTCGAAAGAAACTTTCAGTAAAAAAAAAAGTTTCTCCATTTTAATCCTAAGAGAATTTTTTCACAACGTAAAAAAAAATTGCTTAACTATTTACATTTTCTCAAAACGAGTTTTCTTGCTTTTTTTTCTAGAATTTTTTTATAAAAACAAAAAACAATAAAAATACTTTTGTAACTAAATTCTCTAGTATCGATAATTACGTATATAATTAAGAAGCTTTTACGTTTGGAGATTTATTACGTGCAGATAGCTTAGCCTTAGGTCCCCTTAGGTAAAGGTTCCCTGCATTTGCATTTGCACTTTCTTTTCACTTACATAAAAAATTAATTGCATTTTTTTCTTTTGAATATAAAGCAACTTAGAAATGTGTATTTAATGCTACCTTTTGCTGAAGGGTCAGTTCTATTTAATTGCATGGATGAACAAATCTTTTACTACTTAATTTGAGGAAACATTTAAAATGCGATTTTTAAATTAGTTTGCAGCAAATGCAAGTGCAGTTTGTCACATAAAGTATTAAATTCATATTATAAGCTAAACTTTTTGGAAATTTAGCTTTGATGATTTAGCAGTTCAATTTCTGCTAATGTGGAAAAATAGCTAGTTTATAAATATAAATTTGAGATCTTAATGATATGAAAATTACATAATTATAATGCCTTAATTTACATTTACAGCGTGAATCAGTAGTCATAATTTAAATCATACTCGATGTTTAATTAACGGCAGAGTCCCAGAGTCTAGTGCTCGCTTATTAGAAGATCGTTTTGGGCTCGGGTAAAACTTTCATATGTTGAAATGTTTATTGCTTTTAAGCAACCGTTTAATTCCATTATTAACAATACAAAATTTAAAACTTATAAGGAATAAAAATGACAGTGATCTTTTACTTCTGTTCCGTGCTTTTACTTTCTCAAAATATTCAAAGAGGGCCTCAGATTGGGAATCTTATAAACGATAAAAAACTTGAATGTTTGTTGTTGTTTTCAAGTCATCTTTTATATTTCTCCCTCACATTTAATTCTAGATTCTTCTCTTCGCTTTTCGTTTGATTGTATAAGGGTAAAAAAGATTTTAATGGCCAATTTCTTTGTTTAGACATCAAAGGGCAAGTAGCGAGACAGTAAAATTTGGCCTAGATCTGATGCATATCTCGGCGGGCGAACTCGGGCTCTAAATAATCTTATGTATTTCGAGCTCGGGTATGCTCAAACTAAAATTCTTCGACCAATCTCCAAACCGATCCTATACCCTTCCCTTGGGGATGGCAATATAAATTTCGCCTGCTATAAACTCTTATAAAGTAATTTCATATTTACGTATGTTAGCTTTTAAAAAAACAACTGCGTAATGGTAATTTTTCTCATATAGGTGTGGGTAAAGCGGTCTAACTAATTAATTCATCGTTTTTAGTTAGATTACATTTATTATAAATTACAAATAATTTGAAATAAAATCATGAAATGAACCAACACTAACTGTTTATGTAGTCTGAGTTGATAATATTTCTTTCAATGTCCTTCGGAGAGGTTCAAGAATGGGCAACAGTTTTGTCATGAAAAACCTTCTAAAACATCGGCTCTTGAAAGAAAGGTTGTTTGCGTAGAGTAAATATAGAAGTATTTTCGTCCTACTCCTGTACTTGATAATTTAAAAACTTCATTCACGTTGCCATGTATCGAGAACTTTAAAAAAGGTGACTATTCTCAACGCTAATCACCTGTGAATGGGCGTCAATCTTATAGGGATTTGCCTGGTGGGTCTTGACAAAGAACACTTGTTTTTCAAAGTACAAAATATGTCAACTTTTCCAATGTAATAACTTACGAAACAATTGAAATTTTTTTCATAATCCTATGTACTTATTTGTTCTAAACCCCAGCAGTTTGCTACGATGAATAATAGTTTTCTAACTTTCCAGTTTCTTTAAACTTTACAGGTTACAAACACAAGTGCAGAACTAGTTAAGATGCATAGCATCAAACGTGTTGAGGAAAATACCACGAGAATCACACTACAGTCCACAGAAATGCAATTACAGAGTAAAAACTTGACATGCTGAAAGGGTCATATTTGTTTATGAGCTTAACGTAGGAGTGTTTTCAAAATTCTAATTAGTTTGGAAGTTATTGTATTTTTTAAGTGATTTTGGGAATTTTTTCTCATTTATATACGCCTTACCTTGCATTTTTCCATGTTTCTAGAAACTTGCAAACACTTGAAACTACGAAGGTGTCTAGAAAAATGCACAATGAATTCAAATGAGTAAAAAAATACGATTCGATTATTGGTTTGGAACTTGTTAACTGCTAAACATGTAAAAAAAAAACAGCCATGTTGGTTGATCCACTGAAATGCAACTATCGAGTTAAAGAACAAAAACTGACGGAAGTTAGGACCATTTTGAATTGTAAGTTTATAGAAGAGGTGTTTTTTTTTAAAATTCGAATTGTTTGAATGTTATAGCAATTTTAAAAGATTTGACATTTTTTTCCTTTAATCAATTATTATTTATGTATTCTTTAAGTTGTAGAAAATTTTATTCTTTTTGCAATTTTTACTTAATGAACTCGCACCTAACTAGATTCAAAAGGTAGTAAAAAAATAAAAAATAAAAAATATGAGAGAGATTCTAGAAAGATGCTTCGAGATGATTTTTCCAGAGACAAATGTCTCTAGACATAAATCTTAACATTTATATCAAAACTTTTAAAAGTATAAATACTGAAGAGAGAGCAAAGTTTTTCCCAATGAGAACTGTTATATGATATAAGGTTATCGTTATAGATTCTTAACAAGTAAAATTTCTCCTTTATTAGTGCATATTGTGTCAATTATTTTTATTAAGTTTTATTTTTTTTCTCAAGTACATTTGATTAGTTTTAAGATCAAGCTATACTTTCAATTCGTTACGATTAACTTGTTAATAAGATGTGCTTACATATAATTATAATAGTTAATTTCTAAACAAGTGATCTTCCTTTATCAACTTAAGATAAAATAGAACTTTTAAGAAGATCATGGGGAAAAACGGTTTATTTCCATTAAGAATGATAATGAGATAAAACAAACTGCCCACTGGCAGGAACTGACATTCCATAGCACAGACTACCTTCACTGCGTAATAAGACGATTTTCTATGTTGTTAATTTTCAAACGTTTATTTATCCTCAAAATGCAGTAGATGAATAGCTAATTTTAATTGTTATAAAATATGGCAGATACCGTCAAAATATTCCCCTTTGCTATCAATGTTCAAGAAGGTTTTTTTTAAAAAAAATATAACTGAAATAGAAAAACATTGCAATTTTAGCTCTTACGTTATGTTACCAACATTTAATATTAACTATATTTGCACATTAATTAATAATAATAAAAATAATATTAATTAAATTGTTACATTTATAAAAGATAAATTAATTTCCCTTCTGTAACTATTTAAGGAAAAACTCTAAGTTTTGTTTATATCTACTTTCCTATATTTTTAGATTATGTTTGCATTTTTTTAAAATACATTGCACTCTAATGAACCTTACACTGTAAATTCACAAAATCAGCATTTTGCTTAGTTATATAATGCAACAAAATTTAATGAATGGTAGGTAACAGAGTGTACAAAAAGTAACAGAGCGGAAAACTCCCGGTACTTGGAGTAAAGAGTATAGAAATTCAGTTATACAAGTATTGATGTCCTATAACTCTGATTATGAAAATCGTACGAGTCGCCTCCATAACTATTTTTGGTGTTCAACATAAACATAACAACAGTTATGCTGCGCAAAAACTGCAAAACTTAGATGCTTGAAGTTATAAAGGTGCGTAGAAAAATTTACAAGAAGTACAACGGAATAAAAATGTGTAATATGCAATAATTACTTGGAGAAGTATTAGCTGTTAAACTTGCAGGAAAAATAACATACGGATCGCTCTACAGGTCGCAGAATTGTGGCTATAGATTTGAAATTCGGAATTCTGAAAAGACTATATTATGAACTTCAAATTTCACTTTATTCGATTTTTGAAATTTCACTTTATTCGAAAAAATTCGCAATTTTAAATGCTCGTTTGAGAATGTTTTCACTGTCGTTTTGATTTACGTTATTGAATTGCGTTATTTTGAATTCGAAGTTGTATAGAAAAAAATATAAGGTGTAAGACGGAATAATTAAATAAGACTCGATAATTATTTTTACCAAGTTTGATCGATTTCTAACTTGCCGAATGCAATTATGCAGTTAAAATTTGGCTTGCTGAAAGAGCCATTTTTATTTGTGAACCAAAATCCGAATTTGTTTAAAAAAAATATTGCAAATTTAAGTGCTTTTCTGTTATTTTCTTTCAGCATTTTTGATTTAAATATTGACTAATTATTCTTGAAAAAAATATTTTTCTTTCTCTTGATCTTAATTTCTTTATTTTATATGCTCGCTCTTGAGTAGATGTCGATCGAAAATCAAAATTAGAAAGAGTATGTGTGTGAGAAGAGAAGAAAGAAAGAGTGATTACATAGTCAGATATAAATCTTAACATTGAAAAAAAAATGTAAAAAAAAAGAGCGATAAAAACCGATCTCTATTTGAATTGTTATAATAATCGTCAAAGAATAAAACTATTTCTCATTTATTTTTTCTAACTTTTTTTTTATCATTCAATATTAGTTTTAAAAACAGAGACAAGTTAAATAAAATATTCGTTCTTTGTGATTAGAATATTTAATCAATTTTGATAAAATAATTCACAAATGAGTTATTTTTGTCTAAAAATACGTTAACTTTGAGTAGTCTGTTGGAAATAGTATCTATTTAACTTTCGCTTCACAAATTAAATACAAAGTCAAACGAATAAAATTGAAATGAATTTTTAGATGTAATTGCATTGGGTATTTCAATTTATTTTCATTATATGGGCATAAAAAGTGGAACATTTGTTCTTGTTTTATTTCTTTTCATAACATATTTGTAAGTTTTTATCTTTTTTAAGTAAGAAAATTGAATATATTCTAATTTAGTTTTATTCTAATTTTTTTAAGCAAAATAAACAATTTTTTTTACAAAATTATACATTTGCAATAATATTTCTCTTTTTAAGAAAACTAATTTCATTATTGAAAGAAGACAATGGTATTTTTTATTTTTTTGAGAAAGAATATTTAATTTTCCGTTTGGTGATTTAAAGTCAGGAAAAGAAACATATTTATCCTGTAAAAGCCTTCATTTTCATATATTTCACAAAATAAAATAAGTAACATTTACTAAACAAAATGCAAAATAAACATGTTCTTGTAATTTTGTTGTTTTGTTGTTGAGAAAAACGTCAAATGTTTTGAATTTATTAAGTTTGAATTTCAATAATACAATTAAAGTTTATGCAAATTATTTTCTTTTCAGAGATCATGGTGTTCAAAAAAGTTTAGACAAAAATTATGCAAACAACTAGATTCTGCAATGTGCCAATTAAAAAAAAGGAACTCCTTAGTAAATATAGCTATCTGATTGTTATGTATAAAGCTGCAATCATAGTATTTCGAAGAGACTCACAGTAAAAAAATCCGGATAAAATTCTGGTATAAAGTACTGACAGTCATAGTACTAGTACCTTTCAGCGTGATATTCATTTTAATCGTAAAATTTTGTGGTCCAAGCAATCAGGCATACAGCAATTTTAATACATTAATATTTACTGTAAAATCAATGATTCACTGTTTTTAAGTAAATATTGCTGTCAAAAATTGTGGTATAAAATTTCACAGTAAAAATGAATTTTACTATAAAAATGGATTTTACCGATGTTGCTCTCAGGTTGCCATTACTTTTTACCGTAATTTGATCCAGTACTTCTTACAGTGTAGCTCTGAATTTTGCTAACAAATAAATGTGAATAATAATTAAGCTATGAAATCGGCTACAAAAACAGATTTTTTTATTTAACTATTTATCTCAGCTATTTGAATTTCCGACCATCAAAGTACTACCAAAATATAAAAAATATGGCCATAAAACGTTAAGTAGTAGAGAAGTCAACAAAGTTTGGATTTCTTAAAGTGAATTCACTTATTTTCATATTTCTCTATATTTCTGGAACTATTTAAGAGAATCGAGAGTATTTTACATAATTTTAAAACGCGTTATATATTTTAAAATGAAAATTTTAATAATTATCTGTAATTAATGATAGTAATTTATTTAATTAATGCTTCGACTGCAACATTTTTTTAACACGAACGAAGAGCAATTGTATAGGAAATAAAAATTTAAAAAATACAGTATTTTTAAATCAATTTGATCTAAGATTTTTCGGATGATTTTATTTAAATTTTTAATTTTGTCATTTAAAATTATGTAGTTTGAGGTTAAAGTATTTGTGTATTTTAAATTCAAAGATATTTCAACTGTTAATGACTAAAATTACTAATGAAAGAAATAAATAATCTTAAAAAAACACATTTTTATGAAATCATCTTGGGAACTTGAATGCGTCTACTTAAATGTATTTGATATTGTGTGCAAAATTCTTTTAATTTCATATGAATATTATCAGGGATACGATTGAATATGCTAAAAATGAATTAACATTACTAATTTCAAACCGACTATGTGAGCAAGAATTGGATAGCCTCATATTTTCTGAAATGTTATCGTAGCAGTCCTTTCATTTACGTGCATTACCCGCCATTCTATGAAATGCATAATGCGCCAAATAACGTATGATCTAATACTCGGATTTTCACGTTTTAGAACTTAATCTTCATGGCTGGAGAGGGTGACTTTAAATATGCTAATCAAGACGATATTTTAAGACAGATTAGAAGCAGACGATTCTAGGGGAACACCAAACAGCTCGGTAATTTTACCGTTATTATTTTGATGAAGTCAACAATATAACATGGTTAATACGTAAAAACAATTGTTAAATGTTGTAAAAATAATGAACATAACTAGCTTCTATTGAAATACATAACTAACTTCTATGGAAAATAATAATTTCTATAATACAAAATGCAAAAAAAAAAAAAAAAAAAAATTAATCACAGAAAAAACTAAAAGCTACTTACATTATATTTGAATTGATAGTGTTATATTTAAAAACAATTAGACTGATTTTACTTAAAATGTATGACAAAAAAAGCATTTAAATTTTAAAAATAAAATCTTGTTACAAATTCTTTCGGTATCTCAGCTTAAAAATGTTAAATTTGAAAAATGTTAAAGCAGGCATTTTCCCTCCTCCTATTTAAAAATTCAAATATTTTCTTCAAATGGCGTTGTGGGTAGTAAAAATTTATAGCATGTCCTATTATGACTCTTGATTATAAATCTTTACAAAAATATTGCAGCGTGATTTTCTCTGAAAAATAATGTCATGACTTTCAATTAATTTTCATTGACTTAGATGTATACTATTTGCGGCACCATCTGCTGAAAAAATTCTGAATTCAAACCAAGAATTCTTGTAAGAATAATTTGTGCCTTTTTAGTTGAATTTGATGTAAAAATTGTTTCTTAATATTAATTCTTTTCAAGTTGTGAAATTTTTAAGCTGTCATTAGAGCTTAAAATACCCTTTATATTAAAGAAGATATGGAGTTCAAATCATCGTTGTTTATTTTAATACATCATAACAATCCTAAGGTATATTTAATGTGGTATTTTAATTCGAATATTATACATGATATTAGTATTGTACATGATATTCAATTTTCAAAACGGTCATTAACAAAGTGTTTTTAGAAGAATAATTTAAGCACTGGAATTGCAAATGGATTTTTTATGATCTAATAATGAAATGAAAATAAAACAATACTTTCGAAATATCAGCCATCAGTCCTAACATGACATATTGAGGTGGGATTTTCAATTATTTTTATTTGAATTATAGGTTTTCTATATACAGTACCACCATCTGTTGAAAAATATTTAACCAAAACTAGGATCTTTGGAATGAAAGTTTTATATTCAACTTGCTGAATACCTGTTGTTCACATAAGGCTTGAAAAAAAAGTAAATCCTCAATAAATCGCTATTGATTAACACTACGAAATCATGCACAAGACTGAAAAGCGTTCACCAACGTAATTAATAAAGATAAAATAGTTTCCATATTTTTTTATATATTATTATTTTTTGCCCTTTCTGATGGCCTTGCGTTATTTGATTTAGAAAAACAAGTTTTTAGAATTGCATCCCATCGAAATAAAATTCATGATATTCAAAATTTACCACAATCAAGCAATTTTCTCCTGTACAATTTTCCCATTCGAGGTAGGGGCGGAAAAACCTATTACCACAATACCTATTCAGAATAATATTATAGTAATTATTTAGTGTAAAAATATTATTTTCCAAAGATGAAGGTAATAAACCATACATTTATGCACAACTCAAAACTTTCTTGAAGGGATTGTTCAAATCATCGGTAATTTTTGGGTAATCCTGAATCCGCATAATTATCTTTAGCGGTTTTCCACGACTTTTACAATTATTTTCAGAATATTACTATGAAACAAAATTGGTACTTTCGTTTTATATGCTATATTTAAATTAAAAAGCTAACATAGACATGCTCTGCTACAGTTACACAAATTTGGAACAGAATTATATTAGATAAAATAAACAGCAGAAAGTTTCATTTTAATGCAGTGCCAAATTTATGTAACGTTTTTAAGACTATTTTATATAAACAAACTAAAAAATCGTTTAAATATGTATTTAACTTTAAAAAATTTTTTTTTATGTTAATACTTTATAGTAAAATTTTCCACAATGAAAAACATATTGTTCAGTATCAAAACTCATTTGATTCCTAGTTAATGTACTTTGACATTTTCTGAAAAGCTATAATTTATAGTGTCAAATTTTCACCTAAAATGTGAAAAAAAATAAATAAATAACTGTATTTGTTTTACTGTATTTGTTTACTGTATTCGTGTATTTGCTTTACTTCTCTTTTATCTTGTATTGAACTGCGAGACTTATTATGCTTTATAAAGCGAATATTAGGGTGGTTTTGAAAATAATTTTATTTAACGTAGTCAATAAAACTTCATAAAATGCAAAAAATAAAATAGATTTTTAACTTGCCATACTTTGTTTAAATATATTTCAGATAAACAGCCTAAATCTACATATATTTAGCATTATAATGGTAATAAAATATTAAATACTTATTTGATACACAAAAAAAATTACATTTGTGAACCTTAAACTATTTGAACTGCCTTAGAAAAATTGAAACGATTCGTTCCCATTTAAAAATAATAATATGAACATAAAAGAATGTAATTACGAATATAACATGAAGCAAGCTTAATTAGAGCTTATTTTTTGTCGACGAAATGCTCAGTTCTTAAAGAGAGATAAAAAAAATTCTCTTTTTTTGTTTAAGTATTTATGTATTTATTTTTGTACATTTATGCAAATTTTTCGCTACTAAATTTTTTTAAAAATTTTATTTTACTTATCATTATTTTTTCTATGTTAGAGAAAATATAATTAAAACGAATAATATTCTTTACTTATCATTCAAAACTGAATTCTGTTTCTAAATAAAATGAAATGAAGTATATTAATTGAAAACTTTTATATTAGTACTTAAAACAATTAAATAATGTCATTATTTTTCTTCAAATATATTCTTGAATAACTTCTAGTTGATATTAATGATGGAAAAAAAAATATAACTATGTAAATTGTTTGGTTTTGGAATGAAAGTATATATTTTAAACATTTCTTTTACGCTGTTTAAAAAAAAGGAAAGAAAAATATTTTAATTTTTTGCAACATTTGAAAAAAAAAATAATTTCACTAATTATATTTTTAAGTACCTATCCTTCAACATTCAATTTCTAATGGTAAATGTTGTTTAAGTTATTATGTCTAATATAAAATTTTGTTTCAGTAATAAAGTCTTATGTAAGATTTTGTTTCTGTCATAATTATTTCAGTAATTATTTAAACAATAAGAATCAGAGAAAGAAATTTAATTTTAATTAAAGTCATAAATGTGAAGAATTAAAGATTTGAAGAATTTTATATTTGAAAAATTTTAATTAAAAAAAAATAATTAAAAGAAAGTTTTTTCTTCCAAATTGTCGTTCGAAATTGCCTCTACACCCCATTACACATTTCGTGGAATATTTAAAAAAAAATAAATAAAATAGCTTCTTAGTGAGCTAAATAAAAAGCAGCACACCCTACTGACTAAGGATCGGGGTTAAACGTAGATTTTTAAAAATTAAAAAAAAAAAAAAAAATGGTTTAATAACAGTATAATTGGTTTTTATTTACAATATTCATGGAAAGCAGTATAAAATTACGATAAGAAATAGTATTGTGAGAAAAATCATTTATCGACTGTTTTCATGTAATACGGTTAAACAACCAGAATTATATACGCGTCTACAAGGCCCACGTCAAATTAGTATCGAGCTCCCGTTCTTGGAAAGCTGAAATCTAAGCTATGTGTTGAGGATCACAAATTCATTTTTTTTTTCATCATCAAGTACCTAACATAACAACGAGTACCTAATAATTTTACAATGAAAAATGCATGATGACACCTTATGAAACAACTTTGTTTCTTGTAGCTGGGTATATACTTAGGCTCTCATGTATATAATCTCTTAATCTCATAATTGGCTGAATGAAGATTCGAATCTCAGCTTTGATAGTTTAGACCAAAATATTCCTCCACTCCTTCAGTATATGAAGAGCTTTCAGTGTCCTTGCATATCTGACGAAACTCTTCATAACGGATGCATGTCAGTACCACCAAGTTATTTAACGCAAAAGTTTAGTATTCCTAATCTCTCATGATAGATGGCAACACTAAATAAACTTGTTAAACCGCATCCCACGGTTCACTTTGCAAAACACAACTCAATCACAACTAATTCAAATGTCCGTTATCTAATGAAAAGCATAATATAACCTAACTCCGATGCTCAGTTAAATTGAATTGCTTTTCGCTACTTCTAAATGGCTAAAAAACCGTATAATTATGTATTCATGGTTTTTGAATTTTATTTGGATAGAAAGACCGCTGCTGGTTATTTTACTGTAATTTTAGAATGAAAATTCGAAGAGTGTCATTAAATGCGTTCATAGAATCGAACCTTAAGTGATACAAATTAGTTTGTGCACTCGATTTTTCATGGTAGAAACCGCATAAGAAAACATACTTTCACTGAAAAAAATATTTTTCTTTTCTTTCGACTTTTATTTTTGATCCTAGTGAAATGGAAAAAGTTGTTTCCGCAATATAAACAAATATGGTAAACCCAGTTCAGATTGATACAGGGTTAAATATATGATTTATTAAAAATCCTGGCTTTAAACTACATCTAAGTACAAGAAAACCCGAAAATTCAATGAAATATTAGTTTTTTTTTAATTTTGCGCATTGTACAGTTCACAAAAAACAAAACGGACACTCTCCCCATTAATTGTTTTGTATTCCTCACTTGTTGTTTTTCATTCTTATTGGTTGTTTTGTGTTTTCATTGGTTGTTTTGCACTTCTGATTGGTTGTTATGTACTCCTTATTGGTTGTTTTGAATTCCTGACTGGATGTTTCGCACTCTTCATTAGTTGTTTTGCATTCCTCATTGGTTGCGTTGGACTCTTTACCGGTTGTTTAGCACTCTTCATTAGTTGTTTTGCCTTCCTCATTGGTTGCGTTGCACTCTTTACTGGTTGTTTTGCACAAATGAGCCTTTGTGAAGTAAATGCAGAGCATATCAAACAAAAAAATGGGGGTTTTAATTTCATGCCAAACAATTAATGTTAAATTGAAAATAATATTAGTAAACCCTTATTCAAAAATACTTTTAAAAGAATATTGGGAGAACAAATAAGTTCCCGCCGTTTTCTATCGAAAATTTGCAGTATATTATGAAAACACGGTACATTATCTTTTATTCAAAGTATTCTCTATTACTAAACCACGGATACCACGTCGAAAGAACACTTCAACTTTCCGGGATATCCACGAATAGACCCATTCCGTGGTATCTTCAAATGAAGTAAATTTCTGCTCAGACAGACCATATGCCATCCACGTGAATAGGTTATAAGCTAAAGTAGCAAGGTCTGGCGAATACGGTGGGTTGGGTAGGACTTCCTATTGAAGTGTTTCCAAATAACAAAATAAATTTTAATGCGAAATCGACATTCAATGTCTTTTAGCTTCAGTTTGTATGGAACCTAACTTCTTTGTTTTTGGATCATTCTGAACGATTTAAAAAAAATATGGAATTGCTTGCTGAGTTACTTGTAATGTTCTTTTTTTATTTGGGACGAATCTTCTTCTGATAATTCTTCCAATTTATTGTCTTTGTACAATATCGGCTTTCCACTAGGTTCTTTGTCGCCCACGTCAAACTCACCGTTTTTAAACTTCTGAAATCATTCACAGCAAATTCTCTCACATAAAGCCGCCTCAGCATAAGGTTCTCCAAGCAATCGATGCGACTCAGCTGCAGATTTCTTCAAATTATAGATGTAAATCAAAAGTTCCCAAAAATTATTCTTATTTGGCACAAAAATTGAAATTTTTGTACGAAAACAATTACGTAATGCTATTACAGAATCACTAATATTTTAAGGTAATGTTGTTATCAGATGAACAAACTTACAATGAGCCGTTTATCACTAGTTAATTTCTACATAACCATCCTGCAGTGCCATCTTGTAACGAACGGCAGGAAATTATTTATACACCCAATAGTTCTCTTTTAGTAAAGTATTTTAACCCTTAACTAACTAAGGTTATATAATATCTACCATAAAATATCAAATCAATGAATTTCTTGCTTGTAAACTTAGAGAGAAGAAATATTCACGACAACTATAGATATAAAGTTTAATTTAACTACCTGTGTTTAATTTAAAATTAAATATCCGATACTCAGTATTTTTTCTATTAAATATAAACTCTGAAAAAAACTTCTTTTGTTTCAGCTTTAAAGATTTTTCATTACTCGCAGCACTGGCGTTAAAAAGAAGCTTTTTTCTACTTGAAAGGCTGTGATAAACGCTTGAAAGTAATTTTAACCTAAAAAATTGCAGCCTTTTTATTAAATGTTTTGAACCAGGAATAAACTACTTTTTTTCAGTAATGCACGAAAGAGATCATTTAACTATTTATATTCCCTAGGCAAGCACCTTTTAGTTTTTGTTGTTGTTACGAGATGAAAAAAAAGTTTTTGCTCTTCTCAGAGGAATCTTAAAAAAAAAGTTCTGAAAAGGTTGTTTTACAGCAACTGAATTCACTCGTAACGATAATCATTAAGATAATTAGAAAGCTTTCTAATTTTGAAAATAAATTAATTTAAAAAAAGAAAATACGAAAGAAATAAGTTAAATTAAAATAACTTGTTTCGAAACTCTAGTTTTAAAAGAAAGACGTATTATACTGTATTATAAAAAGAAAAGTTGTATTATATATATATATATATATATATATATATATATATATATATATATATATATATATATATATATATATATATATATATATGTATATATATATATATATGTGTGTGTGTATGTATGTATGTATATATGTATGTATATGTATAACTGGACAAATTATTAGACATCGTCTAATAATTATATTGTACTTATATAAGATTCTATGTCAAATCTTACTCATCAGATGTAACTATACAGTATTATTGTTTTTACGCGACTGAATTCGGTTTATGCTTGCTTATGTTCGTGTACCAGTTTGGTTAATACTGTAATGCTATACGTTAAAAATAAATACAAATAGGAAGTATATAAAAATATCCTGAATAAAAACCCATTACTTGTATGTATAAATATAAAAGTATAGCATATCAATTCGTTCAAAACATGCAATTATTAAAACACTACATTGCGTTGAATAATTTGGTCCAATTATTCTAATTTAGTTTAATTATTATAATTCACTAATAATATGCCTGATATAATATATATTCGATATTTATTTAATATATATTCTAATTTATCCAATCGCCGTATTTATCTTATATATTGTCTAATTTAACCAATTGATACACGAACGTAAACAAGTAAAAACCAGTTTCAGCCACGTAGAGACAATAAAGCTGTATAGTATCACCTGATAATTAAAATTTTACATAGAATCTTATAGTGCGTCTAATAAATTGGTCAGGGTTTGAATATATCTATATAATCCCCTAAAATTGAGAAAGTCTTCATGTGAGTTACTAGAAATGGTTACCATGGATCTCTTAGTAGTCTAAACGCTATGACATATCTCTTATTTGGGGGGGGGGTACTCTTTTTCCCACTGCACAGTTTATGTTTTTGACAACAGACAACTAAATTGATCCGTACGGAGGCCATCTCTCTTTTAGGAGGTGTTGATAGGGTCGACAAATAGGTCCAGTGATGATTGGCCGCTATCATTGAAGACAGAATGTGAATGGTCAAATTTTCATGTGTGAAAAATGTTTGTTTAATTAATATTTCGGACATGCGCTACAGCCGTTATGTGATAATTGACACTCATTACTTTGATATTTCAAAATGATATATGTAAAGAAAATATGAATGATTACGTGTATCGATTCTCCTAAGAATGACCGAAAATTTTAACTTCGCTAAGCGAGAAATGGAGGAACATAGAAATGTAAATGTACTGTTTTCTGCGTTCTTCTTAGGAAACTACAAATTTAATTTTAATATTTAAAATTAGTTACAAGGTTAACTAACAATTTAAACTGCTGGTAACTGAAACTTCAAAAAGGAAGTTTTCTACAGTATTTCAGAGACTAGTAAAATTGAAGCACTTTTCCACTGACGTCAATTAATTATGTCCTCAGACTGCCGCACAGTTTTGCTGTGATTTCTTTTCATAATTCTTTTAGTTGGCATCAGTATTTGTTGACACACTTTATAGCAATTATATAATATAAGATGAGAATAAATTACCTTGTTTTCTCAGCACAAGGCAGAATCAGTGCTTTTCTATAGTCTTAAATTTTTTTTCTGCCAATTTTCTTCTAAATTGCTTATTATTTTCTGGAACATCTGGTACATGTTAATATACATCAATGAACAGCTAATGTTACCAACTAAACATCCAATAGTATTTTATTTCAGATTAAACCTTTTATTGCAATCCAAATATCCAAAACTAAAAAATTCGGAGATACTTTCATCTGATTATAAAGGTAATTTATTTGTATAAGTAATTTTACCAACTGAAGAGACATTTTTTAATCGTTAATTTCAATGTATCTGCCGAATATCACATTCTATTTTACACAAATGACTACGTGAAAATATTTAAGGTTTTAGAAAAAAATAAAAATTTAAAAATTATTTCAATGAAGTATTTGAAATGATTTCATTTTGGCTAACCGCAAGAATAGTGAAAAAATAAATTTTTCGTTGCGTTCAAGACATTTAATGATTTTCAACTATTAAGAGTATTCCACCAATGAGGCTTTTCTTTTGTTAAAATAGAATGACTTTGAGTAGCTTTTTTCAAATATCTATTTAAATTATATTCATTAAAAATGTTAAGCATTTTGTCTTTATTTAACAAATCGGAATAAAAGTTGGATTTAATTACTTTGGTAATTTCAATTTATTCTTAAGCATAGTAAGTGGGACCATTTTTTCTCTTTCATTTTATATTCTTTTGATAATTTATATATTTAATAATTAAATATGCTTTGTTTTTGAAGTATAAAACTGAAATAAAAAAATTAGCTTAGTTATAAGAGAAAATTAAAACAAAGAGTAATTATTGTTAAAAAAGTTATAATTAAATTCTACTTCTCTATTTAACGTAATTATTTCCATTATTATAAGAAGAGTAGGAATATTTTTTTTTGGAGAAAGCGTATTCAAGTTTCCTTCATCTATTTTTATCCTCAGAAAGTAAAATATTATAGCCTTAAAAATGCCTTACATTTAAAAAAATACCACAAAATAAATTTCTAATTTAACCCAAATTATTCCGTGATTCAATTGATATTTTAATTATTTTCTCAAGGGATATGGTGTTTTAATTTAAGACTTTTAATATATTTTTTTCATAAACATTAAGTTTTATTCTTTGACTTAAGTCTCTTAACTGTAAAAACTCAGAAGAAGTTCAAGCTTTTTAACTTTGCAAAATCATTTCAACTCAAAATAAATTGGCTTTTCTTACCATGAAAAAAATCTTATTTTAATATAACGTTTTGATTATGAAGGAACATAAAGTTTTATTTTGTGACCTTTAATATTTTTCATTCTGAAATTTTTTTAGTTTTCTGAGTTTTATTTTTTAACTTATACTATATAGCTCTCAAAATTCCTGATAAAAAGATAACCTTTAGCTGTAAAAAATTAATATTTATCAAAAAAGTTAATTAATTCTAATTAATTATATAATATTTTCAATGGCATCAATTACTAATGAGTAAAGAACTAGTTAAAGTTAAATTATACCTAGTATTTATACCTAGTAAAATTTAAAATTTTTTAATTTTGTAAAAATATTTATTTTCATGGGAGTGCCTTAAAATAAATTAATTTTACCACCGGAATTACTGTGTTTCCTCTTTGTATTTGTTTTTTTTTTCATGGTAGATGGAGTTTTAATTTGATACTTTTTTGGGAATATTAAGTTTTAATTTTTGATCTAAGTATCTTTAATTTTTAAAAATCAGAACTAGTTCAAGCTTTTTCAAGCTAGATTTTTATACTTTTTGTTTTAGAACAAGTGAAAATCTTTTTTTTTTATATACCTGAAAGTAAATTGCTGTTTTGTACCATGTAAAAGCATTATTTTATTTTTGAACCTTTAATGTTCTTTATTCTGAAAGGATGAATTTGTTTTACTGAAGTTTTAGTATATTCCTAAAATTTCTTGATAAAAATTTGACCTTAAGCTGCAAAAAAACTAATATTTGTCTGAAAAAGTTAATTCTAATTTATTAGCATGAATGGCGTCGATGTCAACTTATTATCAGATATCGGATAAAAGTTAAAGAATTATTTCTCAATCAACTTTTCAATTCTTTCTCAATCAGTTTAATACCAGCCGCGATGACTCATGGGATAAAGCATTGGCCTTCCAATGAGGCGAACCGGGTTTGAATCCCAGTAGATACGAATTCCGCATCCGGAAATTGCTTGTAATATTGAAAAATATCACCTTCCAGGTTTATATCCTATCCTACTACTGAAGCAGTCAAATGAAATTTGGCAAAATAATATTACCTTTTCCTTCTAAAACAGCAGGAAATGCCTGTATTTAATTTTCTGGACTTACAAGTTTACGATAGTCAATTCAAAATACAAAATTTAGTTTTTAAAATTGATACTCGTTATTGATGTTGTAATACAGTTCACTGAATATTATTATTTTTATGAAAAAAAATTTAAATTTTAAATTCGGTCATTTTCGACCAGGAATATTTGTTTTCTATCGATACACTATGTGTTCTGTAATCTATTTTTTTTTTTTTTTAATTTCTTAAAATAAATCTGATGCATTATTAGAAATAAAATTCTCACTTTTGACGATCTAGCTACCTTTTAGTTGTATTTCGTTAATTTTGAGAGCCCTTTCGTTATGAAATCACGGGACTTGTGACAAAACGCAAATTCTCAAATGTATAACGAAGATGTTTCCTCAACTCGATATCTCATCGTAGTACATTGTGGGAGATTGTTAACTAGAATGATAAAAATTGGATAAAGACCAGATGAAAATGACGAAATAAGCTAATAGGACTGTATGGTTGTTAAAGAGTTGGTCTCGCACAGGGGTTCGAATCCTGCTCCGGGCTTAAGTGTAATGTATCTCTCTGCATTATCTGCCCTTTTGTTTTAGGGTGACAATGATTTACTCATATGATGCCCACAATAAAGTGATTATTTGAACAATTAGATACATTAAAAAGCACTACTAGAGTTTTTTTTGAGAAAAAAATAAAATGACTAAATATTTCTGAGAAATTTTTTTCCCTCGTGAAGTGACAATTGTTGTTTCGTCACTGTAACGAAATTTTTGCTCCAGAAAGCAGTTTTGTCAAAAACGAAGAAAGTTTCGTGATGTTCGAGCATGTACTTTTTACAGTGTAAAAAGTACTTTTAAATATATTGTTTGCAAAAAAAGAATTTTTACTTATTCCCCAACGCAAACTTTTCAAATCTAGAATGATTAGTGATTGGGAAAAACCCTTACGAACAATATGAGTTGATTATGTCAGCATTAATATTTCCATTCACCGAAGTCCCATCCAATAAGAAGCAAAGAAAAAAGGGACAAAACGGGAATTCAGAAGTCTCATTTCGCATAATACCTGAATCATAAATTCACCTGGAGAATAACAGCAGGGAGCAAATGCCATTTTCCAGGAAAACGTAACGCCCCCTATTCAGCCCAGTTGGAATAAAATATTCTATCCCGATTTTTCCCTTTTCTTTCTCGAAGTATTGATCAATAAGGAAAATAAAATGTGTCCTCACAATTGCTAGAAATCAGGACCGGGAAAAATGGGAGTCTCTCCATTCTTCGCTTTCGATCCGGAGAATGGCCTTAATAAGTGTCACATCCACAAGAGCTCATTTAGAGAAGAGTTGAGTGGTTCCCTGTCTTTTTTCGTGTTAGCATATTTTGTATAAGGTAAAAAGCACTCCATTGAAAACGAATTTTTCAGTTTATTGTTGCAAGTTAAAAAAGAAAAATAATTTGTAAAAGAAGAAGCTTGTCGTGAAAAATGTTTATCTTAATTTAAGTAATAAATTAGATGCTTTTCCGTGTTTATATTCATCAAAGAAACATCGATTATAAAACAATTGCATGCCTTTTTCTAAAATCCAATAACGTTATTTATTTGTATAAAGAAAACAGGATAATCTGTAAAATATTTTTTCGAGTCAAAGAATATTTAACTAAGTGACAAGTTAGGAAAATTTTTAATAGTGTACTCTGCGATGACTACATACTTAGGACATGAATATATGAAAATAATTGCATTTTCTTAAATCTGTGAATACTGAGAGGAGAAATAGGGTCAGAATTAGGTATTGCTATCTAGACAAATGAGGTATTGTTCCCAATGTATTTTTAAAGCTAGGTTAAAAAAATACAATCCCAAGTCAATGGAAAAAATAGTTTAGATTTTTTTTTACTTTTATGAATAAAATTTACATGCTTGTTACATTCATCTCATGTCTGTTCTAATCATTTATACATTTGACGTTACTAACCCAATATAGTGACTGTCAAAAAATGTAAATCTCTTAAAAATTACGCAAGAGCTTTTTTCAGAGAAAGTACGTTTTGCGGCCGATTTTATCACTTAATTTATAATTTAATAAAAGTGATTAACCTATTTATGGTCAAACATTTGAGCTATTTAGAATAGCTCTTTGAATCCATACCAAAAACATTTTATTTATGGTTATCGTGGAGTTAATTATGGATAGTAAAAATCAAATTTAAATATTTAATTTTTGCAAAAAAAATGACACTAATAATATTTAGTGACGTGAGCGAGCTATTTAAAACGTGTTTGTCTTAACAAATAAGCCATATTTATTTTTTATTTCTCGAGGATTAAAAATTTAAGAACCGACATTTTTTTAAGCGCTATAATTTAGAAATTTTTTGACTAATTTCTTTCAAGGTTTAGATTTAAAATTAATAATCTAATAAGATATTTTATACTAGATTGCGCATTAAGTAAAGTGACCCTATAAAAAGAAAATTGCTCTTAAAGTAAACTTTTATTTTAAAGACTTAGAAAATAAACATGTAAAATAGAGCCTAAAATATGGAAAAGTTTGGCAATACAGGAAGATATAACTTGTTTAACCAGATTTCATTTCAAAAGTTTCTTACGTTTCTTTTCTTCTTAAAATAATTAAGTTTAATCGATGATTACATTAAAATCATTTATAAAATTATAATTATAATAATGAGAAAAAAAGGTATAATTAAAACTAGCAGAATATGGTAAAATTACCGTATTTCTGGCTCTATGGGAACATCGAAAAGTTCGATAATTTTTTCCGAAGCTCATTTTTAATAATTTTGGTAAAATTAACTATAAAATATGGTTTTATTATATGTGAAAAAATGATACCTCAAAGGGTGGCTTAAAAACCAGTTATTCGGTTAAATTTAATTTTTACTAAATATATGGTATAAGAACTATACATTTTAAAAACCAAAATTTCCGGTTAACCGTTACCATGTGAACGGAAAAATTATCAAATAAATGATTTAAATACTGTATATTTTGTATTTTAATACCAGAATAATGGTTTTATGTATAAAAAATGTCGCTACCATACAGTCGATAATTATATCAGATATTTTTTCATTGCGTACGTTATTTATAAAACAATATAAATAATGAGCAATTTGTATCTAACTAAATATTTTCTTAGGACTTTGAAATGCCTTAAGTAATATTCAAAGTACTAAAATTAATGTTCCACTAAATAAAAAATGCATTGCGTCTAAGTATTCGTTAATAATTTTTTTTAGTACTTAGCAAATTAAGTAAGCAGCTTAATGAAACAGGAAGAAAATAGTTTTTGACAAAGATTGATTCTTGAAGTTTGATTAACAAGGATCGAAAGGAGAAAAAGCACTGAACTTTTTGTTTTATTTCAGAGAATTATTAAAGAATATTTTACCGTTACTTCAAGAAAAATGTGCCATATTTTCAAAAATAAAATGATTTTTTTTTCTGTTACTATGTCACCAAATCTTTAGACTTGAAACAGAAGAAAAATAATACCGTTTAAGTAAAGCAATAAAAAAAAACTTTGAAATGTTGCATTGCTTTAATTATTTTTCACTAATTAGTATACAGCTCAAGTGAAATACCTTTTTCGCAGTAACTTTGTTTTATTAAAAGATTGTGGATTACTCTGACTGAAAAAAAAATTCTAATTCCGAAATAAGTTTACAATGATGAAAAAGAAAAATGAACTTAAATTCTAAAAAAAAGTAAAATCAACTTTTCTTCATAAAAGTTTAAAAAATTGAAAAAAATATTTTATTTTAATATTTTTCATGTTTGAATAAGTGTTTGAGGGTAATTAAAAAGAAAGAAACCATATTTTAATAAATACAATTCTTAAATAAAGAATAAATGATAAATTTTATAAAAAAAAGTAGTAAAAAGCAAATATTTTTATATTTAAATACTTGTTTCAAAAATGTGCGCATAAAAATGTTTTGATGGAATTGTTAAAGAAGTATATAGAAAGTTTTGATATATGTACCAATTTGAATGTGAAGTGCACAAAATAAAAAGAAACAGAGCATCTTAATAACTTTCGCTCTTATAATTGGATTATCATTTACAATCTAATACACTTTCAAATCTTATGGTTCGAAGGTCTAACTGTAAATCCTTTAGAACTGGTGAAAAGAGAATGTAGCGCTTTCCCAAGCACACACGCTCCAAAAGTATACGTACTAAAGTGTACGTATACGTACTAATACGAGTTGTAATATGAGAGTACTGAATGGAGAACATCTCTGCGTGGTTTATATATGATATCAGGGGCTGCGAAATGAGAATCGTGTGATAATAGTCCTGCACTTGTTCAAATGGCATATTTAATATTAGAAATCGTCATAAGAACTCACTATCTCAAAAATATAGATAAAAATATTGCCAATATCTCGAAAATATGGCAACTATCTCGAAAATATAGTCGATATCTCAAAAGTGTAACCTCTATCTCGAAAATATAGCACCTGTCTCGAAAATATATCTTCTATTTCAAAATTATTGCCACTGTCTCGAAAATATAGCTCGTACCTCAAAAATATTGCCTCTATCTCGAAAATATAGCACCTATTTCGAGCATATAGCTCTTATCTTAAAAATATTGCTCCTATCTCGAAAATATAGCAACTATCTCGAAAACATAGCCATTATCTCAAAAATATCGTCCATATCTCAAAAATGTTAACTCTATCTCGAAAATATGGCTTCTATCTCAAAAATATTTCCACTATCTTGAAAATATAGCTCGTACCTCAAAAATATTGCTACTATCTCGAAAATATAGCCTCTATTTCGAAAATATATTTACTATTTCGAAAATATAGCCATTACCTCAGAATTATAATTTATCAATTTAGTTAAGAGAGTGATAGAAAATGGTGATCGCTTAATATGACTTCGAGTGAAGTTGTGACATTAAAATATATGTTTTTGCCATGATCATTTTTATCTCTTTTTTAAACTTTAAAGCGATATATCTTAAAATATATTAAAAATATTTAGGGAAATTTGGAATGTACTGTACATTTTACAGCAAAGTTTTAGTTTTTGAGCTATTGATATAAATCAAAAAATCCTGTAAAAATAGGGCATGGGCATTTTTTATTCAAAGCACAATCCTATCAGTTACATCAAAAATTAAGTGCTTCAGGTTTTCATATATTTTTTTTTAATTTTAAAAATTACTATAACGATGACAAATTTAGAATTTATGAGAATTTTCAGAAAAAATTCAAATATGTTACCCAAACCCCTTAAAGTATTAAGAATAACTTTTTATAAGTAGATTTTGTGATAGAAGCTTAGCTAACAACATATGATTCTATGAAAAATACGTTTGTTCTGCTCTGTAAAAAAATTCCGGATCATATCACGGTATAAAGTACCTGAAACTTTGAGTGAATCAACCACAAAATCCATTTCACCGAAAAATCCATTTTTACCGTAAAATATTATACAGTAATTTTACAGCAATATTTAATTTAGGGTGAATCAGTGATTTTACTGTATATATTGCTCTAAAAGTTACGTTAGATTAGATTTCTTCCGTAACATATTCCGGTGAAAATGGATTTTATGGTAAAAAATACCGGCTTCCTGATTGCCGGTACATTTTACAATAATTTGATCCGGAATTATTTACAGTGTAGTTCTTGTATTTAGACATCTTTGAAGAAAATTTATATGGAATGTATTTTATGAGAAATATATTCTCAGAATTATAATATGAGGAAAACGGGAATTGGGAAACGGGGAACGGGGCTTCCTGATTGCCGGTACATTTTACAATAATTTGATTCGGAATTATTTACAGTGTCCTTTCTTGTATTTAGACCATCTTTGAAGGAAATTTATATGGAATGTATTTTATGAGAAATATATTCTCAGAATTATAATATGAGGAAAACGGGAATTGGGAAACGGGCAACGGGGATTCCTGATTGCCGGTACATTTTACAATAATTTGATTCGGAATTATTTACAGTGTCCTTTCTCGTATTTAGACCATCTTTGAAGGAAATTTATATGGAATGTATTTTATGAGAAATATATTCTCAGAATTATAATATGAGGAAAACGGGAATTGGGAAACGGGGAACGGGGCTTCCTGATTGCCGGTACATTTTACAATAATTTGATTCGGAATTCTTTACAGTGTCCTTTCTTGTATTTAGACCATCTTTGAAGGAAATTTATATGAAATGTATTTTATGAGAAATATATTCTCAGACTTATAATATGAGGAAAACGGGGAACGGGGCTTCCTGATTGCCGGTACATTTTACATTAATTTGATTCGGAATTATTTACAGTGTCCTTTCTTGTATTTAGACCATCTTTGAAGGAAATTTATATGGAATGTATTTTATGAGAAATATATTCTCAGAATTATAATATGAGGAAAACGGAATTGGGAAACGGGGAACGGGGCTTCCTGATTGCCGGTACATTTTACAATAATTTGATTCGGAATTATTTACAGTGTCCTTTCTTGCATTTAGACCATCTTTGAAGGAAATTTATATGAAATGTATTTTATGAGAAATATATTCTCAGAATTATAATATGAGGAAAACGGGAATTGGAAAACGGGGAACGGGGCTTCCTGATTGCCGGTACATTTTACAATAATTTGATTCGGAATTATTTACAGTGTCCTTTCTTGTATTTAGACCATCTTTGAAGGAAATTTATATGGAATGTATTTTATGAGAAATATATTCTCAGAATTAAAATATGAGGAAAACGGGAATAAAATCTTTCAAATACTGAATCTAGTAAAAGCAAATGGTACGTTTTTCCAACTATTCAATGCTTAAAATAAATACCTATTTTAGTTATAGTAACTGTTATTCTAAAGATTTATACTCATCCTTCTTACCCTCTATTCCACATAGCTCAAGATACTTTGATCCTAGATTTTACGAACGAATTGTCATTTTAAATCACATTCTAGTTAAAAAAGCCTTGTTCTTTCTAACGGACGTAAATATTTTTTAAAGAATTACAGTTTTCTCAAACAGGTATTTTTTTGAATAAACGTTCAAAAAACGAGTTTACCTAAAATGACCAGCTTCCGTTTATTTGTTATCATCAAACATTAATTCATTATACATCTATGTAAAATATTCCTTTTTTTAAATGCATCAGAAATAAGCAAATTAAAAATTCATGAATTTGCTTTTTTTTTTACGAAATCGTTTCCCTGGAAATGTTCTAAATGAGCATTTTGGAACTGTGTAAATTATTCACTCCATTTATCTAAAATTCTCGAAATTATTAGATTTAAAACATACTGATAAGAAACTGGGAAATTAAGTAAGATCAAACTACCAGAATATGGTACAATTTGCCGTGTTTCTGGCTTAGCGAGAGCACCTAAAAGCTCGGTAATTATTATTGAAGTGCTTCGGTAACGATTCTGTTAAGATTAAAAATAAAATATGGTATTATAATTTAAGATAAAAATTGGTAACTGTGGTGAAATTTTATAATTTTATCATGATACCTCAAAGCATGGGATAAAAATTGTTTATTTGGTAAAAATAACGTTTCAGTTTTGTATTTTTTACTAAATGCTTGGTAAAAAGTGAAAACCAGAATTTGCGTTAAACCATTACCATATGAACTGAAAACATTACCAAATGAATGGTTTAAATACTGCATATTTTGGTTTGTATTACCAGATTCACGTTTTTTTTTTACCGGTATGTCATTACCATTCAGTACGGTAATTTTATCAGATTGATTTTTTTCTCCTTGTAAATCTCGATAAAAATTTTAAAATCACATTTTAACCTTAGATCTGAAAAATCAAGGTAAGTGACAAAAAATTCAAAATTAAGATTTTTATATTTTTGTCATTTTTATATGGTAAGCTACATATTTTTCAAAAAAAAATTAAATAAATTATGAATTTTGTTTTATCGGTTTTTTGAAACTCTATTTCAGCGTTCATAGCATTAGCAATAGAAGGGGAAAAGTTTTCAAGCCACTTTTCTCTGGATTAATCGTGAAGTACTTGTTTTTCAATTGAACGTAAGTGTATCAGAAGGTCATGCAGTGCTTATAGTCTTAAAATTAGATATAAATGTTGAAGAGCAATTAGAGAATGTAATGAGAATAGAGAATGACATATGAATGAAGAAACAGTTTTCTCAAATATTTGAATGTTTTTGCAAAGTCAAAATTTTGATTTTTGGACTAAATGATTGTCAAAGTTATTTTAACGCAGCTTAAGAATTAAAAAGTTGTTCAAAATGACAATTTCATTTCTGAAAATGTGCTATAAAAATATAAGAGCATGCAAATTTATATTTTTATCTATATTGAAAAGAAATATTGCTTTTGAAGTGAGTAACGTTAAGCTAAACTATGCGTGAATAAAGATTGATTATTAAAAAAACGTTATTTTAAATTATGTGCATACAAACAAGATAAAAAAGAAAACACAATTTCTATTATTTATCGAAAAGGTATATTTCTATTAAATAATAAATGCATATAGTTATTACTTTCCTAATAAGGAACGAAATTTATGTCGCTTAAAACACAAAACCTCAAGCACCTTTTCACCTTTATTCAAAAAGGTGGAATAATACACATTATTTAATACATTAAATTGAAAGGAATATATACTTAAAGATTAATTTTATAATTCTAAATTTTGAATGTAGCGTGAGGTTGATTGTAATAAAAGATTTATATAGTTTAAAATTTTAGATTACATTAGAGGAATTGTTTGTATCTTGTAAGAAAAATTTCACCTTTATCCAAAAAAGGTGGAATAATACACATTATTCAATACATTAAATTGAAAGGAATATATACTTAAAGATTAATTTTATGATTCTAAATTTTGAATGTAGCGTGAGGTTGATTGTAATAAAAGATTTATATAGTTTAAAATTTTAGATTACATTAGAGGAAGTGTTTGTATCTTGTAGAAAAATTTCTACATGGCAATGTAAATAAATAAATAAATATATAATTAATATTAATAACAATAACTATATAATTGTAAATAAATAATTAAATCCTTAGTGATGGTAAACTTAAGAAATAGTTGGTGTGATATATCGATATAATTTAATTAACTGATTGTTTGGCTTACTATTTATATTAAAATTACACAACTTTCAAGAGTTCTATGAAAAATAACATATTTCTTAAAAGTAAGGAAATTTTATTTTTAAAAAAAAATAATTTAAAACCGTATGATCAATCGAAACAAATTATAACTTGTTTTTTCTGTTCAATGGATTCATTTATAAATCGGTACCTAAACAAATAATAATTACACTGGGAAATTTTTTTTTGTAGTTGCATGAAATTTTCAACCAGATTTTAGATACATTCGTATTGATGATTTAAAACATACAATTTGTTTTCCCCTCCCAAATTCAGATTTTTATCTGTGCAATTTTTATCTCATTTTTTGTCAAAATGCACAATTTTATAAACGTTATACATAACAAGGGCTCTCGAAAAAGTAGCGACAAACTTCAAGAGAAATCGAGTTGCGTCATCAGGATTAAAATTGCACAGGAACCCATTCCCGAAAATAACGTCATACGCCGCATGAGGCGCTTCCTTATTCTGGACTATTTCAACGTATGCTTCTGAACGGGGCATAAATAAGTAGCGCTTCTAGACGCGTAGGACGACATCGACGGGCATGGGTTTCTATGCAATTCTGATCTTGATGATGCGGCCGAACGTCCCTAGAAGTTCGTCGCAACTTATAAGCGACCTTTTGTTAAGTATAATATTTTTAAATTTGTTCATTTTGACACAAGAATGACTTAAAATGTCGTTAAAAAACATCTGTAGTTTTATGATTAAAATGAATTTCAGATTTGAATTCCCCACTCCCGAATTAGAAAGCAACAAAAAATTTTTTCAACCTTTTTGGGAAAAATCTAAAATTTGACAGAGAGTGGATATTTTAGCTCAATAGAGCAACTGTTAAAAAAGTTTAAAATAATCCATCAAAGAAGATGAGTGAAAAATGATTTTACTTATAGGTTTAGCATTATGTATTGTTCCAATTAAAATTGCCGGCATATCTTTGGTTTTTTTTTCCTTCAATTAAACTTGCTAACGTACAGCTTTATTTAATGAAAACCGAGTTTTATTGGGAATTCACTGCACGATCTTTCAAAATAAGTTATATATTTTATTTTGTCTAGAATGTAAGCTTAAGTAAAATCAATTTCATACTAATAAAATTAGTTTTATCTCATGTTGATTTTACTTAAGTTATGAAGAATGGATTTTTAAACATCCCCGATTTAGTATTTTCAAAGCTTTATGTACAAAATAAAATTTTAAATTGATATAATTCATGATATTAATATTTTATAGGTCTTTCACATCTGTGCTTGATTTTAAAGTGGTAATAATGCCGAATCATTAATTGATATTATAATAACACCGGTTTTATAATATCAATGAGCTATATATGGTGAGCTATAGATCTAGCCTCACCTAACTTTATTTAAAGCTTTTAGTTTATTTAACACCGTTGGCAACGTTCGGTTGACAACTGTAGTTGTAATTTGGTTTTTTCATTCTCGGCCGTCAGATCAGATGGTTGTGTTCTTGTTTTAGTTAATAAATTTAGTTTTATGTATGAATGATATTTATTTCTTTATGCCTAACGCACAATAGACCCTCGAAGACATGGGGTCCTATAAGTGGTGACCCGTTTGGACATAGAACACGTACAGTCTGCAAATATAATGTGTTTCTTTGATGGTGGTGTCAACTGGCGTTTGGTGAGCTTATTCTAAGACATAAATGTGGTCATTTATTTCAAATATTAGATGAAATTTAGATTTATAAATGCTTAAAATAATGTAAATTATTTAATATTTCTGTTAAGTTAATTGAACTTTTTAAAATATTCTGTCATTATATTTGACATTTAATAACTACTTTTCAATTTCGCAAACTTTGTTACTTTAATATTAATTTACTATAAATTTCAATTACAATGTGTAAAAAGCAATGAATTAATTAGAGTATAAGAAATACAATTAATTAGTTTCAACTTTATCATTTACAATAATTCTAACTTAAAATGAGGTATTCTTCAACTGTATTTTGCATTCTTTCTCAAAATGCATTTATTAACTTATGTTTGATATACTTCGTTTAGAAATTTTAATTTGTGATTTATTGTGCATGCCTTTTACTTTTTGCTCTCTGACTCGCTCATATAGACAAAATGCCAGACGAAATTCCTGCTTCTGAAAGCGTGGCAGACAGTGTTGCCAGAACTTAAGATTAAAAAGTAGCGAATGGGAGCTCCAAAAGTAGCGGATTCGAACATTTTGTAGCCCAAAAATTTCTTTATACGTATATATATATATATATATATATATATATATATATATATATATATATATATATATATATATATATATATATTAAATAATCAAATTCAATATTTCGTTTTAACTCAGATTAAAGGTCACGTGATTTATTTTTATGGGAAGTAGATTTTTTTTCCATCATACTCGCCGTGCAATTCGCGATCACAACGAACTATACGGGGCGTTGTTGTATGTGCCGAATCCCTGCGATTTCCTTATGAACAGTCATTCAGTTACACTAGAGACGTCTTTAATGTAGCATGGGCGCCCATAGGGGAGGGCCGAAGGGGCCCGGGCCCCACCCTAGAAAATATATGCGTAAGGAAACATATGCGTTCATAATTAGTTATTCAGCTAATTAAGTTAAAAATATTTAAATAGATAAAATTTCCTTTCATTAATTTTTTAATTCATTAAGCTATTTGTCGTTTTCTTTCATAAGCCCCCCTCTAAATTCAAACATATGGGCGCCCCTGGCATGTAGCGTTCCATCTTTATTGTTGCTGATTAAATTTAAAAAAGAAAAATGTTTGTTTTCTTTCATATGCAAACGAAAACAAAATGGTATCTCTTTTTTTTTTTGAGAAGGAACATCCAGAACACATCGGAAAAATATTTGTAAATAAAGAGAAAAAATAGGTATATCCTTATAAGAGTTCAAACCTAATGCCTGAGAAATAATTTTACTAAATTTAATGGTATAACATGAAAGGCCCATTTAAATTTTAACGTAAAATAAAGAATGCTTCCGAAACAAAACAAAAAAGAACCATTCTTTTTTTGTCGCCATTTTTTAGTGTTACGAAAATGCGTCTTTGGGACTTGCCAAAAACAAAACAAGATGCAATTTTATTTTTTTAGGAACGAAATATTTTACGGAGTGAAATATAACGAAAATGTACCAATGTCCATAACATGAAACTTTATCTTAGTAAACGTCCGTTTTGGAAATGTTATTTCATTTTGAATCTTATTTATTAGAGTTCATAATGGCTATAGAATCAGGTGAGGAAAAAGTTTGTTTTGAATCTATGCTAAACTCTATATCGGCCCATTTTCCACCGAAATCCGATTGACTACTTTGATCTTAAACAAAGTGTTTCATTTGAAGATTTTTTCCAAAAATTTTAAGTGTAGATTGGCGGCACTTAAAAATCTGCCAAATCTGTAGCTGTGGTTAATACGTAAGTACCGAATTTTTCTTCTA
Source organism: Parasteatoda lunata (assembly GCA_949128135.1). Lineage (NCBI taxonomy): Eukaryota > Metazoa > Arthropoda > Arachnida > Araneae > Theridiidae > Parasteatoda > Parasteatoda lunata. The sequence goes on along the minus strand of OX421976.1, from coordinate 66,608,495 downwards.
TACTTTTCTGAATCATATTACTTCAAATATTAGAATATGCAAGAAGTATACATAAACACATAATTTAATACCATTTAATTTTTCAAAAAAAGTATTTTGACAACAATTTTATCAAAAAATGATAAACTAAAAAACGTAAAATAAAGAATTCTTAGGATAAAAACGATTTTAAAAATTCCTCAGTTTTCAATAAAAACTTTCGTATTGTTTCTTTTTTTTAATTCTTATAGTATTTAATCAGACGTAAAAAAAACCATTTTGTAGAGAACGATCATCAAGTAAGAAAAAACATTATTTACAAGCAAATTTTTTATTATAAAAATCATAACACTTACCTGATTTATAAGTCCGGAGAATTCCAAAATGATATGTTCTTTGTTTGAAAACTTTATTCTCAAATAATATATACATAGTTTATCCCCTCATTACTTTTAGGTAACATACCACACATCAAAATTTTATAATTGTAAGATCTCGATATGAATTTTAATAAGTAGCTTAAAAACAGTAAAGTCAAGTAACAGTCTAGTTGAAATTCTTTCAAAACTAAAAAACACTTACCAAGAAAACGATAAAAAATTTATTTATAATCAGCACAAAAGATACTTTTTCAAGTAATTCGGATTATTCTTTATTGCTGTTTTCTGAATTATGTAGATACAGAAATATATACTATTCTATGAAGAAGAAGAATATTCTATCACTATTACTGTTCTGTATGGAATTCATTGGAACACATTTATTCATTGGAATGACGAAAGCAATGTTGACTTCATTTTAACTTGTAATGAATTGAAGACAGAAAAATTATTTTACCGCAATACACTCATCTGTAACAGCAAGTAATCATGAAATCATGTTATGTTGTTGGTAATAGAAAGGTAAAAATTATTGAGAAGTTGTTCTTCAAATGCTTGGCGTGTTCTGCTTCAATGTTTGGCATGTTCTGATCAGTTTTTTCAAGAAGTTTTACCTTTTCCTTAGGGAATTTTTGCTTCCTATTTGCTGCTAAGAAAATGGCGTCCGTCATTGCCAATGGTTATGTGGGAACTAATGCCCAATATTTACAGTCTCCCGCTAGATGGCGTACTCGAGTGTTGCGATTACGAATTTTCCATATATGGGTGATTCTCACGAAATATGACAATTCACAGTCTCTTGCTCCAATGTCTAATACTATACTACTAAAAGAACTTTTTTTTAAAAAACAAATTAATAAATAGCATTGCTGTTAGCATTTTAAAATGACTTTGCACTAGCGTTGACTGTTTTGTATAGTTAAAATATTTAATTGAATATCGAAATGTCCTTTTCCTGGTATGTCTTAAACAATATTTCCAATAGTAACTAGCTTCAAAACTTCCCATAAATTTTTCAACATTTAATTTTTTTTATCTCAACCGTTGTAAGCATTCCTAGAATATATGCAGAGGGTATTATTTCCAAAAACTTTGTTTAAAAAAATTTTTTCTGTCAATAATTTGACTGTTACACGAAAGTCAGTCATTTTCCTGGAAACTTTTTTAGTAATTTAAAACCAAAATAGATAGCGCCAGCAATCAATATCTTAGGTTAAGAGATTGATTAGAATTCTACCAGAACATGTCTAATTGCAGGAATAAAGAAACAACTTTCTGAGTCAAAATGTATTTCAAAAAATTTTACAAGGTGAGAAGGTTTTTAAATTGTCATTTTTCTGTCCTCTTGAAATCATTAATAATAAGCTATTTACATTTACATTAGTTATTTCAAGAAATCCTGATATTTTCTGCAGAAAGTAAACGTCTTAGGCCAAAATCTTAAAGTAATGTTAATTGCTGTAAAATGACTAAATTGTCATTATACTGACTTATAAGATCCAGGACATTAACAATCATTTTCCTAGCATTCAAAATTTGGCGAATTTCTATTTTATTTTTTTCTTGAGAAAATGTCAATAAACTGCACTGCTGTCTGTAAGATATTAACAAATGTAACTAAATAAATATACAAAAAAAAAAAAATTATTTTGAAGACTTTTCCGAATTGTCATGTTTCCAAAGAATCACCCATATATCCTTTCGATTTCACGAGTTTACGATTTAAAACATAGATATATGGAAAGACTCCCAGCAGCAAAACAAATCATGAATCCACAACTGAAGCAGATGCGTTTTCAACAATAAAAAGTTTTGTTTTTAAAAAAGGTAAAGAATCTGCACACTTTTTGGAATCATTTTATAATGGGAAGGGAAAAAAATTAAAAAAATATTTCTGTAAGAAAAAAAGTAGCGCATTTTTAAGATTTATAGCGTTCGAAAAATAATTAGTAGCCCAAAAAGTAGCGAGTAGCCCAAATTCGATTTTCAGTAGCGGGGACTTTTAAAAGAAGCCCAATCCGCTACTTGTAGCCCAATCTGGCAACACTGGTGGCAGATGTTGCTCGCGTCGCTTTTAAGGCACCCCCGTTTTTCGCGCTAATCCAGAAGTGTGGTTTATTCAATTGGAATCCCAGTTTGTCGTATCTGGGATAAGCGCCGACGACACAAAATATCACTGCGTTGTGTCTGCTCTAGATGGAGACGTTCTAACCTTAATTTCGGATATTATTCGGCAGCCACCTGCTGATAATAAATATGAAACAATTAAAAATCCAATAATTGCAAACTATGCAGATTCCGAAACTGCTCGTTTGAAAATGCTTCTTAAGGACTTAGAATTGGGAGATAAACGACCTTCGCATTTATTACGCTCCATGCAAGATCTCGCTGGTAATTCTATAAGCTCAGAAATTTTACGTTCACTTTTTCTTCAACGTTTACCGGTGTCCGTCCAACAAATTCTTTCAGTTTGCACGGAAAAAGGTGAGAAAAATTCATCTCTCCTAGCCGAAAAAGCAGATAAAATTTTGGAGGTAACTCAAAATTCATTGACAGTAAATTCTATAAATGTGACAGATGACATTTCGCGTTTTCAAAAATTGGAGGATGAAATTCGTAAACTTTCCGAGACCGTTGCACGTTTGTCTAGACAACAATATCGGAATAAAGATAAATTTAGCACTCGTAGACAAGGTTCTCGTTCAAGGTCGATGCAGCGCACTGTGGCGAGACCTCTATGCTGGTATCACTATAAATTTGGTACTAAAGCTAACAAATGCATTCCTCCTTGCAATTACGCTCAAAATTCGGAAAACTAATTGGATCCTCTGTTCATGCGACGGCAGATACAGGTCCTAGTCAAAGTCGCCTATTTGTATAAGACAGGATCACCAACCGCCAGTTTCCTATAGACACCGGGGCTTCTGTTTCAGTTATTCCAAAAACACATCTGCAGAAAAATTTGATTTCTAATAAATCTTTTTATATTTATGCTGCTAACGGTTCAAAAATTGCAGTTTACGGTCAGACAACATGTACTTTAGATTTCGGAATTTCCAGGCGATTTCAATGGAAATTTCTTGTAGCTGACGTTACTCAACCAATTTTAGGAGCGGATTTTCTTACCCATTTTAAATTGTTGGTTGATTTAAAAAATAAAAAAAATAATTGATTCCTTAACTTACGCTGGTACCAGGGTTGCTATTTATATTTCTGGCCTAATAATAAAAAAACAAATATGTAGGATCGAAATTGGTTTTAATGTTTTTCAAAATATTCTCCATGATGATCAATACACTTTTGCATGCGTTTGAACCAATTTTCAAAGCACTTTTTCCAGTCCGATTGAGGTAACTCCAAAACATGCGTTTTGAATGCATCAACCACTTCTTCGGGGGTCGAAAATCGTTGTCAACGTGATTTATTTTTGATGTGTGGGAATAAGAAGAAGTCATTGGGTGCCAAATGAGGGCTGTACGGCGGATGACCCATCAGTTCATTCTTTCGCTCCGTCAGAAATGCCTTTGTTTGAGTCGATGTGTGAGAGCTCGCATTGTCATGATGAAGAATGATTCGCCTGTTCTTCTGCTTTTTTCGAATTTCTCCGATGACTTCTGGCAAACAAATGGTCGTGTACCATTCAGAATTGACCGTCCTGCGTTGCTCTAACGCCACTGTTTTCACATGACCGTTAATGCCGAAGAAACAGGCAATAATTTGTTTCGATGTGCTTCTTCCTCGAACAACTTTTGTTGGTTTTGCCTCGTCTTGGAAGACCCATACAGTTGATTGCTGTTTTGCTTCCGGTTCATATGCATAGATCCATGATTCGTCACCTGTGTAGATGTTATACACAGCCTTTGATGTACCTTGAACGTATTTTTCCAACATTTCCTTGCACCAATCGACACGAGCCTTTTTTTGAGCGTTTGTCAGATTATGCCGGACCCAACGCGAACAAATTTTTTTTACGCTCAAATGTTCATGCAATATTTTATTGATGCTAGTCATACTAATGTCCAAAGACGCCTCTATCTCACGGTATGTCACATGACGATCTTGCTTTATCAGTTCACGCACAGCATCGATCTTTTCTGGCACAACAACGGATTTTGGACGACCTGCACGGGATTCGTCCTGGACCAGGATTGACCTTACGATTAAAAACGTCTGCGGTCGCTTAGCAACACTTACTGTTGTCAAGGCCAGAAATATAAATAGCAACCCTCGTATTAAAAAGGAAACATTTCCTACTTTTTCTTTGGGTATAACAACTATTGCAGAAGATGCTGTTTATCGAAAATTATTATTGCAGTACCCTCGCATATGTACAAATAACTTAACGTTCAACACTTCACCTCATGATGTTCAGCATCATAGTCAAACTACAGGTCCTCCGGTGTTGGCAAAAGCTAGACGTTTGCCACCGGATAAATTTGCAGCCGCTAAAAAAGAATTTGATTATATGTTAAAAACCGGCTTATGCAGACCTTCAAGTAGCCCATGGGCAAGTCCTATTCATATAATGCCGAAGTCAAACGGCACTTGGAGAATATGCGGTGATTACAGACGGTTAAATTCTATTACAATACCAGACAGATACCCTCTCCCACACATTCATGATTTCGCTTATAGCCTAAATGACTCAAAAATTTATTCAAAGTTAGATTTTGTTCGAGCGTATCATCAGATCCCTGTCGCGGAAGCAGACATTAAAAAAAAAAACAGCTGTTATAACCCCTTTTGGCTTATTCGAATTCACTAAAATGATGTTTGGGCTCTGCAATGCAGGACAAACTTTCCAACGCTTCATGCATGTCATTTTAAGGGGATTAGAATTTTGTTTCGTATACCTTGATGACGTTTTAATTGCTTCCCAAACTTTAAAAGAACACTTAACTCACTTAATTATAGTTTTTAAACGTTTTGATGAATACGGAATTGTTTTGAATACCAAAAAATGTGTGTTTGGAAAATCAAAGTTAACATTTTTAGGTTTTGAAGTGTCTCCCGATGGAATTGCCCCTTCACCTAGTAAAGTATCCGCAATTAACGATTTTACCCAACCTAAAACTGTATCGGAATTACGTAGATTTTTAGCAATGTTCAATTTTTACCATAGATTTATAGATCACGCCTCCGAAAAACAATCTCTTCTTAGTTCCTTAGTCACAAATAAAAAGAAAGACCCTACACCCATTAATTGGACCACCGAAGCTGTGCGCGCTTTCGAAACTTGCAGACAAGCCATTTCTAATGCAGCAACACTTGCACACCCCACACCCGCCGCAAAATTGTTTTTGCATAAAGATGCGTCCGACATCGGTATAGGCGCAGTCCTTCAACAGCTAAAAAACTCCACACTCGAACCTCTAGCATTCTTTTCTCGCAAACTCACGCTCACGGAAAGAAAATACAGTACGTATGATAGAGAATTACTCGCAGTCTACTCTTCCATACGGTACTTCGCTCACATGTTAGAGGGAAGAGAGTTCCATGTGCTAACGGATCATAAACCGCTGACTTTCGCATTCCAGCTAAAATCGGATGACTCTTCATCTCGAAAAAACCGACATTTACAGTATATAAGTCAGTTTACAACGTCGATTCGTCACGTGGCTGGAAAAGAAAATGTTGTTGCTGATGCACTTTCCCGCATTGAGGAAATAGCACTCACTGGTCCAATGGACTACGCTGAGCTTGCAGCAGCGCAAAAATCCGATCCTGAACTTAGCACTTTAAAGTTGTCAGCTAATTCTAGTTTAGTTTTCAAAAATATTGTATTTCCTCTTGACGGTATAATACTTTGTTGTGATACTTCTACTAATGTTGCACGTCCATTTATTCCTCAATCTTATCGACAAGTAATTTTTTCCAAATTTCATAACCTGTCACATCCCGGTATAAGCGCAACAATTCGTCTCATTAAACAAAGGTTCATTTGGCCTTTCTTGAATAAAGATTGTACCCTGTGGTGTCGAGCTTGTGTCCCGTGTCAAAGAGCTAAAATTCAAAGGCATACTAAATCACCTTTAAAAGATTATCATCTGACTTCTGATAGGTTCGCGCATATACATATCGACATCGTCGGATCACTTCCTACATCAAAAGGTTTTAGATTTTGTCTCACAACAATTGATCGCTTCACGCGTTGGCCTGAAGCAACGGCAATTGTTGACACCACTGCTGAAACTGTTGCCGCTGCCCTACTGAATACTTGGATAGCTCGCTTTGGAGTTCCAGAAACTGTAACTACCGATAGAGGAGCACAGTTTGAAAGTGAACTTTTTTCACAATTATCCAGAATGCTGGGTATACACAGAACTCGAACAACAGCTTACCACCCACAAGCTAATTCAATGGTCGAGCGCTTTCACCGACACTTAAAATCGTCCATTAGAGCCTATGCCACAGAAAAATGGGTCGAAGTCCTCCCACTAATCCTTTTAGGAATGAGAACTGCTTCTAAAGAAGACCTCCCCTTTTCAAGTGCAGAGATGCTCTATGGCACAACCCTTCGATTGCCTGGAGATTTTTTCCGATCTTCCAGTACTGGCAAAGAATCCCGCAATGTCCCGGTTTTTCTACAAAGACTTCGTGAGTACATGCCTACGTTGCTTCTTACTCAAGTACCACGGCACGGACAGCACAATATTTTTGTGCATCAAGACTTGAAAACGTGCACACATGTGTTTGTGAGAATTGACAGTGGCCGCCGAAGCCTCGAACCTCTTTATCACGGCCCACATAAAGTTGTGAAACGCAACGACAAAGTGATCACCTTAAAAATTGGAAATAAAGAATCAACAGTAACCATTGACAGACTTAAACCATGCTTTACAGACAATACGTCCAATGTGCATCCAAGAGTTGAAAATCTCCCCACAAATCCTCCATATAAATCGATTCTAAAGAACAGTTTGGAATCTTCACAACAATCAACGAATCTTACACCTTCCAAACCGAAACAGCATAAGGTTAAATTTAAAAACTCTCCTCGATCTTTAACTAAAACTACAATGAGAGGAAGAAAAGTTCAAGTACCTGTTCGTTACCCGCAATAGACATTTGCGCAGTTTATTTTTGGTAACGTTCGTGGACCTCACTGGAGGGGGAGTACTATGGTGAGCTATAGATCTAGCCTCACCTAACTTTATTTAAAGCTTTTAGTTCATTTAACACCGTTGGCAACGTTCGGTTGACAACTGTAGTTGTAATTTGGTTTTTTCATTCTCGGCCGTCAGATGGTTGTGTTCCTGTTTTAGTTAATAAATTTAGTTTTATGTATGAATGATATTTATTTCTTTATGCATAACGCAGAATAGACACTCGAAGATAATTGGGCCTAAAAGCAACAAAAAATTTGTTTAACCTTTTTGGGAAAAATCTAAAATTTGACTGGGAGTGGATATTTTAGCTCAATAGAGCAACTGTTAAAAAAGTTTGAAATAATCGATCAAAGAAGATGAGTGAAAAATGATTTTACTTATAGGTTTAGCATTATGCATTGTTCCAATTAAAATTGCCGGCATATCTTTGGTTTTTTTTTTCTTCAATTAAACTTGCTAACGTACAGCTTTATTTAATGAAAACCGAGTTTTATTGAGAATTCACTGCACGATTTTTCAAAATAAGTTATATATTTTATTTTGTCTAGAATGTAAGCTTAAGTGAAATCAATTTCATACTAATCAAATTAATTTTATCTCATGTTGATTTCACTTAAGTTACGAAGAATGGATTTTTAAACATCCCCGATTTAGTATTTTTAAAGCTTTATGTAAAAAATAAAATTTTAAATTGATATAATTCATGATATTAATATTTTATAGGTCTTTCACATCTGTGCTTAAAGTGGTAATAATGCCGAATCATTAATTGATATTATAATAACACCGGTTTTTATACCTTACACGAAGAACAAAAATTTTGCGACTTTAGAGCAATATTATAAGCTCTAAGCTGGAATGAAATATAAGAAATGATAGTCTTTAAAAGTAAATCCTGAAAATATGCTTCCTTAAAAAAAAAAAACTTTTTTACCAAGATATATATTTATATATTTTTCACAGGTTAAAGTTTATTTCAAAGTTAATTTAAAAAGAACAACTTTAAGAGTATTAAATTTCTTGTCTCTCTACTGAACTAAATCACACTTAGATACATTGTATATTTTATATCAGCTAGTCTCCTTTACCTATACTTTTTTTTAAGAATATTCTTTAAGAGTACTCGCCTGAATAAAATGCCCCATTTGATATTTCAACCGAAAGAGATTCCCTGGAGTATCTTTTGAGAGAAAGGAGCCCAGCAGCTGGCCCATTAATCAGCCAAGTTAGGCGATGTGGGCGGTGACTTTAATTGGAGTTTATATGTTTAGAGAAAAGAGACTCTGACTAATGATAAAAGGGCGAAGCAGTATACAATTAATCCCCTTCATAAGATGATAAATTAGAGAATGAAATATACAATTTTTGGTAAAATGCCTAATTGTTAAAGGGAGAAGAGTATACAAATATTTAATACTTAAACTACAAAACAAAGTCTTTCTGCTAATTATAAGGTGGAAATTAAACGATTAAACTGCGTTTAAGAAGTAGTGAAACTTATGCAAATTAAGTTTTCAGTTTTATTATAAATTTTCGTGTTGATTATATATTAGTAATTTTCATTATAAATAGTCTTGTTGAACTAACTCTTAACAGACAAAATATTCAGTTGAAGTTTTCGCGAGTTTAAATTCAAAATCTCAGGGGGATAAAAACTATCATATTTTGGGTTTTTTGCTAGTTTTATGTTCACAAGATTCAATAGTGTATCGATCGCTAATTCTGAATCAGTCGATCTCTCACAATTTATTATAAATAGTATATCTTGTTTATAATTCGATATTGCATTTTATTTTATATTATAACCATCATGAAACATACTACCCACTTTTGACCTTACAACTGCCAATGTTCAACTCCGCAGCCTTGTAATTTAAATTCCATTCAGAAGACAAAGAAACTACTGGATCAAATATTGAGAGAAATTTATCTTCGTGGAGAACTTTTTTTAGCTCATTTCTCTTGTTTGATGGAACTTACTCGCATTTGTGTTACATGGAGAGGAAAACCACGAAAACCTCCAACGGCTAGCCTGACAGCAAGGATCAATCACTGTGGATAACTTATGTCAGCCTTGTGGTTGGTGTGATCCCGGTGTGGAATACATATAGATCAACCAAACCGTTGCTGGGATTTGAACCTAGTTGACCTCATTGGGAGGCAAGCGCTCCATTCCCTGAGACTCCACGGCTCTTCTTATTTTATAACCGTCGTTGAACAGCCGACCCAATTTCATGGGTTTACAACTACTAATGTTCAACTCCGTAGCCTTGTAATTTTGAACCAATCCAGAAGACAAGGAAACTCCTGGATCAGTACCCCCAGAGGTATTGATTTGTTATGGGAACATGGAGGATTTTGAGACTCGACAGATTTAACGTGCATCAGTCACCATTTACTAGACGGGGAGTCTTCGGTCGGCGAGGATCGAACCCATGACCGCTTGGACATAGGCCCAGCGCCCTACCGACCAGGCTATCCCGGCCTCTATATAGTATTGAAACTTAAGATACAATTTAGTTAAAAGATATCGTGTTAGAATCATATGAGAGAAAATACAAAGTAGAAAATATTTAAATATCTCGCGTGAACAAAATGTGACATTTAAAAATTTCGCGATGGAAAATAGCATAATGTGATATTTTATAAATAAAAGCACAGTTTTGTAGCTTTGATATTGTGTTAACGTTAAAGTTCGTATGCAAAAAGAGTATTAAATCAAAACCAGAGTGATTTTATTCAGCAGGAATTTATCGAGTAAAAATTTAGCTTTGAGAGTTTTTTTCTAATAAACCTACTTGTTTTGAAATTGTTTACAAAATAGAATACCTTTTTTATGGAAGAATACCTTTTTACCTTTCTACGCATTAAAATACCTTTATTTGGAAGAATACTTTTTTACCTTTCTACGCATTAGAATACCTTTTTATGGGAGAATACTTTTTTTACCTTTCTACGCATTAGAATACCTTTTTATGGAAGAAACATCTAAAACATCAGATGAAAGGCTTTATGATAACATATTTACTATCTGCACTCCTTTTTGAATGAAATGTGTTAAACTAGTACAGTATTAAATGCTTTGTCCACCCATATGTGTTAAAACTTTACTTTTAAAGCAAACTGCAATACAAACTATTTTAACCAATTTTTTTAATTTTTTTATTGTCTTGTACTTAAATAGTAATAATGCAAAACTGAATAGTTTACTCACAACCAATTTAAGTATCATAAAACCAAGAAAATTGAACTATGTCTCAATTGGCAGATAATTATTTTCCCACTGTGAAAATTATAATTCGAATTCTGAGTTTCTACATTTTAAGTAAGAAAATACACAACAAGACTCTATTTTCAAATAAACCAACAGCATTTAATTGCATTTAACTAAACAGCACAACTAGTCTTCCATAACAACATCAGTTTTATTTTGAGAGACTTTTAAAGAAGATAGATAGATATGCAAAACGTAAAGTCACGAAAAGTTATCAGTAACCGATTTCTTCCCGCGTTCTCTTAAACAAGTCAGACGACATTTGATAAATCGAAACTTCTAAGAAGACCATATTTCAAACTTGGAATTCCTCTGGCTCATTTCTTGACACAGGGAATCAACAATATTGACGTTTCGTCGCTGCATTTTACGTGATCTTGAAGAATATTTATGATATCAAAGTCAGGGTGGACTGTAGGTCACGTGAGGATGATTCCAGTTTCTCCTCCAATCATAGAAGAGGAATCTTGCACTTCTATATTCTGGACATAATCTTCTATCCCACTGCACAGTCATTGATTCACGCAGTAATTTTCTCATCTCGATACAGACTCTCTTCCTGGATGTTATTACCAGCCGTTAACATTTGGATTTGTTGAGCGTTCTGATCAGTTAAATAAAATATCTTGAAGATTAAGGAAATAAATGTTTTCGGAATAAAGCATGAAATTAAAATACTGATGCAAAAGAAAAATAAAGATTTCAGATATTCCAAGCAGTAAAAAATTATACTATCTTTTTTTTTTACGTTTCGTTAAAAAAATACCAAAATATTTATTGGCCAAGTAAATTTAAAGTTTTATAGATATTATCAAGTACTTTTCTAAGGTTAAAATATGTTTTTTTTCTTAAATTTTAGCATTAGCCTTCTTTTGATAGTTGTAGTAAGTTGATCGAAGTTTATCCAGATTTCGTTTAAGTGATGCTGGCTTGGACTTGAAACTTATTTAATGATATTATATTTTACTATGTAGACCGAAGGAGAAAGTTTCATACTTTACAAAAGTTAAGAGCATGATAAATTTGTCAATAATATTTTTGTTCAGTTTGCTAATTTTTTCTATATGTAATTTTTAAATTTTTATTTATTTATGCAATTCTAATAAATTGCTTTGGATCATTACATGTAATGCCTAAGCTTCTATGAAATGACAAATGATTTTTAGGGAAAATGAATAACGAGAATTCTTATATAGTTCTACTCACTCTACGAAGCATTTATAGTTTCGCACTTTGCTGGTTTGTTGTATGGCATTATTTAGATCACCTAGGCAATGTATGAAATATTCATGTACTAATTGCACCTATTCTTGAATATGGCTCCCCAATTTATTGTTGTGCTTTTGCAACCAACTTAAAAAAATTAAAACAAATCCAATAAGCGCAGCTCGTATTATCACTGGTTTAAAGCACAGTTTCCCTGTGTAGTATTTTTTAAAGCTGACTTACAGCCTCTTCATATCAGAAGACAGGCTATCCTTGCCAAATATTATAGCAAATTCTCGAGCTTTGGTCAACAAAACAATACATCAAAATACTTCAATTACCGGACTTTCTTCCAAAAACTTAAGAAAAACAACTCGTATAGTGAAGTTGCAAGTCGTCATCTTCTCGATGATAATGTTGAGCTGTATTCCCTTCAATGTTGCATAGAATCATTCTGAGGACTTTCCTGGTGTCTTCTTTCCCTACAATCTTTCCGTTTCTGTTAATAAAACGAATTTTTTACGGGAATATCTTAGACAATTGTCTCTGGGGGATATTAATAAAGCTCCCAAAACGAGACATCAAAATGTTTACAGACGGCAGCAAAATTGGAAATCAAACAGGAGGTAAAAAGTTCATCGAAACTCCTGAAGATGCTGTTTCTCTATGACAAAGTAACCCAGATTTCCATTCTATTTTAAGAAATGAATTTCTTGAAATAGATAATGGTCTCTGATTATTCTGAGAAAAAATAATTACGATATCATTTGGATACTGACTGATAGCCGCAGCTCAATACAAAATCTTAATCTTAATACATCTTAATCTTAATACATCTTAATAACTGCACCCACATGGGGGACAATATTCATATCTTCATCATGCATAAATTAAAGCACATTTCCTTTCAAAATAATATACATATCCAACGGATTCCTTCCCATGTGAATTTACATCGAAATGACTGCAGTTTCTCACCCGCTTTTTCTACAAAGCTAACATATCTTGAACTTTTCTCAAAGAAAAAATCTCAAATCAAGAAGGATTGCTTGATGCCTACTTCTCACCTGTGGTACCAGGGTAGAACCCTGCCGAGCCTTAACCCTTTCATGTAATAGAAAAATCTATACCACCATCTCGCTAGTGGCCATTTAAAGAGTTTACTTTTTTCTGAGGGTACAAAAATATACCTAATTTGCCCTAAGTGCCACGAACACCAGGCTTAAATACATTTTGGATTGTTTGGAACTTATATGGGTGGAAATTCATGCATCTTCTCTTCTTGTTTATAATTTTTTGAATGACAACGATTTCTTTGATCTGGTCTGACGGAGTCTGGTCTTTGATCTGGTCTGTCTCATAACCGATAAAACGGGGTTAGAATCCCAGCGTAGACGACTCAATATTTCCTTCATTTCATTCAACATATGAAGAGTTTTCAGTGTTCTGCACTCCCCGATTTGTGTCCTTCACTCTCCAGTTCTCAATACCTAACTAAAAGCTTAGCTCCAATGTCCAGCTGTATTACTTTTTTACGGTTCTGAAACCTTGCTAGTTGTAAATGGTCAAGAAACCGTACAGTTTTGAATTCATGGTTTTATAACCATACTAGTCCTATACGTTTTATCAGCCGACTAATCGTATACAGTTTATCAGCCCACTAATCGTATATGGTTTATCAACCGTAAAAGTAAAAATGTTCTTCAATGTAATCTGAACGATTAATTGGCTGGACAGACTACTGCCGGTTATTTTACCACAATTTTAGAGCGAAAAATCTAAAAGTGTATTGACTTAGCAAAATTAATTATAATATTGCTTAACGGATCTTAACAATAGTGTTTACTATCAAATCAAATTTAAAATTTTTCATCAACAAAATTAAATCCTTTAAATACTATAAAAATCAATTCTGTTACAAACTCTTCTATAAAAATAATTATATATTAGTAATGTATTTTTTAATAAAATTATATTGTTATAATATTTTTACTATAACTTTACTTATAAAGGAAATTTCAAAACTAAACTTTATCAGTCAGTACCGCTAATAAAGTGTCCTGGAATACATTTTTTAAAATTAAATGTTGATCGACCTTCTTTGTATTAAATATTAATAACATTTTTCAAAAATCATGGTATTAAGTACATCAGTTATAAATTATTAAGTAAAAAGATAATCTAATATTTACATTATTAAAGCTTTACTTTAGGTATTTTTCATGCGTCAAATAAAATTTCAAACTAAAGTAACGCAAAAATATATAGCTTTATTTTTTAACGAGTTTGAATTTTAAAGCATATTTAAAATTTATTCAAAAGTGTATACGTCAAACAATAAGATTAAGGAATTTACTAAAGTCTTGAAACACTTTTGCGAGTTATTTTTACTACACTTTTATACATTATAATTTATTTTGAACATGGAAAAGCTAATTTAATTAAAACTCTACATAAGTCATGCATTAAATCCTTCTCCGCGCATAATTTAGAGTTATATTCAGGCTTTCTTTTTTAAACTAAATTAATTAATTTTCTCTTAAAGCCGAGGTAACTCTTTCAAGTAAATAAAATTTTATGCTTTTACTGTAATAGACTCTAGATGATGATGAACATTTTTTAGAAGGGGGAGATAATGAAGTCAATATGAAAATATTCTGCACATTTTGTCTTGCACATTTCTTTTCAATTAATATAATGTGTTTAAAGTTGTATTTTAATCCTACACATAATTGGAGGGCGAACGTAAGTATTTTAAGAATATTTATTGTCTTAAGTAATGAACATTTAACATTGAAATAGCTTGTTTTCCAAAATCTTTGCAATACAAATTAGTATAAATGTCACAATCTTGAAAGTTTATAAAAAGTTTGGTACTTCAGTGTTTTAAAAACCTATTAAAACCTTACCTACATTATTATATGAAATACCTATTGCCACAGCTCCTATTACGTACTGTCCCAATACCTGTAATACCTGTTACCATAGTAAATTGAACTTCAGTATAATAATAATAGTTTATCAATAATAGTAAGATACGAATAAATACAGCTGATTTAAATGCAATGTTCCATCTAAAAATAAATCTAAATTAATTGCAAATATTTTGATTTTATAAAAATACTCTTAATTTCTATGTGTTCCAAAATATTTTAAAATTCAGAAAAGTTTTATATCAAATTTTGTATAAAAAAAAAAAATCTAAATTATTTTCAATTTTTCTTTAAAAATTTGAAACGTAATAACTTTTGAAAAAAGTAATAACTACGAACTTTTGTATTTATTTCAGAATAAACACATCAAAATTGGAGAGTTGTGAAACTTCTCAATTTGCTATTGGGATTTCACGGAGAATCGGATTTCAATAATCCAATAGGTAAAGTTTTATTTCAAATTTTTAAATTCTATTTCAATCCCTGACATAATTAAAGAGATTGCGTAATTATCGTAAGAATATTTAATATCTAAAAATTAATATGTGCACAATTCTTTTAAAAAAATTTAAATTCATGTCAAACAATTATTTTGGCTTTCAAAAAATACATTTTTTTAACTATGAGGGCGTCCAGGGTATACCTTTTTGTTCGTTTTCAAGAATGCATGCGAATTTATATTTATTAACTAATTATAGAAACATTCATTCAGCAAAAAAATATTTCTTTGGTTTAACATTAAAATTAACCAAAGGTTGGTTCAAAAATAAAAAAAAAAATATTTTAAGGATTATATTATTTACCTTGTGCTGTTTTGAACAGCTTAGTGTTCGAAAGCTACTCAACCAATAAAAATTTCCCCTCTAGGTACTATAAAAACTGCGTTGTAAAATCTCTCCAAATTTGGTGTTGAACAGCCCAAAAAAATGTGTAAAGTAACATTTTATTTGAACTGAACACCATCAAGTGTTCTTATACACTTTGAAAGATGATGATAAAAAATAAAAAAAATAATGGAGAATGCTCATACCAAGCTCATGCGTTTTCATAAAATGCGTGAATTATTTTCTATTCTGATAACACCAATTTGGGGTAATTTGGATATCGTCAAAAGATTGTTTAAAATCGAGTACGAAATGGCATAATTTTGATATTGTTTTGCCCTTGACCATAGAACTGCAAAAACAAAAGTAAAATTTTATGCATGTTTATTATTAAGATTAATTTTTAAATATCAATTATTTGTATTGAGTAATTTTATTGTTTAATTTAATTCTGCTGAGCCTAATTTGAATTCGTCTCACTATTCTTTGAAAGCTTAGTTTATGTTTGATATACAAATTAAGTATATAATAAAAATTAACGTGTAAATGCATTGTAAACTAACTTTTCCTACTTTAAATTGAAAAAATATTTTCTCATTAAAATATTTTTTCTGATTTTAAGAGTATCACATCTTATTGTTATTTAAAAATCTAATCTTACAGAACACTAACAAATGGTAGCAACCACTTCCCATGTAAAGTAGTGTAAAGGCATATTGTAGATATCAGTCACTGCACCAAGAACTGCCCTTTGTTTTTAAATACACTACGGATCTCTAATGTTTCACTGTGCCAGTTTTGGAGAAAAGTGAATAAAATCATTTTTGGTGTTATGATAATCCAACGTTCAAAGTAAAATTACATTTAGTTGGATGATCAACTCATTTTTATCATTCGCATTAACACAAAAATATTCTGTCATTCCAATATACATTCCAAGAATAAAAACTTTTTGCATTTAAAACTTACAAATCTGAGAGGTTTTTTATATTCAACGAAGAGTAGATAGAGATATCGTAAAAAAATAGTTCTTAAACCACAAAGTAGATAGTCAAAGTTATTCCAAATTTTTCCACAATTTCTTAGGATTTGATGTTTTACTTCCGATATATAAATTTTAGTTTTGTATGCTAAGCGTAATTGCAAAAGAAGACATGATTCACAATTTTATTATTCAGCTTGAAATGATTTTTAAAAATGTATTTAAAAAAAACATAACTGTAATGTAATGACACTTATTTCAAATTTTGTAACTTTTATAACTGAAATATATGAAATAAATTATCGATAGAGTACTTCCATGTACACGGAGGAAAAAAAAATTGTAAAAAATAACTTACAGTCAAGTAATGAAATTTCTGTTGAAAAAACAACATAATTCTAGTCAATCAAATTAAAATATACGATCATTTAAACTATATATTTGATAATTTTGGTATGGTAACAGTTTCTGGTTTTTAAAATTATAGTTATTACTACACATTTAGTAAAAAATACAAAATTGAAGGTAAATTTAACCGAAAAGATAGCTTTTATGCAAGAATGTAGGAGTTTTTATGCTAAAATATCATGATAAAACTGAGAAAATTACCAAATTTTATCACATATTATAAAACCATATTCTATTGTTAATTTACCAAATCCTTTACTGAAGCACTTCAGTAAAATTTATTCTGCTTTTTGGTGTTCCCATAGAGCTAGAATCACGGTAATTTTATCATATTCTGCAAATTAGGACGATTCCTTTTTTCTAATTAAATGAATATCTTTGAAAATGTTATTAATGTATTCATCGATGGAATTTATTGTATTATGAATAAAAAATATAAGAAACATTTAGTATGAAATCAGTATAAACTAGTTCTTTATGATAGAAGAATAAGGTATTTATTTCAAGTTTCATCGCCTACATTATTAAACAATGTTAGCAAAGATTTTTTTTTCAATTGGATATCATAACTCATCCACTTTAAGGTAATAATAAATATTAGAATATTTACGAAAAAGCGTAATTGCCTCATCAATATTTAATATAAAAACGTTTTACTTATGTCTTGTAGTAAATATTCGTATTGTGATAAAAATAAGTTTTATTCATAAAGAAACTAATATTAATTCTCCTAATATAACACATTTTCTTCCCTTAGTAATATCATTGTAATTAAGATACCACTTGTTCTTTTTTAGATTATTAATTCAGTTATTAACGCACTAAATTAATTATCACTAATTGCATAAAGCAGTGTGTTTCAAATGAAAAAATAACAAATGTTGCTTATTCACTTACCTAGTTTAAGTAATTTTGTATTTAAGTTTTGTTTATGTTTCGTTTGAGTTCTTCTTATAGATTTGTAAATATTACTTAATTGGAATTGGCTTTGCTAATGAATAAAATGCATTGCTTTCAATAATTTAAATTGAGTTTTTATTTGTTTTGATGTAACTTGGTTTCATTTTATCGATATTTCTTTCCGTTTATTCAATATTGTTGCTTCAAAATATTTTAGAGAATAAGCCTGTCTGTTTATTTAAAGAATAAGCACGATGATTGCGTAGGAAACTGGCTCCTACAATTGATTAGCAAAATATTTCTTGCCACTAAGCAGTTTTTTTTAAAATCAAAGTTAGTTTATTAAATTTAAATATCTTAAGATTTTTAATATGTTTACACAGTTTTCTGATAATATTGGTATAAAATTTAAATCTAACGATTTTGTTTGGTTATCATTGCACGTTAACAAAATTTTCTTTTCTTTTTGCACAGTAATATAACTCCGTACAATTACTTGATTAATTTAATATTAAATAAATAAAATAGTTAGCTTTAAGCTTTTACTTATCGACACTAATCAAAATTTAAAATGTAATAACAACAGAAGAAGGGCATTGAGTAATAGTAATAAATAAATATCAAAGATAAAATAAGGGATAAATAAATAATGTGCATGTTCTCGGGTGTTACACAAGTTCTCGAGTCTGAACCAAATATATCCGAATTTTCGCTTGTTTGTTAATGATCATGTTATGTAATGTTTTTGTCGAAAGAGAATTCTCGAAATGGTAAGTCGAGTTCTTTCATGATAATACGGTCTCTCTAACAAAAGAACGCCTCTTGGCACCGAGTCAGAAGCGGTTTGCTGCTACGGTAATAAGACAAAGTAAATTAAAGAGATGGCAGCTTCTATCATCAATAAGAGTGAAATCCTGATCTAAATGTTTATCCTACATTCCAATTTAAAATTAATTAACGTCCTAACCGTAATCTTTGATAGTGCTTAAGGCTCTGGAGAAGAGATTTTTTTAACGGATTCAGTGTAGCACGTAAACAAAAATGCTTTGAACGAAAGTGTTACAATGAAGAAATTAATGGTTTTGAGCACTCCTATACCTTTTTCCAGACTATGACAGCAATGGTTTGATTTATGAGTAAACAAAATGCCTGGCTGTGGCTCTTTTACACTAGATTATGCTACCAAACTGTATCTGTTCATAACACTACATCGGTTAGTTGGTCTGACAATAGAAGTTGTTCATAAGTGGAAAATGATAATTGCTGGTATGCTGATGTAGTTTATTTATGAAAACTTTTTGAAGAAGAAATTATAATTACTCAATAAATGAGGCAGATCAGTAATTCTTCCTACGACAACCTTTATTAGTTCAACTGCCTTCAGATAACCAAAATTGTGTTCACCATCCCTCATTGTATCATCCCTTACTGCAAAAACTGTGGTATAATAATCTCTCCAAAGCGAATATGATATTGAACAATTAAAAAAATTGTGTGAATCAATACTTTGCTAATGGGTTACACCAAATCGAGTGTTTATGTACAATTAAAAGCAAGTAATTTAACTCTATAACTTATAATAGAATTAGCTTACACCATATTCTCATCCATTTACACAAATCGAGAATTATTTTACTCGCCAAAAACACCAAAACTATTGGCTCCATTTTTTTTTATTACCATAAGCTAGCGTTTGTAATCGAGAAAAAGTCGACAATGCCTTGTTGTTTGGACGATTTGTTATCCATCGTTAAAATCGCTGCACATGTTTTAAATTGCGTTATAAGAAAAAAATATCTTTCATTTCTTAAACCCCTGAGAATTGTATTAAGCGAATTTAGCTTTTATAATTTCTATTAGCTTCTGGTCTGTTAAGCCAATTTCGAATTCGTTTTTATTTAATCTATGTACTGCTCTTATGTTTGATTTATCAAATAATTTTATCTTGAAAATGAGTGCATACTGACAAACAACCCTTTCAGCATTTCAAATTTCAACTGAATGGCTGCGTTTCTGCAATCTGTAGAGCGGTCCATATGGTGTCTTCCTACAAGTTTAAAATTTAATAATCAGACAATTAATTATCATATGTTAATTTATTTGCTCTCATACACTACAACTACATTGTTCTACACACTGTTTCAATTTCAAGTTTTTAAGTCTTATATTCTTTGCTCAGCAAAACAAAATGCAATGTTAAGTAACACCCAAAACAGAGTCAGCGGACCTTACGATTTTCTTAAAATTTAATGAAAAACGTTAATATAAAATTTGAAGATAAATACTAATTTCTACGGACAATAAAATAAATTATTTATCATTTTCTACCATACTGCATTTTTTTTAAAGTGAAGAATAAAATTAATCTTAATTGACAATACCGTTCAAATAATAATCCCATATAGTACAATTAATATGATACCAAAGAAACATTTTCTTACTTTTTCAGTCATTCATGGTCATAAACTCATATTATTATTAGAACCATAACACTACTCATTTAAAAAATATTATTTCTAATTCCACTTTCAATTAGAATCTATTATGATACTTTAGATAAATTACAAAGCCCGTCATTAAGCACCTAGCTCAAATTCTTTACTCTCATATTTCATCAAATAGTTTGAAAAAAAATCAATAAAATAGTAAAATTTTGAAATGTCATTAAATCCATTGTATTACGATTTTATTTATTTTCGATTAAGTAAGCTTTACTGCCTAGTAAGCGATAAAGGGCCCAAAATACACAATTGTTACTCAAGTTGAGTATGACGGTTCATTGCTGCTAAATATGTCATATTTTTAAACTGATTAAAGCACTGTATTAAACAATGTTTCAGTCAGAATGCGTAAAATCAGAAATTACTAAGATTAGGAAAGCACTGTATTCATTATTAAGAAACCATGTTGTTTCTAACGACCTGTGGACAACACAAGCTCGTCAGATTTTGACCTTTTACGAATTCATTCAGGAAGGTGCACCTTTCATTTGACAAGAGAGCACCTTATGGGTGAAAGTACGCCTTGACAAAAAACACATGGATAGATGGCAGCACCACTCATTCGTGAGGTCACTTCCTCAATTTAGACATGAACCTGGCGAAGAAGGAAATTTTCTCCAGATCCCTGTACGCATGGTAATGCTCAGCGGCTGACCTTAAGACTTTCGATTCCACAGATTTTACAAGCACGTTTATCGCAAGTACTCAGTAGGTCTCAGCGGAGTCGAGGTTAGAACTCCGTCCCCTTTGGACTGTTGCCCGTTTCCGTAACCACTGGATTATCATGGCCACAAAAGTCATAAATTTATTGTTTTTTTCCCCACATTTAATGGTTCTTAATAATAAACTGTAATACAATTTTTAAAAATTATTTACTTACCTTGGTGTTTTAGAAGTAATTTAGAAGTGATGAAAAAACATTGAAATCGGGAAATATTAATAATAAATAATAAAAAAAAACAAAAACAAATTATAAGTACAAATAATAAAAACCTGACAATGAATTCTGGGGCAGAAGGAGTATTTACTAACACTTTCAGATACCCAAGGTCATAAACACTTGATATTATTCAAAGCAAAGCATTCTCCAAGCTCATAACATTATATTTCTAATCCTTTATTTAATTGGAATCGATAATGATATACTTAGACAACGACAAAGCCCATCACCAAATATTACGTCCGCATTCTTTTCTCCCAATCTCATCAAGTTGGCAATAAGCACATGTCTTCAGCAACCAACTGGAGCATATTCCATCAGAATTCATTAGTCAGTTCTGAAGTCTTTTCCTAAGAATCTTCAATTATGGATTCTGCCTTGTACTCACGTAGTATTGGCTCTCCATCTACGAGGGTAAGCTGATATAGGCTAGAGCGTTACTCTTCTTTGCGTCGTTTATTTTCCGGTGATTCATCCATCACAATCATTGTCATGTCCCATGTTCCTCTGGGGGCTGCTTACGCTCGTATTAATCTACGCAAGACAGAGAGATGGCTATACATTCCTCATTGTTCACTGGACGTTGAAGAGAAATTGGAACAGTAGGATTTATCTCTTTGTTTCCAAAGTTGGATTGTTTTGCAAAGAAAAAAAAAATTGTTATGATTGTCATTTGAGTCATCATCCATCAGAATAGGTGATGTGGTAAGAAAAATTTTGGAATGTGTGTGAAAGAAGTATTTTTATTTTTTTTATTTTTATCAGACAGTAATACACTGGTGATATCATTTTTAATAATCAATCGTTTGAATTATAACGGGGAGTGGTTTATGAATATGAACTTTATGTTTTAATATAGGATTTCATTTAGCAACAAATTCACCATGCGAAAATTTTCAAACGTTGCTCACTATTTTCTATCACATGTCACAAGTAACTCGAGCACTTTGCAGTAAAGCAGCTTAACGAGGGAAGATATCGTGCACCCTCGGTACATACGCATAGTAATCGGAGTGGTCACTTACTCGCTTCCTGGCCACAGCCAGTGATGCTTAACTTCCGTGTTCTACTGGGAGCCATAACGTTGCTATCAAATTCAGTTCATTGCAGGACCAAATATGCACAACACGTGTATATTACAGCGATACATTGATATGAAAGTGTACTAAAAGCTTAAATTTTCGGCAAAACTTCCAATAAATACTGAAACAAAAAAAAGAACCTACACTCTAAGAACTTTTAAAGCGTATTGAGCCACGGTATAGTTCAAATTAGTTACAATTTCAACATAGTGCTTAATTGAACAATATCATCGTACTTGTCTAGTTCCATTTTTCTATACTGTGATTCTATTTGAATTGAAACGAGGTTCAATTTAACACCTAAAGGTTACAGCAAATTTTCCTTTTATTTTAGAGATTTTGCATAGCGTTTCGAATTCCCAATAAAATATCTGAGCGTCAAAACGCACTTGCAACAGTTTCTTTTCATATCAATGTATCGCTGCGGGGTAGAAAACAAGGTTAGTGTTATGCTTAAGGTGCAACAAACGCTATGCATAACTTATCTATTATCGTCCAAGCTACCGATTTTTTTTGCCTCTAATGTTGAAACGATATTTCTAACATGTACATTTATTTTGATTGCATTTTAATTAATCGTAATAATAACAAAGTAGAAAACTTAACAAGCATTGATTTGAGAAAACATAAATTTAATCATAATTCAAGCGGAGCTTTCTTTGCCTTATGAAGTAATGAATGACTTAAATTCGAACTTTATATATAATGCCATGTTTATTATTAAACATTTTAAAACTGACTCTAATTAGTTCTATTAACAAATTGCTCTATTCTATAATCAATTTTAATTATAACATTCCAGTTAAGCAGACAATTTAAGAATTGATTTGGGAACAGCCTGAATTAAATCATGATTCAGGTGGAGCCTTTTTTGTCTTTTGAAGCAACGTATGACTTGAATTCAAACTTTATACTAAACGTTATGTTGACTTTTAAACGTTTCTTTAAATGAATATATTAACAAATTACCAAGCGCTATTTGCTATATTTGATAATCAATTTTAATAATAACTTTCCAGTTAAGAAGAAAACATAAAAAATTGATTTGTAACAAGATAAACTTAGTCATAATTTAGCGGAGTTTTTTTTTTTTTTTTTTTTTTTGTCTTATGAAAAAATTTAAGGCATAAATTCATACTTTATACTGAACGCCATGTTGATTTTTAAGCATTTCTCTAAATGTCTTCTCTAAATGTCTCTTTTTTTTTTGTCTTATGAAACAATTTAAGGCATAAATTCATACTTTATACTGAACGCCATGTTGATTTTTAAGCATTTCTCTAAATGTCTTCTCTGTCTCTTTTTTTTGTCTTATGAAACAATTTAAGGCATAAATTCATACTTTATACTGAACGTTATGTTGATTTTTAAGCATTTCTCTGAATGTCTCTTTTTTTTGTCTTATGAAACAATTTAAGGCATAAATTCATACTTTATACTGAACACCTTGTTGATTTTTAAGCATTTTTCTAAATGTCTCTTTTTTTTGGTCTTATGAAACAATTTAAGGCATAAATTCATACTTTATACTCAACGCCATGTTGGTTTTTAAGCATTTCTCTAAATGTCTTCTCTGTCTCTTTTTTTTGTCTTATGAAACAATTTAAGGCATAAATTCATACTTTATACTGAACGTTATGTTGATTTTTAAGCATTTCTCTGAATGTCTCTTTTTTTTGTCTTATGAAACAATTTAAGGCATAAATTCATACTTTATACTGAACGCCATGTTGATTTTTAAGCATTTCTCTAAATGTCTTCTCTGTCTCTTTTTTTGTCTTATGAAACAATTTAAGGCATAAATTCATACTTTATACTGAACGCCATGTTGATTTTTAAGCATTTCTCTAAATGAATTTATTAAGAAATTGTTCTATTCGGAATAAAAAATAAATAAATATAAATATTTTCGAATATTAATTGTGGTATTTAAATCATTTTCTTTCCAGACACAATTATATTCTCTCAATGAATAAAATTCTTTTGCTTCGTTCAAGTACACTTGCGATTTAGAAGGTTCTCATACACCTTGCTAAGTCTTGTTGCCTTACTAAACTTTAATTCTTAGACACGCTTGGCCTAACTCGACATATCACAGAGAAATTTTCTCCTTGAACCCTTGAGAAAGAGAGAAGTTTTCTCTCCCTTAATTAAATAGTTTTGGAAAGGAAAAGTTTGGTTTTACAGCGCTCTGCGTTTGTCAAACAACTTACGGCTGTGTGACATTGCTTGCGCAAGAATTGTAGAAGAAAATTTCTGAATGCACGCTGCGCTATACTGAAAATGAGATTGCTTTAGGCTTGTGAACAATTCGTCTTTTATTGTTTTTGATTAAGAGTATGCCATACAGGAAATCAAAGACAGTTTAAGAAGACATAATACGATTAACATTAAGTTTATGTTTTCAATGTTTTAGAAAATGAGAAAAAAAGATAGTTCTATTTTATAAAATACGTAATTATGCGATATGTACAGTGTACAATCAAAAAAAAGTAAACCTCCTGTATAACTTTTGATATAATAATCGGATTCTTAATTTATTTTTCATTAATCTTAATTTTCCGGAGACTAACTTTAAAGGCGTTTATTAATTAGTACAGGCTATATTTTAAGTTATGAAATCAGACACGTAAACGTACGTCATCTGAATACACATACCTTTTTTTTAATGGATTATTAAGAGCCGCGATGGCTCATGGGATAGAGCGTTCGCCTTCCAATGAGGCGAACCGGGTTCGAATCCCAGTCGATACGAATTCCGCATCCGGCTTGCACTGACCACAGTGCTGACGTGAAATATCCTCAGTGGTAGACGGATCATGGGTTAGAGTCCCCTTGCCGTCAGGCTAACCGTGGGAGGTTCTCGTGGTCTTCCTCTCCATGTAACGCAAATGCGGGTTAGCTCCATCAAAAAGTCCTCCACGAAGGCAAATTTCTCCCAATACTCGATCCAGGAGTTCCCTTGTCTACTGGATTGGGTTCAAAATTACAAGGCTACGGAGTTGAACATTAGTAGCCGTAAACCCATTAAGTTGGGTCAGCTGTTCAACGACGGTTATAAAATAAAATAAAATGGATTATTAAGACTTGGACTTCAAAATATTTCGAGTAGCTGTAATCCGTAAAACATATGTTCTGACCAGTGCTGTAGAGAGAGTGATCGAAAGCCCTAGACCCTAATTATTAATTTAATTTTTTGTATATTTTTTTCCTTCTTAAAGCAGCCATCCATTTCTAAGAACCTATTCAATCGACGAATGTTTGATGAATCGTATTTTCTTTATCAACTCTGGAAAAAACTCCTTATCAATTTACGTTAAAAAATATTGAAGTCTGAGTGCATCATCCGTAAAATCAATTTTCCCGCAAAATTTATGCCATAAAATCCATTTTTACCATGAAATTTTATACCGTAATTTTCACAATAATCTAAATTTAATTGCAGTGATTCAGGGATTTTTATTATGAATACTGCAGTAAAAAATTGAAGTACATTATCTTCTTTGCTTCGTAAAATTTTACTGTAAAATGTACCTACATGTACGTACCTAGATTGCTGGTATTTTTTACCGTAATTTGATTCGGAATTTTTTATAGTGAATTAAAATGTTGTTTTCAAAAAACAAATTACAAAACAAACTAATTATTTTACAAATGCCTGCGAAACATATATCTGAGTGTTTATTTTGTTAAATTTATAACATTTTTACTGTCAACTTCATAGGCACTTATTCAACATCCCCTTCGAAATTAACATATCCGTATTTACTTTATTTCCACCCATATCAATTTAGCCCATATATTTACATATCAATTTTGAATTCTCATACATAATTCTCAACTAAGACAAGGCATTATTTCTTTCCATAAACTCCCAATTCATGACAAATGACTCAATAAACAAAAACTTCAGAAAATTGGCTCAAATCTTTCATCCTAGATTTTCATATCCCACCAAACAAGTCAAAAATCTATTGCCAACGCAACGAGAAAATCAGCACTTTTTATTTATTCAAACCTACAGAAAGGGTGAGTGCTCCAACAATCTCTTTCCCAACCACGCTTACGTCTCGTTATTTGAAATTGAATGGACTCACCATTCATCTTAAAGCACGTCAACCAGTGGTCAGCTCTGGAATAAATGATGGGGAAGAATTTTTCCCTACTGCGCTGCTACTTGACCAATTATATTAGGGAAATAGTCACGTTCGTTGGCATCCTTACAAATGGATGAGGAATGCAAAACAAGTTTTCTCAGTTACTATTAAACAACCCTTTGAGTTATAACCCGGAAATACTTCCTCATATTTTGACCAACTAAGACGTCATAAATTAAATCAATGTAAAAGAGAGATTTGGCTTTAACTTCCAGAAAAAATGTTTAACGAATCACAATATCTTTACGTTGAACCATAGTCGAGATATTTTGCTAAGCGTTTGTCTTACCTTAACAGTAACTCTAGTTTTACTTTCTACCCCTAAGATGTAATACAATTCGTTGGAAATGTTTCCACATGGGCAGTGGAGCTCAAATAATGTCAGTGTTTGAATTAGGGAAGTCGTAATGTTTTGTAAAATCTCTCTAATAGTATGTAAATGTGGTCCAAACTTAAAAATGTGTTAAATGTAATAATGTTTCTATGGAACCATAGTATCGCTTGATAAAGTTTAAGAAGGATAAAATTGCTGGATAGTTGAACTTCGTGCCAGATTAAGATTGCAGCTTGCACACTGTTAAAATTTTTTAAATCATGAAAATTTTATGACAAAAAGTACTGGGACTCTGGGTGCAGCATCTGTAAAATTATTTTCACCGTAAAATCCATTTTTACCATGCACTTTTTTGTATGAAATTTTTTGTTCCGTAAAATTTTATCGTAAAAATAGATTTTACGATAAAAAGTAGTGGTACCTTGAGTGCCGGTATATTTTTACGTAATTTGATCCCAAACTTTTAAACAGTGTGAGCAATATTATAGTTTCTCTATAAAGTTTTTAGAAGTCTAAAAGTTAGGGAGATAAAGTGATCATAAAGCAAATTAAGGCAGCGTTTCTCAACCTTTCAGTCTTCGCGGCCCAGTTTTTAATCAAAATTTTCATCGCGCCCCCGCTTACAGTAAAATGTATACAACAATAATGTGTATAGAGTAATTTGAATTCTGTCTTTAGTTTATTTTTAACTGCCAAAACAAAATAAAAGCCAGCAGCAATTTAGATTGTAGAAACTATGTTTGGAGATAATTTCTCAAAACAATTACAGTCCATACCTCTTTCAAATGATACTGCTGCTCTTCGAATTGGTGATATAGTTGTAAAATGACAGCTTTTCTCAACATTGCGTGTCGAAATGTTTTCAATACAGCTTGATGAAGCAACAGATATTAATATAGATGCGTTTTTAATTGCCTATATTTGATTTTGGGATAATATGTCAGTAGTAACACTACTTTTCTGCAAATCAATCGAACTCAAAACAACAGCGCTCGCATTATTTGCTATTTTAAATGGTTTTATGAATGAGGAAGACATAGAATACAAAAATTGCGTCAGAATATACACCGATGGTGCTCGTTCAATGTTCGGAATATTCGAAAGTATACAAGAACTTGTAAAACAAAAATCGCCTCAATGCGTCTGGACACATTGCATGATCCACAGAAGCTTTGGCTTTGAAAGAAATGAGTCTTGGTTTGAATATTGTGTTAACTACGGTTGTAACCATAGCAAACCTAGAATCTTTTCCGCACTTTGTAAAGACATGGGGTCAGTACATTCTGCGTTACTATTTAATTGCGAGGCAAGATGTGTACCTTATGAAGAATTTTTGCAACGTGTTTATGAATTAAGAGAAGAAATCGCCCTTTTCCTAGAAGAAGATAACAGACCGGAAGCCGAGAATTTTCGCGATTGTTTATTTGTGATGAAATTGAGCTACTTGGTTGTCATATTCAAGAAATTAAATAACTTGAATCTTCTACTCCAAGGTGTAAATACGCATATGTTGGGTACGAGTGATAAAGTTAACAAACTGATAGCAAGTTACGAGTGAGTTAGGGATCCATCTCATGAGACTCCCGAAGGACTTTCAATTGATGAGGAAGAAAAATTCAGAGACTTCACGACAAGTGACGAAACCAAAATAGAATTCAGTAATAAATCACTGTCTGAATTTTGGGCAGGAGTGGAGAATGATTTTCTGCACTAAAAATAAGGGCATTTCGCATTCTATTACCATTTTTAACATCCTACTTTGGGAAACAGGATTTTCTGCTGTGGCTTCTTTGTAGACAAAATATACATCTCGGCTAAATATAGAAACAGAACAGAGAGTGACTATTTCTAATATTAAGCCTTGCCTCGAAAAACTTTGCATTGCAAGACAGGCCCAAGGAAGTCACTAATAATTATTAAATTTGTTTTTAATTTATTATGTTTTGATTAAGTAGGGTGGGTTAACCGAAGGTGGTTAGTGCTCCTAACGTGGCCCACCCCCCAAAAGTAGAACTAAATTTATTTTGAATCACAAGATGGCATTGCTGCATTGTAAATCTTGTATCTGAGGTGAATTGGAAGATATTTCCTTGAATGGCCTCCATTGCATGAAATGATTTTATTTTTTGCAGTTGTCGTTCTAATTTCCGGGTATAAGAAGATATTGTAATTTATATGTGTTTAAATTCTTAGAACTTTGAGTCATAATATGTTTTTTGAAAGTTTATTTCTTTTTATTTAGCCACATTACTTTCTAATTAATCTATCAGATTAATAGTTTTAAGTAGTGCAAATGGTGACCATATGCATGCTCCCAAGGGGGCCCGACAACGGTGCCGCCTTGGGGATATGTGGGCCACCTTCAGAAACAAACGTGAAATCTATAAAAGAGTTAATTATAAATTATTACGTAGCATATTATTTACCAAAAAGGAATGATTTAATTGAATACCAACTGATTTATTTCATTTCAAGCAAATGTGGAACTTTGGTATTTTTTAAATTTTTTTAATATTTGGCACTTATTAGAGTTTGCGATATTTTGCTTCAAGTTGTTTTTTGTTTTGTTTGCATTTTAAAGTGATTTTTTAGAATTTTTGTGATAGTTATGAGTGTTTTTGTCGTAGATTTTGGTATTTTCTTGTAAATTTGGGTATTTTTTGTTCTAGTTATGGGTATTTAACTCTTACTTATTAGTTATGGTTAGTTTTTGAAAGTTAGTTTTAACCCTTTTGAAAGAATGAAATCAGTAATTCTTGATTTATTCTAATGAGTTAACTCAAAAGAATCGCTAGTGACTTCACACAAGAACTATATCACTGTAAAATATTTATAAACAAATTATGCACTCAAAAATCAAATTTTTTTTTAATGTCCAGAAAACTTGTCCCCACCAGCAAAAGACACTTAAAGTACCTTTCTAAAAGACATTTGCCAGTTCATGTGTCTTTTCTAAAGATAATTTGAGTAAAGGATTTCATTGCATGGCTCACCTTTGGAACCCGTGGGAAACCTTAGGCGTAGAAGCTACAATTTTGAAATTGTACTATGAAATAAATGAAATTTTATTTTACAATTGAAAGTATACGTGGTATGTATTAGAGATAGCTGTAACATGTTACAAAAAATTCCAGCCACACAGACTTAACCAGAAAATTAGGAAAAATCCTCAAAGCGAAGCCCCCTTTGGCTCCACGCCTTAAGTTAAGTATTTAATAAGTTGTTTTACTTTAATAAGTTATTAAATATGTCGAAATGTATTTTGTTTTCTTTGTATATGTGGGATTTCCTTTCATCCAGTTATTCAATTTTTTTAAAGAATATTTTCTCTTGGGCATTCTCGCGCCCCACAGGTTGAGAATCGCTGAATTAAGGAATGTATCTTTGCTACGAGTGCTATTATCAGATATTAACTTTTCTTCATATTTTAGTTCATTGTAAAAAAATTTGGAGCATAATATCATTAGATTTTCATTAGATTTACACTAAGTTCAACTGCATCGTGCAAATTAATCATCCTTGAAATCTATTAAACAACACTCTTGTTCAACTTGAATCGAATCAGAGCTCAATTCAATACCTTATTAATGTTGCAGAAAATTTTCATTCAAATTTACAGGATAGTATCATTCATCGTATCGTTATTTAAACATCTAGAATAGTATCGTTTAACGTACAGTCATTCTAATTTCAATGATAGTATCGTTCAACGTACCATCATTAAAATATCTAGAATAGTATCGTTCAACATGCCGTTATTTAAATCTCAACCATCGTATCTGTTCAACTTACCATTATTCAAATTTCCAGAATTGTACTGCTCAGCGTACCGTTATATAAATTTCCAGGATTGTACTGCTCAGCGTACCGTTATTTAAATTTCCAGGATAGTATTTTCCAGTGTACCTCTATTTAAATTTCCAGGATACTATAATTTAACGTATCATTATTAGCAATTTACTTAGAATCACATATTCTGAGAGAGTAATAACGAGTTATGGTCTAAATAGCAAAATACTTAAATAATAGTAGATTTTGTGCTCACTCGTGTAATAGTTTCATATTGTAACACCTCATTAAACTTCTCTCAACGTTTATTTAATTAATAATGTTGTACTGTAATAATAAGGATACAATCATAACAAGGATAATGACAGTTAGATGCGTCAAATATTTTCTGCGACCTATTAGATGGACATTTCATTAAAAATTGTTGGAAACGCGGGCACCACAGTCAGCAGAGAGAGAGGGAGAGAGATCCATAATTTGGCGAATAAGTCAAGCCAAATACAATAAAAAAAGATGTTAACAATTTAAAATTATTTGATGAAAGATAGAACTTAAGGTATCTGATTCGTGCAAAAACATGATTTTGGATGAAATTTTTGAAATTACGTTTATTATCAATTTAGAACTCCTGCAGTCGTACCTTTCTAAAAATTCTTTGCTTTTGCTTTTACTCCAATTATTTAACAAAGTTATAGCAAGTTTTTTTTTTTTTTTTTTTTTTTTTTTTTTTTTTTTTTTTTTGCACTGTGGATAAACTAGAGATTTTAAGTCTTTAAATACGTTTATCTCAAAATTAGGTTTTTTCTCATTTCTCTACCTTTACGATATCTCATATTGTTTTGAAAATGACAGTCTTCAATTTTTCATGAGCGTTTAAGATAGTAACACACATGTTTGGAACGACAGACTAAGAGAAAAAAATTAGAATTTATTTTTTTACTTATGTTTTTTCGCAGGCACGTGCGGAAATTTTTAAAAAGTTACTTTTTTACTACATTGAGCCCTGACTCTTCCTTAAATCATATGCACTTACTTTTAAGATAATAGTTTAAAACTTAGTAGATAGCCTTATAGACAAAACTCTCAAAGGATATTTTGTTTTGGGCGATAGAATTTTCTTTATATTGTTTAGCGTAAATGTAAAAACATGCCTTATTTTTACTTAAAAAATAAAATAAATAAATAATAATTTTTTTGCTAGTTTCATAAGTTTTCACATATAATTAAACAAATAAACTAGTTTCTTTTTAAATTTTATATTAATCTTTAAAAAAAGTTCTCGAAAATAATCGGATACCTTAAAGGGCATTACAATTTTAATAATTTTATGCTGGACTGAGATTGTAATGCTAATGTGTCAGCAAGTTAAAGAGATTGAATATTTATTTATAGAATTTAATTTCCAGTACCAGTCTTTTCTGAAGAAAAAAAAAGAGATAATATGAGCATATATTTAAGAATGAATTTAATAAAATTAAAATATTAGGAATTAGGTTATTCACCTAACAGTATGGACCTTCAATTACGTAAGAAAAATATATTACAATTTATAAAGAATTTTATCTCTCAAAAATGCTAAATTTATACCCAATATTTTAACTTATAGAGCTTCGAAAACAACCTTCACAATTTTGCCTTTATTTTATTCTTGAATCAAATAGAACTACTTCATGTTTTACTATAGCTCGGAATTTCGAAAGTCGAATAAAAGTCTGAAATTGAAAACAGTATTTGATTTATTGTTTTCCATACTAACTTTTTTCGTAACTGAATCTGGCAAGGAAAAAATATATTGAGTTGCAAACTTACAATAGAGCCTAATACTTAGAAAAAGCATATATATGAAAAGAATGCCTCTGCATGGTAAAGGAGAGCCAACGCTTGAAATGCTCCCAACTGAAATTCTATATATAGCTCGATTTTTTGAAGTATATTTGGTTACAGTAATATATCAAGTATTGCATATTCTGTTATTTATTTTCGCTTAATTTTATAAAATAAATATTTGATAAAATATGATAGAAATAAATGAAATGTTTTATCATTTCTCTGTATGTTTTGAACCAAGATTCCGTATTATAGATTTATTAATTTATGCTCATTTAAATTTTACATTTTTCACAATTTTGAGATTGAAAATATGGTTGATTTCTCAGTAAAGAAATAAATAATTCGTTCCATTTAGCATTCTTAAATTAAAATAAGAAATAGTTAGGAACATAAGAGTTTAAAATTTTTTAAGTGTTTCTAAGAAAACCTTATGAAATTTGATCTCCTATATTCTGGTTTCGAAAGTCTTTAACTAATTTACTAAGAAGCTTAATTAAAGTAACCAATACTCCTAAGCTGTCAAATTAAGAACTATAAACTAAGTAATTAATCCAAACTAAATTAACTAATTGATAATCTTAACTCATTAAGAATATTAGTCCAATCAAACAAAATTTCTCCCCTAACTAACCAGGAATCGTAACCTAACTAACCAATAACCTTAAACTAACCATGAATCGTACCATCAAAAATTTGACAAACATTAATTTTAATTCATAATAAGGGATATTTTTTATTAATTTATAAAACTTTTTTTTAAAAAAAGGAAGAAAAAAAGTGTTCTTAAACATATTACACATTAATATTACATTAAATTAGTTTAATGAAATGAATTTCACGTTTTGGCTACTGTGTCAACCTAAGTAAATTGAGTTCCAATTTCTAAAATCTGTTTATTAGTAAGTATACAAGATACAGAGATAGTTGATTTATGGAAATATACATTCACTTGTAAAGTTTCTTTTAAATACTAAAAAGGCTTAATGAGTCTACCTTCGAGAGTCTGGTCAATAACTCAATAATAAACAGTTCTAGCAAAATCCGTAGAAGCAGTCGTGGTGTGTCCCTGAAGAAGTTTTGACATTGAAAAAATATAAATTTGTTCTGCACAAGTTGGATTGGGGGTATTTGGGGATATATAAACTTTTTCCTGCTTAAGTTGGAATTGGAGGTACACAAACTTTGGACAACTTGGCATTCTTGATACGTATATTTTTTTCCTGCATAAGTTAACAATGAAAATTTATAAATTTTGTCCTCAATATGTTGTTCTTGGTGATACGTAAGCTTATTTCTTCACGAGTTAGCACTGAAGGTATATAAGCCGTGTCCTGCACAAGTTTGAATAGGGATATATAAATTTTGTCCTACTCAAGTTGGCTTTGGGAGGAATGCATAAACATTGGAAAAATTGGTATTGGAGATAGATATACTTCGTTCTGCACATCTTGGCATTGGAGATATATAAACTAGATCTGTTGGCCTTGCGAATGCATATAGTTTGTCATCCCCAAGTTTAAATAAAGGATAAATAAGCTTAGTCCTGCAAAAGTCGGCATTAGAGATACATAAAATTTGCCCTGAACAAGTTGGAACTGGAGATACTACACATTCTTTAGTTCTCATAAGTTTAAGCAAAATAGGTTTAAGCAACTTACAAGTTTAAGGAATGCGCCACTGTTGCTGTGATGCAAGTTTTTTGGTAGAAACATATTGATATAATGAACAAAACTGGCTTATCATTGGGAACTAAATCCTTAACTAAAATATAATTGGGAATTTATAATTGGGAAATTATTCATAAAAATGTAGTTTAATATTTGAAATTGTGTAATTTGATATTTTAAAAGTGCATTTAATGGAATATATTATTGTCTGTAAAAATACATACGTATTTTTTTAAACGATCTTGGTTTTAGTTAAGTGTTTTTAATCCAATGACTAACTTAATATTTAATCCCTTTGTCACATAATGTTTTAAACACATTTTTCATACATTCTTCATTATGTTGAATTAATTTAGATAAAACAAAGGAAAAATATTATATCTTTAATTATGAAATACATCATGAAATTTCGGTGTTCTTTTCTGCGTAAAAGAAAAAATCTTCCGTCAGTGGCTTACTTCAAAACAATAATTTTTTAAATTTGCACTTATTTGAAGTCATTTAGATCTAATAGAAACAGTTATTGAACATTGAAATTTCTTTGATTTACAAAATGAATTATT
This sequence comes from Parasteatoda lunata, assembly GCA_949128135.1. Taxonomy (NCBI): domain Eukaryota; kingdom Metazoa; phylum Arthropoda; class Arachnida; order Araneae; family Theridiidae; genus Parasteatoda; species Parasteatoda lunata. Next base: position 66,573,637 of record OX421976.1, on the reverse strand, counting down.
TATAAATTTTTGAATCAGACAAAAGAAATTTTTTTTTTCAAACTCCTTTTTTTGTATTTAATATTTTAGAACAAAAATAATTCCGAAAATCTAACAGATTTTTTTGTTTTTTATATAATAAAAATATACCAGAATATATTTCTGCTTGTAATTAGAGCATCAATATATATAAATATATATATATATATATATACACTAGACATCAGCTAATATTTCGAGGTTGGGATATTGCTTTGTTTATCGTTTCCCTTCTAATAGTTTAAAAAAAAATCAAAGAAAACGTTTCATTTAAAATCTTCTAATTTATACTTTGCAGTTATTCTTTTGTTCTATTTTTTTAAAAACTTTTATTACTTGTTAAAATATAAATATATAATAAAACATTTATGAATTTAAAACTTTATTTATTTTGCCTAAAGTTATTATTTTTTAATGAATTATTCATACTTCATAAATTGTTTATAAAAGAAACTGCAATGATAGGCATTTAAATAGCACTGAACTTCGAGTATATAAAACTACAATTTATAAAATAAAATTTTCCTCTTTTCCTTACTTTTTTTATTTCTCTCCGATAGGTATGAATTCTTAAGTTTTAACAAAGAAAAAAGCAAAGGTTTAATCAAAAAGATGGTAATTAAAAGAATAATTATTTGTTTGAAGAGAACTTTTCAATTTGTTTTATTGGATGAATAAAATAAAATGTTCCTTTGTCTCTCAAAGTTCAAACTCCGTCCCTAAAGATGTAACAACAAGCGTTACTATTTAATTTATTGTATTTAAACAAATTAACGTAATTACAAAAGGGATAATTATAAAATGTATTTTCTTCTTTTTATTGCTTTTTCTTGTCTTTAAACGATTAAGGAGAAAAATAAATAAATCTTGATCGTAAAATAACAAAACTACTTTTTAAAATGTCTTTTTAAAAACTAAATTTCTTAATAATTATACATCGATCACAGATTGGAGCATTTATTTAAAAAACTCACTTATTCAAAAGAATTATTTTTGAAGAACGCAATCACAAATAATGATGTTTTATTTATTTAATATAAAATCGTGATTAAATTGTAAATTGGAATAGTTTGAACGGATAACATGTTTTTCTTTCTAACTTCAAAGATGAATTCTCTATTTTTTAAACATCTTACATTACGGGGCGATTAAATGAAAAATTCTTTCGCCAAATTTTAACAAGTTCTTTACGTGTACACGTATTAAGAAAGACTTTTTTTTTATATTTTTATTTTTCTCCTCATTATTGATTTCTCCGCATTTTTATCAACAGAATGCCGATATAATGATTTTTTTATTAATTTTCCAAAACACTGGATGGTTCATTAATTCTTTCACACCTTTTCATATCGTTGTTGAGCGAAGAAAAAAAAATCCAATATATCATCGAAAAATACTTTTGAGTTTCTCAAAGTCATTTTTTCTGAAAAATTCTCGATAGTCATGTTCTTTGGCGATAAAAACTACGATGGGAGGAATTTACAGTTACTTGTATGCAAGTATTCTCATAATATGTTGATTAGCTAAATTAGGTGCAAAAGTGATTTTGTAGCTTTTTAATTCTCATATTTACTTCACCATTTTTATTACTTTTTTTTGTCACAGTTAATAAAATATATACTAAGAATGATTAACTAATTTTTATAATTATAAAAATCTAAAGATAAGACCCTATTTGAAATATTTAAATTGTATTAATACTTAATTATTTTTTAAAAATGAATATTATAAAAACTTGAATTTAATCTTTGCTAGCGTACGTTATAATTAATTTATTGTTTGTAATAAAAATTAATTTAAATAGTTTTAGAGGATGCTTTTTAACTGATGTTTTTTTGGGCAAGACTTTATATTTAAATAAAATAATTTTTTTTTAATAAATAGCATGCTTCTTTATTACAATTGTATGTTTTCAACAGTAATTCATAGTTGTTTTTGTGTTTGGAAAAGCTGACCGAAATAGTTTTTCAGTTTTGTAAATAGTCTGCCAGATCTTTCTACACATTAACGTAAAAATTTCAGGTGCAACTTTACTAGCCTATTGTTTTTATAAAGAAAGGCTTTCTCTAAGGAAGATTAATTGCACTACGCATCATAGAAAAAATTAATTAACTAACAAATAATATACAAATGCACCTCACACAATACTTACTATTTAATTCTATAATTACTTAATTTATAATCAATGCTTATTAAAAATACGTTTTAGGCTGGACTACTATTTAAATATTGAGTTTAAACCTATTTAAAAATATTTTATCTCCCTGAATTATTTTTAGAGTTATAAAAAACAATAATATTCAGACATTGGACAATTTTCTTGATTATAAACATTCTGGTATAATTTATTTGCTTGCAGAACAAGCATCAAAGTTTGATTAAGTACAATATGATTTTAATCAATATATATGTCCCTAGAGATCTATTAAATAAAATTTCTTTTTCGTGTTGTCAACAAAGACATGAAAACTGAAGTATCAAGTGAATGAGCAGTCATAATCATGAACATTTAGACACACATATTTACAATTTCTGAATGATTATTTTTCTCGCGTGGGCAATAAAGTTCTTAAGCAAACTGAGCTGTAATTTGGGTAGAAATGAAAGGTAAAAATCCTATAATTTATATATCAAACATCCGTTCTATATTTTTATTTTAATAATGCTTATTATTTTTTGTGTGCAAAAAATAATTTAGAGATTTGTTTTAATTTTAAAGATATTTCAAAATTAACGAAAGATAAATCAGCTTACTTTTTCTAGTTTCAAATTTAATATCCCTATAGCATTGAAATGTATGTAAGTCAAATCGAAATGTTTATTATAAATCAAATGCAATAAATGTTAAGGAAAATGTATATTGGGATATACGTGTTGCATACTTTAAAGACTTCGAATGACTACTATACATATAAAGCCAGCGAGCATGCAAAGTTAGTTAACCTTTTGGAGATGGGTGATACAAGAGTTGTACCCATAGTTTTTTCTTTTATAAAAATATTGATATACAAAAGAGACATGTTACGTTTTATTGAAGACAAAAAAAATATATAGTTTATAAAAATTAAATATTTGTCTAGCATATATCAAATACTTTTATAACAAAAATAAAAGTTAGGGTACAACTGTTGCACCAGCCGTCTCCTGAAGGTTTTAAGTCAGACTACGGTTTAAAAGTATCTAGTGAGTGAGCGAATTTGAATTGAGAAAAAAATCCAAAAGAAACAGTTAAAACAGTCTCAGGAAGTTGGAACTAGGCCCACATAGTTTTTTAAAAAAAAATCCAGGCTTTGCTTATTTAAGATATATAAAGTTCGTTAAAAGTAATAAGCACTAGATTGCTATTTTGGTCTAAAATATATAATATATTCCTAATCCATTTTAAATACTATTTCAGATAGGTGTGTCAATTTAATTTGTTAAAAAAATTCAATATTATTTTGTCAAGATTTTGTGCACATGAAAAATTACTTATAACATCTGTTATTACCGTTACTTATAACGTCTCTGTACGAAATTAAAATAGCTGATTAAAATTTACTCCTGATACACTTTTTCCTCTCCTAAAATAGTTTTTCCTTTTATTCCAGGCGTAAAAATATTTATCTTAGAATATCGCAAACCTCAAATTGTTAAAATGACAAAAAATAAAATTAATGGGTGGAAATTTTGAGTAAAGAAATTGAAAAAAAAAAAAAGAAGAAAACATATCAAATATCATAAAACTATCCCTATTTCCAACTTCCCAAGCTCTTAAGCAAATAGTGGAAATTTCACCATTTCAAACGGTCTTATTTATTCAAGATTTTTTTCTCGAAGATTTAGAATAAATAAAGTGGTTTTTAAAAGGTGTAACCAAATGCCTCGATTTGAGATAATGCGTTGGCCTTTTTTTATGAAATGAAAAAATAAAACGATAACTTCTTTAGATTCCAGATTTCTTCTATTTCTTTACAGAGTGTTATTTTTCATCTAAAGTTTTGTCTTCTACTTTCATCCATCAATGTCAGAGAGGTCCCCAAAGACCGATATTTTAAAGGTGGAATCAAAGCCCAAAGACGCAAGAGACCAAAAGGGAAAAAATACCATTGTTTTTATCTTGTTTTAAGGTCTCCTGGAAAACTAAATAATCTGATAATACGGATTTGATTTACTTCTAACATCATTCTTAACGGCCGACTGGTTCTGTTTATTTGTATTAGAAAGGCCTCTTTTTTTCGTAAAAAATATTGAAGCAGCAAGAAATGAAGTTGATTTCATTGATATTTTTCCGTCGTTAAAAGAGTTTAATAATGTCGCCAAGAAAAATCTCAATTGATATGATCTTAACCTTTATTGGATTTGAAAGAAAAAGGAAATTAGATTTCATTCGGATTAAAAGGAGGACGAAGTTATTAGGTTGGAATATTATTAGTATTGGCTGGCATTGTTAAATCGTCTGAAATCGAGAAAACTCTTGGTTCTCATAAACTAAATATTGATTTTTGAGTTTTCGTTTTCCATTTAAAATTTATATTTCTTGTCCGAATTTCCCGTTTCTTATTTTAAAGTTATAGATGCATTAAAATAAAAACTGGTATGAAAACATAGGAAATGTTATTCAATTTAAATTAAATTTGCATTGAAAACCAGAATTGTAAGGAGATATTTTGAATACTGACTTAGTTAGATTAATTCTGGAAATTTATAGATCTTAATTTTGTTTTACTAATTTAATACTCAATATATAAGAAAATTGACAAGATAGATGCCATTCACTGTTAGAAAAATTTAGAATGTATGCAACCATAATATTGCTTAAATTTGCTGCATCCAAAGTACAATGGTAAATTGGATAACATTATCGTAATAAATAATACTTCTTGAGTTGTATTTCTTGATGCGATTTCTAATCTTGAACAGTAATATGATTCAATTTATCACCTTTTAAGATTGCACAAGTTGGTTTAACGATATTATAGTACGATATAACGATAATATAGTATAGATATTATAGTGCAATATTATAGTATTCTACTTTTAATAATCTTTTTTGAATTTGACTAGACGGTACTAAATTTAAACATGAATGGAAAAATAGTTCAAATTAACACCTTACTAATGTTAAAACAATATGGCCAATATTATCGTAATAAATAATCCTCATTGAATTTGATTACACATTTCTAAGATTAAAATTGAATCTAAACATAGTTCAATTTAACACCTTATTAAGGTTGCAACAACTTTGGTCCTGATACTATGTTTAAACTTTAATAGAAACTTGGTTTAATTTAACACTTTAAGGTTTAAGCAAGCTGTTCTATTTTATCGTACTAAAAAATCTTTATCGAATTTGATTACACTGTACTGTAGTTAAACTTGAATCAAAACATTGTTCAATTTAACAAATAATTAAGGTTGCAGCAAGCTGGGATATTTTATAGTACTAAAGAATCCTTTTTGAATATGATTCTACGGTATAATGGTAAAATTTGAATGGAATTAGTTCACTTTGACACTTTATTAAGGCTGCGGCAAGCTGGTCTATTTAATCTTACCAAAGAATCCTTCGGGAATTTGATTGCACGGCAATATAGTTAAACTTGAACGTAAACATAGTTCAATTTAACACCTTATTAAGGTTGCAGCAAGCTTGTCTATTTTATCGCAATAAAGAATCTTTCTTGAATTTGATTACACTGTACAATGGTTAAACTTGAATGAAAACATAGTTCAATTGAAAGACTTAGGTTGCAGCAAGTTAGTTCATAATATAGTTCAATATACTGATACTATGGTTCAAGGAACTAATAAGTTTAACATCGATATGTTTTTTCTAAAAGTCATTAGCATTGGTGGCTTTAGAAATTGAAATTTTATATACAGCTATCATCAGAAGCTATATATAAGCTATTATTTATCATCAGAAAGTAAACGAGCTTTCCTCAAGAACAAAGTAAACCCAGATTCAAAATCTGTTTTATAAACCAAATAGAATTTTAAAAGAAAATAGGTCTTTCTAGTTTTTTCCATAAACTATTAATTATACAGAGGAGGACTGCTTTTACATTTGTGTCTATACAAAGTGCCTATATTTAAAAAAAAGCATTAAAATTTTTTTTTTTTAAATAGGCAAGCTAAAAATTAACTATATATCCTCAGTTACATTAAAAATAGTCTTATGCAGCCATCTAGTGTGTGAAATAAGAAATAAAAAAATCCGGGCTCAAGAGATGGATATATTTCATTTCTTTTTAATGCATTTTGAACGCTGAAGCCCGGAAATAACATAGGCGTGAGAAATAGGTGATGAAAGCTCATCCCGTGATTTTGACGGAAGCAAGAAGGAAAGGGTTGAACCAGAAAATTTGAAATACGTTGTTTATAGTATTGTTTGATTTTGAGGAAAGTAGCCTCTTGCCTAAAATATGTTCCTTCAGCTTAAAATGTGTAAAATGCGTTCTAAACCATGATTTTTAACCAAATAATTATTCATTTTATAAACTAAAAACTTAACCATAGGCAAAACTAAGCATAGAATATTATTTTTAAAATTGCTTGCTGCAAGTAATTTTGGTAAAACAGTTTTTAAGGCATTCAATTTAAAATTTTCCAAACACAGGATATTTTTCCCTTGTCCAAATAACTATACATATTGAATTCTTCTCAAACTTTTCCGATGCATATTATTCAACGGAATATTCAAATGGAAAACAATTCAGGCAACTGAAAAACGCCTGAAGGTATGTTCTGTTCCATAACTCACAATCTTTCGTTTCCCTACAAGAGAGCAACTACCAATAAAACAGTTTTCATAAAAAAAAAAAAAATAAATAAAAAAAACAGCTTTAAAAATAGAGATTTTTATAAATAAAATGCACATCCACAAACACAGTTTCGTCTTTAAACAAATATATAATCCAAAAGTTGTATTGCCCGAATCCCTTGGAAAGAAGTGTTCGGAAAATAAAACACTGAAAAAACAACCGTTCGTAAACTGCGTGGCATTTCATTGAATCCAGGCACTTATTTTGCGTAGGAATAAAACCGTATGTGCTGAGTCTGAAGAGTTTTTCTCATCCTGGGAGTAAAATTTATATTTCTACCAATTCCTTGTTACGATTGCAAAAGTATAGAAGAAAAATATGTTCTTTGTTTATTTTCGAATTGAATAGAATTTATCCATAGAATAAGTTGAATTTGATGGGCTATTTCACAGAGAAGAAGAAGTGTTAAGCCCGAAAACAGCTGACTTCAGATGAAAAGAGTTTCGAATCTCAAGAGAAAAGCCGTGTGGGCAAATTCAGGATTTAAGACTAACTCTATTGAATCGAAAGTATTTATTCTGACTTTTAGATATTGTAAAATAGAAGTGTCATCATTAAATAAAGTTTTAAGTTATTTTTATACATTAAGTAGATAGCCCTACAATTTTCAGAAATAAATTTAGATTTTTTGCAATTGAAAAAATACTCAGGGTATAAGGTAACCATAATCAAAATATATGCAGCGAAAAGTAAACAATAAAATTACAACATTTAGCGACTGTCCTTAACTAGGGTATATATTTTTTTTTCAGAAAAAAGGGATAGTCAAAATTATTTCCCCTAGAGGGCGCATTATAATGAAATTTTACGTTTAGTTACTGTTTTAAAATATGTGCCACATTTCATGGTCATTAAACATAGTGCATTACGACTCACTGTCATCAGTTTATTCTACGATGTCTCTGGATGCTTACCATAATGTAACACCTACGGTCTATAACACAAATCACACGTTTGCACTGTCTATTTCCTTCATTTCATTCACATATTTTCATTCACTTATGTCTGTTTAAATTTTTTATATCACTTGCATCATCATTAGTAATGATGCAAAATTATATTAATTACAGTAGAGAATATAAAATTACAGCCTGGATTATAGCAGGTGTATGACGTTTTAATTCCAGGCGGCATTGAATGCTTAAGTTGCGCCATCTATTGGTGCATTAACAAGCTACTTATAAAGGCATATTTTGGGCCCCTAGCTAACTCCTTCGAAATTAAAGTAAGGACAGATATTAAATATAATGATTCATGAGATATTCCTTACTATTCATTGTTCGGCATCGTATTGCTATCCTTGTATTGTTAGGCATTTGTACTATTAGGGCACTAGCCACTCATGTAAAAAAATCTTAAAACTAACTAATTAAACTAACTAATTAAAAACTAACTAAATTATCTTTCCCAAACAAAAACATATTTATAGTTTACTGTTATAAATATTTATTTTTCAACTTAAAAACATTATAAAGTTCATCTTAATTTATTTATAGATTAATTATGTTTTTATTTTAAAAAACAAAACATTAATATTATCATAAAAATTTTCAAATTTCCAAAGATAATTAAGATTTAAATAAACTAAACTATATTTCATACCATTCATAATAATAGTTGACCGAATTTTCAACCATATATTTCAACCATATAAACATTCATTAATCATGATGTCATTCATAAGACGATATTTTAGCTAACTACACCAAAACGAGAAGGAAATCAACAAAAAAAAAATTAATAATAATATCGAAAATCACTTCTAATTTATTTTCCTTACGTCTTTAATCCAATTATCACCTCTTTTCAATGTGCAAAAATTTTCGCCAAACTATTAAGATGAAGAAAATATAAGAGAAAAAAATTAATTATCTATTCTTTTACATAACCTTGCAACACGGCATTGGCTAAGATAACATACAAAAAAAATATGTAAAAAAGTGCTCCTTTGAGCCAATGGAAAAAAAAATTGGAAAAGATCTTCAAGATTGATTATATTCGAAATTCGTGCTAGGTACCTAGTACTGGGGATCCTAGATACCGATTATATTTGATGACAAATTGCACAGAACCCCTTTTTCTTGATGCATTGGGTATACCAAAACATTTGATTGATGAGTCGAAGAATTACCCTGCTTAACCTTTATCGAGAAGGGGTGTTCTTATTTTTTATATCTTGCAAGGTGGTATATAATGTCAAAATCTATTTGAAAAGCTTAGGGAAAAAAACGTTGCTGATGTATCGCTTACTAGATATATTGAGTTATTGGTTACAGTTCGTCGTGATATGTGGTCCGTAACACAACGTAAGGATTTATTTATTATTTCTTTTTATCAGTTTCTACAGTCAGAATGAATAATGTTCGGAAGATTTTAAAAGGAAGTTTTTGTAAGGTTAAGGTAAAAAGAGTTTAACGTATATCTATCACTGCAATAATTATTTTTTTTTAAAGAAAAAGGGCATAAAAGGTATATTGGAATTAGATTTTTCGTTAATGGTAAATGAAATGGAATGCGTAAATGTGTTTGTATATATGATTGTGCGTTATGATATTGAAAAAATATAAACGTGTAAATTTGAATGCGTCGGAAAAACAGAGGTGTCTTATGCACTGTAAAAAATTTCGGATCTAATTACGGTCGAAAGCACTGGTTGTGTAGTATCCATCAAATCCATTTTACTGTAAAATTTAATTTTGTTATTTTTAAAGTAATATTTATTTAATTAAAGTGATTCGGTGATTTTACAGTAAATATAACTGTTTAATAAGTACGGTGTATTAGATTTTTTATTCCTTAAACCTTAAAATTAAAAGTGGATTTTACAGTAGAAAGTACCGGCACCTTGAGTGCCGGTATCTTTTATAGGAATTTAATCCGGAATATTTTGCAGTAAATCGACTTTTATAGTCTCTCAAAAGTTGCCGTTTGAGATGGTTGTAATAGTTATTTAATGTGAATATTTTCACTTATATCAAATGCATTTTACTAATTTTAGTAGTCTATATACTTTACTATTTTAAGGAGGCTAGATAGACTTTATCTTTTTTTTGTTTTCACTACACGGAGAAAAAACTTCTGAAAAAATTACCGCACAGTATGGGTAAAACAGAGCAACTGGTTTCTATTAAACAGAACTGTAATTCCGGTTATAAAACCAAAATATAGGTTCATTTGGTAGTGGTTTTCTGAAAATTCTTGTTTTTAAAATTATAGTTCTATTACCAAACATTTAGTAAAAAATACAAAACTAAAAAATAAATTTAACTGAAATAAAAAAATAAAATCAAACCGAGTAAAATAATACCATGCTCTAAGGTATTAGGATAAAATTATCAAATTTCACCATGTTTACGAAATTTTATCACATAATATAAAACCATATTTTATTGTTAATTTTATTAAAATTATTACAAATCACTTTGTTTTCCTACATTTTGCTAAATTTATCTAGTTAAAGCTTGAACTTTCATTTATAACTAGTTTTAACTTAAGCTTAAATTGCGGAGCTCTTTTACGTTGCCACACAGCCAGAAACATGGTTAATTTTACCAGATTCTGGTAGTTTTGACCATACGTTTATATATTATATACGTTTATATAATGACGCTGAGAGGTCACTTGCGCGCACTTTGAGTCTACAGTATTCTCAAAAATTTATTATTCCCATGGTAATGCAAAGTTCCGCATGGTTAATATATACTATAATTATTAAGGGCAAATGTAATTAAAGTGGTTATTTTAAGATATAACTGCTGAATTTTCATAATCATCATTAAATTTTGTCAATGTGATTAATTCTTTTACATTTGTAATATTTACAGATAAGATCATGAAAACCCTAATCCTTAACAACGGCTTCAGATTTGCATTTAGCAAATTCAAAGTCACTCATTTGTATAATTTTATAAGGAGAAAAGTGGATCTAAATGAAGTCGTGAAATACAACTTAAATCCTATGCCGTATCTTAATTTTAATACAAAGTATAGCATCTTTTTTAGCTTTAAAAATTTTAAATATTTAGACGTGGCATGTTTGGAAAAGTATAATAAAATAGAAAAAAGATAAGAGCTCTATCATTATTAGGCAAACTGTGGCGATGACACTTTTGATTATTGTAAATAATAATAATTATAGTAACGTTATCATTTTGTAATATTTAAACATTCAAACAACATGAAGCATTAAGATTTGAAAGTATGAGACAAATCATATTGTAGGAATTATCAAAATATTTATTTGTAAATATTATAAATGATACTACCAGCTTCTTTATGTTTTGCAAAATATAAGATTCGAGGTAAACTTCAACGCATATTTTAGTCTTCGAAAAAAATTCTTTAACATATTTTATCAGTTTCTTATTACAAAATATGAGTATAAGTTATCTGGAGTATGTTAATTTAATTTAATCAATGTAATGAAATGAGCCTACTGCAGTAGAAATGGAAAAAGAGTTAAAATGTGCGCAGATATAATGATAACAATGAGAAACAGCCAATTATGATTCAATAAAAAAGTATGACAAACAACTGACAGAATAATTTTACTCTGAATTTATTCTCTAAAATATAACAATTTCAAAAAGACTCTTGGGATACTAGTTTTTATAAAAATAAAAAAAATTTCTTTCTTTTGCTCATCATATTAATAATACTTGATAAATTCATTACTCTGTAAGTAGAAAATTATCTTAATATTCTGAAAGAATTAAAACCCTTTTTTAAGCTTTCAAACGCACTTTAACTTTATTATTTAAATCATTTTCGATGCTCAAAGGCATAAAAACATAAAATATGAATGATTTAATTGAGTTTCTTCATTATCCCAAGGTCAAAGTTAGTAACTTCGTTAAGTAAACACACATTGTTGACAGAATTTTCAACAAAAAAAAGATTAAAAAAAAAAAAAGAATTAAATTAAATAATATTTAATACAAAAATAGCTAAGAAGCTTAGATAACTGTATCTTATTGTGATATATCATGATATAACATATGTGATATAACATGATGTAAAATTTATTACAGGAAAATAAGCCGTTTGTTATTTAGATAATTTTAAAATGATAATTGATGTTGCATAATAACCACTAATAATATGCAATTTTTTAATACACGGTTTCTACACGGTTCTTTTTTCTTTTTTTTCTGTTATTTATTTTTTATTTATTTATTTATTTATTTTTTAATTTTTTTATTTATTTTTTTATTTTTTTGTAGAGATGATTTCCGTTTTATTTAGTAAAGCCAACATATGTATTAAACTTGATTTCAGAATTTTTACTTTTCTTGCATTTTAATGGAAAATGTAATCTTCTTTGGATTAAATTTAATCCAATAAATTTAATCCAAATAAATTTAATCCAAAGAAATAAATAAACGAAATAGTATGTAAGAAAAAAAGCTGAAATAATTATTAAAAACGAATAAGATTTTGAAATAAATTTGGAAAAATATAAGAATCAAAATAAGCAATGATTAAATATTAATATAAGCAAATTAAGCAATGAAATCTTTATAAAAAACAATGGAATTTTAAAACGTATAATAACTTAAATTAAATTTCTCGGAATACTTAAATACTTTTTATAAATGTTTTATACTTTCTACTTAAAAATACACGTTCACTGGAATAAATAAATTAAAGCTAAAGAATCTCAGTTAAATTTGTTTTCTCCCCACTGTAAGTCATACTGCCGGAAATAACTTGTACAGGGTTTTATCATTTTTAAAGCAATTTTAATTTAGATATTACTTTTATTACCAGATGGCGCGCATTATCTAATAGTCTTTGAGAAAATGCGTATGTTTTGGTGTATGCTGACCTTGGCGATGCTGACAGACAAAACCGAAACTGAAACTTAAATGTTTTGTTATGCTTTGAATATTTTAATCTTTTTTTTAAAAAAAAAAAATAAATAAAATTTATTTTTAAGACAAGTTAAATTCGGTTCCTTGGGGTATTCATCCACTTTTCCTTCGAGGTTAATATATTCCTTACCTGCACTATGCATGATTTTTTTATCGCCTTACGAGATCATCGCCAACAAAACCAATTATTTTTATTTTTTGAAATGCCGGATGCTATTTAGGCAAAGTATGAAATAATTATCCTGATGAGGTTATTATGTAAATGATGTGCAAGTTACTGTGAATGACCGAAATCGGTGGTTGTTGACTTTCACCGGTGAATGTTGACAGTCAAATTATTCGCTTTGGTGAATGTCCGAAATATTTATTACATCCAATTTGATATTAATTTATTCGTGGATATAATTACATTTATTCGATATTTTAATACTTACTGACGATAGATTAGAACAAACATCAGTGTTTGGAGTATCGGGCAAATATATACCGGGCAATGGCATTTGACTTTAAAAAAACATCAGTGTGGGGTATACCGGGCAAATGTATACCGGGCAGTGGCACTTGACCTTAAAAAAACATCAGTGTAGGGTATACCGGGCAAGTGCACTTGACCTTAAAAAAACATCAGTGTAGGGTATACCGGGCAAATGTATACCGGGCAGTGGCACTGAACCTTAAAAAAACATCAGTGTAGGGTATACCGGGCAAATGTATACCGGGCAATGTCACTTAACCAGATCTAGTATGACTAGACCTTTGGTAAATGTCCGAAATATATACTAGGTCTAGTGCCCCTTTTGCTATAGCTTAAATATTTAAAAAAAAAATAAACAAAGTGTTTGAATCAATTTTAAACTGATAACGAAATTATTGCTTTAAAATTAAAAAAAATAATAATAAAACCTGCGCCATATAAGAGTAATTGAAGTAGTTGTTTTATACAGCGCATGTGCGGAAAAAATTTTTAAAAAAATTATCCAGGTGCAACTAAAAGTGAATTAATATCCCAAGACACCGTTAAATTCAGTTTGAAAAATTACTTTTCGAATTAATAATTTTTTGTTATGAGAATTTTCTTACATTTCACAAATTTTCTTACCAGAAAATGCCTTTTAAATACATTTTCTGAAAAACGCTGATGATGAGATTTTTTTTTTTTTACACGTTGTAAAAAAGTTTATAGCAGAATTCTTTGAAATTTTGTGTGTATATTTTGTTTAATGTTAGCGATATTTTGAACAAAAAGCTAAGGTCTAAGTGTGAATGTTTTTATTTTTATCAAACTTTAGGTAACAATATTTGGAACTTTTCTTCAAAAGTTTCAACATTAAACAATATATTTAGTGCTATTTTATTGTCTTTTTGACATTTTTTGAAACTTTATTTCAAAACACAGGTAATTACCTAATAAATCTAAAAACAATACGCTGAAATTTATGTATTATAATTTGTTGTAGAGCTGTTAGCATGACATGAAAAAGATATCGTTTTTAAGCTTAAATATACCCTTATATGAAAAATACCTCATAAATTATTAAATTTTACTTTAAATTTAGAATTTCAGAGCTTCTTCTTACTCAACACAAAATTGAAATTTTAATTAATCTTTTTTTAAAAAAATTGTGTCGAAACCAATTGAATACCTCAACTAAAGTTAAAATTCCCGATAAAAAATTAGATTATTTAAGATATTTGAAATAAAGTTTACTAGAAACATTATTATGTGCAATAGGAGTTTATAATAACTGTTTATTTTCGAATAAATAAATAGAAATCAAAATAATTAGAGACGTAAATATTGACAAATAAATTTTACTATCAATTTTCTCTTTTAAAATAATGTTAATTAATTCTTTGCTTACAGCGCTTGGTATGATGAAGCCCGTCCTTCTGGTCCACGTGTTATACCAGTCGTACGCAATGGGTTAACAATTTCTATAAATGAAGTATAGAAAAAAAATTTTTAAAATTTTTTGTTTGTTCTCTTAAAACAGGATAAAAATTACGTGATTATTTTAATATTTTAATTAAAAATTCATTACAAAATATTTAATTCAATACCCTTTTTCAACAGTTAAACCTTTCTAAGCTGTTAGAAATTTCTCGGAAAAAAGGGTTCAGTAACAATTTATTGAATTGTTATTTTACTATATTTAATCAAAACAGTCAAATAACTATAAATAAAGTGGTAATCAAACTGTTCAGTTTGACAAAAACTGTTTATTAACTGCTTTCACCTAATACGGTAAAACAACCTGAATTTTATCGGACTAACTAGAAACACCTAATGAATCTACTTACTTCTTTGCAACTGCGTACATATAATAGCCAAGCGGGCTTATCTGTCAATCTCATGACTGGAGTTTGAGTCCTCGTGTTGACACCACAATATTCCCTCCATTCCTTTCAACTCATGAAAAATTTTCAGTGCCCGGCACTCTCCAATGCCCATTACCTTACGAAAACTCAAGCCCCTATTTCTATTTAAATAAAAATTATTATTATTATTTACGTTTCTGAAAAATGCTAGTTGTGAATGGTTAAAAAACCGCATAATGTTCAAAAAGGTAATGTGCATTGGAGAATGCCGGGCCATGAAAATGCTTCATACTTTCTGTAAATGGTTTCAAAACCGTAAAGGAAAAAAATTTTCATTACCGTAAACTTTACGGTTAATCAGATGGACAGACATCTGCCAGTTATTTTACCATAATTTTAGAATGGAAATTTTAACAGTGTATCATTTCTTACTATAAAAAACGACAGTTAATGAACAAATTATTTAGATTGGTGACGAATACACGCAGCTGTATGCGAAAGACTTTAGTCTATATATTATTATATTACTTTATATGCAGTAAAAGATAAAAGGTATATTTGTTTTTCGAACAAGCTGTATTAATCTACAAAACAGTTTAACGTTATACACGATAACTTTAAACCATCATACACTATAGTTAAAAGTTAGTATTAAAAGTTTTATTCATTTCTTAAAGTATAAAATAGTATAAAGTATATAAAGTATAAAACGTATAAAGTATATAAAGAACAACCATACGTTGAAATTTTTTTTTATACAACTCATACTGGCCAGATGCTGTCGTAAATAGTTATTTTAAAGTATCTGATAAAATTTACAACAATGTTTAAAAAAATTATTCTGATTTGAGTTTTTTAATAAACAAATTGCAGACTCTTCGGTGATTGTAGAACTACAATATAACAAATCTGAGGGAGTCTTTTTTTAAACAATTCCTATCCAAAAATAGATTAATTAATTAATTAAATTTAAAGAAATGAATTAAAAATGACTTATTTATTTTAACCACTGTATTATCTTTACTTTAAAATATCGTTAAAGCATTTAGTACCTTTAAAAACTATTTTATTGACATATTTTTAAATAATATCTTAATGTGAAATAATGCAAGCTTATTTTTCTTCATATACCTTTGAATAATATTACTTTAAAATATTTTTAGTGATGACATTGAAAGGGGCAATTAATTTTTTTACCCTATTTTATTAGCATTTTTTAGAGCACTTTTAAATGCTGGTGTAAAATTGCGAATATCCTTGCACATCCTTTAACAAAAATGCATAATCCACTAAAGCATATTTTCTAAGAAAGTAATAAATACGAAAACAATTTAGAAAAAAAATATTTTTACGTCTCTTCATCTATAAAACTATAATTAATATTCGTGACTTTTATTTTTTGAAATTTTGCTTCTTATTTAAGTAGTATAATTTTAAAAAAGTTCTATTTTTAAATAAATAATTGTGTTTTACGATTTGAAAAGATAAACGAAAATCGAATTCAAAATGCTTTATTTGGCAATTCTAATAATTGAAATTTAATCTTCAAAGTAGCTGAAATTTGTCTTCTTACATCTAACTAAGCCTTTCTATCAGGAAGTAAAAAATGCTTTCTAAAATTGTTATAATTGTTTTTTATATGTAGGATTAAGAAATTATTTTAGGCTCCTGAAGTTTTAAATATTTTAACACATAGAAATATTTTCTTAAACCTGCTTAGAATAAAATAAGCCTAGACTATAATTATTTATAGAAATTATTCATTTTAAAATTATCTGCATCAGAAGAATTTTAATTTTATTCTGAATAGTTAGTTAAGCCGCACGAGTTAATCCTTCTTTATTATTTATTATGTCAATAATATTATTCTTCAATAGTTATTTTAGAGTTATCTAACCTTATTTAAAAGCTAATCAAATAGAAATGTTTTTTTATTTACTTCAAACTAGTTTAAAGTTTTACTCATTTACAGTAAACAACTACTTGGAAGGAAAAAAAACTTTGAAATATTTGAATTTGGAGTATTTGACAATTTAAATATTTTTTTGCAATGCCCTCCTGGATTGACATTTTGTCAATTCAGTCGCATTAGAGCAGATTTTTTGGTCACACTTTCAGAGCACCATATCAGGTGGGTGAACGTTGCTCCCACAGTAAAGACAGATAGTACAGTGAATGAAAGAACCTCCATGCCACGACCGGGATACGAGTCCTGAATCTTTCTGATGCAGGGCCAGTTCCCTGTCCCCTCAACTGTCCAGCGGGCAATTATTTTAATATTGAATATTTGAATCTTTTCAAAGAAGTAGATTTGCTATATCTAAACATAGTTAAGTGTAGTACTGCAAAACATTATATACCCTCGATGATTGGCTGAGATTTTATATGTTTGGCTGAGATTGTTGATTTATGATTGGCCGAGAGCCATAATTTCTCAGGAAAAAAAACGAAGCAAAACTTTCTCTCCAGACAAGGAGCATGTTTGGATTTGAAGGGGTATTTTTTCATATAAATTTCTAAACAGTTATATGTTCTCTTTTTTCATTCTTTAGTAATTAATATTAACAAGTCAAATTACATATTTTAAATGAAATTTATGTAAAATCCTCGCATAATAAGTGAAATATTTTGCTTTTAAAACTATGATAACTATACTTGGTACTTGGAGACACTTTCTTAAGTTATAATATTCGTTTACACTGTAAAAGAATGGGGGAAGATACGAGTACTCGTACTTTACACCTATGTGCCGATCTGAAATGCATTAAATAACAATTTTACACTACTTAGTGCAGAGTGGCCGTAGCCATTTTTGTTATCTAATAACAGTAAAATTTATAATTACTGCATGATAAGATTCACAAAAGAGTTAGTTATTTTAACAATGCAATATAAAATAAGAACCATCAATTTAGAATGCGTATATACAGTAAAAAAATATTAGATTGTAAATCAAACCACGCCTAGCACAAAGAGAATCTTGTGAATTTCAAAATAGAGAAATTCAAAATAGGCTAAACAGAACAGAAGCTGATAGGAATTACACACAAGATCAATTTATGCAAATCTCCGAGTTTTAAACATTAAAATATAATTTTCTTTATTGCATAACTAAAAACATCCATACACATTAAACGGCGAATTTTTGTTTCCATTGATAAATTTCAGCATTAAAATAGACAACAAACTCTTGCCAGCGTCTTTCAGATTGTAAACAAACTACTTGATATATTTTTCATTGCGTTTCTTGACAATCAAAGGTTACTAATAGTGTTATCAGAAGCGAAAATAATTTTCGTAAGATGTAAAGCGTGGGAGTTTCATGTAAATATATTCATCATAAGTGTTTTTGTTTAAGCTCCTCCCTTTAAACTGTTCGATTTGGTGTTAACCCGGAATAAAGTGTTTCTTCACACGTTTTCTGGAATGTTCAACAACATATTTGGGTAGATATTAACACCACAGTTTTTACAGTGTAGAAGTTTACAGTTGCAATACTTTTCTTCAATTAATATCCTCTAAAAGAGTCAGAAAGAATTTAAAATGAAGCTAATAAATACTTAAATAAAATTTCATAATGCTATCTTTTTGTAACACACAGAATCTTAAAAAAAAACATGTAGTACGTCATTATTTTTATTTAATCTGTTTGCTACATTTCTGAGATAGGAAACAATTTTTGAAATAAGAATAACCTTTAAAACTATCAAGGTTAGTTCTCTTTTCAGTCATATTATTTTCAGCAAATTATATTATTTTTTAACAATGTCTCAACATATATCGAGTCCTTTACCCCTTCTAGATAGGCCCTTCAGACAGAAATGGTCCTAATCAGACAAAGCGGTTAAGCCGATTCTGTGATATAAGGTTAAGATACTGAGCTGTTATCGTGAGGAACTTTGATTCAATCCCTGTGAAATGAAGCCCACTCAGCTTAAGATCAATGTTTACTTAACCTAACAAGTTGGTAACCAACTTGTTAGGTTAAGTAAAGCTGACCTATGTTTAGTTCAGATCACATTGCCATAATCAAGCCATAAATCTAAAAATTGCAGAGCCTTAATCCTCCTGGGCTCACCTGGTCTACAACGGGCGGGAGTGGGTCTGTTTTTTTTTTTTTTTTTTAAATATATAATAAACAATTAGAACAAACTCAAGAACAAATCAGATCAAATTCCTTTTTTTATAATAAACGAACAAACAAACAAAATTTTTTATTAATTTGCATCCATTTAAAATATTGCTATTTATTTTATTTTCCTCCGTTTTACTATGTTTCGTCGAGATATAGAGCTAGTTGCTCGCTGTAAACATTTTTCGTGATAAAATTTCAATATAAATTGACAATAACTATCAAGAATGGTATCAGTTTCAAAAAAAAAAAAATCTCAAATAGTTTTTATTCAGGAGATCTTTATTACTTTGGAGAAAAAATAATTAAATCCAACTACTTCATCAAATCTTGGTCGCACTCACAATCTAACACCAGATACAAATCTTCATGTACACTCTAACTTTAGAGTTCTAAATTCCAATTAACCTCTAGTGACTGCATTTGCAGCCATGATCCTAGAGTGATGATTGACTCTTAAATAAGCCGACAAATTCTGTGCACATTCGGGCAGAAAGGAGAGAGAGAACACAAGATCTCGATTTACTATCACTGGCTTAACGGAGGCACCCCCAAATAATGAATGACGCAATTACACCTGTCATTCAAGGAATCCGGCTCTTCCAGTCTGGCTCGTCAGGAATCGCCAATTGCGCCAGATTTGACCTGGACCCAAAATTAGACTGCATATACTGTGTTATTAAGGCTATGGGCGTCTCGTATTTTCGAAAATTGAGTTAGATTAGTTTGATAGACAAGGTTAATACTTGGTTAGAGGACGGGTAATGGTACTCCACACGCAAAGCTCGTTAACTGAGCTCTATAATAATTCACGAAACTTCTATGAATAAGCAGTGTTAGTAAACTAACTAGTGAATTAGGTTTTAGAAGGTGTTATTTATAAACTTATGGTTTTTATTTTGTTATAATATTATCAGCTGTATGAATATGCTATTTACTATGAATGATGAATTGTTTAATGTAAATCCCACCAGTAATTTATTTTATGAACAATTTGAATTTAATAACCTTATCAAGTCTCACAGGTTTCTACGCGCGTTACGTTTTTGAAATTGTTAATTTATTAAAATATATAAGGTTTCATTAAACAGAAACGGAAAAGGGATAAAATAGATAGATTCAACTTCTTTGAAGGATAAAATATACTGTTAGAAATTTCTCAGAAAAATGAATAAATAACAATTTATTTGTTATTTTTCCTTATTCCAACAAAACAGTCCAACAATCATAAATAAGATGGTATTTAAACTGTTAACTATGCGAAAGTCCGTTTATTAACTGTTTTTACCTAATACTGCTAAACAATTTGAATTTATCACAACAATTAGGCTCACCTAATTAAGCCACTTAGTTCCTCGCAGATGGAACATATTATAGTCGAGAGGGCTAATTATATATGTATATACATATTATAGTTAAAACTCTCTGAAAGGGGGTTTGAATCCCAACCTTGACGCTACCATATTTCATACTTTCTCTTCTACATAAGGAGTTTTGTAAGGAGTTACCAGTGTCCTTAAATCCTCACTTTTGAACATGATCTATTAGAATATAATACTCTCATTCACACATTGATGTCAGAACCATAGATATTCAAAACTATCTCCAATGTCCCGGACGGTTTTGAAACCATGCTAGTTGTGAATGGTTAAAAAACCATGCATGTTTTTTACGATGAATGATGTATAGTTTAACGTGAATATTAACCTTAATTTATTCTATTAACAATCAGAATTTAAAAACTTTACCTCGTCTCACAGACTTCTACATGTGTTACCTTCTTGAATTTGTTAACTAATCATTAAAATACATAAAAATTGATTAAACAAAAATGGAAGCAAGATAAAATAGATAGATTAACCTTCTTTGGATCATCATTGTTAGTAAACTAATTTGTGGATTATGTTTCAGAAGATGTTGTTCAGTAACTTATGGTTTTATTTTGTTATATTATTATTTACGATATGGATGTGCTATTTACGATGAATGATGAATAAATTATGGTGAGTCTTAACCTTAATTTATTCTATTATCAATCAGAATTTAAAAACTTTATCAAGTCTTACTGACTTATACATGTGTTACATTCTTGAATTTGTTAAGTAATCATTGAAATACATAAATTTTGACTAAACAAAATCGGTAGAAAGATAGAGTAGATAAATTTAACATAAATGTATCAATTTAGTGCAAAAACATAATTTTAGCAAAATTTTCAAAATCGAGTTGAAATTATTGAAATTTGAAATTCTTGTACTCTTAGCTTTCTAAAAATACTTCACTTTTGTTTATACTCTAATTATTTACAAAATTACAGCAGTGTTTGTGCAAGGTGATAACAGTGGATAAACTAGTGATTTTAAGTCTTTAAATGGGTTATCTCAAAATTAGATTTTTTCACATTTTACACCACCTTAAACTCCATATCTCATGCTGTTTTTACAATAATTGTCTACTTTTATTATTGAATATTGTTATTTTTATTGTACATTATTATTTATTTCTTAAATATGTTAAAATCATAGAAAACATGAATTAAGAAAGTTAAAATTTTAATTTTTGCAAAATAGTGAGATTTTTAAAAATGCTAAACAATGTTATATAAGTACTTCTCCGAAGCTTTTATAAGCATTTAGATAGATTTTTATCTCCTGGATTTATTTAATTATAGATTCCGTAAAAATAATTAAATATGAAATCTAGATGATAAAAATTGCAATAAAATCAATCAATAAATCAACCAGAAAAATAAAACCAACGCCCTTCTTTTATTTCTCTTTAATTTATAGTTATAGCTCCCTTTTCCTGTTCCCTTTAATATTTAATCTGCAGGTCTTTTAACATTAACTCCAATAATAACTTTTAACCTATGCTCGTCAAACGAAGAAATAGGCATCAGATTGATTGTTAACCCTTTGCATAAATTCAATCCTTAAGCAGATTTAGACTAATCGAAAAAGAAGTTATTACCATCTCTCGCATATCCAAAGGAAGGGTTAAAAGGCGGAAATTCAACGCCGGAAGATCTCTCCATACTATTTCCAATTTCAGATGACCTATCGAAAGGGGGCTACACTAGTAACTGCAGGAGAGAACTTCCGATAATTGCAGCGCGTCAGGCGTAACCGAAATCTAATTGAGGACCTACGCTGATGGCTTCAAACAAGAGTAGTTCTAAGCAATAAATAACGATAGGAATTTATCCGAATATAAGACTGATATTGGAAGGGAATTAGTTTCCCAAACGGTGATTGGAGTACAACAAGTTCGTGCCGTTAAAGGATTGCTGTTTCCGGAGGAGCTGAAGATTGACTTTTGGCAAGGAAAAATTCTAAATAATTACAGATATTTCTTGGGGTGATCTAAAATAATAAATGGGGAAACGTAAGAAGTTATGCCTATAGATAAGTATAAATTGGTCATAAGTAAGAATTTAGAATATCTAAAATATTCATTTGTGAATTTCATGGAATGAATATTGTAAATAAAATTAAATACTCTTTCCTTTGTAGGAAAGTATCAAAATATTATTTATAACAGAAGAATTAACATTTTTAATGAAAATACAGTCCATGACCTACACTGATGGTTTTAAATAAATGTAGCCATAAATGATGCTAAAAATTATTTCAAATATAAAAAAAAGGTCGGAAATGTTTACCGAAGACCTTTGATAATGATTTTAATGAAAATGAACAATAATATATAGTTTCATAATATGGGAAATTTTTTTAATTTTGTAATGATACATCAGAAAAAGAAATAAAGCTAATTTATGCGATACTATTTACTTTGTATTTTTTACTTTTGTTTTTTATTGTTTACTGAATGTGTTGCAATAAAAACTCTAGTTTTGAAAACCAGAACTTCTGATAAGCGTTTCGATATGAACGGAAAGATTATAAAATGAATGATTTAAATTCAGTATATTGTAAATATCTTAGCTAAAAAAATTTCTTTCTTCAAATGGTAATAAGTTCGTGGTGTGAAGAGTTGCTGTTATTGGTAGAACCAAAAATTTACTTTTGGCAAGACAAATAATTACAGAAACTTTCAGATATACCTTTTAAAATTCTAATAGTTTTTACTCAATATATAAGTAATGTATAAGTAAGAAGTTCCCAATATTTTTTCTTACAAAATATCTATTTGTGAATTTCATGGATTAAATAGTGTAGATAGCGGTATATTAAACTTCATCTTTTTCCTGAAGAAGAGTGAGTTCCTATACACGATTGTGTTATATTCATGAAAGATTTGATTTTATTGAAATTTATTTGTCAAATATCCAATTAAAGGGCATTCACAGTAGTCCATCGTTTTTAACTAGAATATGAATTGAATTTTGGGTTGTTTGCTTCATATGACATGTATTTTTATAAATGAATATAATGTAATTATTGGTGAATGATATTTAAATATATGTGAATCTATAATTTCAGAGAGAAATTATAATTTTATAATTTTTGTTTTCAGTAGTAAAATGTTTAAGATATCTTAATTTTTAATATGATCATTTAGTGCAAGTTCATATGTTTGTATAATGCCTTTTGTTTCTTATGGGCCTTCTTTTTGACAAAATGTAGGACTTAAAATAAAATACATGTTTAAAATTTTTATGATTACATCATTGCGGTAATCAGCTTTTGATTGAGAATTATACATAAAAGAAGATTCTTAAGTATTCAAACCTAAATATTTCATTAGAAGCAGGAAAAATACATTTTAACTAGCTATAATAATTTAAATTGAACTAAATTCTTCATAAAAAATATCACAAATTAATTTATACTAAATTGTTTCTATTTTATAAAAAAAAATCATTTTATTCTAAATGCAAATTTTTTTTTAAATATTGTTAATAACCTATATAGAATTGCCATAAATATTTTTTTCAATGTTTGACCGTTTATAAGATTAAATTATTTTTTACTTCAAGATCTATAAGATGAAATTGATTAAAATAATATTCATTATTACATAAATAATCCTAAGAATCTGAAGCAGTAAGATATTATTTCCTTAAAAAACTTCACTGGCTTCAAAAACATGAAAAATTTCCATCTGCATATTTTTGAAGCCAATGAAGTAATATTAATCAAGTAGTAATATTCATTATATTTATGATAATATCGTTACAGAAGTATTTTCTTAAAGATAAACACATAATGCCAATTTAGTTTTAACTCCAGTATTTATAATTCCTTTCACAAAAAGAATTACGCATAATGATTACTTTCTCTATTCTTAGCAAGTATGACTTATGAAAATAAAAACCAATAATAATAATGAATAGATAGCTAAAAATAATTGTTCATAATGTCTTGAATTAATGATAGAGTTTTATTAAGAGATTCATATTTAAATATAATTATTAATTAAGACATCTTTAAATATCCACCTCTAGCTTTATCAAATCGACTTTCCTTAATAGTTTGTTGGAAAAAAAATCTATTATTCAAATTCACGAATAAGGTTTAAATTAAAAAATGTAAATTTCTCAAGACAATTATTTTTCCATTAGTAATATTGGCTTTAGGTTTGAAAAATGTATTTTTTTTTTTATTTAATTGTAAATTCATAATAGTATTTATAATAATTTACACAAGAAACTTAAGAATCTAGAATTATAGTTAGACTTAGTAATATGTTAATCATGTAATAGTTTTGTTTATCATTAAGAGTGAAAAGCAGATAAGAGTAGAAACCGAGAAAGTGTACTGAATTTGTAATGAAGAGTAATTACATGTTAGGACCTGTCAACCATAAGAACTGTATAGACGTGAAATAAATTTAAATATTTTGATCATAGTTATGATCTAACGTTAAATTTTAAATTTATAAAATTAAGCTTAACGTACACCTTAAGATATTTAAATAAAGTTCTTCGAGCTTCACTAATATTTATTGGAATGTATAATTGTATATGTTATACAGATATGTACTTAAAAGTTGTTAAATGTAATTCAAATTATGCAAAGATTATGTAATTGATATTTAATTTAATTTACAATTTTTTAAAATAAATTATCAGAAATTCCTCGTCAATAATGATAAACTTTAGTTCAGTATTATAATCATTTAATTTTTCTTTTTTTCTCATTTCAAATTTTTCGGTAACAATTTCAAATTTCACATAAAAACTTCTATTTTTATTGTATATTCTTAAATTATTAAAGACTTAGTCAAGCACTGAAAATTCAAGGAGATTGCCTTTATATTTTTGAAATTAAGAATAGTTAATATCACTTTGATGATGTGTAGATATTTATTTATTCAAGATTATACTAATAATGTATCTAAGTTACTGTGATGGCTCACGAGATGGGAGGAAGAAAAGTTTGTAAAATAAACCACTCTTTAATAAATTTGTTCTCTTTTTCTACACTTCAAATAATTCCGGATTAAATTACGTTACCAATTACCGGCATTCAGAGTGCCGGTACTTTTCAACAATCGATTCAACTTTTTCAACAGCCGATACAACTTCAAAGAATTTTTTTTAAAATATACCAAATATGCCTGGCTCAGGGGATAGCGCACTTGCCTCCCAATGATGTTTCGGATTTGATTCCCAGCGACAGCTAGTCTAAACGAATTCCTCATCCGGTTCGCATCGACCACGTGCTGACACAAACATATCCTCAGTGTTAGACGTATCAAGGGTTAGAATCCTCCTGCCCTCAGAATAAACGTAAGAGGTTTTCGTGGTTTTCCTCTCAATATAATGCAAACGCGGATCAGTTCCATCAAAAAAGTCCTCCTCGAAGGCAAATATCTTCCAATACTTAATGCAAGAGTTCCCTTCTCTTCTGGATTGGGCTCAAAATTCCAAAACTACTGAGTTGAACATTGGCAGTTTTTAAGTCAAATTTGGGTTGGCTGTTCAACGACGGTCATAAAATTAAATAAAAATAAGTAGTGCTAATTATTAAGTTACAAAACTAGAAACTATATACGCGAAAAGCGTACTTTTCTTTGAATAAAAATAACTCTTTTTTTTTTTTTAATTTTTATTTTGATAAATTTAGATTTTTCGCCATCAAAACATGCAAATTGGAGAGAATCGGGAAGGTAACGTGAAAAAAATAACTGTAAATTCTACAAGAAAAAAAAAATTTTTTTTTACGGGAAAAAAACTTTTTAAGGAAAAATAGTTTGTTTCTGTTTTCAACCATTTTCCGTAAAATGTAAAATAATCCCTTTTTTTCTTTTACGGAGTTTCTCTGTATATTTGACGGTTTAAAGCTGTTTTATTTAGAAAACGGATTTTCTCCATTTTTCACCCTAATCATAAACGAAATAAAACCGTCTGTTCATATTTTTATTAATTCCTTTCAACTTTGCTTATTGTTACCAGTTTTGCCAACGGTTTTGAATGTCGTATAAATAAAACTGAAAATCGACTTTATTGTCAAAATTCTACTCTAATGGATTATTATGTTTCCTTAGGTGCAATTTCTAAAAAAATTCTCAGACAATCTGGTTCTGCGAATTCTGCGGTTCTGCGAAACCGTCCGCAATGCTGACATACTGATTGACAACAGACCTTTTTGTTAAAATAATGAGATTAAAAAAAAAAAAAAACAGAGTTTTGCTCATTAAAATAAGGAAGTCTGTTAAAATAACAGTAGTAATTTGCTTAAAAAACAGGGTCCGGTTTAAATAACTGTATTTTTTTCTGTGAAATAAAAGATTTTATACTAGCATACCATCTGTCAGTTTTTTTTTTCTTCGAAAATTTAACAGATTTTTTTAGAGTGTGACTTTAATGGCTTTAGTGGTTTAGGTAGGAGAGTTGTCTTAAGTTTGATTTCTTTAATGCTGCTTTTCGAAGATTTTGCCGTAACAGAAAATAACGATTGATTTTCAAAATCATGCTCTTTCAATGTCATGGTCTTAGATAGCATGATATAATTACCAAATTTGTCCACATGTACCAAATTTAAAGCAATGTGTATTTGGTAATTTTAAGAAAATCATTTCCAAAGCATTTGGTAAAAATTATGATGCTTTTTACTGTTCCCATAGAGGAAATACCACGAAAAATTTTATCATATTCTGGTAGTCTCGTTCATGCTATTTTTTTCAGTGTAGATATTATGGTTTTATATATATAATATACTATGATTACTTTTGTGTACTTTGAAGTTCTGTGTTCGTTTTGTTTTAAATGTTAAGTGCAATATCTGCATTAAAAAAATAAGTCAGTTGCAAAATGTAGTGTTATTGCTATTTATCATATTACAAGAGAAATTTTAGGTAAAGAAGTTAAGAGAAAATTATTATATAACGCATACTTTAATCGCTGTAAAATATAAACTTTAAGTAGATACTTTAAAGCTATTAAATTCTTCAAATAAAAAGATTTCGAAAAACTTTGACATTTAATTTCCTTTGACATTAAACTCAAATTCTACTAGGAATAGAAAATTCCCTTTAGCAATCTTTAGATTACTTATTCTTCGTTAGTATCAATTTCCCGACTCAGCAAATAATTCTAAATTATGCAAATTAGAGAACGAAATGCAATTTAGATACTTGCATAGTATCTAATTTACCTTTAAATTTGAATCATGCGAATGGAATTTAAAAAACACAAAGGTTAAAGACGGCATAACTCTGAAAAAATTAAAGTCGGAAAAAATTATCTCGAACTAAAAAGTGTAAATAGTTTCAAATTATTTTTCATTCTATTTTACTTAAAAATACTTCTTTCTTGATTCAATAAAAAATTTATTTGGTTAGAATATTTTTAATATTTTCAACTCAGCAAGGAATTACAAGAAACTCTTAAAAATTTAATGTATTCTTTTTTAATGAGAACTTTTTGAAAGAACGTTTATTTGTCTTGATTTCTGTAATTTAGTCATATAAATATCTATGCAGGCATTTAAATTTATTTACAAATATTGTTATAAGATCGAATACTATTTTAACAAATCTCGGTTGTACAGTCATGATTACCTTTAGTGTATATTTTACCTCTAATGTGTAGAAATCAGTTCTGTCTGCAAATCATCTTGCTAAAGTGTAGAACTAGCGTGATCTGTAAAAGTGCCAAAAACATTTCCCTTAAAAATTACCTAACTAATCTGCAAACCACTTTCTTGTGTCCATGTTTAGATAGTGACTTTTCTTCCCTAATGTTTCTCTTTTATTTTTGATCAATATTTTAAAAACATACATCGCGTTTCATAATTAACACTCTTAATATATATTTTTAGAATCTTTTCCAAAATAAAGTTTAAAAAAAAAAATATATATATATATACATATACACAGCTTGTATTAATAACTAAGTGATAGAGAAACAAAACCATTATAAAATTGTAAAGAGCCACTAATGATAAGAGCTCGAACGAAATCATCTATAATTTTATTACTGATTTGGTTACTGATTTGATTACTGTAGGAAACAGAAAGGATTTGATTATTTGAGACACTTCAATGTTTCATAAGCCAATAAACTGTTTTATTTTATTTTATTTTAAATTTTAAGTTTATTTTAAATTTTAAATATATTTTATTTTTCTTTAAATTTTAAATTCATTTTATTTTATTTAAAATCTGAAATTTTAATTTTAAAACTTATTTTATTTTACTCTATAACCATTGCTGAACAGAAGACTCAATGTTTTGGGTTTACTAATGTACTAATGTTCTAATTACTAATGTTCGACTCCGTACTCTTTTAATTTTGAACCCAATTCAGAAGACAAAATAAACTGCAGGATAAAGTATTATGAGAAATTTGCCTTCGTGGAAGGCTTTTTGAGGGAACTAAACCACATTTGCATTACACGGAGAGGGAAACAACGAAAATTTCCCATGGTTAGATTGGCGGCAAAGGGACTTCAACCCATGATCCATCTACCACTGAGGATATTTCACATCAGCACAGTAGTCTGTGAGAACCGGATGCAGAATTCGTATCAACCAGCCGTCTCTGGAATTCGAATTTTTACAGTAATAATTACCGTAAAATCACTGAATCAGGCTAATTAAAAAAAAATTACGATAAATATTTTACGATAAAAGCACAGAAAAATGGATTTTACGGATTATGCAACTAATAGGCTGGTACGTTTTTACCGTAATTTGATTCGGATATTTTTTATTGTGTAGCAATTTGGCAAATTTAGATAGTACTATTTGTTTATTTATCAGATTCATATCAAATTTCGCAACATTATGTGCATTTTTTACTTAATATTTGACGAGGAAGAATGAAATATATATTAAGAGCTGCAATTATGAGCATCTTTTATCGAATACAGAAAAAATAGCAAGAAATTTTCTCTGTATAAAATAATCAATCTCTTATAAATAAAAAAAAAACACACTCTTTTAAATGTACTGACTATATGAACTCTTGAAAAAATTCCACAATGATTAGTTTCTGTGCGGACTTATTTGCTGTAATATTGTTACTTTTGTCAGAAAAAATAGCAGTTACAGAAGAAAAAAAAAGTCGAAAAAGTTTTTTATTAGTCAATATAGATAGGAACTTCTTTTCTAATTTATCCATCATGTTGATTCAATAGAAATGCAATTACTGTACCGTCTTTCTGGATTGATAGTTAAGAATGTTTAGTTAGAAGTAAAGGAAAATAAATACGCACTTCTGCAACTTTTTGTATAATACTTTGTAACAAGTTTCGATAATTGCAGTTATAACGTGGTGTTTTTCACATTTCATACTAATTTTGATAAAGATATTATACTTATAATGACTCTCAATGAATTTTAGTAAAATGTCACTCTGTTACAAAAAATGTCATATATTTTTGAGTATAAATACTTTTTTTTGAAGAAGAATCTAACATTACTTCTTTGAAAAAAAAATACATTCTTAGTTCATTTGTAATAACACTAAATCGTTATTGTACTGCAAATTGTATTGATTGTATTGGTTATCAAACAATTCTTTTTTAAAAGAAATTAAATTTAGATTAAAATGCATTGTTTCCGAACATTTAACTCAAAAAAATTGCTGGTAATGACATAAATTTGGAGTCATACTTTGGAGTGTAAATAAATTTATAGCAAATACAATGGATTTTACCGTGAGAAAATTAGGTAAGATCATGTCTTATTTCTTATAAAATGATCTAGATTTTCATTTGTTTACGTCATATTTCTGTGAAAAACAATTTTTTTGATAAAAAATGTTTCTTAAATTTAATAAAAAAAAACTTTTTTTTCTTCTTATACATGAAGAAGGTATGTCTATATTCTCCTAAGACCCAGAATGTGATATATTGCACAATATTTGCACATATATTGCACATAATTTTATAATTTGAAGAGCGACTTCGCAATTATAGTAATGATTTTTTTTTTGTTCATAGGCATTTAAAAAATTTTCTAAATAAAGATGAAATTTTAATGAAACATTCTAAAAAAAGGTAAGAGGTTTTATTTTAGTAGCACTTTAAAGAATTTTTTGGTAAATTAATACATTACTTGAGTTCAGTGCATATTTATTCAATAGCAATACACTATATCAGTACATAAAAATATGTAAAAAACGCAAAAAAAAAAAAAACTTACTATCTTATTATTTCGATTTATCAATTTGTAATAATTAAAAACTAATAAGCAAGTATAATTAATCGAATTTTTAAAAATTTTTTGATCACATTTATGACCATAACTTTCTCAAAACTACGTATTTCTAAGTTAGAAAAACCTTCTCTTCCTTTGTTTATTTCTCGGGATTCAAGAGGATAATTTACATACATGTGATGATATTTATACTGCCATCTATATTTCCGATTGACCGTTAATCTATGAGCTTTTCACTACTACCATGCCTAGCCATTAACCATGCCTAGCCATTGTTAACCATGCCTAGCCATTGTTTACAGTTTTTCTTGCTGTTCTACAAGAAAAACTGTAAACAATGCAGTAATACGCGGCTAGCTTCATTTTGCTAATTAAAGCTTTATTAAGTTATTATGTCTTACTTTTTTTATACCACAATACGTTAAACAAATAATCCTAAGAAACAGAAGCAATAAGATACGCTTAATAAAAATTTAATTGGTTTCAAAGAATTTGAAGTTGGAAGGTAAAAAGTGACTTGTCTTGAGCGCTTTAGAATGGTCACCAATTTTAAAGACTGGACAGATGTTAATGAGGAAAAGCAAAAACGATTTTGAATATGAAGCATAAAGTTGCCTACAAAAAACGGAAGTGAAATTAGAAAATCAGTAGTGGCCAAGGGGAAGCAGAAGAATAAATAAATACGAGGAAAGAAAGCCAGAAAACCTTTGTATTTAAAGGGAGAAAAATCGGGGCTAAATGTATTCCCGCGTGCTATCGCGGGGTGGAGAGGAATTTAATTTGTGAACAAGGGAATCGGCATTTATATGAATCAAACAATATTCCAAGGCCTCAAGAGAAGCTGATGTGACTGGAGTGGAATTTACTTTGCCTTGCTGAAATTGAATTTATGCTTCAAAAATATTTGGAAATTGATGATTTATTGAAATTTTAAAGCGTGTCTGTCTCATTCGATGTAGTCAAGGTCACTTTCCCAAGGTATGTGGCAGATGCCCAGTGAGTTTTTAATACTGAGAATTCTTAAGTGATTTAAATTTAATTTAGGCTTGAAAAGAACATTAAAATCTAAAGGGGAGGAGATACTAGAAATGTTGTAGCAAGATGGATAGAAAAACTAAATAGTAACACTTCCACTGTAAAGATATAGAAACATCGAGGAAGAGGGTCCTCTAGGTCTATGAAGCTTTGCAAGGGAGAATCAACTATAGATGGGTCAAATTTACGGCCATCAGCAAGCGAGCGGAGAAATTTATGTTCGGATTTGAAAAAGAAGGCAAATCAGAGCAAAAGCTATGTATGTGGAAAACGAAAATAATGAAATTCAGAAATTTTCTGGTATCCAAAATACAAAATTTGAGCAAAATTGAATTAGCGAAAGGTGAAAATTATTCCTAAGAAATCAAATTTTAACTATACGTCTTTTATAAAATTCGATTTCTCAAGAATTATTGGATTAATTTCGCTCAAATTTTGTATTTTACCATGTAAAATTACATACGTTAAAATGATGTAAAATATGTATGGCTTAAAATGTACATTTTTGTCGACTATTATTAAAGAAAGTAATGAAAAATAAATATTTACTTAAATTTATTTTTACACGGAATTATCTTTAAACATACGAATTTATTACATTAAAGGATCTAAACTTTGGTTCGCTCAAATTGACCAAACTATGGGGACCCTATTTGCCAGGTTGCGGCTACCCCCTATATTGTGGGGTTCAGAAAAATCTGAATCCGTTGTAAAAAAAGTATGTTTATTCAGAGAAAGTAAGTTTTTGTGTCTGAATTTTTAACTTAAAATATCGTCTGCACTAATTAATTAGCATATTTAAGGTCATCTCCTCGAACCATTATGATTGGGCACTAGAACGTAAGAATCCGTGCTTTAGATAAATATTCAAATTTTGAACTTGCAATACACGATCATGCTAGCATAGCAAACCTCAAGCAAACATAGCTGGCAGCACATCAGCTCTTCAAAAAGGTCTCTAAATTCTGCAGGAAAAAAAGATCCATTTTTGTTTTGCCGGAAGTGCAACTGGCGAAAATTAGGCAAATAATAAATTAGCATTATTTTATAAGAACATTCCTGAATACTTTTTACAATGTAGAAAAAAAAATTTAAAAACGATTTTGGGTTGCCATCTAATTTCACGGAACGATAATTGTAGGTTTTTTGCAAGTTACCTATGTAATTTTCACTAAAATAATACTTAAGAACTGTTATAAAAAGTTAACCTTTGAAACTCAAAGTAATTGTGTTTATGCATTCTTATTACATTTTATTAAAACTCAGAATTTCCTTTTTTAATCTTTTTAAAGAAAAATCTATCAAAGGAACTCTTAACAAAAATATAATTTTCATTTTTATGATTTTTAACGAATAACTATCCGAAATATAGTTTATAGCCTGACTGTATAGTTATCATTTTTATTTTTAAGTTTTTCAATAAATTGAGATTGTTCTAATCATCACACATTGCTCTTCTTTAATACTGGCTCCATTTTTAATAGAATGAGAAATTTTCATAATAACTATTTCTTCGACTACGATCTATTTGTACAGATATTATTTCATTGTAGGTGGGAGCATTTTTATATAATAGAAAATATGTATTTATTCTAAATTATTTTCTATCTATGATTCTAGTAATTTAAAATGTATTTAATTTTATGAAACATGATGAAGCAAAGGAATCGTATTCGAACTCATTCATAGTCATTAAGGAAAAAAACATTTAATAATTTAATCCTGATTTATTTCATTTGATTTCTTAACACCAAATTAATATCTTAAATAATATACAGGTGAGAAAACATAATACGTTATTTGTAGAAAAATAAACTTTGTTCATTGTTATAAAGAAATATTATTCAATCAGATACAAAAGTTAGTATAATACAAAATAATAAAAGAAAAATCAAAATTCAATAGTTTCTTATGAAAAGAACTTGAGGCATAAGTAATCAATGTCTGTTATCGGGAAGAAAATTTTCTTGAATTTAAGAACCTGATTACATTCCTACGCAGCAAATCACCCACAATAACAGCAATTTTTCATCTAATATTTTCTGTTCCAGAATAAAATATTGATTTGGTTTTTTTCGTTTTTTACACTGGTCACAAAAACTTTGAATTGAACTTTGAGGCAAAGAATGCATAAAAAAAAAAAAAAAAATACTACGGTAACAAGAATTCACTTTCGAAATATATATTTTTTTCGTCTATTACATTTTTCTCTTTAAAATTACTTCAGAGGGAGATCTATCAAAGTATTTTTTGAAAGAAAATCTTTTTATTCCACAAAGCAATCTATTCTTCGGTACTCGAAGAGGCCACGTTTTCTATGAGCTTTCTAGTATAAATCTGAAGGGGAGGGATTACACAAGAATAAGATCAGTTGGGAATTCAATGTGTAATTCAACCTTTTCGTGCTTATTATATTTAAAAAAAATTGTTTTATGATATTCGATTTTTTTTTTTTTTAAATTTTTGAAAACGCGTTTTACGAAAAACAATACTTTTAAGGTATGGATTTAATTTTAATGAGAGAAAAGCATATCTATCTTGAAATAAAAAAGATAATGTAAAATTAAAGAGAACTCACACTTATGCACCGGTGTAAGGGGCCAAGACAAAAAAGTGAAAGAGGCGCATAAGTTAAAAACTTCAAAATTCTAAAACTCATCGTAAATTGCAGTGACAATATGATTAAATATGTTTCTAAAGATAAAATGTTAATATTTATACTGTTTTGGTATTTACTATAATTATACCAAGGAAAAATGTAACATACCTTAAGACAATTAATTTTCTTACAAAATAATCTTAATACATGATTTTATTTGTTTTTGCCGACATATTTCAAAAGCAGTTTTTTCCAGTTCATATAAATGGGATAAGGGGGAGTTTCGGAAGCAAAATTAAATTGTAAATAGTCACGAATAGTGTCAAAAGTTTCTAATACTGCTGTGTGATTTGGAGGAACTTTATCATCCTCGTCAGTATCATCCACCACGTTCTCATCGTCCACAAGCTTCAGTTAGATATAAATGAACAGTTTTTCAAAAAATTTGAGTTCTATGGGAGGGGGTGAAACATCACATGATAAATTTCTAAGAAAAGTACTTGACGTCATAATATGCTGCACATTAAGTTGTTCGATTACTACCGTCACTAAACAGACCACCTCCCTTTATTTACTCATGATGTCCATCTGACAGCAAGTAAGTGATCGCGGTCTCTTTCATCTTTCGTATTCCAGGTGTTTTTTTTTTTCTAGAAAACAGCATGGTAGTAAAACTAACCTCGGGACAAAAGAAATGGTCATTTTCTTAAAGATGTTGGTGCAACAGATTGGTGCTTTCATTGTTGTTGGTGCAACAGATAAGACACACTATTCCAAATTCTAGAAAGAATGTCTTTCCAGAAACAGCAAAAATGAAAAGGTCACAGGGGGAAGAAAATTCAATGGGATCTAACAACATATATTTCTTTTTATCTGCAACAAGGATTGCTTATTTATTTTTCATTTCTAATTTAAAAAAAAAAAAAAATTGGAAAAAGAAAAAAATATTTAAAGGATAAAAAAATTAAAATGTTAGCCTAAAATTTCGGCGCATAATTGAAAATTTTACTTTTAGAGCGACGACGAAGGATGTACGAGAAGGATGTACGAGAAGGATGTACGAAGCATAAACGAAGGATGTGTATCATTATTTTCCTACCTACTGTACTGGGACTTATAAAAATCGTCGTATAAATGAAAAAGGTGCATAAAAGAGGTGGTGCATAAGTGAGAGGTCACTGTATATGATATAAAAGAATATTTCAGGTTAAAAAAAAAAGATTTTTATTTTAGTGATTTTTTTAAGGTTTTATTTCATCAAACAAAAACAAAAGGTCTTGATATGCATACTAATATAAGAGATACTGATTTATTGAAAAGATATATTGAAGTTCTGATAATTTTGATCATTGTTATAGGCATGTAAAGAATATTATCTAAAAAACATTTGCGTTTACACCACGAAAAAAAATTTAGTCAAATTTACCTGAATGGGGTAAAATTTACCATGTTTCTGGCTCTATGAGTACACTAAAAAGGTAGGCAATTTTCACCGAATTTTTTTTTAATGATTTTGGCAAAATTGACAACAAAATATAATTTTATAATAAATGATAAAATTAGGTAAATATGGCAAAAATTGATCCTTTTATTATGATATTTTAGATCATGTAAAAAAAAAAACAGTTATTTGGTTAAATTCAATTTTTTGTTTCGTATTTTTTACTAAATGTGTCGTAATAAGCGCTATAAGTTTAAAAAGTAGAATTTCCGATAAACTGTTACCATGTGAATGAAAAGATCAACAAATGGAAGGTTTAAATATTGTATATTTTGTTTTATAATGCCAGATTTATGGTTTATATTTTACCAGAAAGGTCCTTACTATGTAGTACCGTAATTTTACTAGAATGTTTTTTCGTAGGTGCATAATAATTTATTATACACAAATATTAAGTTAGTACTATGATTATTTTGGGATAAAGTACCGAAATGGCTGACTGTCTATTTAACTTTATTATTTGGGTTTTATGTCACTACTAATTAAGCAGCACACAGATGACCATACTTCAATTAGCACTATACACTTTTATGACGTGAATAAATTGCTTACGCTACTACTTGCCAAGCACTAAAAGATTTTTTTCCCGTTTTTAAAGCACCTTACATATGCTTCAAATAAAAATAGAGTTTGAAACATATAAACAAAAAAAAAATATCGTAATGTTTTTAAAATTTCTTCGGAGGGAAATGTATTGAAATATCTTTATTGAAAGAAAGGTTCAACTAAACAATCTATTATTTGG
The DNA here is from genome assembly GCA_949128135.1 of Parasteatoda lunata. NCBI lineage: Eukaryota > Metazoa > Arthropoda > Arachnida > Araneae > Theridiidae > Parasteatoda > Parasteatoda lunata. Next base: position 66,537,035 of record OX421976.1, on the reverse strand, counting down.
CTGGTAAGTTTTCTATGAGCTTTCTAGTATAAAGGGGGGCATAAGATTAGTTGGGAATTCAGTGTGTGATTCAACTTCTTCATATTTATTAATTGCAAAAAAAAATAATAATAATTTCATAATAATCGATATTTTTTCCAAATTTTCTTTTTTAAAAAAAGGAAAACAAATTTTGGTAAAGTTTAATGTTAGTTTTAATGGAAAAAAACATATTTATCTTGTAAACGAGAAGATAATGGAAGAAAATACAAAACTACATGATACGTATTATGATAATATTGAAAAAAATTTTATGTTTGAAAAATAATTACCATTTTGCGGATTTTTTATTTATTTAAATCAAACTAAACAAAACTGTTTTGAATTAATATGAGTTTTTAATTCACTAGAAAAGGTATTTTGAATTACTGAAGTCTTTCTTTTTTTAAATTGCTAACTTTAATTGAATGTTAGTATAAAATACACTCTATAACAAAAAATTCGACGCACCAAGAAGAAGTTGTCCGATTGAAATGAAAATTTGTGTATAGGAAGACAATGTACAGAGTAGTAAATGATTAAAATTTCAGAACAATTGAATAATTTATTGCAGAGTTACAGTAACAAGTTCAATAAGGTGTTGACCCGCCTCTACCCTGGATACAAGCTGCCACACTGTCAAAGGAAATAGCACCCCTGACCAGAATGCCTTGTTGAGGGCCGGTGTGGCGTGCAATAGTGAAGGCAGGATCCCCCCTGTGCCCTGTGCGTCTCCAAACACGTCTTCGATGATCGTCAGGACACAGTTAGAAGCGGGATTCGTCGCTAAAGACTATACGTCACCAGTCGGCATCATTCCAGCCTGATCGAGCCATGCACCACTGTAATCTGGCTTGGCAGTGTGCGTCGATTTTTTTGTTATAGAATGTATATATACGTTAATGCTAAATGGATGTATAAAAAACTAACGAAAACTTTTACACATAACAGTTAAGTTGGTGCAGTTGATTGTTTCAGTTTAAAATAACGACTGTCTATTTAACTTTATTATTGGAGTTTTATATTATTATTAATAAACATATACAAAGATGACCATACATCACTTAGCATAATATAATCTTATAATGAGGACAAATGCTTTAAGCTAACACTTAACAAACACGATGAGATCTTTTATTATTTTCTAATGCTCCCTTTCTGATGCTTGCAAAAATAATAAAATAAAAAAATAAATAAATAAAAATATCGCAAAACTTTCTAAAATTTCTTCAGAATGAGATCTTTAAATGTTTTCTATAAGCTTACTAGTATTATTCTGAAAGAAAGAGTTCGACCTGAATAAGATTAGTAGAATACTCAGTATGTCTTGCTTATTAAATCTTAAGTAAAAAATGAAAATTTGAATGTGCTTTACGATATTCTATTTATTTTATAGATATTTCAAAAATACATTTTACTAAGATAAGACTTTTGAGAGTATAAATCTAAATTCAATGGCATGAAAAATATAATTATCTTTGGATCAGAAAGATTTGTAAAAAAAAAGATAATGTGAGACTCTATTTCATTCTTGAAAAAAAAAAGAATAAGATTTTCAGTTTGGTGAGCGTTTGATCAAAGTTTGATGAAATAGAAAATGAGTTAAAGCAACTTTTTTTTCGATTTAAAAAAAAAAAAAATGATTGAAGTTTTTAAATTGAACGTTTTTATCTTTCGCAAAAGTTAGTAAGAAATATTTATTGCAAATAAAAAAAATATTTGTTAAAGACAACTAATTTAAAAATCGATAATCAATAGAATATTCTACATGCACAAAATCGTAAAATGAAATAGAAAAAATAAAATTTAAATATTTTACAAAGCAAGATTAAATATTTACAAGCCACGTTTATTATGAACTTTTCATAGTATTAGCATACTCGGTTTCGTGTTCACTCAACACTTCCAACAAGAACGAAGGCCTTAGCTCGAAATAATTTAATAACCCTATGTAACGGACATAAACTGCGCAGCGAGGGAATTAAAAAAGATGTCACAACGTTAGGGCTAATGAACTGCATAGTGGGGTGTGAAAATATGTTACTACGTTTCCTACGTTCAGTCACTACGTAAATGGATGGATTTCTCATTTATAGTAACCCGTGCGGAGGCCTTCTCTCTTCTCTGTTGGTTTACTCTGCTATCTAACCCTCAACGTATCAACTCATTTCTCATTGTTTCTTTTTTTTTCTTCTTAAAAGTTGATACTTTTCAAAAGATCAAATTTATTTTGTTTACAAAATATACATTTATTATAATTTAATATAAAAACATTTTGTTAGTATGCTAGTCGTAGTATATTGTTAATATGTTCGTCATTTTTTAATATGTAAAAAATAAATAAACTGTACTTGAATGGACATGGTTTTTATTTCTTTTGAGTATTTTATATATTTAAGAATTTCGATATTGATGTAAATATTGATATCTGTTTACATTTAATCGATCACTCTTTCTTATTTTTGTCTATTCATTATTTTTTTATTACTTTTGATATGAAGCGCGAGTTTTTAAAATGAAAGTCTCAAGAAAAATAAGTGTTTCTACTACAATGGATAAATATTTATTATTTAAAGAAAACAAATATAAAAAAATGATTAAAATAACTGTAAAAATATACTTTTAAACAAATTGGAGTTTCGAAAAAAAATTACGCGTTAAGTTTATAAATGTAAATGACTCTTTCAAATTGTGAAATTTCAACTCTGTCGTTGCGATTCAGTAGTCATGCTGTAACAGTCATGCTGACACAGAATGGTCATGCTGTAAATCGCCACTCATTTCTTTTTCGTACTTCAAGTTAAATGGTTGATAATTCTTGAACGAATCTCATTTTAACGTTTTATAGCATATCTTGTATATTTTAAGATATACGATAAATTTGAATAGTGCAAATAATACGAATAAGTTGAATAATTTTTGAACTGAAAAAAAAATTTACGTAGAGGGAAAAATGAGAAAACCTCATTAAAAAAACAATTAAATTGCAATAATTTTCGAAAAATTTTTTTAATTTTCGCAGCCTGCAGAGTGGTCCGCATGCTATTCTTAACTTTAGATATAACAGTCAGTAATTTTCTAACTATTGAATGCCAATTTTTTCATTCCTTCGTACTCTCTGAACATTTTTCATATCTTCATAATTTTAAGTTTCGAAGTCATATAGTATTTATGCAGCAAAACAAAATGAGCCATAATCTTGAACACCTAAAATTGCGGCGGTGGCACTTATGATTCTTTAATATTGATAGATAAGTTTAAAGGGAAATGATTACATAAGAATAAGATAAGTTGGGAACTGAACGTGCAACCTTGTTCTGCTTATTATATTTTAAGTAAGAAAAAATGTGTTTTATGATATTCCTTATTTTTTTAAATTTTCATAAATGCATTTTTATAAGACAAAACTTTTGAAGGTCGAAATCTAATCTCAATTGCATAAAAAAATATAATTATCGTGGGATCAAAAAGTTCTTTAAAAAAAAAGATAATGTATAATAGTATTTCTTTTTTGAAGAAAAAGATTTTCATTTTAATGAGATTTTGATCGAAGTTTGATGAAATTTAAACTGATTTAAAGCAATTTATATATTTTTTATTTCACTAAAAAAAAGTGCTAAGTTTTATATTAAAAAATCGTTTTGATTCTTCGTAAAAGTCCGTGAGAAATATTTATTTTAAATAATAAAATGTTTATTTAAAAAAAAAAAAACTAACTAAAATCAATAATAAACTGATTATTTTACATACAATAATATAAATATGCACATAATTATAAATTAGTATTAAAAAAAATTTTTTTTTCTCAAGTTTCTGCAAACTTTTATATAGTATATTTTAGAAATAGTAGGATTAGATCAGTTGGGACTTAAACGAGCATTTTACTGAGACAATACAAATGCGTAGTAAGGAAAATTTTCTTGGGATTTACCTAAGACAATTTAGAACAATAAAAATAAACTAATATTTCAATTTTGGTAGGAAAAAAAAACGATTTTCACTTTGATGATTGTTTGATTGAAATCTGATGTAATATCAATTAGTCTGAAGCAACTTTAAGCATAAAATATTTTTGTCAGGTAAGATTTGAAAAAAAAAGAAGTTTGCAGTATAAATCTTACTATATATAAAAATCAATTGATGGTGTCGCAGTTTTCCATTGTTGTCGCGCATTTTTATTGGCCGGAAAATCACGTGGTAGGATCCAGTTTACCCTCATTCATTTCCATATTGTTTTGGTTGTCATCAGCATAAAATTAACAATAGTCTTAAAGATATTGTTTTTCTTTAGAAATTTTTGTATCCCTAATTTAAACTTATTTTCCAGTACTGCTATTATTAGCGAGAATATTAAATTATGGTTGTGAACTCATCAAATTTGTTTGAACAATATAATGTTATAATATAAATGTTATTTTAAAAAATGATTACTTCGAAAAATCACTTCCGTTCACCTAGAGATCCAAATGTTTATAATACTAATAAATAGTAATATTTGGACGTGGGAAGTAGAGGCACAAGAGTAAGCAAACAGAATTCCTTTTAGTACATATATGTTAAGTGAATTATTTTAACTTATGTAAAAAAACTGTTTTCTGCCAAGAAAAGACAATTATTGCGAAGCACTCATCGGGGTTGGTGAGTGGCAGCGAACAGGGGGCTTAGCCCCCTAGTAAACAAATAAACAATCAACGAGAATTCTTAAATTTACTTCTAAAAGAGATAAATCTAAGTATTCTCGGAAAAAATCTTTACTCTTCAAAGCAATCTATTCTATAAATTTCAAATGGAGATAATTCATATAAAGCAAATATTTTATGTAAATTGAAAAATATTTTTTTGCTTTAAAAAAAATAAATAAAATTATCAGTATTGAATTCATTATCTTATAAATTATAAATACTTATGGATTCATCACTAATCACCAAAATATATACATTAATAAATACCTTAATACCATCACCAACCTTAATATACACTGGGTGTTCTGTAAAGACTGCCCTCAATATATATTTTATATAATCAATATATATTACCAAAAATGAAAAAAAAAAAATCGCATCTTGGGATAGCAAATTAATATTTAATATAGAAAAAGTTTTCGTAATCTGATCTATTACTGTAAAGGAAAGTGGGGGTAATTTACATCAAAACAGGCTTAATTGGAAGATGAAAATTAAAGGTGTTTCTATAAGTAGTTTTTTCATCTCTTCTCTGTTTTCCCCCGCTATTAAACCTGTGTTCAGTTCATTATACCAGTCTACCTGTTCCCTGATTCGTCAGATTTTGAAAACTTGTTTATTTTTTTCTCGGTTAAATATTAATTAAGCATACTTTCATATGTATACTTTTTCTTACCTGATATGCATACTTTCTTGCTTTCATTTTAAATAAGGATTCTAAAAATATATGTAAAGGGATGTCCTTATGGAAAACCCTGATATTTTTAGAATCCTTGTCAAAAAAGAAGTTAAAAAGTATTGAGTTAATTAAAAGTAGTAAAAATCAAAATTGGGAGCCATGGATTGGTATTTATAATAGTATTTATAAATTGGTATTTAATTTAATATTTACAAATTGGGGGCAATGGATTAGTATATATAAGTGCGAAGAAATAAAAATGCAAACGGATGTTATGGTTGGTATACATTTATGTCATTTTTAATTCTGTCTTTATAATAATTTTATCTTTCTGCTACTGATATTAAATTAAAATATAAATAAAAAAACTGGAAAATAACAATTATTTCGGTACTTTAAACTAAAATTTTATCAGTGTCATCTTTTATTTTGGATTTACATTGTTTTTTTTACATTTTGAATATATATCTATTTTGCTCAAACACAAATATCCTTCCAATGGCTTTTTTTTTGTTGACATATTTGACATTATTGCAATATAAATTCAATAATCTGAATTTTTTTTAATAGATAGATTATTCTTTTCTTAAGCCTTAGATTAGATCCCTGCTCTTAAAGTATTTTGCGAATGTATTTTCTTACTAAGATGTCTGAAATGTTTATATAAACAATTTTTTTCTTTTCACCTTGCATTTCAGTTTTTGCAATTCGCCAATTCGATTTTTTTTTTTTTTTTGCGAAAGATTTTTTTGGAGTTTTTCTTTTAAAAAAGTATTTTGCACAAGCATTTTCGTTTACTGTCATGTAAGGTATATTAGTGTTTTTTTTTTTCTTCTTTCTATTAAATAAATTCATACATTTTTCATCACAGGGCAATTTAAGTTTGAGAGCCCTAATTTATTTGCATGAAATATATTGAAGCTTTTATAACGATATACTTTGAAATAAATCTAAGCTTCCAAAATGCCTTTTAAACCTTTTTTAGGTTTTCTCTGCGAATCCATCACTAAATCTACCCCGAGTCACTCGCCAAATGAAGCGTCACTAATAACTTTCGACATCAACGACTTAACTTGGCGCTTAACACTTGGCGAAAGTAGAGGACGGAAAGGAAAGGGGGCACTAAAAACCACTTCTATCACTAAAGCTATTTTCTCCAGAGTCTAAAGGGAGAATGGGTAGCTGGCTTCAGGGCCAATCCCAGGGGAGCTTTGCTGGCATGTTCAGGCAGGATTAAGATCATGCGTTGATGCAAACTAATCCATATGGATGATACATTTGACGTAAGGATAATGGCCTATCAGTGTGAATGAGATGCCTAACTGGAGATGATATCCATTCTACGTCTATTGGATGCAGAATGTTGGCGACTTTTTATGGCGTCTCAACTAAGATAGGATTGCAGTATCCAGTTAGCGTGATCAAACGATGTAATTGAGTGACTCGTCAAGTGATGGAATGCTGGAATTAGTTTAATACTCCGTAATTCTGCTATTCATATAATTGGCGAAATTATTTTTGAGTTTATTAGAATAATTACATCTTTATAAAACAATACTTAGAAAAACAATAAAAAGTGCTATAGTATTTTTATCTGTTTGTTGTTGTAAAATCCTATTGAAAAATTTTCTCAACTCTCTACCTATATACGTTCATGTTTAAAAAAATATTTATAAATTCAAATTTAAAAAAAAATTAGAAATTAAATTGCTGCTTCATTTTTTTTATTAATAAGTAGAATTCAATTAGATACAGGGCATTTTGATTAATAATAATTCTTTTAACTTAACAACATAATTTGCTGTAAAATTAAATTCTGAAATATGAAAATTGTTTAAACTTAACAACATCATTTGTCTTAAAATTTCATTTGATGTAAATGTTTCAATCTTACACACGTTAGTTTTTCTTAATAATGCTAAAAGTCTTGTTCTATAGTTGCACAATTATTTTCAACGTCATTTGGAAATTATAAAATTCATAGAATTCTTTATAATGAACTCAATCTCGCTGCGACTGATTTATAGAATATTTACGACATGCAAAGTAAAGTTAGCGCAGCTTCATAAATAATACCCATAAGACAGAAGGTTTAGTCATTAATATAATGTTCTCTGCATCCGTTAACACCTAGATTTAACGTTGAGGTTTCTTTTGTAAGAAGAAAAAAAAATGAGTTATGAGAGAGAAAATACCTATTTAGTACAAAGAAGCATTTTGTACGCATGGATTGGGAAATATAATACTTTTCTTTTTTTCAAAAATGCTCCCCTTCCTATTAAAAATCAGAGTCTTCTGGAACAAGAAATACTTAAATAAGCACAAAGTGTGTCTCTGTACTAAATCGACGATGCTCTTGTGAATTGAAACATACTTCATTTTATCACACTTTTTAAAGACACTCCTTAAAAGCGAATTTTACCTCTAGATGGCGCAGTGAGTAGTTTCATTGAGGAGTTCTTGTTCTGTTTACTATAAATAGACACCTACAACATTCAAGATACTGTCACTTCATGTTTACAAATTTCCAAAGGAAAAGAAACTCATATTATTTATCTTATCTTATTTTAATTTGTTATTTCTTATTTATGATAAAAAAAAAAGAAATGTTCTTTCTTCTTAATCTCTAATATGCATTATGAACATAATTTGACCAGGAATTTTTTTTTATAGCGTACGAGCATCTAAAATTTAATTAGATTAGCGTGAATTAATTTTTAACTTATCAATAATTTTCGGCATTTATTTTTTCTTATGTTTAAACTTCTGGTTTCCTCTACAAAAATTTTAAATCTCTCTCGGAAATCATTTTCCTTCTCACAGATATTTAAGCAATTAAATATAATTCTTGAAATTTTCAATCTCTGCAGATTTATTTATTTTATCGATAACTCCTTATAAGTGGGAAAACACAACTTCTCTTTCAGCATTCTTTTTTCATCAATTTTCAAATATATCAATATATTAAGAGAAAACATTAGGACTGATTACCTTTATGTCAATGTTAATCAAGATTTATTGCCAAAATGGTGGATTCTCTAGACATGCAACTACATTTACTGGCCATTATCAAAATTTATCGCCACACCACCAGCTGAGACTGTTGTAAGTCAGAAATCGAAATTAAAGTATGAAACAATGTGCTTAATCCCTGACTCGCAATTGGAGAGGACGAGCTAACAGTTTCCTTGGCGAGCTAAAAAAAAAAAAGAACTATTTTTGTTACACAACTTAGACAAAAGATTTTAGTGGTCTCTTGGGTCAAACTACTTTTCTGTCTTGTCTCTGGTGGAATGAAAAAGCATTAAATTCAGCTCAAGGTATTCATCGTTCGCATTTTTGAAGCATTTTTTTACAGCGGCTATAAACAGGATGGCTCCAAGATTGATTCGGAAAAAGTTTTCTTTCCCCCTCTTTTTTTATGCTCTTATAGATATTTTCGCCCGTTGGCCGGAGTGAAGAGTTTGGCGAAGAATGTTGGAAAAGAAATGTAGTCGGTGTCAACTTAGATGGAGGTATAAAATTCGTAAATAAAGCAAAATAAAAATGTTCTAAAAAATGTTGTTGGAATGAAAAGACTAGTACTAAGGAAAGATTCTTCTTATTTTTTGCAGAGGAATTGCAGCGTGTCAACAATATCAATAGAACTTCAGTGAGGGATGATAAAATATTAGAATTCGAAAAAAATCAATAATAAATTGCGAGATTTTTTAAAAAAAAAAAAAAAAATCTGATCGTCTTTTATATATATAAAAAAAAGTCGAAATTCATGCAAAGTTCTAGATAGAACTGGAAAAGTTTTTATAGAAAATGCAAAACTATTACTTATGGTTTATCGAGCACAAGAAAAAATATTTGTTCACAATTATCATGTTAAATGCGGCGCAATTTTTAAACATTTTTATTGAGATTTTTTATTTTCAAAAGTATTACATCAATATATCAAAGACAGCAAGAACAGGCTAATGTAAAAATTTCAAAATTCTATATAATTCAAGTATTAATATCACTTTATTAATGTGAGGGCTGTTTTTTCTTTTAAGTAAGAGCCGTTTTGTTGTATTCACTAATAGGTGACGCGTGCGTCGCAACGAGTGCTTGCGTCGTGCCCTGACATTACTTGGAAACAACTCTGCTCTGTTAAAGCTGTGTAGGTAACCTGTACTGTCAGTTGTGTGTCTTTAAAATGTTCAAGTTTAACAATTTGCCCACCGCGTATGAAGTAAGGTAAGTGCTGCGGTTTTAGTCTGCAAAAAATCTGTCTCCTGCACAGGCAGATGTGTGAAGTTTAAGAAACTTCCTACTGGCATGCTGACAGAAAATTTTGCTACTCCATGACAATGACTCTCCCCATTGCCCAGTCCCGAGCTATATTGGACTTTTTTGTCTGGGATATTTTGGACCACTCCTCAATACAGTCCGGACCTTGTGCTAAGTGATTTTCATCTTTTCCGATGCTTCAAACATTATTTTGGCAGCATTCAGTACAATGATGACGAAGACATGAAAACGGTCGTGACTTCTTAGTTATCGTATCAGGCGGCAGGTTACTATGAAGAGGGTATTCTAAACCGAGTTGTAAGTTTATGATAAGTGTTTAAGCGAAATTGGAAACTATTTTGAGAAAAAGAGAAACTTATGTAGATTCAAAAAATAAATTTGCTTCATGAAAATTTTATTTAGTTTGGTTTTTATTTTCAAATGGCCCTTACTTAAAAAAACAGCCATCGTGTATGAACGAACAAATATGAACTTCATTTTTCACACTAAAAACATAGGTTCAATAAAAGTAAATTTTTTATCATTACTAGAATGTAAGATCTCGTTAATGAAAGCTGCAAATGTTTTAAGACAATAACGTAACATTACGTAAATATTTTTATTCCTGGTTGTACTTTATTCAAACCTTACACACATAACGTTACAAGCTTGAGTAAAAATAAGTTAAAGAGTCTAAGTAACTCAAACATGTCAGATGTTATTGACCCAAAAACTAAGCATTTAATGCATTAAGAATTTTACAATAAAATTGAAATTCGAAGGTTAATGCTTTCTAGTATCTATATTGGATAAAGTCTACATTTTCTATTATTTGGATTGTGGTTCGTACTCCACGCTAAAGGCCAAATAATTGATTGAATCGCACTTTCTCCAATCATGCATTCGAGATTCGAATTTCACTCTCATGTAATGTAATATATAGTTTTAGAAACTTAAATGTAAACTCTTAGTTGCATAATTGGAAAACGTGGAGCAGAGGCACTTGTGGTGCATTTGTGGTGCAAATAATTGCTACCACAATCTGCCTTCCAATCTAAATAGTGAGGTTGTAGTGTGCGCATGCGTTATCGTTATCACATCATCGTTAATGACGTTTCTAGTTGCTCCTAATGACTTTTAAATGAAGTTTTAGTGCCATTTTTATAATTAAACCATAACTGAACAATGTAGTGTAACTAAAACTCTAACCTTTTTTATTTTTATATTATAAATCGATATACTAAAAATCCTTAAACTGCCACCTGCATTGTGTAATGGAACAAGATTGATTGTGAAAAAATTGATGCCTAATGTTATTGAAGCTATGATTATAACAGGACATTCAACAGGAAATAGTGTGTTTATTCCTCGCATCCTCTTCAGACAATCCGTTTCAGTTTAAACGACTTCAGTTTCCTGTTCGACTTAGTTTTGCGATGAGTATAAATAAATCTCAGGGACAATCTTTAAAAGTCGTTGGTCTTGACTTGCAGAAGCCTTGCTTTTCACATGGACAGCTTTATGTTGACTGCTCAAGAGTTGGTGATGAAAAGTACTTATATTTATTGGCACTAAATGGAAAAACTAAAAATATTGTTTATAAAGAAGTTTTACAAGAATAGGAAGAATTATATACTATCTGTATGCTGACTGACACAAGTTTTATTTTATTGCTATTTCTTAAATATGTTCTTAACTGCGTTTTAATTTTCAGCTACTGGCCAATGATGATTTCGAAAGCAACTTTTGTATGATTTTACAATTTCTGAGGACCTTTTTTTCTTTAAAAAAAAAAGAAAAAAACAAGTCTCCACCTGATAGTTATATTATAGGTTAGGTTACCATAGGCCTTAGGTTACCATAGCAAAGTTACATTTTCAAACATCCTCAAGACCTACGAGGGTTGCTATTTATATTTCTGGCCTTGGCAACAGTAAGTGTTGCTAGGCGACCGCAGACGATTTTAATCGAAAGTTTGATATTTTTAAACATAAATTCAGCGGACGATTTACCATTATAGCTTCATTTGTGTTGTTGACAGTAAATTGAAAATTTCTTCTCTTTCAAAAAATAGAATTGAATCGTGAACATTTTCGTGCCATTATTTTTCATAACTTTCGACGTGGATTGTCAAGACAAGAGTGCTTCGATGAACTTAATTCTTTATTCAGCGATAAAGCGCCATCCTACAGCACTGTAAAAAATTGGTATAACGAATTTAATCGTGGTCGATGTTTGATCCAGGACGAATCCCGTGCAAGTCGTCCAAAATCCCTTGTTGTGCCTGAAAAGATCGATGCTGTGCGTGAACTGATAAAACAAGATCGTCATGTGACATACCGTGAGATAGAGGCGTCTTTGGAAATTAGTATGACTAGCATCAATAAAATATTGCATGAACATTTGAGCGTAAAAAAAATTTGTTCGCGTTGGATCCCACATAATCTGACAAACGCTCAAAAAAAGGCTCGAGTCGATTGGTGCAAGGAAATATTGGAAAAATACGTTCAAGCTACATCAAAGGCTGTGTATAACATCTACACAGGTGACGAATCATGGATCTATGCATATGAGCCGGAAGCAAAACAGCAATCAACTGTATGGGTTTTCCAAGACGAGGCAAAACCAACAAAAGTTGTTCGAGGAAGAAGCACATTGAAACAAATGATTGCCTGTTTCTTCGGCATTAACGGTCATGTGGCAACAGTGGCGTTAGAGCAACGCAGGACGGTCAATTCTGAATGGTACACGACCATTTGTTTGCCAGAAGTCATCGGAGAAATTTGAAAAAAGCAGAAGAACAGGCGAATCATTCTTCATCATGACAATGCGAGCTCTCACACATCGACTCAAACAAAGGCATTTCTGACGGAGCGAAAGATCGAACTGATGGGTCATCCGCCGTACAGCCTTGATTTGGCACCCAATGACATCTTCTTATTCCAACACATCAAAAATAAATTACGTGGACAACGATTTTCGACCCCCGAAGAAGCGGTTGATGCATTCAAAACGCATGTTTTGGAGTTACCTCAATCGGACTGGAAAAAGTGCTTTGAAAATTGGTTCAAACGCATGCAAAAGTGTATTGATCATCATGGAGAATATTTTGAAAAACAATAAAACCAATTGCGATCCTACATATTTGTTTTTTCATTATTAGGCCAGAAATATAAATAGCAACCCTCGTATAACACATCTGCAGCAGAACTGGATATGAAGACAAAATTGTAGGACAGGAACACTTTAATTGTCCACTAATCTTCAGATTTTCTGCTATTTTTTAAAAAAAACTTTATTTGTGAAAACCTTCAGCGTGGCGGACAGCTGGCCGCCTTAAGCGGCTAGTACTAAAATAAGTCAGCCACATTTCGGATGTGTAGAGTATTATATAAAGAAAATGCTCTTAATTTTTCATGGAAAATTTTTTTTACCATTATATTTTTATAATTTTTAGTATGTTTATTTACTGTGTAATTAAATATCTTCGATGCACAGAAAAGAATTAAAAATCAATAGTGCAAAATTTTTAATCAGTTCGATTTTTTTAATGAAAAAAAATTGAAAATCGAGAACTATATATCTAATAATTAAATATATAAACATTTAACATCATGAACGAAACTCCTTCCATACAAATCTAGAACCAACTAGCATACAAATCTTGCATTCTGCTATCATACAAAAATTCTGCTTCGCACAGGAATATTAAATTGAAAAAAAAGTACGAATAGTAACCAAGTAACCATCAAATAAAATGAAATTTAAAAGCTAGGTTATTCAGATAGACTTAAAGGAGAGAAAATATTTAATTTTATCATACCTAAAAGGAAAAGCATACGAAGCATTAAATACACAGGGAGGTTGGATTTTGAATGTCCAGAAAAACTTTTTAAGAAAGTGATGCGTCCAACACTTTTCGCTTTCAGTGTGACAAAAATCGAATTATTTTTTTTTCTTTCCATTTTAGTTCAATGGGATACCTGCGAGTGAGGTAGTGTGGGTATCCTGATCCTGATTGGTTGTTGAAACGTAGTATTTGTTTACAATAGCAACTGTTTTTTCCATTTTATTTTACATATGCCCAAGCCCGTAAAGTATCAATTCTCTTAAGTGACATATTCTATATTCGTACACAAAGATTTCAATTCTTTCCGTATATATTTCTTACTTAACACAAAGAGAGGCACAATGTTATGTAGTACATAAACGAACTAATTATACATTTAAATTCCCTGGTAGACAAAATTAAAATATATCACGTTTACAATAAAATATATATAAGCAAATAAAAAATAAAAGTTCAGTAAGAGATGGAGAAGAGAAAGAATTATACTTCAACAAATTCGATGTGTGATGCGCAATTGTATTTTATTAACTTCCCGTTAATTAAGATTCTAACTTACCTGGAGAAACTTAGCTCAATTCTAATACGCCATTTTGTTTATAAGCGATCAGTTATCGCTGTCGTCATAGGTCACATGTGTGGGTATCTCTGATCTTCTTCTTGATGTGCAAGTACCCAATTGAAAGACGTAGTTTCTAAAATTTCAATTAATTTTTCTTCTTTTTTTAATTACGTCAGAGGATAGTCAAAATTTCAATGTTTTTTGGAACGGTGCTAAGTTTCTCCTAGAAACAAGCAGGAGACGATGTAATTTGTAAAGATAGACATAAAGTTTTATGAGAGATTTGAACACTCCAGGTAGGCAGTGTGATTTCAAACTTGTGATTGACTATTTATTCACATCGGCAATAATATCGCAATAAATTCTGTATGCAACAGTAAAAAAGATGAAAATTTGTATTGTAGAACTCCATTTTATATTGTATTACAGTAGCTACTCGAAATTTGTGCAGAGCTCGAAGTGATGATAAATTTTATTTGGCATTAAAAAGACGATATATTTTGTTTGTAGAGTTTAAAAGAAAGTCGTATGTTACATTTTCATCCTGTACAAAACTCCAGCTAAAACATAAGTTTTATTACCACTAGGAAAATATACAAAGTTTGAACATAAATTCTACTTGGCGCTAAACTTCGATTAATTCTGCTTCAGGTGCAGACCTTTAGTAGAGAATTAAATGCTAGTTGGAAATTTGGCAAATGCAGATCTCCATATTCACAAATACAAAAGCAAGTTGTTGATAAAAAAAGTTTTAAATAAATTTTTTTTGTAAAAAAAAAAAGCACGAAACTATACTAGTCTAACACCCTTTTTCAGAGTTTTTATGAAATGTTATAAAACAATGGGGCGAGATTAAACAGTTATACATCAAAAAAAAAAAAAAAAATTGAACTTATTTACTTATTATTCGTAAATAATTTTGAGTAAAATTTAATCAATAATTAACATAACTTTGTTTTCAGGAAGATTCTAACTAACAAATTTACTATGTAAAAAAAGTACGATTGAAAGCTTTTTTTGATAGAGGTAATATAATATATGACTTTTTTTTTTCAAATTTCTTTATAGGAATATAGAATTTTTTTTTAAATTCAGATTTTAATTTAGTATCTTTTAAGCAAAATAAATTTTCATAAATATTTATGAGTAATTATTAATTGATGGAAAAAAATTCCTTTTTATTACGTAAGTTAAAGATCAAAATAATAAAAAATGCATATATTTTTCAACAAACTGTTTTCAGATTTTAAAAAATGAGGCATATTTTTTAAGCATGAAACAGAATTTATTTTAGTTTAGATTTTTAATTTCGAAAATAACTCAAACTCTGCTTGATTCATTTTTTTATTCAGATTAAAAGATTTCAAATTTTGCGACAAAATGCTAAAGAAAGATTTTTTTTGTATGACTCGGCGTTGGGAAAGAAATTATAAAATTAAATTCCATAGAGAAAGATACATGTACTTTTTAACTGTGTATATTTTTAAAGGTATTAAAATTTGTGTAGTATTACAATTTCCCAAAATAATTAATCAAAATGATGTGTTCTATTCTTTATTTTCTTTAAAAAAGTCTAAACATTTTATTTTAGTTTGTCGCGTTGGGAAATTTTTTGTAACATACATTCTTGTTGCATTTTCTTTTTGTCTGAGTCCTGATACATAATGCATTGTTTTGGTTGATTTATTTTTGGATGGCTTTTTCCAACATACTGAAGGGAATACAGCTTTCAAGATTGTAAGTAGTGGTAAAGAACCGTAAGATTTTTTTCAACTGCTTTTTCTCAACTTTAAGAAGCTTAATGTTTTTCTTCGTTTTTTTTATTCCGTATCTGCGGTGAAAAATTCTAAAAATTCAGTAAGATTCTTTATCGAACTGTCTCTTTTAGAACAAAATAAATTCTTTATATGGGGAAAACTGATAAATCATTCACTTATAGTAAGTAATGCTAATGCTTAGTCTGTGTGAGATATATTTTAGTAACTCAATATTACTGAAAATTTGGTTAATATTTGATAATTTATGAAGAATTGAATTGAATTTATTTCAAATACATATTAACAAATTCTTTATAACAGCTAAAATTCTTTGAAGAACAATTACTTATAGGCTGTTTTCGAATATAAAATGATGCTTTTAGGCGAATAATATGCTATTTTTTTTAACTGATGTGAGTTTGCAATTGTCATTCATGATTGTTAGGTGAAGTTTAGCCTATCTAAAGTCAGTGCTGTCTACGCTTAGTTTGAAAATGGCGCAAACGCCAATATGGAAAAAAATCACAGTTTTGTGAAAATGAAAAGCGTTTGTTGTCTAAATTTTTAATATTTAGAAACTTACTCCGATGCTGCATTACTTGGGCTCATAAAAATTTGCAAAAACTGAGAATACGGCAGTGATTTTGATAATTTTCAGCTAGGTGGAAAAATGTCGCCCAAATTGGCAATTTTTTTAAAAAAAAATTATAACTTTTAAAATATTTAAGTTATCTGTTTTATTTTAAATCCCAGATAATTCTTCACGTCAAGATTATACAGGGTGATTCTAAAATGATGGGCAAAATTTTAGGAAATGATAGTACACACCCAAGCAAACAATTTTTATCAAAGAATGCATGGTCGAATACAAAACGTAAAGGTGCTGGCGCATTTGGAAAGTTGTTTGATGCAAACGTGAAAGCTCCATTCCTGTTGCGAGTTATGCGTTACTTGTCGCCAAGCTTTCGGCCGCTGCGGGGAAAGTTCGTGATACGCCTGGTGTGTTACAGAATGTTCGCCTATCTTTTCTTCGCCGTTGTACTGCGTGCGTAGCCACTGCCGGCCACTGTTTTGAACACTTATTGTAATCCAATGCCATTAAATTTGCTTTTATAACTTAACTTCATCGTTCTTTGTGTGTTTTTGCCTCATATAAGAACATAAACTTTGACGCCCTCTAGCGGTTTTGCGTTTTGTTTTCGACCATGCATTCTTTGATAAAAATTGTTTGCTTGGGTGTGTACTATCACTTCCTAAAATTTTGCCCATCTTTTTAGAATCACCCTGTATAAATAGTTTAAAATCATCTTATTACTTTAAGTGTAATGTATTTAAACTATGGCTTTTTTTCCCTTAGCGACAGAGCGTCGTAAAACAGCGTTAAAATGTTACAATTCTAACTTTTGGGGGAGAAACTGGGGGTGTATGTTTCCGAATTTTTTGTTGAACAACCCAAACAATTGTGTGAAGGAGCATTCTTGGTTAATACCAAATATAGTGTTTTACCAAATACACCAAATACATATTTACTTTAAAGGTGTAGTTGAATACCGATAAAGGTGCGTAGATCAATCTAAACTATTATCTTACACCAAATTCAGGCCATTGAAGGCCATTGAATTATTTTCATTCCCAAAATTGCCAATTTTAGTGTCCCGAAATTGCTTATTTCTTGGTACTTAAGATATCGTCCGTTTACTATATACACTAGAGTACAAAATAGTGTGAATAAGTTGTTGCCTAGCATGCTCTTTATAAGGGGGATGTTTTTCTTCCCCATATACAGAAACAAAAGTTTGCCGATACAAAACGTACGTATGTTTTTAGTTGCGGAATAAGGATAATTAAACGTCACTTTTTACATTCTATTAAATAATACCAATTCCATTAAATAATTTCATAATATTTAGTTTTTATCATCAATTTTTACCATATTTAATATGTAGTTTTGTTAAGCCTAATGTAAATTTTTCTTAATATTCAATTTGCTTTGCGTTACTAATTGTAATTTAAGAATTAGTCAGTTACTACTTCCTAATATGTTCTAAATTTAAATTGCATGGTAACGATAACTTAACTGAATTTCAGGTGCATTATTTCTTATTATTATTATAAATTTTAGTATTACTGACTAATTGTAATGCGTACTGTATTCTTGTAAAGCATAAGATGTTCGCGTAAAAATTGGGGTTTAAATTTAACTACTCCTAATGTATCTGAACTCTTGATTTGGTATTATCATGAAATAAATTGTTTATTCCCACAATTTTTGCGGTAAATCATCACTAAATCTGAGAGATATTGCATTACAGTTTTCTTACAGTATAAGTATGCGAATATTAAAAAAGATAAATTGTGAAGAAAACTTCGATCCGTTTCCGATATCTGACTCCATTATGTCTTGCTCTGTAAAGAAAATGTAGAGAAAACAGAATAACTTCAAAAATCTTAAATTTTAACATTTAAATTAATAATATTGTTTAGACATAGGTATGACGTCTTTTTCATCTAACTGCCGCAAGCACAATTTGGGTCAAGTTCTGTCATTTTCTTGAAAACTACAGTGAGCAAAGTAAGCATTGTTTTTTTACATTGGAATTGAAATTAGGAAAATAAACATGTCAGCTAAAAAGTAAAGTTAATTTCTATTCATTGTTTTAAGTGTTGATGAATATTTTCAGATATTTGATAAATATTTTTACGGAATAGAAATCTGTAGCTTTTACTTATCATATTAATTTAAGTCGAGTAAAAAATTATTAATCTTAAAAATATTAAAAAATTTCTTCACGGAACAAAAGTCTATGAAGTTTTACATCTTTGAACACCAAGGTATGCAAAATAAATACTCAAGAATGTAGCAAACTGTAATTAATTTTTTTAATTTTCAGATGAAATTATATATAGACGATGAAAATAAAGAATGTCATAACTAATTTTTAATTATTTTAAACTCTCGAGGGAGCCTGTAACCCCTAGAGAGCGCGTCCCCAGGTTGCGGATAGGGGAATACCTCCACTGGTTCTCCAGTGGGTGGTAGAAGGGAAATAAAATACCTTCCGCGGACCAACAGGTAGAAGTCCAACCTTACGAGGCCCTGGCAACCCTCCTTTTCCATGGACAGTGCAATATTGAGGGAAACGAGTTCCTTGACTAAGGAGGGCAGAGTTGCCGACCAACCTTGCATCATTATCATGCTTGCAGACGCAAATGCAGTTGCAAGACACAAACTTCTGCCCCATTCCTTCAGGAGACCCCTAATTTCTGACTATGATTGTTGCAGAATCTTAACATCGACAATCACAAGACTTAGAACAAACCACTTTAAAGGGATTAAAATTCTTCCCGACAAAATAAGAACTTATATTCCCTGCAAGAACTGCACTGATATCCAACTTACCCCGGATCACATTCTCGAGAGCCCAACCCTTACCCCATATGTTTTACAACTAGGTATGGTGCCACTGGCTTCAGAACTTCGTGAGATCCTCTACAGTAATGATGTATTGCTGATGCAGTTTTGAAGGCACACAAGGCCATTTAATTAGTTATGGAACAACATATGCATTAATCATAAAATTGGCTACCAGGGCTCATACGCACCTGAAAAAAATTAAAAAGTTATAGTAATATTAATATAATTTTCTTATGTTTGTAGCTACCAAAATATTTATTTTCTCTAAGTAAATATATATCGATCCGAAGGTCATAGATTTGAAACTTTGTTTCGATAGTGAAAACAAATAAAAAGAAATTTTCAGTTTTTTATAACAAAATTAATACTAGTTATTAGTTTTATCCAGGTGCATACGAACCTTGGCTAGTTACTATGGAACTAGAATTGAATGTTTTGTACCAATATAGTTGGATTTGAATAAATAATTCTCCACGAAAAGGTGAAGCCACGAAAGCAACAGATAACTTAATAGCTTCTCTAACCTCTTCATGTTAAGTAATAAAAATTTTGATGCAATTATTAGTTAAATGAAAAAGTCATGCTTCGAAATATATCCAAAAAATTTAAAACGATTCAATTAAGCTACATATTAGCTTTAAAATTAAGCCAGTAGTTTCAACGGCGTCAAATTTACTTTAAGCTTCTTGAACATCAAATATGAAAATTTCTATTACGCAAGAGTAAATGAGAGGACAAATACAAAATTATCATTATATTATCCAGTTTAAGTCAGAAATTGTTTTGAGGCTTCGGTTTTAAAAATGTATCGAAAATAAATAATTATTCGTTCCATGATGTGTTTACAACATTAACTTTTGATCGTCACATATCATTTATTGATAGATAAATGGCCATTATCTAAATTGGCCAATGCACTGACATTCTGCGAGAACCAATAACATTCTACGTAACGTTGCCACCATCTTGCAACATTCCAGCAGAGCATTCAAAGTAGGCCTAAGAACAGCAGACCACAATGACTCGCTTTACTAAAACATTGAATTACATAGCCACAGTTAGCTTAATAGCTTCTCCAACCTTTTGATGTGATGTTCTTCTGTGTATTATACATTGACGAACATACGTGATACTTGGACCTCTTTTCAGTTTGTCTACTACTGAGAACATCTTTATTTGTTCTTTTGATCGCCATTTGTGTGCTTTTTGTTTTCCTTTTCTGCAAGTTTCGCCAGTTTATCTCAACGAAAAACGAATCGTTTACTGTTATTTCTAGGAATATATCAGTGAATTCTTCCAAATATTCTTTTTTTTGTTTTCGTTTTGTAAAAGCTTAAGTTGTAAAAGAACTTTCTGTTGTTTAGAAGGAAAAAAGTTGAAGAAACAGAGCTTAAATCTTTTTTGAATTGTTTTCTTGTTTTGGAGCGTTTCTTGGGAATAAACAACACATAAAATGTAAAATTCAACGTTTCGTATACCAAGATGGGAGTTAAAAAAATAGGCTTGAAAAGTGTTACGCATTAAAAAAAATATATAAAAGAAAACCAAACTTCAAGTTTTACTTTCACTTTTGTAAAACATTTTTGTCTGGAAAATATCAGACTTTTTTAATATCATTTCAAATTTTTATTTATAAACATTTTTTCAGTGAAATATTTGAGAATGATTGATTCATCTCAATGTTAGACGCAAAATAAAGATTTATTTTAATTTTAAAATGGCTAACATTTTTAACTCTTGAGTCTTGAAAAGCATAACTTTTTTTAATGTATAAATAATCTTATTTTTAGACGAAATGACGATTGAAACTGTTAATGTTATTTCAATATTCATTATTACATAGTAGTACTTTGAAAAAAAAAATGCATTTATAGTTTTTGAGATAATACTTCTATGAAGAAGGTTTGATTCGGTTGCTTATGGCAGCGGTTTCCAAAAATAGTTTTCTGTGAAGCTCTAAGGTTCTGTACAAAGATCACAGGGGTTCCATGGTTAGGATTTTTTTAGAACCAGAAATGGGTATTTGAAATCTGAAATAGATTTGTATCCAACCAATAATCCATTATTTATTTAACAGGAAGGTATTTTTATGAAATTATTTATGTAAAATTGCAATAAAATTGAAATAGAAAATTTTTAAAAAATATATTTTTTTCCAATATCAATACATTGAATAAATTTCTAAATGATATACATTCATAAATTATTGAATCATTATTTCTCATTAAACTTTGAAATTCAAAGAAATATAGCCAAATTCAGGAATAAAGAATTTTTTTTTTCTCCGATAACTATTTTCAAAATCTTTCTCTATTTCAAAAATTTTATTTAGTTTCAAATTAAACGGGGAAAACTACTGAACTTAACTTATACAGCAAAAAGCATAGTCTCTTCAGACTTGCGAATTCTACTGCCTAAGTCCTAATTTTGAGACTTATAGATAAAATAACGAAAAAATTTCATTCACATTAAATGTTTCTGATGTAATTTTATTTTCGTGTCTTTAATTTTTGCACTCTGCTTATGAAAGTTTTTTAAAAGTTAGGGTTCCACCAAAAAGAAATTCGATTGTTTAGGGTTCCTAAAAAATGGATACTCAAATTTCATGGAACTATCTTCGTTTTTGACGAATCCTTTTCTTGGTATATGCTTCGGGGGAACATTTCGTCAAAGTGACGAAATATCTATGTAGACGATTCTTCGAGGAAACGAATTTCGTCATTAGAAAAGAAATAATTCGTCATTCCAGTTTCGATTATCTAGTCCTCAATCTAGTTTCGTCATTCTATTACGCGATCTCCCAGAATGCACTATGATGACATTTCGAAATGAGGAAACTTCATGAGTTAGAGAGTTCGGGTATCTTAAAAAATCATGTCATTTTGCGACAAAATGATTCTCAAAATTAGCAAAATACAGCTAAGAGATTGCTGAATCATCAAAAAAGAGTTTCATTTTTGAGAGTGCATGGCTGAGAAAAATTGCGATGTGCTGGATTAGGAAAAATGAGAACAAAAAAGCATTCAGGATTAGGTTTTTTCAATCCTGATCCTCCAAATAGCTTACTAGAGAGAGTATAATATATGTTAGAGGCATATTTTTAAGCTAATTTCTTGAATTGCTAGATTTTTTAATTTCTAGCTTCTTAAATATTTTCTTATGTTTTGTTTACTTTCCTCTGACATAAAAAAAGTAATAATTTTTTTTAGTTTAATGTAAAGAATTAAAAGGGTAAAATTTTTATATTTTTGGTAATTTACTAAGGTGCTATTGAGTTTTTTGGGTCTTTTTTTTATATGGTTCATAATTGGATGCGTTTCAAAAAATTGTCAAAAATAAAAATAATATCGTTCTAAATTAAAAATGTCATTACAATATTTTCTTTTAAGAAATACTGAGTTACAGCTGGTTTTAAATGACAATTTCTTTAAAAGAAAATTGAACTCTGGGGAAATAACTTATTTTATTCTTAATTAACTAAATAAGAAAATTTTTCTAGGTCTTTAAGCTTTTCGGATCTCAATAGATGGAGTACTAAGTAACAATCTTTGAGTGGCGTAGTAGAAATTTCCAATTGCAAAACATAACCTTTATTTCCTTTTGTTAACTTATGAACTTTAAGGCTAATTTACTAAATTTCAATGAAATCAAACTAAAATATTTTATACAGTCAGCTCTTATAGCATAAGCTCGTAAAAGTTTATTATAAATATTATCACTGAAAAATAGCTTGAGTTTATCTAGGTTGATTTTTCTATCTATGTCGCAAGTAAATGCATTAAAATAATACGTACTATTTATTATGCAGTAATACCAAATGAAATTTTTATGAGTCATCGTATTTTTATGGGATATATATGAAATAGGAACACAGATATCTTGTTGTGGATAAGAATTAATGCATTTTTCCTTCAGTTTTACTTTTGGGTCAATTACCTAATATTTCATAAATGACTTTATTTAGAAACTTATTTTCAAATCAGGAAATGAATTTTTTCTTCAATAATATTATTTCATGATTTTTTTTATTGCAATGAAAAATTAATTAATGAGTTAGTTGTAAGATACAAATTTGGCTCCTCATGTCCAAGGTGCATATTAATTTTAAAAATGAAACTGAAATATTTTTTTTATTATTCATAATCAAAACGTTTTTAATTACAGTACGAAATCTATTTTGGTATTTATTACAGAGCATTTATTTATTCCTTTAAATCTTTCCAACATCCCAAATAAAAATAAATATAAATTATATCTTTTCAATTTTCAACACTGACTTAAACTTTATCTGAGGATAAAAAAAAATGGTAGGTAAGTGGTTGCCCTTATTTGATGTTTAAAAAGAAAAAAATAATAATAAAAGGGGGAAAAAAACTATAAAACCATTTCCCATAAAAGCTCTTCAGTACTTGGTAATCCTATACCTCACTAAAATTACCAACATCACATACCACAACAGCGCCTTAAACCCATCAACCCAACAGTTGGCTAAATCAAGCGAAGTAACACATTGATAGTGATAAGGAAGATGGCGAGAGATTCCATCTGAAACCAGCCATCCTTTGTTCTTCCAAACTGCAAACACGACCATTAGAGGCACCAAGCCAAATGACCATTGGTCTACATCCCATGTACTTGGCGGTCGTTACTTTCAGTGCCCCTTATCAAAGAAATGGTATTTATTTTTCCATTTTGTTCTTTTGCTTATTATTAGATCTCTACTAGTTGTATGTCTCCGAAGAGTCCCTAGGGGAATTTTTATGTCACCCTCCGAGCCCTATAAGAGATGGGAAAAAGTTTGTTATGTCCAGGTCTCCTGATGTCAAACCTTAATCAGTTTTCTGAACTAAGTAATCTTGCTTCTGTCTTCCCCCCCCCCCCCCAGAATGGATCGGGGGGGGTGAAGAAAAACATGTGGAAACTTGATGGTAAGTTTCTTCTTTGCTTATGGATTATAGATTGTGACAGTTCTTATTATTTTTATTCGCTAAAATAGTCCTGAAAAGGTCATTCTGTTTTGTTTCTGGTAAGATTGCTTTAATTGAATTTGTTCCTTTTAGATGTCATTAAAAAATGTCGAAGCGATGGAGGGTTGGAAGCAAAGAAATCTAATTTCATCGAGATTCCCTGATGATTTATGAAAGATTACGCTTGTTGAAAAAGCTTGATGAAACGCAGATGAATGGTAAATTTAATTTTTATTTTGTTTGATCTAATTTGAGAGCTTTTTGTTATATAAAAATGGTTTTCGTCGAATGTTTTTCTCGAGCTTATTAGTAATAAAAACAAAATAAAAATCTTGACTGTTTTATTACATTTATTAATATTTCAGCTGGAATTCTCTCATTTTTAAAAATAATTTCAACAGAGATTTAATAAGCATACTCAAACTTATAACTCTTTTTCCTAAATATTCAGCACTTTAATTGTATAAGCAAATTTCTAACTTATAAGCTTTCATATGAAAAAGACAAAATGTAAATGATAGAGAACTTACTAATTAAATAGTATGAAGAATTTATTTATACTAGTATGACTATGAGGTCCATTATATGTAATATTTTAAAGGTATTTCTGTGTACATCGTAAATTGATACTTAATGCTGACACAAAGAGTTCTAAATATGGCATACGATTTAAAAAGATAAATTAGAAAGTATGTAGGCAGAGGATAAAAATTTTCAGGAGAATTGCTGCGTATTGCGTTAGGAATAAGTATTGATTTTTATCAAGTTTTAGAATTAGTAATAGAAATCAACGAAAACTTGCTCTGCTAACTGTTAAAAATAGTATTTTCAAAATGTCCATCAATTTCAGAAAGAATGTGGTGAAGTCTAATAACAAAATCAGCAAATCGCCGTTAAAATATTTTAGTAGATAACGTTAGCTGATAGTTTTTCTTGTCATATATGCCATCTGTTAACGAAGGATTTCAAAAATTTTTAAACTAGGTGAACATAAATAGTTTAAAACCGCGCATTCCAATTCGTTTTTTAACTGTTAAATAATTGTTCTTTTCTGGCACACCCGATATTGGGTTAAGAAAAAAAAATTAGCATTTAAAATAAGTTGAAAGAATTACATAAAAATGTGCATTTTCCGTCCCTTTAAAAAATGATTCGTATTTTCATATGTGGATGAACGCTAAAATCTCACAAAAGCATAACGGCAGATTAAGATTTGGATGATAAAATGCACGTTTTATTTGACTAGGAAACACATCTTTAAAATTTACATCATGGCATTCATTAAAATGAATTATGCAACGTTTAAAACTATATTTCTAAAACGATTGATTAAAACTATATTTTAAATGTAATTTTATTAATTTAAATTTTCAAATTATGTATTTTTTGTTAAATCAATTGCATTTTTGAATATAAGTTTTTTTTTTTTTATGATGAGAAATTTTAAGTGTTATTTTCTTTAAATATTACTCTATTTTATCTGCTTTGGTAACCATTAAAGTGATTAAATATTATTTTAATCTAAACACGAAGTTAGTCGAATAGTCGTATTTTTCTACTACCTATTTAAATCTTTTGCACTTGTGTCAGATCCGGTCAATCCCTACTATAGAAAAAAAAAAAAAAAAAAAAAACTATAAAGATCCAATTTTTGAATTTTTTTTATAAATTAGTTACCAGTAGTTACCTCATATTACCCAATTATTTAGAAAAGTTGGAATTGTTTTACTTAAAAAAGAATCATTCAAAAAAAAGTCCATAAGTTCCACAGTATTTAAAGATTTCCAAAAAATGGTTGAAAAATTAAACAAAAATTAATTCTTCAGCAGATCACAGCTGTATTATATAATTTAAAAAAATAGTATAGGTTTCTTCGAAAACTTTCAACTGCAAAATCTCTAAACTTCTAATTGATATCTAAAATTAAGAGATTACTACTAGCATTAACGTAAATTTATTACATAAATACCACTATTAAATTTGATTTGCCGTTAGATAAATTTACTGTTAAGTAACGACAATGATTTACTGTTAGGTTAAGACAATGATTTACAGTTAGGTTACGACTATAATTTACCGCCAGGTTAAGGCAATAATTTACCGTAAGGTTAACACGCGGACTAGGTTGTAGTAAGACTATGATTTCATATAAACTATACGGACTGACGAAAAATATTGCATTAGATTAGTTAGATTAATTTACTGTTAAGTAACGACAATGATTTACTGTTAGGTTAAGACAATAATTTACAGTTAGGTTACGACTATAATTTACCGCCAGGTTAAGGCAATAATTTACCGTAAGGTTAACACGCGGACTAGGTTGTAGTAAAACTATGATTTCATATAAACTATACGGACTGACGAAAAATATTGCATTAACTATGATATTTCTTATTCAATATAGTGAGCTCTTGATTTAATTGTGTTAAAACATTCTTCAGCAGCATAAATTTGAAACATTTAATTAGTTTGAAATTTTTATGGTTCTAGTAGTTTTAACAAATAATAAATAATCATGTTACTGATAAAAAAAAATCGTAATTTAATGGTACAAATATTGTTTTTGACTTTTATTAGAACAGAATAGTAACTGTTGAAAGTTAATATTATTCTTGATAATTCATAAAAATAAACAAATAAATAAAATATGCTTAAAATTTATAGAAAAATACTGTTTCAACGTAAGCATTATTCGAATATATAAACTGTGAAATTCACTTTGACTTTAATAAACTCAGATTTCATTTACTAGCATATTTAGTAACATCACAGAAAAATAAACAGTTACATATACCTGTTCTTATTTAACAGATATTTTCACTTAAATCACGAGAATCTCTCAATCATTAAAAGATCGATTTACATACTGGTGTTACTTTAAGTAATATAATGATTTTATGCTGATTACCTGTTACTGAATTATCTCAGTAAATCACGCCAGATGGGAAATAAAAAGTGAGTTACGGGAGCAAAATATTAATTGAAATTCATAAGAATAACCTGTTATAAGATAACGGGTAACTAGCTTTCGCCATAAGTGAGTAAAACCGAACTGAGAAGATTAAATTTAGCCATAATACGAAATATCTTTAGATTGCATCATGTTCGATACTGCTGTATCAAAGTTCGGTGCTAAGCTAATAAAATTAAATAAATTATGATGCAAGGAAATGCTTGGAGATTTTTAAAATTTATTCGGTTGATGTAATAAAATATTCATTTAATTGCTGAAACATAAAATAATGTCGTTAAATCTGAGGCATAAATTTGTGAGATTTAGATCATACAACATAACTTAATAATTTTTATAGAATAAATAGTTTAACGTTAAGACATGAATATTTTAAATTTATGTATTTAGGTTAATTAAGCTAAAGTTACCATATATCAAGAAGTTATTTTAACTAAGTTTAAATTACTAATTTGCAAAAGTGTTTGTTGTAATTTTATACATTGAAATCCACAAGGATTTGGTACAATTTTGGGGCCGTAGTTTCTAAATACGAAATTATCTTAAAATGAATTTTCTTAAATAAACATCTTAAGTTAATGTTAGACGATTTTAGTGGACAAAATTGTGTGGAACTTTGAATACAAAATTAGCAATATAATTATATAATAAAAGCATTAATACTGTAAAAGAATCTCTTTAAATCTTTAAGGAATCTTGCATTTTGTTATCAATTGGTATTCATTCTAATTTATGTAAATAAAATAAATGGAATATTAAAATTGCTCTTTTTTTAGTTTTTTTATTTCCCAAAGTAAATTTATAGTAACACTCTGCATTCGCATAATCTTTGAGAAATATATTAAGTTATATTATATATTTTAAAAAATAAACTGCTGTTTGTAGAAAATGCAACACCATGAAAGAATCATCAGAATCAAATGAAATTTAATGCAGAAACGACTTGTACTGATACAAATAAATGATGAAATTTTCAAAACAAAAGAAACAAATTAAGCGTCCGAAATCAGTATTTGGTGCAGCCACCACGCGCTGCAATAAGTGCTGCTATACGACGTGGCATGGAGTCAAACAGATGTTGAATATCTGCTTGAGGAAGAGAATTCCATATCGCTTGTATGCGCAACCAAAGTTCGTCTTTGGAAACTGCAGGACGCGGATCACGAGTGAGACGCCGACCAACCATATCCCACACGTGCTCAATAGGCGACATATCCGGCGAATAAGCAGGCCAAGGAAGAAGTTGCATGCGTTGTGCTGAACAGAAGTCTCTAACAGTCCGCGCAACATGTGGGCGTGCATTATCCTGCTGAAAGATAGCTCCAGGGATGCCTTGAAGGAAAGGAACGACTTCGGGCTGTAGCACTTCACGGACGTATCTGTTGCTATTGAGATTACCCTCAATTCGTATCAAATTGGATCGTCCATGATACGAAATCGCACCCCAGACCATAACTCCGGGTGTTCGACCACTATGTCGTTCAATAATACACTCAGGAAGGCAGCGTTGACCGGCATAACGTCTAACACGAACACGGCCATCATGGGTCCACAAATTGAAGCGTGATTCATCTGAAAAGACAACTTGGTGCCAATCAGCTCGCCAGTCTCTGTGCTCAAGAGCCCACTGCCGACGCAGCCGTCGATGATCCGCCGTGAGGGGAATCCTGTATAATGGCACCCTTGCACGCAATCCACGGCGCAGCAGACGACGACGAATTGACGAAGCCGACAATTGTACACCTGTAGCAGTAGACCAATGTGCTGCCAGCTGCCTGGAGGAAGCTGTGCGATCATTCACCGCCATGCGGAGCAGGTGTCGATCATCGCGCTCTGACGTCACCTTCTGTCGTCCAGTGCCTGTTTTTCGAGTTGTTCGGTGCTCGTCGGTCCACTGCTTCCAAACTCGCATCACTGTGGAACTGTTCCGCTGCATACGAGCTGCTATTGCGCGATAGGAAAATCCTCCTTCTCGAAGGCCGATTATCCTCCCTCGTTCAAACTCCGTAAGTTGCTTGAATTTCTTATTCTTCCGTCGTGGAGGCATACTCAGGTCTCACTAAACGTTTGCCACTAACAAATAATCATAGACTATTTTCAACGTCCCGCTACAGCACTTTATTTATACGCTTTCAGCATCAATTCAGAGGGCGCTGCGCGCGCCACGCACGCGCGATGGCTCTGAAACTTTATTAATTTGCATAATATCCTATAATTGACATTTGCTGCGAATTTCATTTGATTCTGATGATTCCTTCATGGTGTTGCATTTTCTACAAACAGCAGTTTATTACAAACAATTTATATACTAATATTGATACCCCTATTGCATATTTATATCTGAATTTTTTTATTACTAATTTGTGTTTAGTGTGGTTTTATATACAAGAAGAAAAAAAATTCTGTTAAAATTATCGTATCATATGGTAAGAACATTTCTGGAAAAACCATAATTCTGGTTAATAAAACTAAAATATTCGGTTTTAAAACCATTTATTTAGCAATTCTGACATTAAAAATTTAACGTAAAAATCAACAAAATTACAAAATTTCATACGATTCATTTGTATCATATTCTGGCAATTTTGACCATACTTTTTTCCCTCAGTGTTATTCTAGTAAATTCGAATCTTATTACATTATTATTCTTTGGTTAAAAAGTTTTTAGTTGAACTTCCATTAAAATTAAAAAAGTTCTAAAAAAACGTGAGTTTTCTGAGAAAGAATTTAAACATTTAACTAGGTTTTATTTACTGGAAGACTGCCTTGTATTTACTGCTTTAGTTTATTTTTATCACTTTTGCCAAAAAATAATTTCAAAAAAGTGAAAATACCGTCGTAAATTGATATTTAAATAAGGCGATACTAAAAACATCAAAACCTGTTTGATTGGAAGGAATATAAAGGCGCTGAAAAGTGATAAGTAGAAACACATTCAAATTTTACCAGGTAATTAAACTAACTTTGATGTGTATTATGAAAGGTGGTCAATACGTAATACTACCTGTAATAAAAATATTCATTTGGGAGCCCTAATGCATGTATTTCTTTATTTCAGTTTTGGCAAGAATTTTATAATTATGCATATTAATTATGTATTAAAGATAATGATTGCTGAGCTCTCTGTGTTTTTCCGAATTACACATATTGTAGCCGCAATGTTCCATTTTGTACGCGAATGTATATTGCAAAATAATAATATCCTAACCACGCCAAAATTGGCGATTCTTGGGAATGAAAATGATTCAAATTACCTTGATGGCGTGATCTTGGTGTAAGACAGCTGTTTAGATTGATATACATCCCTTCATAGATGTTTATCTACACCTTTAAAGTAAATATGAACACTATATATTTACTTTGTATTTACTTTCAGCGATATAGCAGTGGTGGCTCAGGGGATAGAGCTCTTGCCTTCTTATGAGATAACCAAGTGATTTCAACTCAAGCAAGTTCGAAACTGATACGAATTCTGCCTTCGGCTCACCCCAATCACAGTGCTAAAGTAAAATATCGTCAGTGGTAAATAGATCACGTGTTAGAATCCCCTTGTCACCAAATTAATTGAGAGAGTTTATCTTGCATTCTCTCTCCATGTAACACAGTTCCGGGTTTGTTTCTTTAAAAAAATCTCCTACACAAGCTACTTTGTCTCAATACTTAATACAGGCGTTCGTTTGCCTTCTGCGTTGATTTCAAATCTACAGAGCAATGAAATGGAACATATATTTGGTTGGCTCTTCAACGCTGACTATGAAATTAAATAAAATAAAATTTATTGTCATTTAAAACAATAATTATTATTCAGGTTTTAATCTAATTTTTATTTATGTTTTTTTCTTCTTAATTTTTAGTTATAGTGTTGATATCTGTTTTATGTTAAATGTGCTTTGTTTGTTGTTGTTAAATGTGTTTTTGTTAAATGTATCTGTTGCTTGCTGTTATTTTCGCTTCTGTATAGTTTTGTTTTCTGTATATGGTGGAGGTGCATATTATTAAATATTTCTTTTTATTATATTACCTAGTTCTTCAGAAAATAATATTTATTGAAGGATGGACTTTTTTTCAGGAGAAATATACGATAGACCAAGTAGCTGTCAACAGAAAAGTAAACAAACTGATGTCCAATATATCTCTACTCAACGTGCTTCATGGTAGCAGACGAGGTTTCATTACATTCACCTAA
Source organism: Parasteatoda lunata (assembly GCA_949128135.1). NCBI lineage: Eukaryota > Metazoa > Arthropoda > Arachnida > Araneae > Theridiidae > Parasteatoda > Parasteatoda lunata. Next base: position 66,505,688 of record OX421976.1, on the reverse strand, counting down.
TGGCCTACAACACCACCCCTCCAATTTCTGGATTCCCATCCCACTAAACATACACTTGGTATAAATTGTTTCCGAGCTCCCCTGCCCTTCAAATCCCCCTTAAAGCAGTAAACAAGAAAAGGGAGTTTTGGCCCAACCATTTAAGATTGGCCCAGGGAGAAACATGCTTGGGTAAGCGGAAAAAAGGCCACTGTCTAATAGACCTACCCATGCGACTTGACCCTTATCTCCTCTATTACTTAAGTGTGGGAGGTATGGGAGGCTTTCGTTTGATGAGATAGGGGGAGATTTTTCTTCTTTTTTTTTCTTTTTCTTCCATTTTTTATTAAAAAACGGTCTAAGGGTAAGAAAGATAAATCATCAAGGAAGGATACATTGAAAAGTTAAAAAAAAATATATAAAAAAAAAACGAAAGAAAAAAAAATCACAGTTCTATATAGTCTTCAGTTTTGAGGTAACATGGTGCAAGTCTACATCGAGGAAAAAAAGTCTGGACAAATGTACTAGAATACGGTAAAATTTACCTTGTTTCTGGCTTTATAGGAGAGAACACCAAAAAGATCCTTAACTTTTATTGAAAAACTTTGGTAATAATTTTGGTAAAGTTAACCATAAAATATGTTTGAATAATATAGATGAAATGTGTTAAAATTTTGTAATGTTATCATGATACATAGAAAAAGTATTATCATGTAATGCTAACATGAGCATAGCATAAAAACCATTTATTTCGTTAAATTTGCTTTTCAGTTTTGCATTTTTTACTAAATGTAAGGCATTACGAGCTATAATTTTGAAAACCAGAATTTCCAGAAAATCGTTACAATACGAACAGAAAAATAACAAATATATGGTTTTTATACCGGTGTTAGTAAACAGAATCATGGGAATTTTTTTTTGCTGGAAATGTTTTTTTTAAAGTACGGTAATTTTATAAATTTTTTTTTCTCCATTTACAGTGAATTAAGACAACCCAGGTTCAAGATGTTTTCAAGCAGTAAATTTTTTTTTTAATTTTTAGTTTCATTAATTCATTAAAGAATTGACAATTGACCAATTCAATTGTGACTTCTAAAAAGCAAGAAAAATATATGGAAGCAATTACACGCTTTGTTATTATTTCCTCCAGGTTTTAAATGTTAATTAATAAATAACATTTAACTGAAGAATATTATTTGATTAGTAATTACTATTCATTTCACTTATTATTTTTTTTTTTTGTTTTGTTTTCTCGTTAATTTTCTTTTTTCGTGTGGACATTTTTGTAGCTTTATAAGGGATCATTTACCCATTCATATTCATTCCATTTCATTCTTTCCTCAGTTTATTCCATACTCATCCCATACTTCATATTCCATACTAATTCCATATTTCATGTTCATACACTATGATATAATTCACTAATCATTTCATAAAACATTCATCTTTTCATTCAATAATTTTATCATTTCTTTATTCTCCATTTTTCTTTTTTTTCTTTTCGCTTTTCCCGGCCTTCTTTTTTTGTAATATTTTGTTCCGTTTTTTAACAACTTAATAAAATAAAATAAAATAAAAATATGCACTCGTATATTAAATATATTCACCTTTCAATTAAAGTTAATGCAGATGCTCCGAATATATATATATATATATATATATATATATATATATATATATATATATATATATATATATATATATATATATAATATATACATATATATATATATATATATATATAATATATACATATATATATATATATATATATATATTCCAAATACAGATTAATTATTTCTGCATGCAAAATTTATATCTTTGCAAATTATGTATGTACCTACTAAATACTTTCAGAACCTATTTCATACAGTGTTAAAAAAGGTTTATTTTTACATTTTTAAATGACTTACAATTAAATTTTCTTCAACTGGAATTAAATAGAATAATAAAAAAATAATAAACATATATAAATAATTGTTAGAAATTAGTTTTTCCTCGAAACTATCTTTGAATAAAGGAAGAGTAGATTTTAGAAATTTTCCTACTTATTGCTGTTTTAAAGAATAAGAGAAAATGTTTAAAATGTCTTAAAATAATAACAATAAATAAATAAACGATGAAAAATATTCAATTTTGACTAAGAACTATTAAAAGAATTTTTAAACTCTCAAAAATATGAACATTGAACATTATGAACATTTTTTAAAGAAATTAGTATAAAATTAAAAGTTTTAATTTTATACTATAATTTTTTTTTTAAAAATTTTTAAGTTTTATAATACGAATTTGGAAAAATTTTTAATAATTCGATATAATTGCAATTAGAAATATTTTTGCACTAATTTGGCAGTACAACTATACGATAGAAAACATATGCAAGTGTAAATTAAAGTTTAAATACAATGTGTTCAATTGGAAATAATATTTGCAACTTTTATTATTACTTTTTATTGCGTATCGATTGCTAGTTGATTTTATAAAGTATATGAAATAACGATAAATCTTATTTTATTATCTTAGATGACATGTTATATTTACAACATATTACCCACAATGCAACATGTCCAAGACAAAAGAAAAACTCCTGCTATCTTTGATGGTATTTGTAGTATCTACACTATAATGAAGTTAGTAAATCCGGACCCTGATTTACGAGAGACGGTACCACGTAAACTTCTCTCATAAATTGAGAGAGTCAATTAAAATATCTTCATTAATCGGACACACAGAGTTCTCGGAAGTAATTTATCAGTAAAAGGTTTTCGGGAAAATTTGTTCTGAAAATATAAAGTTATATTTATTTCGTAAATCTACATCATGTTGCGGCAAATATTTTATTCTGTCTGGAAGTTAGAAATAACTTTAGAGGGAATTGGACTGGAAATGAAAGCAAAAACTTTCATTTTCTATGTAATCTCATTAAAATAGAACAATATAAAGAAGAGGAAATATAGTTATGATATTTTATGCGTCTCAGATGGTACGCCATAAACTAGATTAAAGAAGTTTTGTTTTGTATGTCTTATTGGTATGTAAAAGTAAAGTGCTTTTGTAAAAAAATAATAATATAGAAAACCCTATAAGGAAAGATATAAAATTCTATATTTTCTGTTTTTTTACTTCTATTTTAAAGGTCTTTGAAGTTCGAAATGATTTAAAAATAATATTATTAGAAATAAATTGTTTGATTTTAAATCAAGTCTTATAAAGTTAAAAAAATTTGTATTCTCTAATATTTGAAATTGTCTCTAAAAACTAGATGGAATCTATAAATTCAAAAAACTCTTCTAAATTCAGAAAAAATAAATGAATCTCTAAAATGAAATTCAAGCAATTTAAAAGTTTACAAAGCGTGCATATACTTTAAAATGCTTAGATTAGTTAGTTATTTTAAAATGTCTCAATTAAACGAGTTCATTATTTGATGTTTAAATCTAGAAACTTTTAGTAGCTAATGAAACTTATCTCATAAAATAAAAAGTAACTTCATACACTGTTAGAATTTTTATTCTAAAATTATGGTAAAATAAACCGGCAGCAGTCTGTCTATCCGAAAAGTTTAAGGTAAAGAACATTTCTTAATTTTACGGTTTTAAAACCGCTTACAATCAGTACGAATAAAAAAATCTGAATACAAAACTAGGAATGTAGTTATAGGGTTTTTAACTATTTACGATCAGCATGGTTTCAAAACTATAAAAATAAATTTAACTGGCAATTGGAGATAGTTTAGCAGCTTTATGATGTTGCCATCTATGCGTGAAGGAGAGTATCCTAATCTAATAGTCCAGGGCCACAAATTGGAGAGTGCAGAACAGTGAAACTTTTTATGAGAAGGAATAAAAGAAATATTATGGTGCCAACACTGGGACTCGAGCCCCTGTTCTGTTGGTCATGAGGTTGACAAATTAGCTCTCTCTGCTGTAATATGTACCCATCTGCAAGGAACTAAGTGACTTCATTAGGTGGACCCAGGTTGTTGCAATAAAATTCGGGTTGCTTAACCGTATTAGGGGAAAACGGTTAAAAGCGGTTTGAGCTTGATCAGTTAACAGTTTGAATGCCATCTTATATATGGAATACCATCTCTACTGTTTTGTTTGAATACAGTAAAATAACAATGATATAAATTAATATGATATAAATTAATTATGTAAATCTTAAGAAGGTCTCATACAGATAACGCTTATAACTCTAAGAAGAGTTTCATACCATTAGTTTTTAAGAGGATATCAAATTAATAGATCTTAAGATAACGCTTATTATAACTCTAGGAAGGGTATCATACCATTAGTTTTAAGGAGGATATCAAATTAATAGAACTTAAGATGACGCTTATGATAACTCTAGGGAGAGTTTCATACCATTAGTTTTTAAGAGTATATAAAATTATTAATAGCGCTTAAGATAACGCTTATGATAATCCTAACTGTATAATTAAACTCTTATTTTAACTGCAATTTTATAATGAAACTGAACAATAACTATACCTGTATTTTAACAGTTTAACTATTATAAAGATAATCACAATAATTGTAATAATATAATCCATGTAATTTTAATCAATTGTAAATTTTATGCTTATTGTATCTGGCACTCAACTGAAATTGTAACTAATCTCGAACCAGGTGAAGCTCCAAAACATGTAACCTCCCTTTTAATTATGTAACATTATTTCAATTCATAATTTAATTTCATTAATTCTAATTCATATTATTTAATTTTGGAATTGTTAATTTTATGTACTAATCCCCTTCCTTTACAGCAAGCCTCGACAGACGGGCTTAGTAGGTCTGTAGAGTTGTAGAATTGGGCACTAGGTGTACGGGACTGCACTTGCGTCTTCTAGGAATATGTAAGAGCATTCATATTATCTAATTTTGTAATCGATTGAGAATTATCCATGAGAAGTATTCATTATATAATTTTGTAATTGTTAATTACATCAAGCCTCAACAGACGGGCTTAGTAGGTCTGTAGGGTTGTAGAATTGGGCACTAGGTGTACGGAACTGCACGTGCGTCTTCTGGGAATATGTAAGAGTATTCAGGCTACAGTGGACCCTTAAAATGGTAAAAATTGATGAAAATATCAACAAAAATTTTTTTTTATGTTTTTGATTGCATTCTTGCTTGTTTTATAAGCTGAAATAATTTTTGTTCATTTTTGATCATTTTTTGATGAATTATAAGCTAGTTTCGTTCTCCAATCAGGATGCCACGCCCCCTTACATTTGATACTGAAAACGAAACTAAATAGCAAATGCGTTTTTACCAACCAAAAAGATAAATTTTTCAGATGATTTTTGAATTATTATTACACTGATGAAAATTTTATTGGCAATAGTATTTATTAACTGTATCTGTGATTGTTCATTATCGCACATTGTTTGTTGACATTTCAAATTCGTTAGATTTTCGAATTGTTTTATCATTTTTCAAATACAAAACAGCTTTTTTCAAAGCTAATTACTGTTTATTACGTTCTTATTTTGATTTTAATTGTTTTGTTAGATTTGTTATTACGTTTTCATTGTTAATTGCTTGTTTTTTTATTGTTATAACGACTTTCGTTGTTTTTTCTCTGGTTGTTTTGTTTTTCATCGATTCATCAGCTATGGATTTAGTTACTTCAAAGTGGAAAAAAATAAAAAAGACGCCCTTCAAAAAGACGAAAGGCTCTTGCAGAGATTGCAAAAAAGCGATGGTCGAAATCATCAAACAACGTTGAACCATCCAATAATGATAAAATTGTTGCTCATAATCAGTTGAGCACTGTTTGTCAAAAAAATAAACCCCAAGATAGCTTATACCTTGAGAACATACTTTTTAAATTGCTTTTGCATGTTTTTTGTTTATAGAAAACGTATTTTATTTTCCGTATGCTTACATTTTGTGTATTTGGTGGTTATAAAAATATATTTTGTGTGCACCAATTATCTAATTTCATATTATCTAATTTTGTAATTGATTGAGAATTATCCATGAGAAGCATTCATTATCTAATTTTGTAATTGTTAATTACAGCAAACCTCGACAGACGGGCTTAGTAGGTCTGTAGGGTTGTAGAATTGGGCACTAGGTGTACGGGACTGCACGTGCGTCTTCTGGGAATATGTAAGAGTATTCATATTATCTAATTTTGTAATTGATTGAGAATCATCCATGAGAAGTATTTATGGATATATATAATACATATATACATATAATTTTGTAATTGTTAATTACAGCAAGCCTCAACAGACGGGCTTAGTAGGTCTGTAGGGTTGTAGGATTGGGAAATAGATGTGCAGAATTTTGTGCATTTATTGCATATAATAACCAAAATAACTTTCACAAGTTACAAACTTATTGTTCCCTTTTTTGACATAGGTTGTTCATAAAAATTATTTACCGTTTGCATATATACTGTCGTTCCCTAAAATCTCTATTAGCTTTGACGTATGAGAAATCGAATAACCAAAACACTTCTAAATTTAAAAAATGATTCACTAAATATTTTTTGAGAAAAATCAAAAAATGTGTTTCAATTATTTGTCCAACCCTGTGTTATCCATTGCTATTTACCTGGAATATCTTTAAAAAAAACAATAATAAATGATATAAAGTCCTCTAACCAAACTTTCTTTTTTCTAACATATTTTATATTTTAATGCAACAATCATGATCATACAGCGTGACACGTTTTAAGATGACTAGCGGTCAATTGATTTCCGTCAAGTGCATATTTTATCTCTCTGAGGTGTTCCCCGAATTCCCACTTATCCAACAAAAAAAACCCTCTTTCCTCTATCATTCAACTGTCCTATTTGTTAAAATTAAATATTCTAGAAAGAATTTCCTCGAGGGCTTGAAAAATGTCAAAGTATGGAGTTTGACTATTTTCTCCTTTTTTCCCCCACTTTTATGCGAAAAGAAGCTCTTTTTAAGGATTGAAATTTTTGTTATCAAAGACACTTGTTTCTACATTGTTCAAAAAAAAAACTGAGTTAAGCTCAAATAATCAGTCTAACGTCAGGTTTGCCAAATTGTGTGCTTATTGTCGTCTAAAATTAAAAGAAGTTTTGCTTCCTAAAAACAAAGATATATATTTGAAGTTTTGCTTGAACAAATATTTGGAAATTTAGTTTTTTAAATATTGAGTTTAAAAATTTTGTACGTACTAAAAATTATTAAAATTTAAAACTTATGACACTTTGCAACTTTTTTTAAAAAAACTTTCCTTTTTACGAATTGAGTAATATATTATCAAAGAAACATACTATTTCTGTAAGATATTATGTATTTATGAGCACCGTATTTTTTATTTATTTATTTATTTTTTTTGTAAAATAATTTACATATTATATTTCAGTTAGTAGAAAGCAACGAGTAGAGTTTTGTGGTGGTAATTTTGGAGTATAAATAGTTTTTAAGTGAGAGTAATATTTTTCTTTGGAATGTCGATGTTGTGATTTTATTGCTGAGTTAATAAATCTTCCGTTTTATTAAACTAATAGTAGAGTTTTCTTAATTATTTGATTCGAGGTCCTTTGAACTTTATTTGAGGTCATTTTTAATTTTGTATTATTTTATTTTTTGACAATTTCTATCTTTATCTATCCCCTTTTCCTATTTTTTTCCCTACCTTCTTAGTCTTTAACTATGAGCTAAAAGACTAAGTTAAAGTTAAGGATTCTACAGAAGATTAAATTCCGAATTGTGAAAAAAAGTTTCTTACTGCATAAAAACAAAGATAAACAATTAACTGCTGCCTAAAACAAAATTTAAAAAATTGTATTTTGAATACTGATTTGTTGAAAATCGCTTTTTGTGTGAAAAATTATTTAAATTTTGGACTAACACAGAGAAAAAAAAATTATAAAATTATCGTACAGTATGGTAAAAAAAGAAAGAAAGAAAAGAAAAAAACACAATTTTGGTTATTCAAACTGAAATATAAGGTATTTAAACCATTCATTCGATAATTTTTCTGTTTCATATGGTAGCAGTTTACCGGAAATTGTGGTTTTCAAATTTATAGTTCTTATTATCACATATATAGTATAAAATACAAATCAAAAAGTAAATTAACCTAATTAATAATTTTTACGCCAGCATTGAAGGTATGACAAAATTAACAAATTTTATCAAATGTCATAAAAGCATATTTTATTTGAAATTTTGTCCGACCTATTTTATTTTCATCCTACCTAGAAACTGTCAGAATTAATAAAGATATTCATTGCTTAGTTGTGTGAAATATATCATTGATTGCTACTTTTTTTATTACCGATTTTCTAGACAAAGTCTATTTACCCGGTCTTACTCCACTAGTGGTACCACTTTCATACAATCAAGATATTAGGTCTTACTCCGTATCTATATAAGAATTACGATTTTATATAAAGAGTCTTAAAAACTTCCGCAATAAATTTTGTTCCAGGACCCCTAAAACCATTGTTCAGCCTTGGATGTTGTTGTCTTCTTCCTTTGCTGCATTGCAGCTTTCGTGGGGCCAGCATCAGAGGTTATTGAAACGAAACAAACAGAACAGTGTTACTATTGGATGAAAACCTTATTGTTTTTTTAGGATGTCATTATTTAGCAAACGCATAATATGCTAGTTTAAAATTAATTTTTAGAACTCCAATGACCAATAAATAAGGATAGCTTAAAAACAAAATAATATACGAGAGTTGGCATAAAACAAACTTATCGACAAAGACGCCTTGAATTAATCAACAACAGCACGCCAACATGGTAGGTCCTTCTGCTTGACTAATAAAGAATAATTAAGACCTTATCCTTTGGATAACAGAACTAATTTGGACAAAATTGATCAGTTCGACACTACCCCACTACCCGGTTTTACGCTATTTCCCCCCTAATTAATGCGGGTAAAACGCTGTACTGCTGTGAAGCAAATCTATCAAAAACTATCTTTCATGCTAATACCATCCGTAAATTCTGCTAACAATATAGAAAATTTTAAAATGAAATAAATGATCTTAAGTAGTTATTTTAAATCTAATTTAAATTTATTTTAAAAAAACTTTGAATGCAAGATGAGGGGTGAAGTATTTTTGGTATCTTAATAATTTTTTCAAGAAATGAAGCAGTTAATACCCATTTTAATTTTTTTTTTTTTTTTTAAATCATTCTAATGCTTAGATTTAGGGAAAATAGAAAAGGCTGTTTTTCGAAAGTTCTCGCGTCACCTGGAATAAGAAGCTATTTTTATAATCTCTGTGCGTTCGATACAGTTATTCGTGAGTATTAAAGATTTGTGATTTAGTTGAGCCCATATTTAGGTAAACCCCTCTTTTCTAATTCAGAAAATGTCACAAAACGTCAATATGAAGAAAGTTACAGTTTTGTAAAAATGAACAGCCATTGTGATATAACATTTCAACATTTAAAAAGTTACTGCAACGTTCAATAATATTTAGGCTCATAAAATTTTGGAAAATTTGAAATTTTTTCATTAATTTAGATAATTTTTATCTAGGTTTAAAAATCTCGCCAATGTAGTGTTTTTTTTTTTTTTTTTTTTTTTTTTTTGTTTTTTTTTTTTTTTAATATAACGTTTAGAACCTTTAATTAATTCTTCATGGTAAGAGTGCTTATTTGGCTTAAAATTTTAGCTTTGTCTCAACTGAAAGGCACTTAAACTGTGGCCATTTTACTTTCGTTTTCGAAAGTAGATAGATCTATTATTGACGAGTTTATAAAAAAATGAGCTTTTCCAAAGGTCAAGCCCATTCAGTAAACCTAATAATATTGCTTATTTTAAATAATTTGGCGAAAAATAAACGACTCAAAAAGTAGTTAAAACATTTTAGCATACATGTACCGAACTATATTTTTATGTAAATGTGCTAGCAATTAAAGAAAGAGAGTCTAAAAATAGAATTTGGCTTCTACCAGATATGAGCGCCTGTATAGAATAATAAGTTAACTGTTACATTGACTAAAAAATAATTAGAGAATTAAATATAAACCTAGGGTTAAATAAAACTATGGAACTTGTAAGGTTTTTTATGGAATGATAGTTATATAATAAAAAGTGAATGAAATGATGTTTTTTTTTAATTACATCCATTAAAAATTAACTAGCCTTGATTAACTGTTGATGTTTACCTAATCAAGTGAGAGGGTCAAATATGGTTTATATAATTATAGTAACTATTAATTTCAGAATCACTCGGTACTGTCAGCAAACAATTAATCACTTCTGGGACTCTCATTTGAAATGCGAGCTAAAATGTCAATACCATTCGGAGTGTGAAATCAAGTTTGCAATCTTATGTTTGAACATGAATAGCCATCCATCAAGTAAAGTGGCAACATTAATTTCGTCTATTATAAATTCCAACAATTATAAACCATCTTCAACAAAGTGCAGATCTTTATGTTTCTTAACATTAAAAAAGAAATTGTAGCTTTCAAACACAATATTATATAAAATTAAAAAGTATGTTATTGCAAAGAAATTATGTTTTTTGACGCTACATTATGTCCTAATGAAAATATGTTTTGTATTTTATGTCAATCACTGAAAAAGGTTCATGTTAATAGACCCGAAACTAAAGCATGTCCATTTCTTTACCTTTGTTTGTGCTTTATCCACGTTATTTTGCTTGATACAGTACTTTATGTTTAAAAATATTTGCTAGTTTAGGAGACTCATTGCTTGCTTCTCTTGTATTATTTTGAGTTTTAGGGCAAACTATTGGAAGTAGAAAAATATGTGGACTTTGATTCTGCACTTTAATTCCAAAAGAGTAAAAAAAAATTCCCCTTTTATTATAAATATAAAATTTAGGTTAAAAAGTGTAAAATTAATGCTTTTTTATTTACATCTATATCTGCAGTGAAATTTACACTAAACCTAAACCCTAAATTCTGTTACAGATGGTGTGGGTGAAATAATAATAAACTGCTAGTTGTAAAATCTCACCACACTACAAAAAGCATTTTGCTCAATGCACTTTTAAAAATTAAAATGACGCTTCCCGGAGTTTTTTTTAAAATTTTACCGAATGAAATTTAAATTATATGTTTTGTAGATCAAACAAACAAAAATTCCACATCAAAAATATAGCTTGAAATTTTATTAATAGGTGGTGTTATGATGGTGGTGGTGCAAAAAAACATACAAATTATGCATGCATGTAACCATATACCTATTATTTACCAATAGGATTTGAACCCAGGCACCACAGATACGTACGTAAAATTCTGATACTCTTGGTTTTTTTTGTGCTTATTTTGCTACACTATGGTACTATCTGGTGGCCATATTTCAAAGTATTTTCCTTTGAAACCTATATATATACCCCACCGTATTATCTGCAAGTTAGATATATTTGAATTTAAATTCAGTCATTTTGTATAAGTAGAATAGTTACATAAGAGACTTGTGTTGTTTTCATTCGACTACAACAGTGGTATAAAAATTCTTTGAAAATCGTAAAATAAAACGAATATTTTACACAATACTGACCGAACGAATGCAATTCAAAGCGACGAGTGGTTGGCGAGTGATTTTAAAAAGAGGTGGTATGACTCTAGTATATTAAATAATATTATATTTAATATGTATGCGGATATATAAATTTTAACTTTTTTTTAGCATAAAAATATTTTTCTTGTTATAAGTTAAATTAAACTTCAGCTATATAATCCACTGAGCCGAAGTCGCATAGCTGTGGATTTCAAACTTAACCAACCATCATAAATTTCATTTCGGTGATTTTAAAAAAAAAATCTTAAGTCAATGCTAGGTAATATTATCCTGTTAAAAGATCTTTACTACCAGCTTATACAGCGTATAATAAGAAGATTACAGCTTGAAAAAAATGATCAAATTGTGGTAACGTAACAAAGGAATACTTAATGCATAAGTACTAAATCAAATCCCAATCTGCTTTTAATCAAATCCTTTTCAATATATCCTTTGCAACATAAATACTAATTAGGAATGTCAATTGCAGCAAATTAATAATGATTATAATGTTCTATAATCTAATTTTTGTTAATACTTGTGTCATATTAATTTAATCATATTTCAAATGTAACCTCATAGAGTAATTGCACCAATTTGTAAAAGTTTCCCAGAAAATTCTGTTTAATAAAGATAAAAGGGAAAAAAATTGTTTTAGGATTCACAAAATGGCATTGTTAACAAGCCTTGACACACTAACTCACAAATCTCGCCAAATATTCCCACCGTACCATTAATATCCCCCGTTCCCGCCGTTGTTGAAAAAGAAGCTACTTTACACTCATTTTCACTAAAAGATCGAAAAGATTACCCTATCGGTCGACGTTATTCCTAGCGAGAAAGTTGCAATTTCAGTCATTAGTTACGCTCTATGAAGTACAGAGGGCTATTGAAAGAATAATTCTACCAGAAAAAGTCTAGATCGTCTGCTCAAATCTAAATTATAGGTACTACGCCATATTGCAATCGCCATTTTTTATTTCCTTTCAGAGGATTTCGGTGCTCCTTTTTTATTCTTTGTTTCAAATGATTTGAACAATTTTTCGTTTGCTCGCCAAAAGCGATTTCGGAAAGAAAAAAAAAAGTTTTGTTAGAAAGGATTAGTATTTTGCGCTATGACGGATAAACAAGCTAGAGGAAATTACGATTGCTTGAAGTAGTTTTTTGACCACATAATTATACTGATTTATACTTTCTACGAGTGTTTCATCTTTTATTGTAATAGAACTTAATTATCTACAAGTAAAATAATTTTATATGATTTATTAGTCACATGTTTCTCTTCAGTTAAATTTTTATTATCACAGTTCCTTTAAATGGCATTTCTTTTTAGGTTGTAAAACATTCAGTATCTCTACACCTTTAGAGCAATACATTTCTATTTAGAGTGTCAAACGATTTAAATTCATTAGATCATTTAATAAGTTAAAATCGCTTGCTTTTAAACTATTTTATATGTTGTTTGCATTATTGGAATACATTTTTGAAAACATTTTTTCAAAATGCATAAATTCCTTTGATCATTTTTTTTTCAAAAGGTATACAAAAGGCGTTCTACAGAATTTTATTAAACAGTTTAAAACTTGAAAAACGACCTTTCGAATCTTTATATATATACATATTAAAAAATAAACTTATGTTAATTTTTCCCAGATAGTGATTTAATAGCAACACAAGAATTTTATGCTAATTTGCGCTTTTCTTTCTGCATCATCCGTTAAATAAATTTTTGAAGTAAAATATTATAACATTATTTTTATATTAATATTTAATTCGAGTGATTAACTGATTTTAGGGAAATTAAAACTGTAAATTTGAGGTTTATCAGATTTTTTTCCGCAACATGATCGGTAAAGTAAGGTTACTTCTTACGGTATTTTGATATAGAATTTTTTACAGTGTACCACTTTGGTTTATAAAACTCAATTAAACTGCTTATAGTTCCCTTACCTGAGAATCAACGATTCATTAAATTTAATGAAATAATCCCTGGATCAAATCAAAAAACAAATATTTCTATTTTAAAGCAAAATTTACCCGAGGACACATTTTAGTCTCAGAGAATTCTCGTAGAAAAATCGTCTGGTAGAGACGATCTTTCACTATTTAAAAGGGACATTTATTTAGACTACTTATTTTCGAACTTTTAAATGAAAAGTATTGGAATGCTTGAAAGCTAGTTACATGATCGTCAAAGCTTGGCATTTGTAATAAACAGCAACATTAGTTTAAAAAATAATATTTATTGTCATTTCATTAAATAAATTTCTTTAGATCGATCGATTGATTTATAGAAATACATCTTTGGGTTAAATTAATGAGAGCAAAAATAAGATTATAAAAGTTTCGATCGATTGATTTATAGAAATACATTTTTGAGTTAAATTAATGAGAACAAAAATAAGATTATAAAAGTTTCGATCCATTGATTTATAGAAATACATTTTTGAGTTAAATTAATAAGAACAAAAATAAGATTATAAAAGTTTTAAAAGAACGAAAACTGACTATACTTTTGAAAGAATATACATTGATTTATTAACTAAATCAAAGTACTTTCTTTATGACTCCATGTCTAAAAAGTTTAAAATATTTTATACTATTGCAATACAATATTAATTGAAAATGGTGTCACAAGTTAAATTTTTTGAATAAATCTTTATTTTTGTATCATTGATCACTATTTGAATTATTTTCAGAAATACTAAATTTCCTTCTTATGATCTTTTTTGAAACTTCAATTTTAAAATTCATTTTTCATTTCTCATTATTCTTTTGTTTTCTTCTTTTATCAATAATACACTACTCAAAGTATAAATAGTTCATAATCAAATTTTAAGACTAAAAGTCATCAATATGTAATACTTCATAACCACACTTCTATATATATATATTGCAATTCTTTACATAGGGGTATGAAAAACAGCAGAACTCCCTATTGAAAAATGTAGAAACTTCCCACTGAGCTAATATTTGCCCTTTAACTCCTACTGGTCAAAAAAAAAATAATAATAATAATAATAGACGGACATTGAAAATTAATAAAAAGGAACAGAACTCTATAAAAATGTATAATCTGGGATGATTATGCTTGAAAAACTAGTTTTTATCTCACCAAATTGAATATTTAGTTAAATTTTCCACCGATAGGTGTCACTGCAATTAAGTGAAGGCTGCGGGGAAATTGAATTCGTGACATCCACAATCGGCATTTAGCCACTCGATCAATTATGGAGCTCTTATGAAGGATTTCGATGATAGCCTACAAGTTAGAAAAACAGATGTTCATCTTTTAGATATCACTGCCTGGAAAGCTGTACACAGAAAACTATTGTTCTGATAAACCAAAGATTAAGTGGAAAGGAAAATATTCGTGATGAAGGAAGAAACAGACTTGTCGATTAGCTGCTAGGAGTGTTAGCCATAAATTTTGCTTCCAAATTCCTCTGTATAAAATAACCTCTCAGTTTCTTATTTTTTCAACCCTATTTCATTACGGCTTTTGGATTCAACTAAATTTACAATTTAGTGGGATGAAATTTCCTAGTTTCCTAAGCTTAATGCCATAAACCATACAGTTTTGTAATGTTCTTTTCTTTTTTATTAATTTTCAAAATCCATCCGTAATTTTTGGGACAAACGGTAACTGTTTCTTCTAGCCATCAGCAGGTTTTAATGCTTTCTGTAGCCCTACTAGTTATACGTTAGCTCTTCGCCTTCTTATTTCTTTTAGTTGACATTTATTACTGAATTGACGAATTATTTTCTAAAATTACAGCCAAATTTCAATTATTTAATAATTTTTATACTAAATAAATATTGAATATAGATTTTTTATCTGTCTTTGAAACAAATTTATGTAATTGGAACATAGTTCAGTACTGCGATGCTATACTGTGATGATCAATACTGTATCTGCAATGACCTTACATTAATTGAAACCAGCATGAACTGTCAATATTTATTTACGGAATACTTTACTTAGTAACAATCGAAAAATAAAATGCTTGAACTGTTCGTGTACTAGCGTAGACAGAAAACCTTTAATAATGAGAAAAAATAGATTAGTAAGAAAGTATACATTTAAATTAGCTTATGTACTCGTACTATGAGAAAAGAGTACAAGATATATTCAAGTTGATGCTTAGTAAAATATTTTGGAAAAAATATATTAATATTTTCCACACCGGCCTTTTCTTCTTTAAATGCAACCACACTACCTAGCCCACATCAAATACAGTGTAACCATGACTTGAAAAAATTAAATCCTTCGGACGAATTTTTCTTATAACTGACTAAAATTTAATTAAGTTAGCATCCAAAATAGTTTAATAAGTTTTCGTAAGAAATGTTCATACTAATGCAATCAAAATTATAGGAATTTCGGTGGTTTTTTTTCTAAAATTTCATTTCAGAAAAAGTTAGGTAGATATAAAGCATGGTAATTGCTAAGCTCTCTTGAAATAAAACAGATTATACTACTACCTCATGAGAAGAATAGAATTCCAGAAACCAGATGATATTCAATAAGCACATATCTTAATAAATCCTCTCTCAAACAAATTCGTAAACATTACATTTTTGCAACTTTTTTGACAGTTTTACAAATAATTTCAGCATGCAACAGCATTGAGTAAAACTTTAACGAACTCAAAACTCATTGTACCGAAACTGAATTCTAATGAACTTCCAAAATAAATAAACTTTATATTCCCAACAGAATAATAAGTCCAGACCGAAACTCCTCAATCAACATTTAATAACATTTACAGCATGCCCGAAACTAGAATCAATCAATTCAAAACTTTAGTTACTACCTTTTCTTTACCCCACGTACCTTTTTAGTAAACCCTAGCGGAAGAATTTCTGAGACGTGAATAACATGTGGAAATCGTTTCTTACTCATAATTTTCTTTACTTTCTACTGGTCTCTTTTGGATATGGGCGAATCCCATATAAATATATATGCGCATGTGTCTTTTCTGTAATTTTATATTTCTTTTCCTTCTTTTACACAGAGGGGCCTGCTGGTGTGTGTATATATACATAGCCTGCCTGCCCTGAAATGATTTCCGTGACCAAATTTCGAAAGAAGATTCGAACGTGCCTGATCTTGTAGGGGAAAATATCAAATTTCCTGTTCGTCTTCGAAACGTTCGATTGGAAGGGAGAATATTCGGGGGAGGATGGAGTAATAATAAAAAAGAAACTGCTTTTATCATTTGTTGAAAACTTGAAGTTTACGAGAAGGGGGGTGTAAAGGGTTGTGCTTGTCTAGTTTCAACGAAGTAAACTGTTTCGGACTTGTTTTGATAAAGTGGAGAAGAATAAAAAGTAAATGTATGGATGAAGATAAGTTTTTTTTTTCTCTTGATTTTAGATAAATATAAACTCACAAATTTATGTTAAAAAAAATTAAAAGACACATTTTAGGAGGTTTGAAATTTTCATCGCAATAATTAAAATATTACGAAGGATGTTTTTCAAATTATTAATATTCTATTACAGGGGTGGCCAATCTGCGGCTCGCGAGCCACATGCGGCTCTTTGAAGGATTATTTGTGGCTCTCGATAAATGTATCCGAGTTACCTTTTCATTTTTGTCCTATTATATTTTTAAAAAATTATTATCGTTCTGTATGTGTTTTAAAATGTCTTTTAAATTACTGAGAACAAGTATGAAAGACTAAGTGCAACGTTGTTCAATTCAAGGTGAGTTTTCCATTTCCAATATAATTATGACACAAAAAGTATCTGAAGAATTAGAATTAATCGAGATGCAAGAAGATCAAGCTCTACAATTAAAATATAAGTCGACGTCAATTACTGAATTTTGGAAATTTGTACCAGAATCGAAGTATCCTGAATTAAAAAAGGCTGTTTGTCAAGTTATTTCAATATTTGCAAAAACGCACTTATGTGAATCATTTTATTCCACATTAAAATTCGTGAAATCCAAACACCGATCAGTATTAACTAACCAGAATCTCAAAGAATTACTGCGAAGTGCTGTCACCAATTATTCACCAAATCAAGATAAGTAAAATAAATGTGTTTAATTTTTAATATTTTAATTCAATACACATATTTTGTACTTTTACTTTTATGTATTCAATAAATATAATTTATGTTAAAAAAAAAATTTTTTAATACCTTTTTTGCGCACCTTTTAAATACGTATTTAATTGCGGCTCGCGAAAAATTTCAAATTTTGAAAAATGGCTCGACTATCAGGGAGCTTGGCCACCCCTGTTCTATTACATCCCCTTACAATAAATTCGAATTCATGAAGATCAGAATTCGAAGTAGATAGTGATATACTATTTCATTTGTGATTGGCTATTTGGTTTATTAGAGCTTTTTGTTTCTCTTCTGCGATTGGCTATATATGATCATTTCACAAGATTTTTAAAATATAATGAAATGTAATTAACAATTGATTTTCTTGTAATAGAAAGGGAATTTTCTAAGAATATTAATCGTGAATTGGGAAAATGAGAGACTAAGAACATTGAAGTAAATATTTTTTACATCGCATGTTCTTAAAATTGGAATTAACGAAGATTCTTTGCTTGAGTTTCTTTAAATTGTGAAATAATAATGATTAGACTAAAAAAAAAACAAAGATACGTAATCGTATTTGTGATTACCAAAATAAGAGACCTGGTAAAAAGTTTCTACTCCTAATTTATATTGGTAAACTAAGCATAGCTTTGAGGAGCGGAGTTTAGCGGAAGCTAATTTTTTTTTTCACGGTCACAGCACTACATAGTCAGCACCATTTAATTGAAGAATTGTTGACATCAATTAGATTTTATTTTTCTATACGAAAATGATACGTAGAAAGAGTTTAAAATTGTTAATGCATCAAATTTTGACGGAATGCTGGAGTTTCTCTAGTAGCGATAATTCTGCCAGGGTGTTTTGCCGTTTTCATTTTGTTGATGATAAAGGGAAAGTTTCGATTAATCGCTGTTGTTGTTGAAGATGTATGCCATTAAGGTAGAGGGGGTGCGATTGTTCTTGTTTTCCAGTGGCGCCATCTATGGCCAAGAATTCGACTTCTGCCACATCATACGTCACACCCGTTTGTAAGGCGGATCCATTCATACATCCATTCATTCATTCACAGATCGTAGTTTTGACCTGAATCAGAGAACGATCTATTTCCAATTCAGTACCCCCAGAGGTATTGATTTGTTATGGGAACATGGGGGACTTTGAGACTCGACAGATTTAACGTGCATCAGTCACCATTTACTACACGGGGAGTCTTCGGATTGTTAGCATGTTAACATCTAACATGTTTCAAATTATATGTTCGAAAGTTAATGAAAAGAAATTCTACAAGGAAAAATAACAATTTGGTAAAATTACTGTTTTATACGGTGATAACATTTCAAGTATAAAAAATCGTAATTTTGGTTAAGAAAACAAAATATACGGTATTTAAAATATTCATTTGGTTATTTTTCCGTTTACATGGTGACGGTTTACCATTAATTCTGGCTTTCAAAATTAAAGCTCTTATTTCTAGACATTTTGCAAAAAATACAAAACTGAAAAGTAAATTTTACCGAATAAATGGTTTTATGCCATTCTCTAAACTAAAGTAACATGATAAAAGTATCAAATTTCATCACATTTTCCAAATTTTATCACAGATTATTAAACTTCATTTTATTGTTAATTTTATCAAAATCACAACCAAAGCGCTTCGGTAAAAATTTCCGATCTTTATGATGTTCCAATAGAACCAGAAACACGGTAAATTTTTCCTTGTTCTGATAGTTATGACCATCTATTTTTTCATTGTGTATTAAATGTGGCAAGTGAATCGCCGATAACACTTCTTCTTCGAATATTTCTAAAAATGTTTGACCTCATACTTCTTAGATGAAACAAACTTAATGACCTTTTAGGGTATGAGGAATTGAGTACAGAAGTAGAAAATACAATCATTAAAAGAATAAATAAATATTATTTTACCAACGAAAACATTAAATGGGTAAATAAAAATTAAAGATACAGTAAAAGACATATTTTAAAACTTAATCCAAGTACAATAGTTAGAAGTTATATCATAGTATTGATATAACTTCTAACTTCTTCTATTCTTCGTATTTTAAATGAACTTTATTATTTGAAAAAATCAATATTATTTCATTGATAAAACAAATAGGGTAGATAAGTGGCTATATTGTGTCAGTGGAGAATAACCTCGACCGCAGTTCAACTGAAATGTTCTATTTCCTGCCAAAAAAAAATAAATAAATAAAGTATGAAAATCGACGCATCAATAAACGCATCAAGTTTTTTTTATGAATGTTTTAGGTTTTTGAATAAAATTTCCATTTACTCACTGTAGATATTCAAGCATGCATTTAAGCGTGGCGAAGAAGACTTGGGAAAAAAAGTAAATTTGTTGCTCTGAGATCTTCTCACGCTATGAAATCAACCGCTTTTTCTTACGGTGTCTACGTTAAATGAGGTGTTGTAGCGGTTTTATAACGTGATATCGCGAAATTGTTGAAACCCTGAGAAGATGATCGGAAAAAAACCGAAAAGCAGTAGTCGCAAAAAAAATCATTTAGGCTAAGTTCACTAGGTGACGAGATAATAGTGTTGAGAGTTGGAAAATGAGGAAATGTTTTTAAAATTATATACATATAAAAAAAAGAATAATTGAATTTGTTTTTCATTAAGTGACATTTCGGTGTGATTGAATAACAGTTTCTTAATAGTGCAACGATATTTTCTTCTCAAGATTTGATCTATTTAAAAGTATTTTCACGTCTTAGTTTTTTTGTATCAAATAACTGGGTCACTATTGTGGAAGTTTATTGTTTTAATATAATTTGCATTATATTTAAAAATAATTTTCCGTTCGTTACTAAATAATAATGATTATACGGTCCAACAAGGACAATAAAATATCTGTAGTTAAATTTTTTATTTTTTTATTTTATTAGTTAATTGGTGCCTGCGATTTTAAAATTAATTTTAACTAATTCTTAAGTTTTGATTTTAGGTCTGCAAACAGTATTTTTCTTAACCAGTTCCCCTTTTAGTGATTCAGCAAAGTTAATGTTTGAAATTTGTTGCTTCGACAGTGATTCCACATTATTATTTCAGATAATTCTTTTTTCTAAGAATTCTACTTTGAAACATTCTTTGTAGCTCTTAGTAGCTCATTCAGAAAATATTTAAATTGCATTAATTACAATTTCTCTTGCAATAAATGCTGCAGAAAAATACTTTCTCATGTTAGCTTCATTCATCCCAATTCTATATTGACAGTTTTAATATTTAGGTTTAAACTAAGAGCTTCTGATGAGCACTTCATTAAAATAAGGTAGATTTTTCTTTTCTAAAACAGAATGGTCTTCATCTCAATAAGCGTTACAATCGCATGGCTTTTGACGTGAATTCTTTGTACAAGGAATCTGCATTGTATTTTCTTGCTTTAGTATCTTTAAAAAAATTTCGTCAGTGGGTATAAAATTACCTCAAATAAAACTGTTGAAAGGTACAAGAATGAAAAGTTTAGAACTTACACTGCAAGTAGATAATGTTTTTATTTTCATTTTGTTTTTGTTGAAAAATATATTGTAGAGCTATAAACTTGCTGTAAAAATTACCGGATCGAATTACGGTAAAAATTACCACCATTCAGGATGTCGGTGCCCTTAAATACCATAAAATCCATTTTTACCGGAACGTGTTATGGAACAAGAAATTTGATAAACCATAATTTTTACAGTAATAATTACAGCAAAATGACTGAATCACTATACTTAAATAAATATTACTGTACCGTAATTTTTAACTTGATAATTACTGTAAAATTAATGAATAACCTTAATTAAATGTACATTACTGTACAAAGCACGGTATATTATTTTACGGTAACTTTATGGTCAAATGGATTTTATAGATGGAGCACTCAAAATACCGGTAAACGTGATCCGGAATTTTTTATAATGTATGTGTATGTAGAAGTTTTCTTTGGACTGTAAATTAAGGTGTGAAAAGTATATCAAATGCACATCACTAACTCTAAACTTTTTACTCAATTAACTACAATTATGTTTAAATGAAACTTTTGTTAACAAAAAAGATAAAAATTAGAATATCAATCAGAAATATAGCGTTAAAAATCTTTTTCATAACTTTCGTATAAGAGAAAAATATAAAACAAATACTTTAATAGAAAGAGAAAAACATATTCATGTGTTTCTATTATTAAATGCATTCATCATGACTTTTTCTTCTTGTAACTAATAATTAATTTATTTAATTACTAATTGAACTTATTTCTCAGTTTCATTTTCTCCATTCAACGCTGTGAATGTAGTTATATTGTTACCTCCAAATTTCTGTATTAATTAAATGTAATTCCAAAAACCATATCTTTCGCGTAATTGGACTCTAATGAATAGAATAATAAAATATTTTAATGACATTTTATTTCTGTCATTTTGGACAATTCTACTAATGTGTTTCTATGCAATATTTGGCGAGAAAATAAGCAAATGTTGCCATTACGAGATGTGTGAGTCATTTTTTTTATTCGTAAAATGAATGATTAATTAAATCGCTTGCTTTTAAATTTATGAATTAAATAAAAAAAATTAATGCATAATTGCTAAAAAAGTTATTAATAAGTTATTTTGAGTTTTCAGATAAAAGCAGAGGGTAATATTTGCAACTAAATACAGCTTTCTATTATATTACATAATTTTAAAATATTTCCTTTTTATTATAAATAAATATTATAAACCTATTTAAAAGTTTTTTAAAGTATCCAACGTAATAAGATATAACCCAAAATTTATATTTTATTTTGTAAATATGCATTCAAATATGTAAAATAATATAATGACTTTGTAAATATATATTTTTTAAGCAGATGGCATACTAAAAAGATATTCGAAGGTCATTTCCAAAATATGTATATGTAAAAATTACTGTAAAAAGTACCAGCACTCAAGATGACGGTATTTTTTTTTCTTGAAATGCATTTTTACTGGAACAAATAACGGAAAAAAATCTGATACATCGTACTTTTTACAGTATTAATTGCAGTAAAACCATTAAATCACTCTAATTTAATGCGATATAACATATGTAAAAAATATAATATTTTACGGTAATGTAATATAATATTTTTGATGTGATATAATATTTTTGATGCACCCAAAGCACCGGTCATTTATACCATAATTTAATCCGGAATTTTCAACAGTGTAGTCAAACAGACCAATAAAATGCTGTATCAGTAATTTATTAAATAGTTTTTGCAAAAAAAAAACAACAACAAAAAAAAACGACAAAGCAAAAATAAAAACAATATCAATCCAGTTTAAAAGTATATCAAACTCAAACAGGAACCTATAAGACCACTCTCAAAATGCATACTTTAATCAGATGCAAAATTATTCTTTTTTTGATGTTTTTCCCTGGAAGATGACTGACAAAATTATGTTTCAAGACTACTTCTAATATTTTAATCAATTTAAAGAGAGTCTTTTCACGTTGAAATAACATTGCTGAATAAAGTTCATAAAATATTCTCCGCTAACCTCCATAAACGATAAATAAAAGTTTTTGAAACTGTTTATATGATTACCAAACAATTAAAATCAACGCCTGAAAAAATAAACTATATTACAAAAATTTTAAAAATGAAAATCCAGAGAATGTAACATTAAAATGTTCTCTTTGTTCATTGACTTTAACGCTTTAGATAAAAACTTCAACAGAGAGAGTCACGGGAAGTTGTGTTAGAATTTTGCATCACAAACAAAATGAGAGTCACAAGAAGAACTCTTAAAAGTGGAAAATCTTGAATTAAAATTGTATAAATCACATGTTTCTCGGAATCTTTCCATGCTGAGGAAGATTAACTTTAAGAATACTCAATTTCATGTTTGCATTTTAAGTTCGGAATAATGCAAGAATAACTCAATCAAGCTTGAACAGAGCTATTTCGTAAAAAGTATCCCAGTGGTGTGTTTTTGTATAGGACAAACCCATTACCAGTAACACTAGGAAACATTTTTTTTAAAGATGTATTTGGATTTTTTTTTTAATTATTTATTTTTGATTTTTGCGCCGCTGATTTCAAATCTGCAATCGGTACCTCCATTCTAGATATAGTTTTCATACAATTGAATAATATATTACCTAACCAGAATTTTTTTTTATAATTTACTTAAAATTTATTTCAATACTAAGTATCCTCACTTCTCTTCTATATAAGGAGAAGTAAGAAGAAGTCGATAATACGTTTCATTTCGTAATTCCATAAGTTAAGGTCATAAGTATTTTTATCTTAAAGTGTTTACTTTTAAGTGAGCAGGCAAGTGAATATACATGAATCTTTCATTACGCTTTTTCAATGTAAACAAACATGTAAATTTTTTATAAGCATATACATTCAAACAAAAAATAAACTAAATTAAATATCATTTTAGAAAAAATATCTGTAGCTTTTTGAACCAAACGCATTTCAGATTTTAAATACTTACATCTAAATAAGATAAGATCATGTACTTACAAAAATGCTTTGGCTTGCAACAAAAAGTAAACGCTGGAAATTAAATAACTCTAAGAAGTGTTGTTGTTCTTAAGAGAAAAATTATCTATATCGTAAAACTGTTCTTCAAAAAATCTTTTTCTTTAACACAAATACTTTTCTCACTTTATTACTAAAAATTTGAGACAAGTTTTTTAACTTTGGTTAACAAGTTTTTTCTAAAACTTCGAAAGAGCATTAGAATTTTGTGAAACCTATAAAAACAGTTCTTTATTGCTGCGATTCAGTTAGCTCATTAAAAGAATTGATTAGGAAATTTCTAACGACGTTTAATAGTTTAAAAGTAACACTAAAGGCGAAAACAAATTAAAAAATTCCTTTCAATTTTAAATTATTTTATCAATTTAAAAAAAAAATAAACATAAGATCAAAGTAACAGAAAATCGCTCTTTAAATTTTCACACTGGGGCAGTTACAGATGCTTCCGAGCTGAATTATTTTTTTATAAAACCTTAAAAAAAAAGCAGTTCTTTGTTGCAGCTGTTCAATTAGGTCATTAAAACATGCATAAGTTTTTCAAAAAACAAATTATTTGTAAATTCCATTGAGATTAATAAAATAAGAATAGCGCTGAATGAAGACAAAAACGAAATAAAAAAAACTCTCTTCGTTTTTACATTATTTTATCTAGTTCAAAAACAAAAGCTTTAAGTAACAGAAAATCGCTTTCTAAGCTTCTACATAAGAACTGTTACAAACGCTGTCTGAACGGTGAAAGTATAAGTTTTTTATTTACACAAGTACTTCATAGAAACAACTCTCTCTTCATCGTTGGAAGTAATTCCAAAAATCTTCTCTTCTTATTATACTGCCTTGTCTTTCAAGAGGTTCTGAAGACGATCGTCTTTGAAGTCTACTTATAGCTAAGATTGCCAGATGCTAGAAAGAAGAAACGATTCTGCATCGTCTGCAGAACGTGAGAGTGGGAATGTTATTGCTGAAAGTCGTAGATTATTGTGGAAGTCTTCTCTACCAAACGATTTTGGTACTCGGTTATTTTAGTATTAAAAGAATTTTCTAGCTCAGAGAATAGATTTGATCCGAATCACTTCTTCTTTTTGTTCTATGAAACTTATTTAATTCTTCTCCAAGAAGAAGAAAATGTTGAAAGAATAAACGTTCATAGCAAAATTATTCTGTTGTTTTTAGGTGTAAATGAAACATTTTCTCTTTCGTTAAATAGTTGATAAATTCTAGGCCTATGACTCAAGACTAAAATAAATTATATAATGTTTAAATCACACGTAATAATTCTATCTAAATTATATATGAACCATATGTTTAAGTATTTCATGTTGCCTGAAAAAATACCAATTAAAAAATTAAATATTAAAAGTTTGAATTTTTCTTTGAATTTATTTTGTCGTATATTCTCAGAAATAAAATCTCTGCTTTAAAGGTTCAGTAATAATTAAGCTTTAGCAAACTCTCAAGCATTCGAAAAAATTGCTTCTACTCTCATGTGTGATCTCAGTGTATTCAGACATTTTTTAACCTTTCATTTGCATCTAAACACGGGATGGTACAGTGGTTTGTACACAAACTAATAAAGCGAGTTCCCCTGGTTTTGAACAATGGGGATGATTTACAGCATATTTCATAACAGTATTTTTATTTTTTGTTGTAAAACCTAGTTAATTGAGTTAATTGTACGCAGCATTAAGCTAATATAATGCATTTTTACAAAATCAACAAGTGAAAATAGTATTTCTATTTAATTTGACGTGATGATCACGCGGTGCATAGCACTTTCAGAAAATTCTCGGAAGAAAGGTTAAATAACAACTTATTTAAAGGTAATTTTACTATATTCAACCAAAACAGTAAAATAATCATAAAAAAGATTGTATTACACTATTAACTGAGAGAAAATCTTTTATTGACTGCTTTCATCTAATATGGTTGAAAAACCAGAATTTTATAAACGCCAACTTGTTCCACCTTATGAAGCTTTCATTTAGGTACCTACTATACTCAAGGGGGCTAATCTGCCAATGTCATGACCAACTGAATGGAGGTTCGAAATCCTGCAATGGTTCCAAAATATTTATTTTATTCCTTCAACACAATAAGAATTTCCAGAGTTCTGCCCTCTCCAATTGGTGACAGTGGACTAATAGAATACGAAACTTTCATTCAAGCATAGATGACTGCCAGCTCTGAGCTGCTTAACACAAAAAAATCTAGTACTTCCAAACTCTGGCGGTACAGGGCACCACTTAATGAACCTAAAAGACACATTTCACTTCACGAAACTCAAACACTATCTAACTCCAATCTCCAGTTAAATTTTATTTTTACGGTTTTTAAATCACGTTAGTTATAAAAGTTTACAAAATCGTTTAATTTTGCATTCACGATTTTCTTTTTTACCATACTAGTAATAAACGGTTTCAAAACAGTAAAGGTAAAAAAAAGTTTCCTTTCAGTAATCTTTCAGGTTAATCTAATCTTCAGACTGCAGCTGGTTAATTTAAAGTAATTTTATAATGAAAACTCTAACAGTGTTCCAAAAAAAAGTAGTTGTTTTATATTACGAACGGAGAAAATTTCAGGGGATTTGAGTTTCATTTTTTTAAAGTGTATAATTTCTTGCCTGCCTCACTGCATGTTAATCTCACCATATAATGCTCATTCCAAACAATAAGGCAAATGGTGCCCCTTAATAAACATAGATAAAAAAAATTGTATAATTTGTCCAACATAAAGTGTGTGCGTTGTTATAAAACGCAATGATGACATCAAAATGCTCGATGACTTTTAACGAAGCGGTTTGATAATGATGTTGGTAAACTTAACAATAAAATATGGTTTTACAATGCGCAATAAAATTTGGTAATTTTATAATGTCTTAGAGCATGGCATAAAAACCATTCGTTTGGTGAAATTTACTTTTAAGTTTCGTATTTGTTACTAAATGTGCGTTGTTAAGAGCTGTAGTTAGAATACCAGAAATTTCTGTAAACAGCTAATTCGCGAACGGAAAAATTACCAACTATATGGTTTAAATACTGTATATTTCGGTTTTATTATCCAGAATTATGATTTTTTTAAAACAGAAAAGTCATTAACATGCAGTGCGGTAATTTTATCAGAATTGTTTTCTCTGAACAAAAATAGACTTTATTTTTTCTATCTATACCCTCCGACCACTACGCAGGTTTAATGTTTTAATTACCCCCTTCCTCAGCAATGATACGCTAGATTTCTATATCGTTTTGTTTATACAAAATATAATTTTGTAACCTCTAATGTGTGTACTTTTTTTATTCATTTTTGACAAGTATTCCAAAAATATATATTGAAAGTGGTCATTTGGGGGCTCTTTCGTAATTCCAATGTAAATTCATGTATTAAAAAAATCAGCAAAAATTGCACGGAAGTAGTTTTGTTTTATTTGCATTATTAATTATTATACTCTCCGGCGGTATGAAATTTAATCCGGTTGGAATAAAACTATTTTGTATTTATATTCAAAAAGCAAACAAAAGGTGTTAAGTGTTTAATGTATTCTTAGATTAAGATAATTCTTAAACTAAACAAACACTGAACTACATGAAACGTTAAAAAAAAAAAAATCTTACGTAATGATTAAGCAACTTTAATTTAATTAATCAAAAGAAGATAAGGTGTGTGAAGTTACAAAAGAATACTAGCCTGCATATTGCTTACAAAAGCTATTTTCTTGACCATATTTAATTAAACTAGATGTGGAATTTAGTGGAATATGCATCTTGCAAGAATATGCTGAGCTCTTTAAAACTAATTTAAATTTTTGTTTCCTACTCGTTTCATTAAGCTACGCTAATTATTTCCTAATTACTTTTACACGGCATCATTAGTCTCAAATTTCAAAAAAATATTATTAAGGAGTTCATAAAAAAAATTAATGAATAAGCTTGTTTAATTTAAGATTATAATTTCAACCAGAGAATAATTTTGATATTTCTATATCGCAGCTTGCTCTAATCACCTTCTATGTTGCGTAAAAAATTAGATTGAGATCGTTTTAGATTTATGGTAACATTTGTAATCCAACGAAATTAATTATTTATTTTTTATACACATCCTCACTGCATTTTGAAACATAAAATGAAATTATGTAATTATGTTTTGAAGAAAAACTTAAAACTCATTTACTTAAATGTTTATGGGCAAGGAGTAATTAAACGAACAATAATATATTCAGAAAATGTTGTGGTGGACTGCTGGAAATTTTATTCGGAAATTACGGTCATACCCATTTTCCCTTATAACGTTTTTATTACAAATTTAACAATCGATAATTCACGAATTATAATTCAAATATTTAATATTTTGATTCTGTATTTTTCATTGTACATTTTTCATCACACCTTCACAATTTAAGTTTATAAGACTTATAGTTCATACACAGCAAAACAAAATGTAACGTTAAGCAAAAAAACCGAGAAAAAATACGGAAAAAAAATCACTTAATGCAATAACTTTCGAAAAAATTTGATTATAAAAAATAAAAAAAAAATATTGAAAATAGTCTTTACAGTGCATCAAGATTCAAGTAGTTGAATTCCTGCGGTTTTACAGAGCGGCCCGAGTGATATTTTTTTTATTTCAAACTTAACAGTTTTAAAATTTTTGAATTAATTATTGAATGATAATTATTTTTCATCATTCTCCAAGTACAATTTTCTACGCCCTTCCGTAGTTTCAAATTTTTGAGTTTTATTTTTTGCGCAGCAATCAAAATGTAACATTAAGCTTACAAATATAGAGAGGTTTATTTTTTTCTATGATTCGACAAAATAGAAAAAAAAACGAAAACTCATTTTGGCCTTTAGTGGGAATCAGAAAACTTATAACGATCTATTTCATTGATTTAATATATTTTCATATATTATCATAGTCTTTATTGAATATTTATAGAGATAATTAGTACAAGGAAGAATCCTCTACGGTTTTCTTACTTATATTTTCTAAAACTTCAGGCTTTAAAAACAGTAAAGTGCTGAAAGAGCTTGATTTTATTTTCTAAATCTATATTGTAAAAATAATGTAAATTACTAGGAAAAACAAACTGGCTCTGTTATATATGTTGATTATTGGGTAATGTTAAAAAGTTACATTTTCTTGCCATGTAATTATTACATGCATATTTTTAATATTCATAATATTTTACTCAAAATACATAGATTATTCCTGAAATTTAAAAAATTGCATCGGTATTCAAAAGTAATGCGTATGTGCACGATTAGAAGAGCATAACAAAGGTATTATAATCTAGAAATATTTTTACATTTTTCAGGAGTAAACATCACATATTTTACAATTTGCAATTTAAAATGATAAAATATGCCTCACTTAAAACTCATAAAATTGTATTTTATTACAAGTTCTTAAAATATAAAAATAAATTAATAGTTTTTTCATATAAAACAGTGTTTTTAAACAAAAGTCAATCGTGAGTTGTGAATTTCTAAAGGTCTATCAGATCAATGAATTTGCATGATTTATGGTAACTTTACTCATGACATTTTCAAAACATGGTTTCATCATACTTTATCAGAAGAGTGAGATTTAAAAAACCATAATTTCACACTGAAATCAATACCATGGTGTTAGAAAGGAAATCATAGAGATAATGGATGGATAATTAGAATTAAGCATTGCATTCAGAAACTTCGTTGCCAATTTCCAGTCGCATGCCTCTTAGCAAATCGGCTAAGAAGCACTACTGTTCTCAGATGCCACAAAAGATTTGCTCTAATAATTCAGCAACATGCCATTTGAACTTGAGTCATATAATGATAATTAGTTGGACAGGAGTTGCTCAAGGGAATTGAATGTCAGATGTCCAGTTTAATGACTTCCAGACCAGTGAGAATTACTAAATCAGATGCCTCGAGTTAAATTCTGCGTTATATCTCAAGAGAGGCAATATTAAATCTCTAAAGCAATGGGATATATGGAATAATTGTGACCATCTAGGCAACTGTTATTGGCTTAGCAAAATTAGTTCGTTTATTGGGGGATGCGGAGAAGAAATCTACGCAAATTGATGGAAATTATATCAACCGAAATGATTTTTTAAACCAAATTATACCCTCAACTATTTTGCCATGCATTTTAAAACACTCTTTAGTGTTAAAATGCGATATAACTAGCCTTCTAATTTTCCTAATTAAATCTCTAAGGCAACGAGATTAGGACCTAATATTGAATAATTGTTACAGGATAGGTGACCGCGGTAAACAATTTTAACTGAATTATTCGATGGTGATGAAATGTATTGAAACTACTGCAAGTTGCGGTAATTTCCAGCAATAGTTGAATATTTGATTATATTTTTTACTTAATATAAGGCATTTCTTACAGAATAATTTAAAGCTATTATACAAAACTTATACAATATTATTGTATCTATTGAATTCAATACTTTTAAGAGAAGGTTTTATTTTAGTTTTAAAAAAAATTCATTTCTTCTTTTTCTTTTAATGCAATAAAATTTTTATGGACTATACGAATGATTTATTTGATAAAAGTTGAACTATTGTACCATAAAAAAACTGATAAAATAATGCAAAAAAATAAAAATATTTAAGTTAAAAAATCATGCTTAAGGAAACTATTCCAGATTAATGAATGATTTTAGAGAAAAAATATAACTCACATCAGTACGCTTTTGAAAAATGAGATGGTGCTAAAAATATCAAGGATTTTAAAAGCCAATTACTGTATTTTTTTTATTGAACTAATGCTATCAAATACCGAACTGCTGTCAAAATCCAATTCAAAAAAAGTTTCGAGGAAAAGGACACCATTCCTCCGAACTTTTAACTTTCTCTCCCTGCCCTATTTCACACAAGCCTGAACTTTCTTCACAAAAAAATAAAAAATAAAAAACTCAATTTTTTTAAGTAAGATTCGAACATCCACAGCCCCCTTTCTCGCTTCACTACGCACAGAATTTGACAAAATCCTGAAAACTAATACGGGAGAAAAAAAACACTCATCCTTATAGCATCTAAAGTAAAAACGCAATTCCAGGATTTCCTGGCAGTCCAGAAAAACTGGATTTTTCTCCCGGAACAGCTGTGGGAATGGATAGGGCCCGGAAAGTTAGGTACTTCTTTCCAACTTCAATATGTCATTTTATTGAAACTAATGATTCTACAGTTCTCCGCTATTATTTGGTGCCGTGTCCGGAAATTTTATGACTTTCGTAAATCTTGGGGCTAGTTGCTTACGACTATTTGACTTTGACTTGTTTTTTTTCTTCTGTACCCTTTATATCCTTTATTTTTCCATCTGTCCTTTATTTCCTTTTTTTTTTAAGCTTAATACACCGCATTGCAGGTTACGCTTTGCTCTAGTTCTAAGCCTAAAACTGGATTAGAAAGCTTTTTAGTCGAAGTAAATTGGCAACAAATCAAATTAAGGAGGTCCGCGTGAGTTTGTGTGTTTTATTAGCTATACCTCTGAATCTATGTCGACTTTACGAGCGCATTTCTAATAGAAAATGTTCATGATAGTACGATAAAAAATCGATTAGAGAATGAAGTTATTACATCTCGTAGGGACACTGCAGCTTTGATTATGTAATAAACATCAGTTCTAAGCTATGAAAAAATTATTTTGTTTTGCCCTTTTCATAATATAAAACCTTGTAAGTATAAAAAAAGAAGTATGATAAAGAATCTGGACATTGTTAAAATTCTTTAAAATCAAGCTCAAAGATATTTTTTTGATATTACAACTGTCACATCTGTGATTGGGCATTTTCAAAACATAAATATCAAACAAAAATTTATGCACGGGGCAATTTTTTTGAACAAACTGTAAGATCACTTCAGAAAATAGAAATTTTCAGTTAGATTCCAATAGTGAACTTAGAGAAGATACAAAATTTCAACAAAAAGCGAGCCGAAGTAATGCAAAAAGTAAACTCACAGATGCCTCATTTCCTACATTTGAAGACATTAAAGATGAAAATTATTCGTGAAATAAAAGATAAAAGTTATTAGTGAAATTTTAGTTAACCAATTTTAAAAAAATTATCAATAGCAGGAAGCTGCTAATAAAGTACATTTTTCCTCCATATGAAAAGGCATTTTTAAATTACCTGGCAGCAACGAATAACCATTAGACCAAAGTCTTTACGTTTTTCTTACTACAAAATTTTATTTCGTACATTTTTTCTCAAAGCTCTTAATTTTATAATACATTTAGAACAATATGATTTCATAGCAATTTTTCCCAATTTGACTAACTTTTGTTAACATTGACAAACGCAACTCCTATATATAGCAATAAATAGATGAACTAATACTTTAAACTAGAAGCTTGCATATTTATTTGCTGTTTAGAAAGAAAGCCCATAATAACTATAATAGTCTGACATAATACTCGTCTCGAATATGATATAATAAACATAATGACTTCTGGAATTTGCACACCTGATCACTCAATCAGAAGGTGGATACTTTAACCATTGTGAAACCAATCCATTGCTATTTATGCACTGTCATTTACTTTTAAAGAGTCTTTTGAAGTTTTCGAATTATTTATTTTTAACAAAAATGTATACAATTTGAACAAGGGAAGTAATTTAAGAGCTTTTCGTTAGTAAGTTAATGTTAAGTTTGTTGTTGAATGAAGTATGAAGCCAAGTTCACGAACACGTAGGAATAATGCCAGGTTCTGGTTTATAATCATTGGCTGCAGCTGATGCACCACATCTAACAATAAATATCGATTTCGAAAAATATCACATAAATTATTGATGAATATAATTATCTAATACGATAATACCGTGATCCTCATTGGTAATTAATGTTCTCATTATTATTCAAAAGATAATATCTTGGATAGTGTACTCAACAATAATTATTAATTACCATATTAATGCGACCAATGTAAAATTAGTAATTGAAAAATATTGCGACATTTGGTTAAATAATATATATATATATATATATATATATATATATATATATAAACTTAATAGTTAATAGTTAAATTATCAGTTAAATAACTAGTTAAATAAACTTAACTTAAACATAATATAGTCCCCAGCATAAGGTCCCGATATTTCATCTGTACCTGTTTTTCGTTTGTATAATTTACAATATTCCTTTAAATTAATATTTTTAATCAATATATGTTCTTCTGAATTGATCGGAAATAAGCTTCATCAATATTTAAAGCAGTAAATTAATATAAAGAAAATGTAAAACAAATAATTTCAAACTTAAACTTTTTCAAAATTACAATAATTAACGCAGCAACAATTGGAAAATAAAGCATATTTTCTTTAGTACATCTTATAACATCTGGAAGTCTTTCAATGGAAAAATTGAATTAACAGAGCCCAAACTGTTCTAAAGCCATCAATCAGGTTGCAAGATAGCCAAACTAAAGAGATTTCTCGACTTATTATATCTCAAAGTAAATATAAACAATTGAACATGCCGCCAAGCAGATGGGTTAAAATGACGCTGAGGAATTGCTCCTTTTCATGATCAGAGTACACCAGCTGTTGCCATTCCCAGAATAGCATGCGTGCTAAGTTAATGACGAAATGCCCTATAGCATGAGAAACAGAGAGCTGTATATAGATCAATGCCAAGAACCAGTTAAAACGTTCAGTGTTTGGCTTTAGATAATGTAATTTGCACTTGCTTGATTGAGTTTGTGATTCTTAGAAATTGCTTAAATTATTACTGAATTGTATTGGTTAGCATGTTTGTAATTAAATTCTGGTTTATTCTGGATCAAATGAAGGAGAAATTAATGTTTAAACATGAAATGTAAGAATTATTGCTATAAGGAAATGTCAAAAATGCTAACTCGAATTGTAAAATTAAGTTTCAATGTTGTCTTTGCGATAAAGGGGCAACACTAAATTTTTAATGAATGACAATGTAAATAGATGCTGAAAATCAAAATTATAATAAAAAAACATAATGGCATAACATAGATTTATGTGGCTGTCGATGCATTTTTGGCTGGAAAATCACATGGTAGGATCCATTTTTCCAACATTATTTTCCATTATTTTCGGTTGTCATCAGCATAAAATTATTAAAAGTCATAAAGGTATTATTTTCCTGAAATATATTTGAGAATTCCGAATTTAAAGGACTTTACTTGTAATATTTATCTTTTATTTATTTATTTATTATTTTTTTTAATATTTCCAATGAGCTGCACAATCAGTCTTCCCGATGAGCAGACCAAGTGCGTTCTCCAGAAGTGGTATCCACAATGGGTGGGATACCGTTGGCCATGTTAATTTGGACATCATATTTATCTTTCTTGTTCTATTCTGATATTACTTTATTTATGATTTTGATTGGTTTCAAAATGTAGATTTTAAAATTAAAAGAGTCGTTTTTTTATAATAACGTAATTCTATAATATTATCTTATTACGCTACATTAATATTATTATAATATATTAATATTATATTAATATAATATTAATATATTATTATATAGCTAATATCATATTATAGCTAATATTATATTATGGCTAACACTCCATCGGGCGCGTTGATCTGACGGATACAGGCGTGTCAATATCTCTGCTTTTGTCCCCTAAAATTTTTCTTACAACCTTGACCTTACCAGTAACTGTCCATCTGGTCACCTGCTACTTTGGAATGTAATAACGAATAGTTCCGTGTAGGAGTAATTTCTATTTTGAAGCTTGTATGAAGTTTTGTATCTGTTAGATACACGCGCCCGATAACGTTTGTCTCTTGAAGCTTTACGGAAGTATCGAGACTCCCTGTGCGTTTTTGATTTTTATTCTTCCCATGATGAGTACTAAATGCTTTTTAGATTTGAATAATCAAAAAGACCTTGAGCTAGTTCATAGTATTCTATTTAGTGATGGAAATGAGGAATTAAATGCTGAAGAATTTGATGATGACAAAGATATTTTAGAAACATGTGAAGTTGATTCTGATAGCAGTGAAAGTGTTTATACTGACTCAAAACTTAATGAAGACGCTAATAATGATGAATTTTATGTAGAAAAGGACAATAGTACTAAATCGGATAGAAATCAAATCGTATAGAAAGAAAAAAATGTGAAAGTTAGATCAAGGAATATTATCTCAAAATTACCTGGAGTAATTGGATGTACGAAAGGTATAAAAACTATATATGGCTTTTTCTTTCTGACGAAATATCGGAAATAATTGTGGAATGCACTAACAAATACATTTCTTCAGTTTCTAATCTATTTAGTAGAGAAAGAGATGCAAGACTAACTGATAATATTGAAATAAAAGCATTTAATATGAAAAATTATAAAATATGTATAAAAAATATATATATAACTAAAAAAAGGTCTAGGTGTAAAAGTCTGGACTTAAAAAGAAAAATAGAAGATTTAAAGTAATACATATTAACAGAAAGCACATATAACAGAGATGTATCTGACAGATACACCGCGCCTGATCCCGTAAGTTTCGAGACGCGCCCGACGGAGAGTTAATATTATGTTACCTTATAACGTTAAGGACCGCGTCCAAGTATTTAACTACAATCTTAAAAGCAAAGCTAGAATAGAGTTGCCTGGGACCTCAATCAACACGGTCTTAAAAGATCTACTTTCAAACAACCGAGTTGTCATCTATGCGGCCAGTGTCTCATTTAAAAACACAGTAAAAATGAGAGAACAATTAAAATCCATTCAAAGGATACTGTTGATTACTATTACCAAATCATGCAGAAATGTGAGTGCTGAGTCACTCCGGATACTGGCCGTGGTGAAGCCAATTTTTTATAAAATCATTAATGAAATTTATATTAAAAGGAACCAATGTAAATAGAGAATAGAGGGTGTCAATTGAATGTAAAATAATATGTACTTTCCTAATCATCTCCTCTCTTCACCAAAATTGGTTCACCCCTCAAAATCTCTCGCGTTGACCTAGGGGAGACTTTCTCCAACCAATGGTGGACTTGAATTTCAACACAACGGTGCAGTTACGAATAAAACTGGTTGTGATGTTGTCAATAAAGAGAATGGAAATATAGTTAAAACAATCTTGTCCTGTCATAGCAACAATCGTAGCATTTATTTAGCAGGTCTCTTTGCAATCTGGTCAGCACTTCTATGGATTAAGGAACAGGGCTCACCAAGAGCAGGCATATACACAGACTCATTGTCATCCCTTATGAGCTTGGAAAATCTACGTAAAAAGTTTCAATTAATTGAGGAAACAAAAGCTATATGGAGTGACAATTGTAAAATAAACTCGATTAAAGCACATTCAAGTATTCAAGGTAACAAAGAGGCTGACTGGGTTGCCAAGGAAGCCACTAAATTGGAACAAATTGATTATGAGACCCCGGATGAAAAATCTCAAATTCAGAAGAAAATAACTTTTAATAGTTGGAATGATGGCTGGAGGATGAGCTACAGGGGAAAACAGACTTATAATTTCTTTAAAGATACAAGCCTTAAGCACCTGCAGTCCAATTTTTATTTGACTCATCTTCTTACTGCCCACAGTGACTGCACAGAGTGCTTCGGACCTACCAGCAAAGATACTTAAAAAGGAAAAAAAAACAGCATAATATCAATATAGGAGAGCATGGCAAGTCATCGTTCATCTCATTAAAGATTGTTCAAAGTTCCGGGTACTTCATGGTCCCCATATGAACAACAATCAAGAAGAACCATCAGTGGTACGATATACTGGATTGCAAGAAAATTTCTATCAACATCATTAAACAAACTCTTGAAGACATTTTAGCCCCTGAATTGCTTACTTCGGTCATTACAACAAAATAAAATATGTCATTTGATTTTTTACCGAATGACTTTTAGCCTTTGCTGCTGTTTTAACCGCTTGGACTCTTACTCCACTGGAGTTAAGTTTTCAAGGACTTTTAATCACTTTTTGACTTTTACTTTTGTTCAATTACTAACTTATCACACTCTAATTTCCTATTGGTCATTTACACCGTTGTTTTTAGCTTGCTTTGTTTTAATGTATTTTTTTTTTCAAATTGTTTTAACTTCTAAATTTTCCATGCGTTTTCATTTGAATTTGACGAATGAACCCTACGGTCCTAGGTCACCGTAACCATTACCTTATTACTCTACATTAAGTAAATTTAAAACGGTGTCGAATTCTTTTGACCTTTATACTTTTATTATTTTTTTGGTACAAATTGCATTAATATGATGTTCTAAATTAGAGTTGGAAATATTAGTTAAATAATAAAGAAAATAATGACATTTTTATTTAAGAACTTAAGGACACATCTGTTGCAGTAAAGATATGGTCGAAATTGCCACTTATTTGGTTACGGTGATCTTCAAAGACGACTTCAGGGGATTGTCAGCATGATGGATGTCAAAAGTATTTGAATCAGCAACACGACGTTCGAGTTTCGCAAAAGTCGCAACTCAAAACGCCTTGAGAAATAGGAGTACCGAGTTTCTGCCTCCACAAAGAAGCCAGATTTGAGAAGCAGCTTGAACTTTTATAGGTCCTCCTATGGCTTGCTCCAGAAAGAGCATTATGGAATTAAACAAGGTAATAGTACTTTTAGTTCAATTTTATTTATTTATTAATTTATTCATCAGAATGTAAAGGATTCTCAAAGCTTAAAGGCAACTAAAAATCACCTCTGCTATTCTTTTAGACATTAACTAGAGTTTTTAACTGAGTTTGGAGACAAAAAGCAATTAAACTTCATGACGTATTTGGTATTAAGGAAAATGTCCTGGATTTCAATTTGTTTTTTTTATTTTTTTTTCGCAGAATAGGTTTGTAATTGTAAAAAAAAAAAATTTTGACTGACCCTTTTGGACGAAGACATTACCTTCAGTAGGTAATGTCAATTCTAAGCACGGCAATGTTCTCATTATAATGTTACTCGTGACAGTTATACAGTTAATGACAGTTATATGACAGTTATATGACAGTTAAGGACAGTTAATAAATACAGTAGCGTAAGACATTTCGCTGATGATATCAACTTTTGGTATTCTGAAACTGGCATAGGAAAAAATAGATACTAACCCTCAACTCTGCTGTTTTTTTAGGTTTGTTCCTTTGCTAAAATGCGTAAACTGGTTTTTAATACTTCAAAGTCATTATTTCCCTTCATTACCACTGATATCTCTATAATTTCCCTCCAATTATATTATGAATGGTAATCAATTAAACTATACAACAAATGCCAAATACATGGTTTACATTCTGTTCATGGAGATATTGATACATAGAGATTAATGTAGCTAAATGCTGAAAAAAAATTAACAACTTGAAATGTATTTCGGGATGAGATTGGGGTGTTGATGCTAATATCCGAGAATAACCAACATCTCAATGGTCAAACTAATTTTAGAATATGGTTTTCCAAATTACTTTTATGACGATGAAATTAATCTAATCAAACATAAACAAGTAAAACAAAGCACCGCCAGAATAATGAATGAACATCGTAATAACCCGTTGTTGTTATTGTCATCATGTCTATAGCTAAATATTTCCAAAAGTATGAAGTAGGGGATTTGTGAGCTCTGGCTCCTAACGACTGCATAGGATGTCCTCTGGTGTTAATGTGTTCTGAAGTTGATTAGGTTTTAGGGCAATGTATGTATATGGGGTATAATCCTGTCTTGTCTAAAGAAATATTCTCATATCCTTGAAATGGCCTGTAAGCGAGTTTTGCTATTGAGCATGAGAGGTTTCTAGGACACTTAAGATCCGGAATTGAGGGTTTTTTAAAGTTTGCTTGAAAAGTTTGTGCTTGGCAACTGCAATTGTGTCACATGAGGTGACAGTGGGGGTCTAATACAAGTTTCGGGCTTCTCTAGCAAGGATTTAATTTTTGAAAGTTGATGAATTTTCCAAAATAAAAAATGTCCCATTCACGTGAAGAAAAAAATTTAAACGGATGAAAGTTAAAAACCTTTCACTGCATAAATTGTGCTTCAGGGTTATGAGTGCATTTTATTATTTATTTTTATGCTTCCTGGACATTTATACTACCGAGAAAATCTGAAGACAATATCACGGAGCTTTTAAGATAAAATACAATAAACACTATAAAAGTGTGAAAATATAATTAATGATATCGCATTAAAATAATATTCTGGTAGATTTATTTAGTTCCTTTTCTCTTAAAATATATATATATTAATTCACCAATAACGCATCTCTATATTTAATTTAAATAAAATCTCACCCAATTCATGTCGATTTTTAACTCTTTCACCCGATTAATTGTAACGAAAACACTGTGAAAATTACCCGTTATTTTTCCAAACTTTCTTTATATATTTAAAGTTTTAAAGCTGTTTTGCTGAAAAAAACCCAGAATTTTATCAGTTTTTTTTTTTATCGCAATCATAAACGGCTTAAAATCGTCCATTCAAATTCCGGTTTTTGCCACGCAGTTTTGCTTATCCCACTATAACACACACACTTTTTTTTAAATCATTTTTCGATTATTTTCTTTACTTGACCTTATTTTTTGCAATTACTTCACGGTTTTGAACATCGTAAAAATAAGACTGTGATAAGATTGTATGGTAAAATTGATACTCTACGTTATTATTATATTTCTTAAGATGTCTTTTTTTGGTAAGTTAAGTTGCCAGACATTTTTAAATGGGTGGGCTACTATGGTTTTAAACGTTTTAACACTTTTATATAACTTCAATAAGTAAAATTTTTACGGTGAAATCAGTGAAAGATTTTTTTCATACTGAGACACTAAGGGGGCAAAGCAGTCGACATCCATTGAGGTGATGCCTGCTCGAAAACCAGCGTCGACCAGTGGTATGAATGCTGTTCGCATCGACCACAATTCTGACGCATGTATTTTATAGAACAGAGTTTGTTTGATAAAATAACGGAGTTTGTGTGTTAAAGTAACAGTATTCATCTGCTTTAAAAGCAGGTGTCTGTTTTTACATAACAGTATTCTCTTGTAAATTAGTTTTTTTTTTTTTTAGCTGACAGTTGTTTTTAAAACAAATTTAACAGTTTTTTAATAGTATTTTCATTACTTACTGCAATCTAAGCTTTCCATTATTGTCCAATCGTGATCGCACTTATCCAAAAATTGTAGTCTTTACATGTCAAACCCTGAACAACAGTCAATTTTACACATAGCCATTTAGCATCATTGTATCGAGTTAATTTTCAAAGTAAATGGTAATGTATCAAAATTCGGTTAGTGAAAAAATAATTTTTAAGTTTTATGTATAATTTTCTCTGGGTTATTTGCTAGCTATTTGTCATCTGTTCCACCTCAGTCAAAATTTAAACGGAAAAAAGAGATAGAGTTAATTTTTTATCAATTACTACTGAATTAAAAGTAGGCACTGACATTTTACATTACCAACATTTATTCAATTAGTAGTCCAAATCTGCTTGAATAATTGCTGTATTTTATTCGCTATATATATTTTTTTTTACATTCTATTTTCGATGATTACAGATTTTAGTATAAATAAATTATCATAAATAATCCCATTACATTTCCTTCTTGTATATCTAATTATTGACATTTCATTTTCAAATATTGCACTGGATGCTTATGCAAAATATTAGAACTGGAATATAAACAATGCAGCTGCATAAACTTTTAAAACAAATCATGTTAAGGGTACATAAATGCATTTTAGTATTGATTTGTATGTGCCTTTTGCATTTAAACTTAAATTTGATTTCTGCTGAATTCACATTTTACGTTGCTTTCCAAAGAAAAAGCAGATAAGATCCGTTTTTCACTTCGAAAGCTTTTATCGATGTCAAATTCAATTTTCTTAGACTCTTGCTCGTAATAAAGTTAACTTCCTGAAGTCTTTTTGCCGTCCAATATCGTGAGCATAAAAAAATGAAGATTTTTTTAAAAGAAATACTTTTAATCTTGCTTCTGATGCAATAAAATGACTACTTCAAAGATAAAGATTTTTTTTTTCATAATAATTTTTTTAAAAAAAAGCAAGGATATTTTACATAGAAGTCCCAGTATGCTTAAGTATATTAGAGCTTCTTTGTAACACATATGAAGTAGTTAAAAAACATTAAATTGTATTGGAGTTTCAAATTTTTACTGTTCCTTCAAATTAAAGATAATCACTTATAACTTGAAAACTTCAAACAATTTAATTTTTTGATTGAAATATCATTGCGTGTTAATAGAATAAATAGTCGAAAAAATTTGAATTGAAGTTTATAAAATGCTCAAAGGTTAAAATTAAAGAGCATCATAAAACAGACATACTTTATGGTTTCACCTTTAATTTTTTTTAATCGTAAAATCGCGCTTACTACAAATGTGAAAATAATTCTTATTTTATGTGAATACAAAAACATTTAAATTTTATTTAGAGATTTTTGATTCTTTGCAAACATAATAAGAAACGAAAAAAAAAAAATACATATAAGTAGTAGAAGTCAGTTGCAAAAATTGAAATGATAAATTCAAAATACTCACTCTAACACTCTAAATACTCACTTCTCTAAATACTCACTATTTTTTTTTTCTTAAATTTTTATCACCAGCTAAATTTTATTGGTCTCGATTTTAAAAACTATGATGCTTTGATGATGGATGATCAGCCATTGATTTTCCGCAAACAGAAGAAGTAATTAACTAATACATTAGCTGTATTTAGCCAGTGCACTGTGTTACTGACTGCAGCCAGTGACGCCAAGTACATTTGATTGTTTTTCAAATCAAATTATCCTTTCTTTTCCCTACAGGAAATCAATAAGAAGCAATCAATTACGGGATAATCAATAAGAGAACGAATGCTCAACAAGTCTATATTCAAAACAATTTTTATTTTAAATTAAAAATAGTATTAGTTCAAATAATTAATCGATTTTTATGTATCGAGAGGGAATTGTATATCGCATCACTATAGACTGTTGAATACATTACAACGAAATTTGGTAATTTGTTATAAAGTTTCATTTTAACGATTATTTTCGTCATTCTTTAAGTAATTTAATTTTTAAATAGTGATTTTTAAGACTGCGTTCAAAAAACATACCAGAAATATATATTTAAAATCACATTGCTTTGAACCATTTTAAAACCATATCTGAAATGTAATATGAAACGTTTCGGGAAGATAAAAGATGTTTCTGAAATAGAAATATGCGACTTTGTACAGTATTTCAGGGCTATTAAATTACCAGAAGAAATAGTAAAGAAATCACTTATTTATTATTATTGTAAAATACGTTTTTTCTGATTTCCTAAATGTTTTTACTTAACCTTTTGCTTACGGCTGGTACAGCATATGGACCACATGTGATGGTACTACATGATACACCGTAAGGAAAGGGTTAAAAAAAACGTATTATTTTTGTAATCTTTTAATTTTAATAACATTAAAATTAAAAAAAAATCTTATTGTGCCACCAAAGTATGTAGGCTCTCGATATAACAATAATATCCTTCTACAACAATATTGTTATTTGGTCCCCTAAATATTGTTGTACCGAGGTTTTACTGTATCATACTGTATATCTTTCAGTGACATTTATATAATTAGAATGATTCAGTGATTTCATGGTAATTATTGCTGGGAAAATTACGGTATTTCAGATTTTTTGTTCCGTGACATGTTTCGGCAAAAATGGATTTTATGGTTAAAAATATTTAACGTAACTTTGATACCAGAATTCTTTACGGTGAATGAACAAGGGTTTGAGCTAAAGCTTATAAGACTTTAGCGTCACTTAAGAAATTTTTGTGCCAGGAATGGAAAACCTATCAGAAAGTAAGTTGTGGCATAATAGTTTTAAATTTTGAAACAAGATTACAATTCTGCATTAAGGCCGATTGTGGTGTAACTTTAAAAAACTGTCTGCATCGAAATTGTATTCCATTATTTTAAGTTTTGTTTGAGTCAGTAGTAGATATTTTAGGTATGACGTTTAGTCGCACGACATAAATCGAACCGATAATCCATTTTCACCCAAACGCCTCTTAAAGTATCAAGAGCAAACTGTCACGGGTGCCACTTGGACAGCTTAACTCTTTGGTTGATGTCACAGTTGTTAGATGAACTTAATTCTCCAACTGGATGATGCACCACCACACTGATCGGCCTAAGTGCGGGATTGGATATTTTCCTCACTGATGAACGAGACGAATGGATTAGACGAGCCGCTGAGTACAACATGCCACCTACCCAGTGGCCGCGGCCAGAAGCCCTGACCTAATCACCTTGTGTTTATACCGGTGGAGGTACCTAAGGGACAAGGAATTCGTCCCTCCCCTTTCTGTTTATCTAGAGGAGCTTAAACAACGTATTATCGATGAACTTGAATCAGATAAATTTACATGAGTTTCAGTAGAAATGGAACGTTGGCTTGATGTGTATGGTGGGACTAAGTGGTCATATATAGAACTAGGGTAAGTATAGATAAGGTGTCATACTGTTTGTTGAAACTATATACTTATTTATGAATCATTCTGTATTTTATATTGAAGCCTTTATTTTAATCCTCAATTTATGTCAAACAAACAGCTCAAAACAGTTCCTAAGCCATTAATACAAAATTACACAAAGTGCCAAATATTTTAGGAAAGTGATAGCAGC
Source organism: Parasteatoda lunata (assembly GCA_949128135.1). Lineage (NCBI taxonomy): Eukaryota > Metazoa > Arthropoda > Arachnida > Araneae > Theridiidae > Parasteatoda > Parasteatoda lunata. Next base: position 66,462,034 of record OX421976.1, on the reverse strand, counting down.
AATAAACAGTTATAAAAGAGATTTCCGAGTCCTTTAATAGCTTTAAAAATAATTCAGAAACATTATGTAAATATTATTCATATTAAATCTAAAATTATTTTTAGCATCTCTTTTCATGCTCTTGTGTTGATTTTATTAAGATGCTTTACTTGCATGAAATTAAAATATATTAATAAAACAAACACATACTAATTCAAAAGCTTTTTTTTCCTCATGTTTTAATATTTTTCGAAGCAAGGTACACTTTGCTTTTATTCGAAAATATTGCTCGCTTTCAATTTTAAACAATCCTCGTTACATTCACATATTCAAAAATACTTCACCGGAACAATTTCGATACAATTGTTTACCTATCTGAATACACAATCGCGTAATTTCTCAATAGATATTGCCTAACATTGTCATACATTTCATTGCTTTCAGTTTTCGAAGCAAGGAACACTACGTTTTTATTCGAAGATATTGCCCCATTTCAAATCAAGACAAAAATTTAATTCTAAGTAATCTTCATCATATTCAATACTATTTCACTGGCACAATTTCGATACAATCTTTTCCCTCCCTAATTACGCGATTGCGCAACTGCTCAATATCTGTTGTTAATATTGTCGTAAATTTACTTGCAAAATGCTAAAGAAGGACGCTGTAAACATATAATTTTTCCACCTTTCACAATTACTATCGATAAGATATTGCCTCCAGTTTCCAATCAAAACAAAAATTAAATTCTAAACAATCCTCATCATTTTTAATAACACTTTACCAGCACTAATCACTATCCAATCTGTTTTCTAGCCAAATAAGACGATTGCGCTATCAATTTATTCCCACTTCTATTGGAGTTCGCCTATCTTCGATCCAAAACATACCGATTTGACTGCATAATCGTGAAAGAGGAAAGGTCGATAACAAAGGGCAAGTAGCGGGAATTTTGACGTTTTCTCTCGTCTTCTCTTTGGACATTAATCATTGGCGTGGTAGAGGCGGTGCGCCAAAGGTCACGGAATGTGCCAAACTCCTTTTACTGGCTTCCTGGAGAGTGTTGGTTGGCGGCGATAATGAAATGTGTGCTCAGTAGGGTTTGAAAATGAATGGGGAGTAGATAGTGTCGAGGTTCTAGTGTCCGTTATCAGGATAAGTATGTTGGCGAAATTGTTGTGAGGTCGGTGCTGAATGGAAAATCAGAAATTGCGTTGCTTGGAAAAGGGAAATTAGTCGCCAAATTTTAGACTGCGTTTTCCGTTTATATTTGCTCCCCCTAGGATAGTTAAGAGATAAAATTGTATGGGGAAATTGTGCATTGTTATGTAAAGGAATGTAAATTATTTTGTATGGATCATAATGTATGCCAATCATAAGAATTTTTATCTCCTAGAATTCCTTTCTACAGACTTATCGTATTACGCTGGGTTTTTAAAATTTGTTTTTGTGATTTCCATTAATTTCTTACAAATCTCTGTAATTTCTTACAAATCTCTGTAAACTATCACGCCTATATGTCATCTCATATTGCTAAGTTGAATATTTTGTTCATTTTTTTTTCATTGATCTTCTTCATGATCTGATTTCTTTTTCATGACACCAATGATTTTCTGCTTTTTATTATGTTTGTCTCGTCTCATTCTATTATTTGTCTTCTCTAATTAAAGCGGGAATTATTATAATTTTTTCGTTATCATAATTTGATTAAGAGAACATTATTCAATTGAAAATTATTATATTTATACAGAATTATAATTTGGCTATTAAAGAAAACGAAATAAATTTACTAATTACTTTTACATTAAAAATAAAAATAAAAAATTTCTTTTTTACGCTAGTACGTTCTAATACATATAGTATCAAAATAAATTAGCAAAGCAAAACATACAATATATATATATATATATATATATATATTCCAAAAAAGAATTTTTTCAAGTTTTCATTGGGGAATAAAATTATGAGAACTAACTATTTTTCTTCCGAATAAAAATTCTTTCGAATTTTTACGAAGGAAAGCATTTATGTAAACTAACTCTTAATATTAACAATGCAAAACATTAATTTAATTTTTTCTTTGAAACTACTTCAGAATTTCAAATTTTGCTATTTATACTCATTTCTTTAAAATTAAAATATGATTGTTTAGTTGTAGTAATTTGTTTGAGAGCGAAATATTCCATTTGAAAAGTTACTACATTTATTTTAAACTTATGTATATTTATTTATTTATTTGAATTGCATTTTTCATGCAAAATCTTTTTTATGACACTTCTTAAAAAGTGAGAACAGTAATATTATAGAGCTAATTTTGATATCATATAATACGTATGTTATGTATCCTAAATAAGCAAAATATCTCTTTGCGTGATAAAATTAATATTAAAATGATTCAGTGAATATCTAAATATCAGATTGTCTTAAAACGAAATTTATCAAGGGTTTCGACCAAGGGTTTTGCGAATGTTTTGAGATTTTGACTTTTCGCTATTAAATGTAGAAAAAAAAAAAACATTTTGTTGCTAAAATATTTTTTTCATAAATAAATAAAATAAAATAAATAAATAAATAAAAAGCATTAAAAAAAGGGCTTTAAAATGTTTGAAAACTTTTTTTTAAGTATGATTAATAAGTCTAAAGTGCTTTTAATCTATTTACTGTCAAAATAATAGCGCAGTTTGAATCTTTATATTTGGCGCGCACTTAAAATACTAGATTGCTTTTATTAAAATTATTTCAATAAGTAGAATGCAAATTTCCTAGTGTTAAATTTTAATTAAGGTAACTATTAGGAAATCGTCCCTTATTCATTTCAGCATACGAAGTTGGGAGCAGCCGAAATGTCGCGAATGTTACCGAACGTTCGTCGCTCGCTTGTACGTCAATATTACATAAAATTTACCTTAAATATTCGTACCGAAATAAAATGATACATTTAATTTGTGAATATTACGTACACTATAAGGAAAAGCTTTTTACCAAAATTTAAATGGTAAATTGGCTTTGTCAATAATACGTAAAATACACGGAAGCATTTTTACTAAATCGAAATAGTAAATTTTCTTTCGCCAGTCTTACGTAAAATATACGGAGCAATCTTACCTAATGGTAGATGGTAAAATCCATTTCGTTTATATTACGTAAGACATACCAAAGTATGATAATATCGTTCTGTCAACATTACTTAAAATTCACGTATTTTACGAGCATTTGTGTTTACGTATTTGTATTACGAGTAAATTTGTATTTACGTAAATACGAGTATTAACTAAACCAATTACCCAAAATTTACACTTAATTTACCTATCACGCTTTATGGATCTAACTTTCCGGAAAACCAGGTTAATGCACCTAGTAAGCATCACGCCTCATTTTTGAAGTGAAAAATACTGTCCTTTTTAAGAAGCCATATTAGAATTTTAAATTCTCTTTTTTTTAGGAGGAAAAAAAAAAAAGAATAGAGGGAGAGAGAGAGAGAGAGAAAAGTTAAAAAAAAAAAAAATCGATATGCCATGTGAGCATTTTCAGTGGCTTTGGTTATCACATAATATCTATATAATTGAAAGAAAAAAAATGTTTAAAAATTTTGCAAAGTAGCAGAAAATTAGTAGCAATTCAAAAATATATTAGTAGTAATAAATTAGTAGTAACTAATAAAATTAGTAGTCATTGAAGTTTTTTTTCGACCTTGGACATATTTTATTGTTCTATTGCTGTCATATTTTTTTTTAAAAAAAAAACACATATTTAATCATGTAACGTAATAATTTTGAAAATAATTATGAGTATTTTGAGCATTCATTTAATAATTCCTGAAAATTCTAAACTGATTTTTTAATTCTTCTTTGAGAAAAAAAATCTTAAATTAAAAAGAAATTAGGTGTTTAAGTTTTAAATAGTAACTCAAATTCTACAAAAATCTTATGCTGCTCAAACTTAAACAAATATTTTATCAGTTCGTAAATATCTAGGCTTTGTTAATTATAGAGTTGCATTAAAAGATCTACTTTTGTTATAAAAATAATAAAAAAGAATATTTTCAACTAATCTAGTCAATTTAGTTTTAAAAAAAAATAATGTTTAGTTCATTCATGTGAGTTATAAGTCGGAAAACATTTGATTTTTCGGCTACGACATTTATTACAAATAATGGCATAAATTAGTTTCCTCGCTTAGTGGAATATTTTAAATTTATTACATTGTTGCGCTTAGAAAGCTCTACACATTAAAACATTTAATTCTTCTTTTCGAATCATTTGAGAGATTACTTTGACAAAATTAAGTTCATTAAAATTAATTAATCTATATGTACGATATAGTGAAATTAATCAGAGCATGAAAGTTTGATTAAATTCGACTAACTATTAAATTATAACATTATTCCATTTGTTGAATAGTTAATTTAATTACATACTTATAATATTCTTTATTATAATATTCTATTCGTTTACACAAATTTCTGCCGGAAAAAAAATCATCTGGTCGTTTTATAATGCTTAATAAGATGGTTTTAGCAATAACTGCTGTTTGTATTATACTTTTAAGCTTCCCCTGTAATTAAGTTTCTAAGAGGGATTATTCGAGAAAAAGAATTAAAAAACAAATACCATTCCATATGATCATTAGGCTATTCTAAGTAATTGTTTTTCAAAGTAATGAGTGTTAAGCTTAAAAGTTTTAGATTACTTTTATAAACGATTAACTACTTTTTTGAAAAATATAAACGAAATGGAAGTTTTAGGAGGGAAAAGAAACTACGTACATGCAAGTGAAATTAAATAATTGATGTGATATAGTTTTATGATAATTCTTTATCTAATGATTTTAAAGATGATTTATTACCAATTTTAATATAATTAATCGTTTCAAAAATAGTTTGTGTCACGATTTTTAGCAAATAAATCCTTTTAATATCTCATTACGGCTTATAAACATCAGGTGGATTAGAAATATTTTTTCTTCATATATCAGGATTTTTTAGGTAATTGTTACCAATTCCAATTTTTGTTAGAACACCACAAAAATAATTTGTGTCGCGATTTTTTCAAACTTTTTCCTCTGTGCTAATAGGATTATCAGAAGTTTCTATTTAAAGTACATAAAATTATAAGTTTCTATTAAAATAGTTCTATTTAAAGTAGAAAAAAATAATTCGCGTCAGGATATTTAAGTAACAAAATTTTCTCTAATTATTTATTGGAAGAGTTGTTACAAATTTAAACCGTATTTAATTTCGCAAAGATTATTTGTGTTCTCATTTTTGACAACTATAAATTTTATCTAATTTATCATGTCTTATCAACAAAAAATTGGAAAAACGTAACCCAAACAATCGAGTTTTTTTTTCTATTTTTAATAAAGCCAAGCCAGTTTTACTTAACAGAACTGTCACGTAAATTAACTGTAATCATTCAAATCATACTTAAATGAAGATCAATGAAATTCCACCATTCAACTGTGATTAATTATTCTGCAATTAATAATTGGAATGCCATTAAAATTGGTCGAAATAAATCTGCGTAGAACAATAAATAAGGTAAATTTACTTTTATAATAAATTTTAAGCTGTTTAATCAGTCTATACAATTAATATGATAGTTACAAAATATTTATTTGTAATTCTAAAGCAACGTTAAGAAGTAATATTTCAGCCTATTGCTGTGTATTCTCTATGGCAAAAAAAGAGTTCTCAAATTTTTAAAGTAGCAAAATATCAAATTGCGATTTCAAAAACAAGTTTCTGGTTAAAGTTGCAATGATAATCGTGAAAAACAATCGGGTTTAAATCTCATCCATTTAGAATCAAAAACTAAATCGTATGAACCTAATTTACAGTTAAAAAAATTTAATTTTTATTTGAATAATTTGTAATTTCGATGATAATGCAATAATTTCATTTAATAGTTTGATCTTTGTCAATAATTTAAGATAAAGGTTTGGCGAGCAACGCGAACAGGGGATGGTTCGCCTAGGTCAAACATCTTAACAAAACTATTTAAAAATGAACTTGTTATGTTAAAATGGAAATGTTCATTTATAGTATGTATGCATAATTTATATTCTTCAATATGATTTGGATGTTGTTATATTTATATAATAGGAAATGAAGAAATTATACATTTATTTACTTGAAATATTACGTTCTTTTACCATTCTCCTCAATTTCTATCTCGTACTTCTCCGGCATTCATATTTCAAAATTTAAATACTTTTTTCTTTTGCAAAATATTTTCCCAAACCACTCAAATAAATATTTTCTATTAAAGTAAATAACGTCTCTATTTATTTCCCTCATAAAATAAGATGAATTGAGATTAAAACTGTTTTTAAAAACATTTAGGTTATGCAAAAGAAATCTGCCTCATATATTTATTATAAAAAAGAAAGAAAAAAAACATTCCTGTACATTATAATTTTCTTTTTAGACGAACAACAAATAATGCTCCATAATACGTTTTTAAAACAAACATTGAAATAAAAAATGAACAATTATTAGATATATTCTCTTGTACGATAAACAAAATAGTTCCTTTCGCGTGGAAAGTTTATTATGTTATATAGATCATCATCATATGGGTTCTACAATAAAGAAAGAAACTGTTTTTCATCACGAATATTTTTATCCTATTTTGTAGTCTTTCAAATATTTTCCCACTAAATTAAATATTTCTAGTGTGTTTGAGATAATGTTAAATAAGTTTTTAACAAAATGATTTATTCGTCTTTCATTTAAAACATTATGTTTACAATAAATAGTTCCTTCAGTTAATTGATTATGTTTTGTTCAGTTTAACCATTAGCGTTTAATTTTCTATATTTTTTATTTTTTATTTTTAAGATATAGATATTATTTTAGCTAAAATAATTTAACATATTTGAGCATATAACTTGAAAGGATTTCTTTCATTGTTTAGGGCTGGTAGGATTATTCTGAGGAATTTGTTTTCCTTTGGATTTGTATAGCATGAGGTTTTCTTAACAGATCTTACATACTTTCACAAAGTTAATCTCAAATCTTTAATCGGTTTCGCTATCCAAGATAAAGCATAAAATTTTTTAACTGATCCTAAATATTTTCATATCGGTGATCTTAAACCTGTAATCTCTTTCTCTATCCAAAGTATAGCTTTTTTAACGACATTTTTAGTCTATTTTTTGCTGAAAATACAAGTTTAGAAATTATATACAAAACAGCGGGTAGTATAAATGCTGCAGTAAACTTTTAGAGGATTCAGAGCAGATCATCAGGATTAAAATTGTATAGGATCCATGTCCGAAAATGTCATCAAAGGTCGCTGAGGGTGCCTTCCTATTATGAATTATTTATTCGTATGCTTCTGAACAAGTCATAGTAGGGAAGCGCCCCTAGCTGCTCACGATTTCCTTTCCGGGCATTTCCTATGTAATTTTCATTGCGATGATGGGTCTTAATTCTCCTGGAAGTTTCTCACAACATTTATGCGACCCCTTGTTATATTAAACTTTTTAAACTTGTGCATTTCGTCAGAAAACATTCTAAAAATATCATTTAAAAAAATCTGTAGCTTTAGATGCAAAACTAATTTAATATTTGAATCAGGCAAGATCAAGTATTTGTATTTTAGTTACAAAAAATTTGTTTCCCAGCGCTATCTACTACGGTTCATTGATCAAGGACAGAAATTCAAACAAACAACTGAGAGAATGCTTGAAAAACTTTGGAAATTAGGTTTTGGTTTTTAAATACCGGAGTAAAATAACGGATGTTTGAAAAAATAATTAAAGAAAAATGGATAGAAATGCATGTCAACCAGGTAATTTATTCTCAACAAATTCAAGTGAATACTTTAATAAATAATGCTCTTAACTTAGAAAAATTATTAAACAATGTTTTTAATCACGCCCTCATCAACAAAATCAACCGACTAATATTTCAATTCGAGTTGTCTTTCATGCAGCAGAAAACGTCGTTTACAGTCAGCAGCGTCATCTGCTGCGGACATTTCAAACTAATTATGAAATTTTATGAGAGTTAGTTATCTGGTTTTCTAAGCAGTATTCTGCAGATCTTATGTTTTCATCGCCTTCCAATATTCGTGAGTAAATTTTTAAAATTATGGACGGGTTTTGGCACATCCAATTTTACTCCGTAAAAAAATATAATTGGTACACTGTAAATAATTCCGGATCAAATTACAGAATAAAGAACCGGCACTTTGTGCGCATCATCCGTAAAATTTATTTTACCATAAACTCCATTTTACCATAAAATATTATACCATGATTTTGACAGCAATATTTATTTAATAAGAGTGAATCAGTGCGTTTGCGGTAAATATTACTGTAAGAATTACGGCATATCAGAAAATTTCTTCTGAAACATTTTCCGTCAAAAATGGATTTTACGGTAAAAAGTGCTGGCACCCTGAGTGCCGGTACTTTTTACAGTTATTAGAACTCATACTTTTAACAGTGTATATGATATTGGAATTGTTTTAAATGGATCTGTTTTTTATGTGTGTTTCTCAAAAAGAAATATTCTAACAGATCTTTCCTATTTTTTGAGATATTTTCATCTCAATAATAGCTTTTAGTGAATTGATACAGAATATCAATATTTTTATTGGAATTTCTTACAGTACTATTTTACATTTATTTTTATAAAATGGAGATTCAGCTATTGAGTGAGAAACTTTACTGCTTGTACTGCACGTGCCATTCAAAAAATAGTTTCACGTGTTTGAACTTAACGCAGAATATTTTATACTAAGCAAATGCTGAATTTTTAAGAATGGAATATTTAAAGCTGAATTGTCTCATTATTATTACGTGCTCATCAAATAAATTCAAAATTCATTTAAACAAAATGAAGTAAAACATTAGAAATTTAACGTGTTTCTTTTGCCTTTATACATAGACCTAAAACTAACTAACCCTTAGTTGGGGTTATGACGATTTAAATTTTTTTTTTAAGAAAGAAAAATACTTTATTTATACGTCATTTAGCTTTTCCCAATAGCATTTGTTTAAGAAATTAGAATAAAGCTGATTTATGCTAAATTTTCAAGTGAAAATGTTACTTTTTTCAGTAATTTTTAAACTGATTTAAATTCAACTGATTTCAAGAGTCATTTCAAGCATGAAATTTTTGAAATTAGTAGAATAATTCTTTCGGAACTTAATTATAGATTATAAAATTGGCCTGGAATAATGATAAGATTGTGCTTGTCTTCAGACTTTTCTCAACCTAAACTATTAATATACACTGCATAAGTGCAAATATGTTCTTTAAATTTAAAATAATAAATTCTTGCAGCTTTTATCTAAAGCTCTAAAACCTTTTGGTGTATTCAAACCTAAATAAAGAAAATTAATTCTAAATACTGTTTTTTTTCCATCTTTTTTTTTAAAAAATAAGTCAATTTAAACAGTAAGAGATGCATGTCTTCTTTTCATCAATGTTCTGGAAACCTAATGTATGGTACTCCCGTTTCTAAAGTTTCAAGCAAAATTACTATAAAAGTTGTTATGTTCTGTGTATACATTGAAATAAATCCCCACACGTTTTTTTATATAATAAGTACCATTTCAGTTTCCTTATTACTAAACTTTTTAATATAGGTTAAAACGTTTAATTATTTTTGAAGAAGCAAAGTTATCGATAATAAAGACAAGAGTTTAACAGAGAGTAATAGCTTTGATTGGATGATACATTTATAGTTTAATTTATGTCTAATTGGATGATGCATTTATAGTTTATACGCTCTTTGTCTTGTGCACAAAAAAATATTATATTATTAAATTCAATTTGGTAACATTATTTAAAATTTTTATTACACTGGACTAAACTTTATTATATGAGATAGTATTCAAGCAAAAACTCATTTGTAATTTATTAAAACATATTCTTGCAAGTCATGAAATTTTGAAACAATTTTAGCAGTGAGTTAGGGTACCAATAATTTTCTTGGAAGATGCATTTACGCGTGTTTTTGATTCATTTTTAGTGCATTGACCATAATAAAATTGCATTTATTAACCTTATTTTAAATTTTTATTAGATTAAAATAAAATTTGTTAATATTAGACAGTATTCAAGAGAAAACTCATTTGTAATTCAGTAAAATATATTCTTACAAATCATATAATTTTTAAATAGTTTTAACAGAGAGTTAGGGCTCAAAAAATTTTTTACAGGAAAATTACATTAACAGGCGCTGCGGATTCATATTTTTTTATGCATAGATCATAATCAAATTAAGTTTGTTAACCTTAGTTGAAATTTTTATTAAATTTTAACAAAATGTATTGATATCAGACAGAATCCAAGAGAAAACTCCATGAAGTGAAACGAAAACATATAATTTCCATACAACTCTTAGAACACCTAAGTGCTGTTTTAAAGTTATTTTTTATTTTAAAATAAATGCTTTAAGTCTTGTATGACTTCACTGTCAAATCTTAAAATAATAATTAAAAAAAAAAGGTACTGACAAATATCAATCACCCGCATAGTTCACCATGACCCTATAAATTGCCTAACTAGTTTCATAGCTCAATCCAATCTAATTAGTCCAACTTAAAGGTAAAAAATAAAGAAAGAGCACATCTACAGAATAGTCAAAACTTTCTTACAAAAACATTCCTTCTCTTCGTATTCCAGAGGGTTATCAAGAACAATTGGGGCAACTTTTCTTTCCCTTTTACTATCGTATTTATTTCCCCACGTGGGCCGCTTTCCAAATGAGTATATTACATCACCTTACGCTACTCTCTTCAACACCAATTTAAGAAATCGCGAATGTGTCTTTGGTAATGTCTGAAGACCAGTGGCATTACAATGAGCAAGATATTTCGTGACAGAAAATTGCTCAATTCATTATCTCTGCTGACATTAAGTTCCGAAGAATATCTCCACACACAAATGGAGTTAGGTCTGCTGACAGCTTGCTCGTTAAGGGAAATTATTAATAGCTTCCTACTAAACCTTCACAAATGTTCTACAAAGCAATGGTTAATTTCCCATCTGCATACACAAATTATGAGAAAGGAGTGTTTGGACTGTACTTATCGCGCCATAAAGCTAAATGCTGGCGAAATACAAGGGGTGATTTAAGCTTGAAGAGATACGTCACTATTCAGTCAGTTCTTACTGCAAAAGGAAGGAATTCGTCTCGCTGATTTTGTTGTTTCTGACAGTGATAACTCAATTTCATTCAATTTGGAAACGCATGAATAATGCAAATAGCTGAAATAATCCTGCTAATTGCTTTAGTTGCGGCATTGAATAGATCGCCGGTAATGTTAAAGCTTGGATTCAATATAATTTATGGGTCACGAAAAGGCTATTAAATGTTGCAATGGGCTGCATAGTAAATAAACAGTTTTGGAATAAGTGCTGTATCCTAAACTTTTTACGCTGAAACAGTGTGATCTGTTCAGATTTTTTGTGCAAGATTCTGTTTTTATAAATTTGAGAAACTGTGCATGCATCTAAAACTATACAGAGAAGAAAAATGGTAAAATTTTACAGAATATAGTAAAATTTACCAAGTTTTTGGCTCTGTAGAAGCACCAAAAAGCACAAATTTTACCGAAGCACTGTGGTAACGATTTTGCTTAAATTAACAATAAAATACTTTTACAAAATTCGTAAAAAATTTGATAAATGTGGTAAAATTTGGTCATTTTATTGCGATACCATCGAGCATGGCAAAAAATTCATTTATTCGGAATAATTTCTTTTTCAGTTTTGTATTTGTTTCCAAATGTGTGGTAATAAGAACTTAAATTTTGGAAACTAGAATTTCCAGTAAACCTTTACCGTATGAACGGAAAAATTACCATAATATTCAATTAAATACCGTTAATTTTGGCATTATGATCAGCATTATTACTTTTCTTATCAAAAATGTCTTTACCGTTTCGGTAATTTCAACACAATTTTTTTCTCCTTTCTGCATTGGATTGTGTTTTTTTAAACCTGAGTTACTTTTGCGAATGTAAAAATACCAGATTCTGTTTAAGTAGTTTTGTGAAATATTTCAAAATCGACTTGTCCTTTGAAGAGTTGCAGTTTTTAAAATGTAAATAAATATAATATTCCTGTAAAATTGTAATAAAAACAATAAAACACTGGTATTTCGAAAATTAATCTCAATTAACCCCAATAAATTTAAAACCCTCAGTTCGCGATTAATGGGGGCACTGGCTCCGTTTTTCAGAGGTTTGGTGTTTTTAAAACGAGAAGGAAAGAGTCTGTTAAGATAAAAGGCCAAATATATAAATTTATAAACTAATTCTCCTTCAACTAATATTATTTATTATTAACGTGCACTATAGAATCATGGAGGAAGTTGCTATAGTATTTAACTAAAAATTGGAGCCTTATTTGCGATTAAATAAATAGAAAAGGATTTTTTTATTTAAATTATAAATATATTAATTTGACTCTATAGCCGTCCTTCTCTCCTAATAAATGCAGATCACCGATTAATGACGTAGTTGGCTCAATTTAAAAAAAATATAAATTAAAATAATTAAAATTAAATTTAAAAAAATCAAAATAATTAAAATAAAATTAACAAATCAAAATAATTAAAATAAAATTAACAAAATAAAAATAATTAAAATAAAATTAACAAAATCAAAATAATTAAAATAAAATTAAAATAAGATTAAAAATTAAAATAAAAAATTAAAACTAATTAAAAATATTTTGAAGTTTTTTAAGTTGAAACATTTTGTGAAAAGATCATTACAGTGATAAAAGAATTAATGCAGGATCCGTTTACGGAGTCAACCAATTCCTAAACAGGCCCTTTGCTAAGCTAGGCTTTTATTTGATTTGAGACCTTACACAACTGATTTGAGTGCGGCTAAATATGCTTGCAAGAAAATAGAGTAACGAAATTTTAAAGGTTTTCAAGTGAATGAAATTCAGTAATGATGTCTTTTCAGACAAATTTGACAATTGAAAATGTCATAGAAACAAATCTCACTTGAAACAGAGTTTAGAATATGTAAAATTTTTGTTGACACTTAGCTGAATTACTATATAGCATTAAAATTTTAACTTCCATTGTAATATTTGAATTTGCAAAAATGGTAAAATGCGTAAAACGAAAAAAAAAAAAAACATTTTGGTTGATTTTTTTTTTCTTCTAGTGATCAAGTTCTCAGATTCTAAGAGAAAATATTGAAGTTTTGAAGGTATGTAAATGCTTAAATATGCAAATTAAATTGTTTTGATGTTATTAAATAGCAAAATCTTTCCTGAAAACATATGATTGACCATACTTTTATTTCGAAATATTTGGATTTTAAATATCAAATTAGGCAATCTTGAAAAGATGGTTCCAATAGTTTAAAATAAGAGAACGACCGAAAGTTTGTGCTTTTTAATGCTATTTAATTTTTATTTCACTTCCTGCGCATTTCCCCATATTTCTAAGAACAATTTAGTAGATAAGAAATATTTTATAAAAAATATTTGTAAATCGAAATAAATGAATAAATAAACAAATAAATAAACAAAAAAATAAAATAAAACAAAAATAAAACACTTCAATGTAAAATGGAACATTTTTATAATAATTTATTATATTTTATTGCTTAATTTTATATTTATTGAAAATGTTTTAAATTGCTAGGTACAGAAATTTTTAAATAATTTTTATTTCAGTAATTTCAAATAACAAAATATAAAATTTGAATAAAATCGTGTTTAAAAAATTTTGTTTCCAAAAACTCGTAATACGTGTTTTCATAAATTTCAAATTTTCGATGATAAGTTAAAATTTAAAATACTTTTCATGACTCAAAGATTCAAACAAATAAAAAAGTTTTTTTAAAAACATTAGAGTTATTTTTTTGGAAAATGTTCACGAATTTGGAACTTTAAATTAAAGCTGGGAAAGAACCCTGACTCGAACTCGACTCCATAATCGTCAAGATTAATTTCATGGAGCATTAACGTGAAATATCAACACAAGTAATACGAAACTTTCTCAACTATCTTGACAGATAAAACTTATTAACGTTTCTTTTAATTGGATTTATGTTTTGTGGGTTCATTATCTATACATTTATCCTGTAATTGTGTTTATCGCTTATAACGATTGCGGCAGACATCTTGGTATTGCTCACTATCTGTTGCATCGTTTCCTTAGTTTATGATAAGCCATGTTATCAGCCGAAGGAAGTACATAAGTCATTAGTATGATTTTGGTAGCTTTTCCTATGCCGATTAAACTCGACTGATATTTTTTAATTAAATCTCGTAAGAATGGAGTTTCATATTCAATAATTGTAGTAATTTCAGCTTCATTTTAAACGCTTCTGGAGTTAAAGTTCAACAATGTTAGAATTTTCATTCTGAAATTTTGGTAAAATAGCAGGCAGTAGTCTTTCCATCCGATTAACCGTAAATTCACAATAAAGAACATTTTTTATCTTTAGGGTTTTGGAAACATTTACAACTAGCATGGTTTCAAAACTGTAAAAAAGAAATATAATTAGACATAGGATCTAGGCTTTTAGTTAGTTGCTAGACTCTTTATGTATTGAAGGGAATTGAGGAAATAGTATTGTGGTGTCAGTGCTAAGACTCGTACCCCAGTTTTGAAGGTCATGAGACAGACAGGTTATAATACGTACACAGCTGCAAGGTACTAAGTGGCTTTATTATGTGGGTTTAGTTGGTGTGATAAAATTCTGGTTGTTTAACCGTATTAAGTGAAAGCAGTTAACTGAACTGTTTTTCTCGCAGTTAGCAGCTTGATTATGATCTTAATTATAGTTATTTGCCTGTTTTGTATATATACATATATGCTGTTTACAAATATAAATTTTTTAACTGCTACTTAAATTGTTAAAACTTTACAATTTGAAGTTAGAAAAAGATTTATCAGTTTTTTAATCTGTAAATAATTGATTCTACAAATGGGGACTTATCAAATTTCGGATTGTTTCCTTTTTCTTTAATTTATTTTAATTATATCGAGAAAAAAAAGGTGATCAAAACTACCATCAGAATATGGTAAACTTTACCGTGTTTTTTGCTCTCTGGAAATACCAAAATACTCTGCAATTTTTATGGTAATACATTGATCAAAGTTTATTCTACTATTTTGAAATAAAATTTTTATTTACGTATAAAATAAACTATTACTTGTAATTTTAGAAGCTTATAAATTTATTTTAAAACAAGAAATGCATTTCTTTTTTTTTTTTTTTAGAGAAATTTTAAAGTAAATCTAATCTGAGTTTGTCTTATCTTATGTGGACAAGAAAACTTCAAAAATTTCTAACTGCTAACCTAGCAGCAAGGGACCTGAATTTATTTTCCCTATACGACTAATCCAGCTATTGTAGAGATGAATGCCCACTAAATGATAGTTGCATTAATTCAAAGTCGCAGTTCTCTTCTTTTATTAAGCTGTCTTGTTTCCGATAGAAAATTTAGGAATTATTTAAAGTAAAATATGGATGAAGTATAAAGACTCCAAGACTTGTTAGTAAAGACTTTTCTTATTACTGCTGCCATTATTAATAACATCAAAAAGAAGATCCTTATAAATCTAACTGTATTGAGTATAAGGCCAATTTCATAATCATTCTAAATAAAAACAATAATTTTTATGATTGGTTACCTGGAACTGGGATTAGATATGGTTTTCAAACTTTTTTATTTAATAAGAAACAAAACTATTACAACAATTTTTAATCTATAATTAGGCTTAGTTTCTGAACATCTATCAGCTATTTTAAATGTGATGGCTCCAAATAATTAAAATACATGAAGCAGATTATTTCCTCCTTTTGCCTTTTATATATTTGTTGTAACGCGTCAACGAACTTCTGAACTTCCTTTTTTAGTTTCATAAATAATAAAAAAATTGTATATTATCAAATTATAATAAAGTTACTATGTTTGTTCATACGAGATCAATGACTGAAAGAGTTTTTAGATGAAACTAATATTATCGATTTAATTGTTTAAACAGTTGAGCACAGCTTATTTCCGAGCTGTTGCCATTCCTGGAATACATCTTTATTCAGACAACGAGTAGTAAGTTTTATTAAAATGCTTAAAATAATCTCGATAATGACATAAATATTAAGTCTTATAATAAAATGTAAATTTAAGTTCATTTACGCTAATAGCGGATTTGCTTAAGTAATTTCATTTTAGTTAACAACATTTAGTTACGCATTTAATTTAATCATTTTTAGAAAATTAAACTTAAGTAAGGTAGACATTCCAAATGCGATGCAAGATTTATAAATCTCTTATTGATGAAGTTAAAATTCATAAGACCATGTTTGTAAATTCAGTATTTAATTCCGTGAGTTTATAAGCAATAAGCATTTGATAATTTTTTTAATTTTTCCTGTTGCATTCATAAATGTATTGTTTTATTTAAAAAAATAAATGAAAAATCAAAATAAAATAAACAAAAACTTTAGAACAGATTCTTTTTTTTTTAAAAAAAAGAAGAAAACACGACTTAATTTTGATGATTAAGAAAATGAAATGAAGTATATTATTTTATGAAAAGAAATTAAAATTAAGAAACGTTTAAAACTTCATGTCCCACCAAATAACTCTCATATAAATATAAATTAGTTATAATTCAAAATTAACTCTTATATAAATATAATTTTTTTTTATTCAAGATTGAATACAGCATTTCATTGCATATAACATATACAACCATTGGCACCCCATGACTCCAATTTTTAAAGGGGATGAAATTAAAATATACAGTTACAATAGTTGTCAAAGTAAGAGAAAAAAATTCTTAAATCAAATAAATATGTACCAAAAAGTTTACTTTCTCATCTTTTTTGGCTTCAATTTTAATGAATATAATTCGATAATGATTCATGAAAATTTTCCTTATTTGTCTGGAATATTTAGGGGGACTTTCAGAGATTTCTACTTGTTGAGTGGAACATATACCCCCTTCCTAATTGAGGGGGACATATCTGTTCTGGATTACCAATTTGGCCAGACTAGGCCATGGCCTGGGGCCCCCAATGGTTAGGGGTCCCCTTAAAATGGATTTTTTGAAAGTGAGTTTTGAAAAAAATTAAGATGTTCTCCGTGAAATTAATTTTGATGACATTATAGATGAGTTTATTGATCGCTAGAGCAGAAAAAAAGATTTTTGAATACCAATTTTATAGTAGCGTTGATTTTGCAAAGTGTTAAAAAATGTAAAATTTTTTCAAAATGTTATGATTATTTTTTAGTTCTAATTTAACAAAATAAAGTAAAATTCAATTTATTATTATTTATTTTAATTTTAAATATGCTTTCTTAAATGAAAAGATACATAAATACTTTTGTATTTGAATCAATAAAAAATATACGAGAAAAAAAATTTAATCTAAGGGCCCCAAAAATTTGAATGGCCTAGGGCCCCGCGTACGCTTAATCCGGCACTGGGACATATACTAAACTTCGACCAACGACGCCCATGTGTACAACATGACGGAATTTTATCTTAAATCTTCCTCCAATCAAAGTAATTCTCTTTAGAAGCTATTACCACTCTCAATAATGTTTGAAGAATATATTTATTGAGAAGGACATAATTAAAAAACTCAGTCTCAACAGTTCTCTAAATTTCACCTCTAACAAAAACATTTCTTGTATCCGTTAAATAACAGTGATATGATTAATGATTTTATCACTAACTTGTTTTAACTTTTCTGATTTTTGATGAGTCATGTGAATTTTCTATAATTGCCAGAAATATTAGGGAGGAATTATAGTGATTTTTAGGCATGTTAGGGAATATGTGCCCTTGTCATTGGCATCCCTTGTCAATTGATGCCAATGACTGCCCATACTTAAAAATACTCTGAACATACTATTAATCAATTTGTCTAAAATTTCAGGGTCAGTGTAATTCCATTAGCATTGTATTGCACCGATTGTAATTCCATTGGCATTGTATTGCATTGGCATTTTATTACTTTTATCTGTGTTATTTACATTTACCTTTTATTCTGTGTATTTCGCATAATAATGCTGTGATCAAAACTTTTATTTTAAAATTTTAAATTTTGGAAAACAAAGAAAGAAAGATATTTTCTATCATTTTTACAACCAATACTTACAATAAAAAAGAATTGAAGAAATTTTTGCATGCAACATTTACGTGAATATTGCATTGGAGTGCAGAAGTGCCATTATTCTCGTTCCTCATCCCCTGAAAGTTAAATTAGTCTCAGATGTTAAGGTGGAGATTTTTATATAACATGTATTTCTTGATATTCTAATTTATTTTAAATTAATTGTTCTCCGTTTAAATTTTGTGATTATACCCTAATCTGTTCTGCTGAAATGCAAGAAACAGTGCATAGGATTGAGGTATTTTTTTAATGGAAAAAATAAACCTGCAATAAAATGAATCAAAAAAGAAGTTCCCTTTTAAAATAACCCTTCATTTCGCACTTAAAAGGGGAGGTTGGGGATCATGTATGACTTTATTTTATGATTAGTTTGAAAATACATTTCTGTTTTTAGACTTTTGCTTCGATTCGTATTTCTTGATATATTCGTCAAGTTTCTTCACTTTTTGTACACCCTGTATATCCGAAATTTATCACAAAAATTAAATATTTTATATAAGTATATAAGTAATACTTCTAATCCAATTAATTTGAAATATAATTCTGTTTTATGGGATTCGCACCAAAGCTAAAATTTCTCATTAAAAGTAAAAATTCCATTTAAAAAACGTGCTTTTTTTAAGTAAATTTAACATAAATATTTGGAAATAATTTCAATTTTACGAGGAACGAATATCTCGCCAATATACCAAAACTGTATTTTGTATGCAAATTAAGAACGAGAAGTAGTTGATCGGATATCCTATGCATCAAAATTTTCTTCCGCTCTCTAAAAGGGAAACTATTTCCTCTCCTTCCTTCAAAATTATAAACGAAATTTTCTAAAGTTTATTTTCAGATTTTTAAACTTAGTTCTTCGAGTTGAAAAGAACATGGACGTTTGTTAATTAAAACTTCAAAAGAATATTTATCTAATAAGTAAGATTTTCTTCACTAAAATTGCTGTTCCGATTTTTAAAACTTTTAAGAAATTGTGTTTAGTACTAAATTCTGCGTTCCCCTTTTTATGAGAAATATGATTGGTTTTGCTTTTTAAATTAATGTACCTACTAAAATCTGCACTTTTAGTATAATTTGTTACCTAACAAAACCTTTTAATTTCTGCTATTTCATTAAAAGTAAAATACATTTTAAAGTGAAAGCTTTCGATTCAATTTCCAAACAATCATTTTCTGATGCTCAATTTCATATTTTTGCTCTTAAATAATGCATCAAATATTTATAGGAAATTTAAATGTTAAGTTATTGTAAGGTAATAGTTTGTAGTTCCATTATAATGTTCGAATTTTAAAAACATACATTTTCTTCGAGAAAACTTGAATACAGAATATAGAAAGTTTATATATATCATTCCAATTTATGAGAATATATATATATATATATATATATATATATATATATATATATATATATATATATATATATATATATATATATATATATATAAACAGTCAATTGAGCAATTAAATGGTTTGCATCACAATTGCTGCCTAATTAGCTCTAATCTCTTGGCATAAGTGTTTGGGTAATTTATATAATCAGTCAGATGCTGGGTCTCACCTTAGTATTGTAGTGGTTGGAGCTAACCATCGTACTTTCTAGGGAGGATTGGAGTTAGACTCCACATTCGCAGGTGAATGATTAGTAAGAATAACAAATTTGCTGTCAGTAAGTATAATGATAAGTACGCAAGAGGACCTCACTCTATAAACTGATATCTATTTCATATTATCGTTTTAAATATCATATGTTGGTTACATATTAGATTTTAGTTTAATAATTTGACTAAACGCTTTCAGTGGATAATTTTGTGCAATTACCATTCCCCAAAATTGCGTGTTTTTAACCAACATACAATAGTTCTTTGGAAAAATACAAGACTGGTGCGTAACTTTGCTATGGATTTCAATTTGGTTTGAAGTTCTAATCGTGGCAGTTGATATCAATCCATATCACTTATATGCAACCACAAATATTATTCAAATATAATTCACTTGGTTGGGGAATTATAGGTATGAGTAGGAACCTCTTTGCTTTCAGATTAATTGCCATCGATGATATAAATTGAATTTATACGCCGAATATAATTCAAATTGAAGTACATGCAGGAGTACAGTTGAAATTTACTACAACCATTCTTAATAGTTAGATCTTCATCAAGAGGAATAAGCTACTCAAATTTGTGTAAATTTGTTTTAAAAGTTTGAAAAATTAAAAGCTAACTAAAACAACTTTTGAGAGTATAATGAACAATTTTGCTATAATGTTAGAATTTAACAATAATACAATTAGAAGAATTTTACAATAGAACTATTTTACAATAGAACTATTTTACAATAGAACTAATTTACAATATAATAATTTTACAATAATTTTCAACTACCGCAAAAATGAGAATCCAAAATTTGAAGTTTTGAAAAATTTAAAAGTTGTCTGTAAGATTATATTTATTTATTGTTACCCCTTTATTCATTAATTTTTCATAGAAAATTCACAGATTTTCTTTCATGTATTTCTTGATAAATGTTTTATGATCATAAATATTAATATTATTAATGTTTTTTTTTATTAATGTTTTTTTATCAAAATTTATATTCAAGAAAAATCTTTATAGAAAAATAATAATAATTATTATTAAAAGATTTCAAATTACAATTAACGTTTTATATAAAAAAAATAAAATAAAAAGACCAGAGAAATGATTATTAAAAACTGATCATTCAAGTGCATTATAATTTGAAACATAATACACAGAACATAAAGTCAATGTTATCAAATAAACTCAACTGAAAATAAAAAATGTAAATAAATGTAACTTTTTTTTAAAGTAAGGATTATATACAATATTTATAATTCAAGCATAATAAAAATAATCGTAGAATAAAATTTTTACACTAAAATTTATGAGAAAAACGTTAAGAAGTTTGAAATAATTTTAATTAGTAAACGTTTGAATAAACGTTAAGTATCGAACTCGATTTTTAAGAAAATCATTTAAAATATAAATCGATAAAAATAAATCATTAATTTTATATCATAAACGTAAAAAGAAATAAAAACAGTTAAAATACTTCTGCAAGATCTTACGACTTTTCACGGAATTATTGAAATAAGTAATTACAGCGAGTAGAAATATTGAAGTATCGAGATTTTTATTTTATTGCCTGTTTAAACCGAAAAAGATAGGCAAGTTTTGATAAGAAAAGAAAAAAGACGAAAAAACATCCTGCGGGGGAGGGGAGAATACTAATAGGCAGTTAATTCTTTTATTAGAATTTTTTTATTGCTTAGTCGAACCGGATCTTTCAACATCTTTAGAGGAACGTCTCCAACTAAATGCACTGTTCTGACAATTGCCAGAGTAGAAAACCACCTGTTTCGGTCATCGGCCGCTAGATGGCACTAAATAGCCTCCGGCCGAAATCGCAGCCGTCAAATGGCGTTCAACTATAAGGCCCGAGTTGACATGCGACCGTGGACTGTGCGGCGCGTTGTTTTCATGAAGCGTGGATTTATGTGTTTCGTGATACATATTTAATTAGAATTGCAGAAAAATTAGAATCTAAAGATAATCAAAAATGAATCTGCCTATTTTACTATGGATATTGCAAGCTATTTGGATAAAAGGTAGGATTAAAAAACATCTGTTAAAATTCTAAGGATGGGTAGGGGAATTAAATGTTTTGGTTTCCTCTTTATTATTTTTGTATCTTTTTGTTTTTGAAAATGCCGGTGTCGTTAACGCATGAGTTGGTGCAATTGTAATTATCGTGTTCGAAGCGAAGAGATTAAAAGGGTTAAATATAAAATTCCGCTACACTAATAACGATTGGGACGCATTTTTAAGCATCACATATTTGATGAATTACAACAACATTACTTAAAGCGACTTTAAAAAAACTGAGATTGTATTTGAAAAATAAATATTATGGTTTTCTATTTAATTTTTTTATTTTTTCGGGAATGAAAGTTGTTTAAATGAAAGTTTGACATTTCGGAAATAGTTTTTAAATGTTTACGATAAAGGATGGGCTAGGGGAATATTTTTTTTATCTTTTTTCTTCTTTTTAATAATTTTTGTATATTTTTAAATTTGAAATGTCAGTATCGTTAACAAAATTAGTCGGTGCCAATTGTAATTATCATGCCAGAAGTAGAGAAATGGCGAAGTTTAAATATTAAATTTCACTGCCTTAAAAATTTCCATTTGTAATTTGAATTACATTTCAAAACTGAATATGGCGAATTCTTATTTAAATTTTTTCTTCGATTTTTCTATAAATAAAAGTACGGCAATTTGATAATGAATTTCAAATGTTTATGACGGAGAATTGATAGAATAAAATTTTTTTGTACTTTTTTATTATTTTTGTGTTATGAAAACATTTTAAGTTTCAATGTGAATGTATAAACTGAACTTAAAATTAATAAGAAAAAAAAACGTTGTTTTATTTTTTAAACCTAGATATTTAAAGCTTTGATATTTAAATTTTTCCTTTGACTTCGTTTTTAAATGAAAGTTTCATAATCTAATTATAACTTTAAAATGTTCACGCCGGAGGATGGGGGAAGGAATTATATGATGTAGGTTCTTCATTGTTTTTTTTATTTTTTTTATTTCTTACTACTTTTCTTTTTGCTTGAAAATGCCAGTGTTGTTAATACTTGGGTTGAATGGGTGCATTTGCAGTTTTTACGATGATTGGAAATGATTCCATCGAAAATTTACGACATGATTCGATTGAAAGGGTTAAGAAATATGAATTACGCTGCGCTACAGATTTATAAGAAAATTTTCAGCACCTATGCATCTGATGAATAAAAATCACATACGTTATAGGGACTTAAAAATTAATATTTTATATTTTATTTTTCTATTTCCTTTTATGTTTCGGCTTTTTAATGGAATGTCTTACTTAGTAATAATAATTTTCGAATATTTTTATAAAAAAAGCCACATTTTATTTATAGTCTTAATTTGCACTAATTATAATATTCAAAATATTCTATTTAATTATTCTAGAAATATGCTTTAAAATTGTTCCTTTTCTGTTTAATTTTTTAAAAATAATTAGTTATAATTGAATATTAGTAGGAAGTAGAATAATTTGGAAATAGTATCTCTATTGAATGCAATCATCGGGTTTGTAGCTATAAAATAAGCATGCGTTATTTGCAAATATTTTGATTGAAATTATTAGTTAACAAATGATTAATTTTAATTCAGAAAAGCTTTAGCTGAAATGCAGAGCTCTTTTTTTAAGTATAATTTCCATTTTAATTAAAGGTATACAATATGATATTTATAAATGAAGATTTCAAACAGCCTGACAGAATTTTATATTAAGGTTTAAAGGAATTGCGTAATTTGTGATAATTGTTTAGTTTGCCGATAAAATAAAGATTCATTGCAAAAAAAAAAAAAATCACGTTTCTTTTCGATCTTTAAGTCTTCGATCTATTTTGCTTCCATCTTTTTTACTTTAAAAAAAATAAAATTGATAAAGTGGTTTATTTATTTATTTTTGTGAAAAATCGAATAATTTCTTCTGTTCCAAAAATTACTTTTTGATCGTTATTAAGCGCAGTTGGCGATAGTTAAAAGAAACATAGAAAGTAGAATAATTTGGAATTAGTATTTCTATTGAACGCAATCATCGGGCTTATAGCTAAAAAATAAGCATGCGTTAATTGTAAATATTTTGATTGAAAACATTACATATTGTAAATGCTTCAATTTTTTTCCTTTTTTTTATTATTTATTTATTTTTTACTTTGGGATACAAGTGTTTAAATAGAAATCGCCAATATTTTCGTTTCTTTTAGATGAAAAAACCAAAAAAAAACAAAAAAAACGCTCAAAATATTTTAATTTTGTACTTTTCTTTCGAGAGGAGATGTCAGTTCAATTTTTAAAATAATATGTTGTTAAATTTGTAAGGGGAAAGCACTTTAGCTAAAGTTAAGATAAATCATAAGGATGGGGATTATAGACTAATCGCCACCTGAAGGCGCTGGTGTCGACAAGTTTTCCCTGAACAGAGCCGAAAAGCGGTATTTTCTACAAAAATGTTGTGAATTATAACATTTTTAACTTTTTAATACGGTTTTGCTTAAATCAAATTTTAAAATTCGTTGTCGCTATAACTTAGAGCTTCTATCCATCAGAAAACTCTCTGGTCAATCTTACTAAGTTCACAATTTATTTTATTCTTCTCTAAATTCGTAAATAAAATTTTTAAGTGTCATTTTTGCATTCAAGTTTTTTTTCCCTGGTCCTACTCCGTTAAAATTTCTTTCTCATTCTTTTTTAATATGATTCCCTTAATTGGTCGGAAGCGCTGTCATATTGTCAGTTATTAAAAACAAATGCGTAGAAAATTTAAGAGTGCAATTTTGCGTCGATCTTAGTATTTTGTAAGATTTTTGAATCTAAATTTATTTTTCTTCTATATTTACAAATTTACTTACTCTCGAATG
Source organism: Parasteatoda lunata (assembly GCA_949128135.1). Classification (NCBI taxonomy): domain Eukaryota; kingdom Metazoa; phylum Arthropoda; class Arachnida; order Araneae; family Theridiidae; genus Parasteatoda; species Parasteatoda lunata. Next base: position 66,437,446 of record OX421976.1, on the reverse strand, counting down.
GTATAAAAGTAATTATAAAAACTATTTCAATTTATATCACGTTATTTTTCTTAGGAGTTAAGTCATATATTTTAAATATTTCAATATAGTTGTGAATGATGTTTTTAGAAATATATTAAATATATGAAAACATATACAATGACGAACTTTAAAAGAAAAAAAAAAAGCATTTGAAGGACCTTTGTCGGATATTCACTTCATTTATGGATATTTATATCATAACTTAAAAATATTTAAATTTATTTACATGGTATTTTATCAGATATTATTTACCCCGTTCATTTTTTCATTGATAAATTACCTTGAATTTTGAACTAAAATTGTCATTTATACATATTTGTTTGAAATTTTCTTTTTCTTATTGCGTTGAATTGACTCAAAATTTCGATTAACCGTGAATTCATTTAAAGGATTTCAGACGTAGATAGATTTTTAATCGAACGGCTGTATTTACAATGTTTTGTTATCAGTTGGGTGTCAAAATAATATAAATTAAATAGAAAAACATATTAAATTATATTTTTAGAAAACATGTACATTAACAAACTTATAAATAAGAGCATTTGAAGGACCTTTTGTCAGATATTTACTTTATTTTTACTGATATTTACTTCATAACATAAAAATACGCTTACATTGATAAATTCTTTCTTTTAGTCATGTACTCTTCCAAAAATTTCTAAATTGCATATTCATTATTAAATTTAAAATTTTATCATCAAATAACAATAAGAAATAAACTAAGTGTAAAAAAAAAATGTACCATTTTAATTAAATTTGATTTAATACATTGTTAGAAATTTTTCAGATGAATTACAATACTTAATACCAATTTTACCATATTTATCCAAAAACAGTTAAATAATTATTAAAAAAAAAAGATGTTATATAAATTATTACTTGTGAGAATAATCGCCTATATCGTTAAACAAGCAGAATTTTGTCCGCGCCAACTAAGCCAGCAGCCAATTTGAATAGAGTGCACGTTCTTCGAAAACTGGAAGTTGAAGCATGCGATAAGAATAAGGAATTCATATTTTTTATGTTCCATAATCGGATTCTTAACATTACAGTTTATACCTAATAATAATATAGTTATAAGTGTGTTGTGATCACCTTATGAAGCCACCTAGCTCCTTGCAGCTGGGTACATACTTTAGCCGGGAGTGCTAATCTGTCAATCTCATGACCGGCTGGTTTAACCATGGAATTAAATAGTACAAAAGACCCTGCTATACATTACATAATCTAGTACAACTAATCGATTCTTCATTAAAAAAACTGAAGAACGAGGAAAGCTCACTTGGACCTATGGGGGTCGTGGAACCGGCTTTTCCAGAAGATGAGAGATGGGAAAGACTTAAAAAATATGAATAGCTGGTTTTGAAAAAAATATGAGATAGTTTTTAAAAACATAAATGAAAGGGATACAATGAAGTTATGCAAACAAAATATTTAAATTAAAATTTCTAAATTATACACCTACACATCTCAGTTTTCAGATTATTAGCATTGTTTCTGAAACTAAACCCCCTAAAAACACCTTTTTAACAGAAGAGAAAAAAAGCAGTAAAATATATGTTTAGCTTCATTTAATTATACAGTGATACCTCGAGATACGAGTTTAATTCGTTCATTAACCTTGTTCGTATGTCAATTTGCTCGTATCTCAAAGCAATTTTCCCCATTGAAATTAATTGAAATGTCATTAATCCGTTCCAGCCCCAAAAATGCTACCCCCAATTGTTTTTGTTACGTGTTTTTAAATAAGAAAAATGTATTGTAAATTTATTACAAATATTGTATAAAAACATAATAAAAGAGAATGTAAATCGCAAAGAAAATTGGTTTTATAAAGTTTAGATACATATTTGTATTTTTGTCACTTAAATGCAACTTACACACAACTTAAATGCTACTGTATACTTAATTTTAGTCACTGCATTTCTCTTCACTGGTGTTTTCTTTTGTAGCCGGATTAAAAAAAAAAACTGCCCAAGGAGGTTTGTTTCCTCCTCCTTTTCAGAATGCTGCAGAAATGAGTTAGGCAAATGTCATTAAACAGCTCCGATGTACGACCAGTTGCAAGTTTTCGGGGTGTTTCTTTACCACGAACTGTGAAATTCTCTCCCACATTCCCAAGAACTCTTTTATCTCACTTGTAGAGATAACCTCCTCCACCTCTGGCTCTTCCTCGAAACCAATTTCTTGCAGAACCCCCGAATGCTGTTGCGACTGTAAAACTCTTGTAATTCTTCGGTCGTCAGTTCCTGAAAGTACTCCTCGGCGATCTCGCTCACGTCTCTCTCACTCATCACCAGGTCCATGGATTTTCCCAGAGACACAATCTCATCCTCTATTGGCACTTCGGGTTTGAATCCTTCGAAGCTACAGACTCTGGCGACAGTACAATTCTCGGTTACAGACTCACTCAGGCCACAGCTTTCATGCAGATGTCAAGGTTCTCGTTGTAACACTCAGTCAGGCCTGATCTATAATTCTGAGGCATATCCCGATGTTAAAGTGGTCCTTCCAGTACTCTCGAAGGGTGAGGTTTGTGTTCTCTGTCACCTCAAAGCAGCGCAGGAACAGGTACTTAGTGTACAGCTTTTTAAAATTAGAAATCACCTGCTGATCCATGGGCTGCAGGATAGGAGTGGTGTTAAATGGTATAGAACCTTTATAAACTTGAACTCTTCGAGGATGTCATGTTCGAGGCTCGGTGGGTGAGCAGGAGCATTGTCGAGGACGTGAAGGGCTTGCATGGCCGTTCCTCGTATCTCAAATGTCGCTCGTATCTCAAAACAAAATTTCTCTCCCTCGACAGCTCGTATCTCAAATAACTCGTATGTTAGGGCACTCGTATCTCGAGGTACCACTGTATGTGCATAACAGCAATATATAATAAATTCAAATGGATAAATTTAAATGTGCGCAGATGTTTTTGTAGTATCGTAATACGGTTTACTTGTTCAAACTAGTCTTTCCTGTAGAACAAAAATCAATTATTTGCCTTTAAAGCATTTTAAAATGCTTTCTACTTAATTAGAAACAAATATTTACAGCAGTTAACACATACACGTTTATAGTTGAATTTACAAATTATATATTTCATTCGTAAGCAATTTAGGTTGTACATATTTTAAAAATAATGTTTGTTACTAATCTTTTTATTGAAAGCGACATTTCGTTTTCATTATGGAATTGATTCGTCACATCTATATTTTAAATTTATGTTTCATAAAGATAAGGTGTAGGGCTTGTCAAAATGAATCTGCCGGCATAAAATTCCGTTCGATCAATTTCATTATTTAGTCGCATCTACTGTTTCATACTGCCTTTGAGAATTGACTACAGACGATTTAATACGAGCTGACTACTACTGTTAATAATTAATTGTTTATTTCGTTGCAAGGCATTATTTAAACTAGTGAATCCCTTATGGAGGTGTTGAAATTACATATATTAAAATAATATTTTCTAAACCTTCCCCCAGCTAGGTTTTTTGCAAGGTCGCGCAATGGGACTGAAATTGTTTTTCTTTGTAGCTGGATTAATAATAAAATATATCATTAATTGAAATTTCTTTATACATTACTTTTTTATATTGTCTGAGAAATGTTTGAAATTCATGTTTGATGTTTTTACTTGCATGGAATATTTATATATTTCAAATATGGTAAACTAATTTATACCTTAGTAAAATTTAAATATACAGAAATAAATTTTCTTTTACATAAATTTCATAAAATATTGTGCTTTTAATGTCAACATTATAAATTAAAATCGGAGTTTTCGTTAGACTTAAGATAAATTATTTTATGTGCCGAAGCGCTACTAATCTACAGCACATTTGAAAAGTAGACAAAAATAGTTAGCTGAATCAATTTGGTATTTTTATGAATAATTTTAAAATATAAGAAAAAGTGCAAATTTAAACAGCTTAAGGAGAAACTTTGAAGTTCGTTCTTAAATACAAATGGTTACTGACCAGGGATCTATCCAGACATTTTGTGAAAAGCCCGGTTTTCGTGAAATTGTGAAAAAATTACTCACATTCTTTCAACCAGGGTCCGCTTTTACGAATTTGTAAAAATAGGGTCCGGTTATTGCAAAAAACTTTTTCAAGGAGTTTTTAAATTTTAAATAGATACAAGATTATGCTCGCTACTGTAAAATTATAATAAAAAAAAATTTAATTTTCAAAAATAAACAGCAATTGCTGCTTTTAAATTAGAGATGCAACATTCAAATATTTGGTATTTTGCCTATACTGCTGAACACAGAATATTCATTTCGGATGAATAATGAAAGAATCGTCTGCCGAAGACAAAACTTAATTCGTTTACATCCATTTCTCTTGTTTTCTGCCCTGGAAAGGGTTTATTTGATTAACAAAACAATAATGTAGATAAACAAATTTGTGAAGGGTCCGATTAAAAGAAAAATCATTTTGTGAAGGGTCCGTTTTTAAGTTAAAATATTTTGTGAAGGGTCCGTTTTTATGAAAAGATATTTTGTGAAGGGTCCGTTAACGGACCCAAATATCTTCTAAACAGACCCTTGCTGACTATAAAAAATTCCGGCTCAAATTACCGTAAAATAAGACTACCATACGAATCGAAATCAAATAATCGTACACTTTCCGTAAAATCCACTTTTATTGGAGCATGTTACGGAATAAAATATCTGATGTATCGTGTATTTTTTACACTAATAATTACAATAAAATCACTGAATCACTCTAATTAAATATTACTTTAAAAATTACGGTAAAATATTTTACGGAAAAAGTGGATTTCACGGTAAAATAGAATGTACGGCTGATGCACATAAAGTACTAGTACTTCATAACAATTTGATACGGAATCTTTTACAGTGTGAGGCACGCCTTATATAGAAGAAATATTTCAGCGTGTATGAATTTTATGTGTGCATTGTATCTTGAAATAGATATTTCTATATAGTATATATACCATGTCACATAATATCGCAATTTGTGTAGAAATTTCGAGGTGAAATGGATTTTACGGATGATGCATCCAAAGTGCAGGTATTTTATACCGTAATTTAAAGTGGAATTTTGCTATTTCGCAGAATTCGATGCAGTGCCTAAATTAAAAATTTTGGAGTATAGAAAAAAAATAAATGCGGATGAACCAAAAGTAAACTTTGAAGTTAAAAATTTTTGAAGTTTTATTTTACTAACTATTTTTCCTTCTCTATAATAGTAGATAAACCTGAAAGGACATTGCTCGAGGTATGCACCACTGATAAACAGTGTTTGGTACGCATTTTAAAATAATCGTTAACGGATATCTTATGTACAGTGTGCAGAAAAAAAAGAAAATTAAAAAAAAAAGGAGCCGCAATCTGGGAAACATGATTTAGTCATAGTTTGGTCAGGAGAGCGATGCAAAATTTGGATCAGATTGCGGCTACTCTCTATATTTTTTTAGTGTTAGAAATCCGAATGAATCGAAAAACATAGTATGTTTATTAAGCAAAAATACGTTTTTGTGTTTGGTTTCGTAACTTAAAATAGTATCTGCACTTATTTATTAGTATATTTAAGGCCATCGCTTCGAACAATTAAGATCGTGAAGATCGATCATTATTTAGGATAGTTTATTTATTTATTTTTATTTATTTATTTATTTATTTATTTTTTTTTGTACACTGTACATTGTGAGCTTAGGGATATAAACGTTAATTACACATTTAAAAAATGACATATTAAACTTGTTTTTCGTTTATTTTTTAGAAGAATATTCAGAAATTGCACGGTTTTTTTCTTAAAATGAATGTAATTGACATGCAACTTTTTACGTCGGAAAAGGCACGATATTTTCCAATATTAACTTTAATATTGTAGTGAAATACTATTTCTAACATTGTATGATTGTAAATTAAAATTGGGGGATTTATTTTTTAATTAAAAAAATACTGCCATAATAAAAGTTCAAAAATCGAAGATGTTATTGGCAACGCGTGAATGAATCAATTGTCAGTGCGCCTTAAATAAAATAATAGGTTGCCTAACTTGAGGTCTAGTCATCGGTGAGAAGTAGTGCTAGTTTAAAACATTTACATCTATATTGATTTATGTTTTGTTACATCATTAAACGATATCGATGAAACTATCGATCACTAAAAACAATTTGCGAGAAAAGAGAAAGTTTTTCTCCTCTTTGAACATTAAATATAAAATACTTTTATGACATTTGAATTATTTTTCCAGACTGGTTATAATTTGTTCTACTTTATTTTTTTTTAATACTACAATCATTCTTTTAGTTGGTTTTTATGTTACAAGTAAACAAAATGAATTCGCAGAATTTCAATGCTGTACCATAATATCGGTACCTTGAACCGTAGTCTGACTAGAATTTATAGCCTCAGTTAATTATGGACTAGTAATCAACTCCAAGAATGGTTTATTTCATGTTAAAATGGTACAACTTGGCACTGTATTAAGGCAACCGAAGGTTTGGAAGGTGTTTCAATGTGTTCGACATTTATTTAAGAACACGGAAATATGGTAAAATTAACGTACTCTATGGCAAAGATATTTCTAGTATTTAACCAACATCATAATACTGGTAATAAAATCAAAATAACCGACACCTAAAACTATTCTTTAGGTAATTTTACTGTTTTTATGGTAACATATTACCGTAAATTCTGGTTTTCGAAATTCTATTTCTTGATACCAGTAAAAAATTATCAGTGAAATTACCAGTAAAAATTACCAGTAAAAAATTCTCAGTAAAAATTTACAAAACTGAAAAAGAACTTCAACCAAATAAATGGTTTTTATGGCATACTCTTAAGTTAGCATGATAAATTCATCAAATTTTACCACATTTACCAAATTTTATCACTTTTTATAAAATTATAGTTTATTTATTAATACATCTAAAATTTTTACCAAAGCACTTCAATAAAATTTATCAAGCTTTATGGTGTACCCATAGAGCCTGAAACACGGTAAATTTTACCATACTCTGGTAGTTTCGACCATACTTTTTTATCAGTGAAGTATGAACCATTTGATTATCTGGACCTATATTTAAACAAACGTGATCTATCAATGGTAAAAATAAATACTGAGTGATGTAATTATCGGGTATTTTAATGATCTAAATCAAAGAACTAATATCGTTTAATTTTAAGTTTTTCATCGATATTATCGCTATGTTTCACAAACATAAATCGCCATTTTTAAGGTGTTTATAAAGAGGTATAGTAGAAGCCGCATTTTTACTTTTGATATATTTTAAAATTTTCTATTCTTGAACTTTTCATATCTATGGACTCATAGGTTTAAAATAAAGATTATTTTTTAAAATTAAATAAAAAAAAAACCTTAATGATTAAAGATTATTATAACAAACAACGACATATTGTTTTCAATATTCGGTGTCCGTTAATGTTGTGCATCTTAATCAACAGCTTCTCAGTAATTTATTTTATTCAGGATATTTAAAAAGAATTTTATTGTTAAGAGATCATGATCCTAATCATGAAAATTTAAATGTAAAAAAAAAATTAAAAATGGCGAAGAATAAAAATCATTGCAACGATGTTTGTATTAAAAATGGTTTTATTTTTGTTGACACATGTTGGCATGTTTATTCTGTGTTTTAGATTTTCTTATTTATTTAATTAAGGTAAATTGTTACACGCAATTTAAATATATATTTTGTCTGTTTACATATAATTATGTCTAAAATGGAATTTAAAAAAAATTATTTGCATGGATATAAAAAAAATAAATGTGCTCGATTGGTTGAAATATTGTGAAGTCATCGGGGAGAATTGTGAAAACAGTATTTGTGAATAAATATAATTAGGAAAAAAAAAAAAAAAACTAGATGTGCGAGTTTGATAATGTTTTCTAATTATAAAATATCAAAGATTATCATCATTATAAAATATAAAATATCTTTTTTATTTTATCAAAATTATAAAATATCAAAGCTCACTTTTTCTAGAGAAATTTTATTCTATTGAAATTTAAACTTAACAAATTTCAATTATTATTGAAAATTTTGAGTTTTGAAAATTTTGAATTTTGAAAATTATTTTCTTAAATATTTATTAGTTATTGCGCAGACAGCACCGTAAAGTTTGTTAAATTTTTCTTATTTTAAAAATAAAATATAACAACGGTGTGTTGTGCGCTATTTTCAGATGAATTTTCTTATTTATTTAATTAAAAAAGTAATTTTTGTAATTTAAAATTTTTTTTTGTTTATATAAATAATGAAGTAAAAATGAAAATTTTACGGTAAAAAGTACCGCCACCTTGAGTGCCGGTACTTTTTACCGTAAAATTAATTTTCTCCCTAACGTGTTATAGAACAAAAAATATGTTTAACCGTAATTTTTAAAGTCCAAATTATCGCAAAATCAACGAATCACTCTAAATAAATAAATAGTGTACGGTAAAACAGATTTTACGGATTAGGTACTCAAAGTGCAGGTACTTTATTACGTAACTTGTACTGGAATTTTTTTTACAGTGCACTAACAAAGCATTTTTTATAAAATTTTATTTAAATTGATGGAAACAAAACAATGTACAATTGAAAATTTTTATTTATAATTATAATAATATAGAGATAACAGACTTCATTTTCGTCTATAAATATTTTCTTCCTTCTTAAATTGTGTTTAAAAAATATTTTTCTCGAACAACGATATTAAAAAGTTTTGACTGCACAAAAATATTCCCTGAAACATTGACAAAATGTTGCTCAAATTACTTAAGATAGTAAAGTTTTAACAATGAACGTGACGGTAAATCAATAGCTTATTGTTTGTTTCCTTTTTTAAAAAAAAGTGGAAAAAAAGGTTAACAAATGTGTGTTGACCCCGATAATGAATAGAAAATCCTTATTAAATTGAATAGCGAATACGAGATTTCAGCAATTAGAGTTTTGCGAGCATTCAGTGTGAGCAAGACACGCAACCATCTTCTTTTATAATTGCAAGCGAAGTGAAGTGACCGTATGTTTATTGTTTTTCTCGAGCAGTGAAATACGAAAACTTGGATAATTGGAACATGAAAAAGCTTTTACAAATGGGCGTTTTATTTTCCTTTTTTTTTTTTTAATAATTTCTGTTTTGACTTCACCTTTCTAGTAGTTATTGGGTTCTTTCATTTCCTTTATTTATTTATTTATTTTTTGTAAAGAAATGCATGGAATTTGAAATAAAATTGCATTTCATATTGCTCGTTTTATGTATTGAATTTATGGAGTTCAGTATTTGATCACAAATTGAATTTTCAGTCGCCATTGTTAAACTTATTCTAATTTAGAATATTTCAGTAATCATTTTGTCAGTATTTCTTTATTCAGAATATTTTGATAAGTATTACATCTGGCATGTACATTATATATTGTAAAATTTATTGTTAGATATTTACAATCAGAAGAATCCCCCAGTCAGATTCTGTCAGTATTAGATATGAGCTCGGGCTCACTTTTTTAGGTTCGAGTCCAAAGAATTTTAATTCGAGCCTACTCGAGGCCGAGAATCATAGGATAACTCAGAGTCCGTGTCCACCCGAACCAGAGATATAGGCTAAATAAGGTCAAATTTTGTGGTCTTGTCACTCTGCCTATGGTGTTGGAAATTAGTGATCAAAAGTCTTTAGTCATAAGTCTTTATTAGTCATCATTAGTCTTTTTGTAATTAAAATAGAAGAGAAAATTTTGAGTTTAATGTGAAAGAGAAATATCGAACTGGAATAGCCAACAGCAGCAAACATTAAAGTTTTTTAACGTCTGTTTGATTTTCATTTCCATACCCTCTTCGTAAATCATTAAGTTAAAGAATTAATTTTATTTTGCTCTGTTGCTTAATTTACGGCATTATGCAAGAATGTTTTAGTTAAGTTGTAAGAAAAATATGTTAGTACGAGTAGTATGCGCCAGAGTCTTAAATCAATTTTTGTTAAATAACTCCAAGCCTGTCTTCAGCTCGGGTTGAGCCTGTCTCGTCTCCAGTCAGTATTACTTCAAACATAATATTTTAGGTGTCAGATCTGTTAGTATTGCCCCAGTTAGAATATTTCAGTTTTCAGGTCTATCAGCATTGCTTCAGTCAGAATATTTCAGTTTTTAGGTCTTACCCAAGCATAATATTTTAGTAACTAAACCTACCCTTAATAACTTATTCAGAATATTTCAGTAATCAGATCTTTCAGTATTATTTCAACCAAATTATTTCAGCCGTTTCGCCTGTCAGTATCTCAAGCATAATATTTTAATAATCAATATATAAAACTTATTCAGAATACTTCAGTTAACAGGTCTTCTCGTAATACTTCACCCAGAATATTTTAGTTATCAGGTGTGTCAGTATTATTTCTGATAAGAGTATTTTAGTAATCATATCTATCAGTATCATCTTATTCAGAATATTTCAGTAAGCAAGTCTGACAGTATTATGTCCGTCGAAGTATTTCAGTTATCCGGTCTATCAGTATTATCTCAGACAGAGTATCCCCAGTAATCAAGTGTGTCAACATTACCTCAGTGAGTTCATTTAAGTAACCAGTATTATTGCCAGGGTTGCAAAAAACCCGGGTTTTTCTAGAAAAACCCAAACCGGGTGGGTTTTTCTGGATTTTATTGGGCTTTTCTGGGTTCTATTGGGCTTTTCTGGGTTCTATTGGGCTTTTCTGGGTTTTTCATGTTTTAATGGGGTTTTTTTTTTCAAAAAAGAGGGCATGGATAAATACCTTACTTTAAAAAAGCTTATTTTAATATTAGTAATTAAGTTTAATTTTAAAAATTGACTTAATTAATGATTAATACAAATAAATTGATGCAAAAGTCTGAAAAAAGTTTTCTTCTGACATCACGATAATATGATCTCACATACATCACACATTTGAAACTTATTTTAACACAGGATTACTTTTTATTTATATTTTAATCTTAAAAAATATTTGAAGACAATTTTTTATTTGCATAGAAAGTGATTCAATGGCGCGGAATAATCAATAACCATACAGTTAAACCTAGCCTGCAAGGTGACTCTCCAGTCTCCAACACAATTAGTTTTTTCACTATAGGTAAATTCTTTTTAGGCTAGACTACATATATATTTCAATAGAATAGCTCTTTAATATAACAGAGGATAAAAAAGAAATCTATCTTAGAAAAACCCAGTAAAACCCACTTTAGGGAGGGTTTTACTGGGTTTTTCAGAGTCTGTTTTACCCAGTAAAACCCGCCCGGGTTTTACTGGGTAGGTGGGTTGTTTGCAACCCTGATTATTGCAGAAGAACTTTTTGAATAATCAGTAATACATGTTCGTTGAACAGCCGACCCAATTGTAGCCTTGTAATTTTGGACCAATCCAGAAGACAAGGAAACTCCTGGATCAGTACCCCTAGAGGTATTTATTAGTTATGGGAACATGGAGGACTTTGTAACTCGACAGATTTAACGTGCATCAATCACCATTTACTACACGAGGAGTCTTCGATAGGCGGGGATCGAACCCACGAATTCTTGGACATGGGCCCAGTGCCCTATCAACCAGGCTATCCCAGCGTTGTAGTACATGTTACTGATTACATGTTGGTAATAAAATAATTTACTCGGCCTTTTTGATATTTTTTTTAATTCTCTAAGTATTCGCACTGTTCAAAATTTGCAAGTGTGTTCAATTATACTATTGTTCAAATATGTTGAACCTTATTAGCTGTACTATTTAATTCATTCTGAGATTTATTATCCAATACTTTAGGTTAACTAAAATGGGTAGTTTAATTTAATGCCTAATTAAAGCTGTTAGTAATTTGCATGATATAAAAGTTCAACATTGAACCTATTCTTCTTAGTTGTATGAAATTAAACTAGCTGTTTCAAGTGTTTCCCTCAAATGATGGATTAGTTGAAAATAGTTCTAAAAATATCTTGCTGTGATATTAGTGATCGCATCGTCAGTAACAACATCGGACATATCCGACTGATAAAATGATGCATGGCACCTTACAAAATGGGACGAAAAGAAAAAAATCTAAAATAACAAAACCCTAAAAAAGATAAATCTGGCATATGTTAAACCTTATAACCTCACATTTAGTTAAAAATACAAACCCGAAAAGTAAATTAAACCGAAAAATTTATTTTTATGCCATTCTCTAAGATATTATGTTAAAACGACTGGATTTCACCACATTTCCAGATTTTTATCACATATTATAAAACTATATTTTATTGTTAATTTTACCAAAATCATTACCAAATGGCTTCGCAAAAAATTTCTTGACTTTTTATGTTCCCAATTTAACCATATTCTGGTAATTTTTACCACACTTTTTTCTCAGTGTGACAACTAAAACATGCAGCTCCCAAATAAATAGATTAAGATATTGCTTCTAATTATACTAGTCAAATATTTGGTAAGTATAGTTTATTGCGAGCATCTGTTTGCGTAAAAACATTTCGAAATCGCATTTTTTGAAATACTTATAAATAACTAGAATTGGGTGTTTTTATTGCGAAAATTGCAATGCTTCTTCTGTTTTTTATAACAATAAAATATATGATGTGCTTAGAGAATCGGACTTAAGTCCGAAGAAGCGGGGATCGATCACCGACTCTAGTAAGACCCACCGAGTACAGGAGATATACATGCTCATAAAATATATGGAATCGAATGTCCTGTGGTCGGTCACTGATCAGTACCATGGGTACAGGGATACGGAGAAAATTTCATTCCCCTTTCGATCTATGTCTAAATCGAGGAGGAAGTGGCCTCACAAGTTGTGGCCACTTTTTTGGATCATCCTTAGGGATGTTTCCCAGATTGATACCAATGATCTATTGTGCAGCTTTAGGGCGACGTAAATAAAGTACCTACCTACCTTCCTCAGCTGAGTATTTTTATTCAAACATCCTCTTTTAATAAATAAAAAAATAATTCTTTTTAAATGCATTAGTAATTTATATTTGTTTTTCTTCCGTTAAGATTTAGCAACCTTGTTTAAATACCTTAAATAAAAATCAAATTCGACTTGAATGGCAAATAAATTCAATAATGAATTACATGGACAATGTTAAAACAAATCTGATGCATACAGTATTTACTTAGCCGAACAAAAAGATAAAATAGAAAGAAATGGAGATAAAATTCTAAAAATAGACGTCGTCCGCTTGCTCACTAAAGGATTAGTTCAAAATGACGAAAGTGAAGCAGCCAAGTTCCACTTCTTTAAGATAAGACATTAATGTGATTTTTCGATAAAGCTTAGGAATGAGAAGATATGAATAAAGACCATCCCAATTAAAGTATCATCCTGTTTATATCTATCTTGTATAAAAATGACTAAAAACTTCTGACTCGAGCTTTGATGTATATTAAACTACTTTTTTGACTTCAAGGATATAGTTAATGACTTCATATTCTTCCAGCAAAAAAAAAATGTTATCAAATGTAGAAGTAGATTGTATAAACTTCAAAGTAGCGAAATACTTTCGAAAGTTTTTGAATTAATTGAGCTAGACGTAGTTTAAGGATGCATTATAAGTTTCTAGTATGCACATTTTAATGACCCAAAAAGAATTATTATATTATTCAAAATAAACTTTGAGGCATTGTGACCATTACGCATTTCTAAAAATTAAGTGAGGTAAAAACATAATGAATAAATAAATAATTAATAATTAAAATAAATCAATACATATAAATGAATGTTATTTATTTTAGTTTAACAATTAATGAAAATTAAAAATAATTATAATGGGAAACTAAATTTGTGGTTGCGTTTTAAGTTAAAATTACGAAATTTATTATTTTATTGATTAAATGTCTATATAAGTATTGAACAAATTTAATAAATCGTAAATGTTATTTATTTAAAATGATTTAACATGGAATTTCCACCCAAAACCCTTACACTAATTTCTTATCTGCTTTTTTATGTTATCTTGATCAAACTTGTTTCCTTAATTGATTCAGTATTTTATTTATTACAGCGTGTTTGTCTCTCTAAATTCGGTCATTTTGTGTTTCTCCGCTGAGAAAGATTCTTGCTTATAATATCAAAATTATGTATATCTGTTTTCATGTTTTTATTTGTGCTTTTTCAACTTTGTTTTGGGTCATTTATCTGTAGCATAAACTTGTCTTTATCTCACTTGTCTTTATTCGTGTAACTTAAGGTTTTCAAAATAAATTATAGTTTTAGAAAACTATTGTAAAGTTATACATATCATTAAATAAAAATTCGATAATTTGGAAATATTTTATAGTTCGATAATATATTCGAAGGGTGCAATCAAAAGTTATGGTTTACTTCATACATTTTGTATTATTACAGTACTGTCTGTAAATAAATGTTATACGATATTTATATTAGAAAACATTTATTGTAAAACATTTTGTACCTCAAAATTACGAAAATAATCAATTTTAACAATTTAAATAAGTATTAAAACCACTTTAAATCGTTTTCGGTACATTATTTCACATTTATTGAGTAAAAACAACATAATTTATTATTACAGTTCATTAAACTAAAATAACATTCTATGTTTGAGTTTTCTGATATACATTGTTTGTTTTAATACATATTTTCTGAAAATAATTATATCTATATCGTATCGTACTACAAAATAAACATTATTTTTGTTGTCCTTTACGATATTTTTATTGAACTTATAACAATAACATAATTTCTTCCAGCTTTGTTACATTTATTTTTGCTTGCAATTTAAGCTTGGTTTCTTGAGGTTTGGAAGTTGTCCAATACCCATTGTGAGAAGAATGAAATTTTATTTATTGGCGATTAAATTAGTCGACCAAAAGTAATGGGCCATTTAGAAATATTTCTAACTCGCCAATGTTATGTTTTTTAGATAAAAATGCTCGTGGTTATTAGAGTAAATTAGCTGCTCCCGGAATTGGACGAAATTATTTTGGATGAATATTTGCCTCCTAAAATAACTGTTATGGCTGTACTTATTTTGGAAACGGTATGATTATTGCAAAGAAATTAAGATTAATGTTTATTGGACTTTTTTTTAAAAGACAAGTCTGAAATGTGAAAGATTTTTTGACGTTTTTTTAATATGAAATACTAAAATAAATAATAAAAAATGAATAATAAAAAAGAAAAAAAGGATAATATAAGTTCTTTTGTATAAATGGAATAGAAAATATATACATATTTATTATAGACACTATTTTTTAGAGTGAATATTCTATTTATTTAAACATGTGAAGGAATTTAAATTGTTATTAGATTGTAATATATATAGGCCCCTCGGTTGTACAATTGTGATTAATCTGCCGTGTGATTACCATGTGATTAATCTGCAGCAAATTCTTAATTGTGAAATTAAATCTATCTGCAAACTTATAATAGTCACACATAGACTATTATTCTAAAAATTAGATTATTGATCTATATATAATATGTTAGTTTGTTAAAAAAACTTTTTTTTAAATTCGTAAAATAAATGAAATTTAAAAAACGGCTTTCTTTATTTTTTAAAAATTCTTCAACTGCAGAATATTTTTCACAATTTTTGAGAATCATAATTTTTCTCTTGCATATCTGCAGAAAAAAAATCTGCTTAGCTGCAATGGAAATATATCTGCAGACTGCCAAACAAATATTCTTTAGAAATTGAAAGAATTAATAATTATTTAAGTTTAGAAGTTAAAAAGGATTTTGCATTTCTTCTCTTTATTAATATTATAGGCTCTTTTTTAATAATCTGCAATAGTTTGCAGATGCTTTAATAAATTTGCAGCGCCCGCTGCCCCCGTGCTGAAGTATTTCGCTTCCAGGTTTGTAAACAACTTGAAATAACGGTTAAAATGAAATAATTTTTCTCACTTAAATATACCTCAATTTATACAGAAATAGTGAAAATGAAAAATAAAAAGTACTTTTCTTTTCTCAAAAAAGAAAAGTATATTTTGTTTTAAAATTCGGATGAACTACGATTTTTTAAAAAAATATAAAACTGATTTTAAACTGACTTATTTTAATCTGGTTGATTACGGAATGTATAAGCTGTTATTAAAACAATGAATTGAAAATTGATTACAGGTTAACCTTTTTAATGTCATTTCATATAATTTTGAATTCACAATATAGGATAAAACAACTATGTTTGTAAACTCTAAGTTGTATAATAAATTTAAGTTTTACTTATCATAAACTCAATTCATTTACGGATTCAAATATAATGAATATCTAACTTCTTTATAGTCTACTTAAATGAGTGTCATGTAACAAAAGGGTTATTTAAAATGTATTTTCATTTTATCAATTTTAAGAATATATACATTACATTATTGAAATAGTTTGTTTCGGGACATAATTTAATATAAAAATTTTTTTATATATTCTTTTTTTATTAAAATGTTTGCTCTCAGTTGATGCCAAAACTGTTTCACTGCGATAAAAAGCTAATTACAATGATTTTTAATAAATATGCAAAGTATGCATTTAAAATGTATTTTCATTTTATCAATTTTAAGAATATATACATTACATTATTGAAATAGTTTGTTTCGGGACATAATTTAATAATAAAATTTTTTTATATATTCTTTTTTTATTAAAATGTTTGCTCTCAGTTGATGCCAAAACTGTTTCACTGCGATAAAAAGCTAATTACAATGATTTTTAATAAATATGCAAAGACGCAAATTATATATATCTATATTAAAAATATTTTAAAAGTTACTATTGTCTTATAAATACTAACATACATACTAATTTTGTTTTAAAATTCAAAAAATTCGTTATTATTAATAGAAATAACCATTTTTAATTCATTTTATTTAACTTTTAAAATTTACTATAAAAATAATGGTGGTGTGTTTCTGTTAAATATTTAATTTTTTCAGTGTATGTAGTAAAAATGTAGAAGTTAATTTTAATTTATTGTTAAGAGTTAATGCTGGTGTTAAATTTATAAATTTAACACAAAACAAATTTACATTAATTTGTAAATGTATATTTTTGAAATGTAAATTTTTACTTTAATTATTCAACAAATTTAAAATAAAATTTTTATATTCCTACAATATGTTAAGTACTATTTAGACTATCGGACTTAAATTGCTCAAGAGGAAAAATTATTTCAGTTCACTGATATTAAAATTATGTTTTATTTTTAAATCCTTAAATTTTAAACAATTATAGCCTAATTTCCTGTAATAAAGTTAATTTTCTTTAATGAAAATATGTTTATACATCATTGAGAATAATAAGTTCAATATAATTAATTTATTTAATTCCCTAGTTTATTTAATAAAAATTTATTTATAATTTAAGTAATTTATTTCATGCAATATTCGAACCGGAATAATTTATTTTATTGAATTACTAGACTGCGACGTAGTTAAAAAGAAAACAACATGCTATAATACAAAAACTTCAGTGTGTGGTTTGGCAACACAATTTAAAATTCTATTCCCGTTGAAAAACACAATACCCTGCATCTCCAATGAGTTCGTAAAGCTCGCATCAGTATGTTAGATGTCAACAAAATCGTATCTTAGTTGACACGTTGTGAACTCACATCATTTTCTCCTCTGATTTTTCAATTGCAATTCGAAAAAATAATGTCAATGTCAGTGGTGTTGTAATGAGTTTCACCGAATATAAATAACTTGTTGATAAGTTACCGACGTTAATAACAATACGGCAACAATTGCACTGCCATTCATTTCGCTGTTCTCGTTCAATCTCTAAAATGTAGTTCATGATAAAATGTCATTTTATTTTAGATTTATCTTTGTTTATGTTAATTAACATTCACGATAGTAGTTCACGATAAAATTTTACTTCATTTTAAATTCATCTGTGTTTAGATTAATAAACAATCACAAAATGTAATTCATGATAAAAAAAAGTTATTTTATTTTAGAGACATCGTTGGCTAGAATTATTGACAATTTAAGAAAAGTATTTCATGGTAAAGACTTTAATTTAAATTCATACTTTTTATATTAATAAACAATCACTAAATGTAGTTCAGGATAAATTGTGATTTTATTTTTGATTCATCAGATTAATTCTCATCATTGATTCATCAGATTTAGATTAATTAATAATTTGCAAAAGTAGCTCATGATAAAATATCATATTATTTTAACTCCATCTGTGCTTACATTAAAAATGACATAATGTAGTTCGTGGTAAAATGTGATTTTTCTCGATTCTTCTCAGTTTAGATCAATTAACAATCATTAAAAGCAGTTCACGATAAAGGATCATATATTTTAAATCCATTTGTGCTTATACTAACAATTAATAAATGCAGTTCAGGATGAAATGTACTTTTATTTTCGATACAAATTTATTATTAATAATCTATTAATTTATAGATAATTAATTTAGATAATTTATTTTAGCTCTATATGTATTTTGATTAATTATAAATCTAAATTCGTGTACCATGTTTCTTGTGAAAGATTCGGTTTGTGCTTTAATACTAGTGTTAAAATACTACAACTGTTTGTTGCACATTTTTATTTAATTAAAATTGTTAATTAAAATTGTATAAAAGTGTAATTAATTAAATATTTTTATCAAGTTTGTTTGTTGTTCATTTCGCCTTTTTCGATCATTTAACACATTTAGTCATTTAAAAAATGTTTTTGTGGTTTCATATTAAAATGACATTTACTGACATGAATTTCCAAAGCTAAACTTATCAAGTTTATTGCAGCACAATAATTGCATGCATCGTTCGTTAACAAGTACTTTTTCGATTTGGATTTGTATTCTAGATAGAAATTTAGTAGTTTTTAATTTTTATTTGTGTTATTAACTTTTAACTCCAATTTTCTTTTTTAGCTTCAAATTTCTGAAACCTGTTAATCCATGGTAGAATATATTTTAAAGCAAATAAAATTTATTTTGGAAATGGAAGAAGAGCGTATCGAATTTTAAACAAGACCAAAATGATTTATTACTCAAATTTATGTATTTTACTCACTTAACATGAATGTTAGACCCGTGGTAGCTCAGGGGATAGAGCGCTAGCCTCCTAATGATGTGAACCAGTTTCGAATTCCGATTCGAATTCTGCTCTCGGCTCGAACCAGCCACGGTGCTGTCGTAAAGTATCCTTAGTGATTTCTGAATCCTAGGTTAAAATCTCCCAAACTTCAAGGTAACCATGGGAGGTTTTTGTAGTATTCCTCTTCAATTAACGCAAATGCGGCTAAATACCATCAAAAAGTGCTTTAGAAAAGTTATATTGTCCCTATGCTTGATCGAGGTGTTTCCTTGTCTCTTGGGTTGGGTTTAAAATTAGTAGGACAGTCGAAAACACAAGAATTGGTCTACTGCTCAACGCCGGTTATAAAATGCAAAAATATAATTAATAAAATTATATCGATTATATCGATATTATTATATCGATCAGAAAACATTTTGCTCTTTATAACAAAAGCAAACAAATTTTAATTATGATCTTTTTTAATCTCCATTTCTGAAAAGAATAAAATTATTTACAAAAAAAAAAAGAAAACTAGCATTGCAATATTTATTGATAAAAAGAAAAATTAAGTATGTATTTGTTATGTTATATTAAACCATTCGTCAAACGTGTATTAATATAATAATATAATTATATTTAAAAATAACATTTGCGTTAAAATTTTCAATAATATGAAACATGTTATATTGTTTGTTATGTTATATTAAACTATTTGATAAATAGTTTAATATAACATAGCAAATACATGATAAAATTTAGTATCATGTATTTGTTTTGTTACATTAAACCATTTGTCAAACGTGTATTAATATAATTATATTTAAAAATAACATTTGAAGTTAAAATTTTCAATTTTAGTTTATTAATTTCCGTACGGAACATATTTATTCTTTAAAAAATATCTCGAGTTTATTTATCAGCTCCGATAATGTACATTATTTCAAAAGTACTCAAATATACTTCCTAGAAAGGCGTTTAAACATGTGCTACATCCACCGTTCATTGTTTGTACAAGAAGGAAATTTCGTCGGGTTATTTGTCTAGCGGTTTATAAATTCTTTTTCGTGAAAATGTAATACTCCGTCTTGAAAACTGAAATGAACTCAGTGGTATGTTTCAATAATATTTCTTAGTAATGTTATTTCTCACAAAATTGAATCATAATATTTTTTTTTCTTTGTTGAATATATCTGTGATACATGTAAAAGAGCTGTATAAAAATATTTATGCAGTTCTCAAAATATTTAATTTATGCTTTGGAAACTTATTAATGCCTCAGAAATATTATAAATTTTTCAACGTTCAAAAATTTTTTATATTATATTATGAGTTAATGCTTTCACAATGTTATATTGGTAATATAACATCGCGAAAGTTTATGATTTTTTCTCTTGATAAGAATTTTAAAAAGATGTATATTTATTATAAGGTTGCGTGATTATTAATTTCATATAACTCATTATATGTTAGTTTTATTTATTGCTCAAAAAAACATTTTTAAGCTCTTAATAACAATACCATGTTGATTTTTAAATTGTTTACATTAAAACATAAAATTTAATGGAAAAAATGTGAATATTTTATTTTAAAAGAAGTTCAAAGCAAATTTAGCAATTATTTTTATGTTCAAGACATTTGTAAAATTTCTAACAAATGAAATGATATCGCCTCCGAATGGAGTGACCCAAGTTCGAATCGCAACGGTATCTGGTTGGAACAAATTTTGCTCCCGGTTTTCTGCAAGCCACTCATACCGACCACAGTGATGACCTAAAATACCCTCTGCGATTGACAGATCCCCTTAACATATGGCTAACCGTGAGAGGTTTTCGTGGTTTTATTCTCCATGCAAGGTAGTATCTTCTAAAAGTCCTCCATGAAGGATAGTTTGTCCCAATGCCTGATCAAAAAATTCCCTCGTCTTCTGTGTTGAATTCAAAATCACAAGGCTACGGAGTTGAACATTGATAGTCGTAAACTCAGAATCTGGTTGACTGTCCATTGCCGGTTATAAAATAAAATAAAATTGAATGAGTTAAATATGATTTTTATAGTTAATGGTTCTCCAGAAGTGTTTTTTTCGAGATGTAATCTTGCTGTAATTGAATGTGAAACACATTTTTTTAAACTAAGTTTAAATTTGTTAATAGTCAGCTCTAATTTTCAATAAATATTTATAGTAATGAGAATGTGTTGTTTATCTCTAGGCATATGACAAAACATAAAACAAAATAAATATTATTAATAAACATCTAAAGAAATGTATAATATTAATACGCATTTAAAATTTAAAAAAAAGTACATCTCATTTTAAAACTT
Organism: Parasteatoda lunata; assembly: GCA_949128135.1. NCBI lineage: Eukaryota > Metazoa > Arthropoda > Arachnida > Araneae > Theridiidae > Parasteatoda > Parasteatoda lunata. The sequence continues at coordinate 66,416,126 of OX421976.1, read as the reverse complement.
TCGTTTCATCATATTTCCATGCGAGTGTTGAAATATCATTATAAATACTTGTAAACAACTATTGTCAGTAAAAAATCACAAACATTATTTGAATAACATAAAAAAAGGAAAGTATGCTCAAATTAAAAAAAAAAAAAACGGTGTTATAAATACATAATATAGTTATTATAATAAAGTTTAATGAAATTTGATTAACTTTAATTCCTCATTTATAGAAACTTTAAATCTGATAGAATTATTAAATTTTTTCTAAATCTTTTAAAATTCCCTAAGCTGTAGAGCATACAGCTTTAAAATTGAGATTAGCTTTTATTTGTAATATTTCGCTAAAATAAAACTATGTAAATAATCTCAATTTTAGTATTCTTAAAATGTTTTGAGAAATTCTACAAATCACTTATATAATAGAGAAACTTTATATAATTTTGTGATTAAAAATTTTAAAATTTTAATTTTCTTTATTTGCTTGGAAGTAACATTTTATCCAAGCATCTTTTGACACAATGCAGTTGAAAATATTTTAAGATGAATTATTGATCTGTATATTATATCATTAAGATAAAAGCTATTCGTCTATTTTGTTTATTTTTTCTTTTTTACGATTAGTTTTAAAGTAAGTATTTTGAAAAAAATTCATTATGTAATGAATTATGTTTCAAAATGTTTCGAATAGTAATAATTCATTAAACATTTTAACACAAAATCAAATATTTGCTAAGATGTATGTTTTGTTTGAAAATTTATTTATATAATTTTTCTAAAATACTTTTAGTTCTAAGCTGTGAGCATACAGATTAAAATTTGATCTAAGCGTTTATCCGTGATAGGGTATTAAATTAAAAATCTGTAATTAAACTAAATATTTATATTCTCAGAATGCGTTGTTATTTTGATATATTATACAAAATAATCTATTTAATGGAACATTTTAATTTTGTGCAATACAATTTAAGCACTTAAAAGTTTTTTTTTTTAAATCTTCTTATTTATTTGAATTGAATATTTTCTCCGAACATCTTTTGTCACTACACAGTTGTTTTACAGTTGAAAATATTTTAAGATGAATTATTGTTCTAACAATAGCTCATATTTATAACTATGTAATCATAAATATAAGCTATTTGTGGTGATTTGTGTTTCATTGTAAGGTGATATTTCTAGTAAAAGTATATTTGGTGATGTATTATTAATGAGCTCTATTGTAAAATGTATTTGATAACTACAATTTTATAAACATTTCAATATAAAATTAAATAATTGTTAAAGAAAATATATGTTTAAATCGCTTGAAAAAAAATTTATTTTGTATTCGTTCTTAAGATGAGGCAGTGAGTCATATAATTTATTTTTTAAAAGAGTGATATTATGAATTAATTGCAATTGCGGCAATTCTGAATTAAAATATGATTGCATATTATTTTATTTGCTTATTTCTATTTACTTGCGTATTTAAGAAAAAAAAATTGTGTTGTAATGTCATTTTAAAAACGGTATAAATTCAAATCATTTGTAATGTCTTTAATTTAAACTTATTTATCATCGTGCTTTTATTCAAACAAGTTACGTAGAATCTTGATAAAACATAATTATTTAAAGTGCTAACACAAATTATTGGAACAAATTTATTAAAAATAATTCTATGTTGTCCGCAAGAAACTGGATAAAATGGGAGAAACTAAAAATGATTAATGCAATTCTTTTGTAATCTATATTATTAGGAGAGTTTAATTTTAAGCAAATGAAATTTAATAAAAAACAAGAAAGTTAAAAGATTTTCACATAAATTCTTTCAAACAAAAATTTCTAGTGCTTATTTTAGTTTTACACAAAGTTTTAAAATTCGTATGTCACATTATTTTAGTGCTGGTTTGAGTATTAATACTTGGGTTTTATTGTGAAATTTAATATGCTATTTGTAATTTTGAATTCAATATGGAATTTGTAATAGGTATATATTTAGGATGATTTGTATATTTAGGTATAGCAGGGGTCTGTCCAGACATTTTGTGAAAGGTCCGTTTTTGTAAAATTGTGAAAAATTACTCGTAATTTGTGAATATAAAGTAAACGTTTAGTCACATTATTTCCAACCAGGGTCCACTTTTGTGAGTTTGTGCAAACAGGGTCCGTTATTGCAAAAAAAACTTTTCTAAGGGGTTTTTAAATTGTAAAGACATACAAGAGTATGCTCAACACTGTAAAATTATTATTAAAAAAATTATATTTTAAAAAATAAACAGCAATTGCAGCTACTAAATTAGCGATGAAACATACAAATATTTGGTATTTAGCCTATACTGCTAAACGCAGAATATTCATTTCAGACGAATAAAGGAAGAAGCGTCTGCCGAAGATTAAATTTAGTTCTTTTACATCTGTCTTTCTTCCCCTCCCCCTTCCTGGGAAGGGTTTATTCGATTAACAAAACAATAATGAAGATATACAAATTTGTGAAGGGTCCGATTAAAAGATAAATTATTTTTTGAATGGTCCGCTTTTAAGATAAAATATTTTGTGAAGAGTCCGTTTTTATGAAAAGATATTTTGTGAAGAGTCCGTTAACGGACCCAAATTTCTTCTAAACAGACCCCAGTATAGGTATGATTTGTTTATTTAGTTTTATTTATTATTAGTTTATTCATTATTTGTATTTGTATAGGCATGATTTGTTTATTTAGATGTAATAATAAACTTTTATTAATTATATAATTATAAAATAAAATTTTCCTATAACTTTACGTAAGGTAAAGAACGACTACAGTTATTTTATGTTTTTAAGAAATTGATAAATTTATTCCAATTTTTGCTTTTTAATTTTCTCATATTTAAAAACGATGTTTTTTTTTTTAAATATATTAGAAATTGACTATTATTTAGATTATTGCAATTATAAACAATTGTAAAAATTGATTTTGCATTTTATATTTCTTTATAAAAGAGTTTTTTTTCCTCTCTTCGTCTACTTCACTGTAGAAATAATGTTTTGTATCTAAACACCCAAAAATAGAGGCTACTACTCTAAAGATAGTGGTGTTTTACTATCTATTCCACTACATTAAAATCTAAGAATTATTCTGTTTCTGTGAAACATCTAGAATGTTCCACACTACTCTGTGTAAAGTAGCAAAATAGCCGCAACGCCTGTAAGACTAAAATTCATTATTACAACAAGATATGATACAAATAAGAATTTACGCTATGTTGAATAAATAAACTAATTCTTAACTAATTCTAACTAATTCTTAATAATAAACTAATTCGAACTAGGCTTAGCTGAGCAGGAGCGGATAGAAATTATACGTTTTACGATTATGTAATATAGTTTACAGAAACTTTGAAAGATAATAAATATCCTTATTTCACAACTAAAAACATACATAAATTTTTTTAACGGTGAACTTTACTTTCTGCAGATGACACTCACCAACTTGTTATCGAATGTAAACAATGACAGAAGAAATCAAAACGCGCCAACATTGACGTTTCCAGATGCGAAAATATTTAACGTATGGTGTGAAGGCGATTGATCTTGGTGTAAACTTTTAGCGTTTTGGTGTTTAGAGCTTTTCTATGCCCTTTTGATTGTATATAAAAGCTCCATTTTGTGTTATTTTATGAAAAAAAGTGTTCCTTCAGACAACTCTGTTCAACCTCAAATTCAGGGAGATGTTACTCCAGAGTTTTTACAGTGCTGGGTTAGAAGAAACGTACCTATCTCTAATGGGATAATTTTTTCTAGGGTTTTACCTTTAGAAACAAAACTTGACACCCTTGTTTTTAAGAACTAGAATATTTAATGCAATACCAATAAACTTAGTATATGGTGTTTTGAAAGCTTTTCTTAAAAATAAAAGTATTTTGTCTTGTTAGAAAGAGTTCAAAATATGGAGGCAAAACTTCTAACCTTAACTTTCTCAGTTTTTTCCATATATTTATTTAAGTTACTTTATGTTCTATCTTGTGCAGTTATAGTGAAAAACAACATTTATTAAAATTTTAATTTGTTGATACATTAAATAATTTAAATTAATTTAAAGAGTCTGGATTCATTTGTCTACAGAATCAAATACAAATTATTACATATTAAAACTTGTAGTGACTTGTTTTAATTGAATGCTGATAGGTAAATTAATAAATGTTTCTGAATACGTTTTCCAATTTGTAATAATTTCTATGGATGCTTGCAACCGCCTTTCGTATGTTTACTGATAGCAAACTCAAAGATTTTCCTTTAAAACTGACTCTCTCCAAATTGTCGTTCGAAATTCTGAATTGGAATGCCTCCTTTGGGTCATTAATCTTTCTTCCCATGCCGGGGATGAAGCGTGTGAGAGCACCGCCCGGTTGGTCAGTTGCCGGAAGGGTTTTGGACAGTTTCGTCCAAATAAATATTTGGGATTGTAAGTGCCACGTATGTTAGTGGGTTGCAGCTATTAGTAATTGTGTTGCGAAACTGAGTTTGTCTCCACTTAGATGGGAATTAATCATGTAGATCTGCTTATAAAATGTGGACAGGGATTGATTATTTACAGCTGCTATGTTTTTAAAGTGTATGTGTATATCCTTATTTAAATATTTGTATTAGTTTGTATATCTGCAACACGAATTTTCGCGTTTGCATTAGATTATCCTAAACGCTATTTGATTTTGTGTGATAATTTACAACTAGGTATATTTTTGAGGATTTTTTTCTGTGTTAGAAATTTCTCTGACAAAAATGGTTAAATAACAATTTATTTAATTTCTATTTTACCATATTCAACAAAATAGTCAAATAACCATAAATAAGAAGGTATACAAACTATTAACTGTGAGATGAACCATTTATTAACAATAACCGTACAATTTTAAACGTAATTAAAATATTTTTTTTTTTAATTTCTCATACATCGCAAAAAACTATCATAAAAAGTAAATTTACAAAAAGAAAAAAAAAATCTTTGACTTAAAGTTATATTAATTGCTTGACATCAATCTATTATTCCAAAGTCTTTTTTATTTATATCTTCAGCAAGTTTCAAAAAACGTAAATAATTACTTTTTTATTCCCTTAACTCCAAATATAACTCCAAGAGTTCGTTAAAAAGCATTGGTTACTCATTGAAAGGCTCCTCCTGGCTTTCTAATTTTAATTGTGGAAAATGAGATGCAAAATATTCCTTTTTTGAATCATTACTTTGCAATTTTCTCCCTTTTTCTCTAAACCACCAGTGAGTACCGTGGTTTGATAAGTACAATATATCTCGAATCCTTTGTGGTTGCTTAGATTTGAGATCTTTTAAATTACTTTCTTCTCTTTAATATAGCAGCCTCTTTGTAAATATGCCTGAGTCTTTTTAATTTAAATATTAGAAAAAATTAAACATTTGTGTTTTGGTAAACCTTTTAATTTACATTTTTGCTGAAAAATATGGTTTATTTCCATATCCTTTGAATATCATCACAATATTTGAATGAAGAAATCTTTTATGTTCATGATTTTTAATCTGTAAATTCTTGATAAAAGTGCCATTTTCTTCTTAGAAATTAAATTGAAAATATGTTACATTTCTAATATGTGCAAAGTGTTTTTGATTTCTACTGTTTAAATTTTAAGATTTTTTTATAGATTTTAAAATTGCAAATTGTGTATGAATTTTTCGTTCTATTTATAAATTCAATTTTCAATTGAATTTTTAAATAAATCAGTGTTATATTTTCAATATATTTTTTAAAGCAATTACTTTACTTAATTTCTTTTTATTTGCATGTAATTTTTTAATGAAAGGAAAGGAAAAATTTAAAAATGTATGATTGTCTCCATAAAATAAACTATACAATCTCAATTAACAATTGTAATGGCTTAAATAGTTCTTGAGTAATTGGACTAAAAAATAGTACTTTTTATTTCTCAAAAACTGTTCAATCGATTTCATTAAAATTTTGCATTTTTATTTCAAGATTAAGTAGTTTAAAATTATTTTAAGTTATTTTATATAAATTACAATTTAAAAACATATCTTTGGATAAAAATTTTTATTACTGTAGAAAAAGTTTTCGACTTGCTTTCCCGGAGATTAGGCGAGATGCCTTCCTTTTGCAAAATATTGAATTGCTAAAACATAAAACCAATATTTTTATAAAATTATTATGACCATGTTATCCAAATTTTGACTAATTTCACATATTTTGATAATCGAAAAAACGAATTTGTAAATAGAAACACAATTTTATTCAGAAAAGTTACATTAATACTGTGATTCTGTAACAATAAACTTACTCTTCGTAGTGCAAGGTAAAAAATTACGGTGAAAAGTAGTTGTACACAGTGTACAGTACTTTTTACCGTAAAATCCAGAACATATTACCCTACAAAAAACGTGATATACCATAATTTTTACTGTAATAATTACCGCTAATCACATATTCACCCTAATTAAATTATCCGTATAATAGTAAAAATGGATTTTACGGTAATATGAATTTCACAGATAATGCATCCAAAGAATCGGTTCTTTATACCGCAATTTTTGACAACTTACGTAAAAATTTGATCACCGAAACAAAAGTTATTCACGATGATATCTTCAAAAGTTTTTAGTAAATAAGGTAACGAGATGAAATTCGAGTACGCAGTTAGCAGATGTTGGAAATGTGACCTACGTCATCAACTATATACATCTGTTAAATTGTCAATGTTTAAAGTTCTGTTGTATAGGTGTTTTTTTTTTTTAACGCATTTCAATGTTTATTTAAAATTTTGCTGAGTAGGCAATCTAAACTTAATTAAAGCAAAACCAGATTTTCCTTTCATGGAAAATAAAATACATAAAAATAAATTAACTTTTATTTTAATGTGCTCTTTTTTTAAGCATAAAATTTGAATGATTCATTAAAAGTTACTACTGTGACGTTATTATTAGAACAGAAATATTGAAGTTATTGATGATTTCGTGATTTTTGTAAAGCTACTGTTTATGTGATAATTAATATTTTATTACTTTGTTTATTCAATTTTTTATCGCTATTTTTAGGTTCAGGAAAGTTTTGATTAATCTTTCAATAATGATATCGTTCTAAATGAAAACTAGAGTTATACCATAAATTTTATTAAAGCTCCTATTTTGTGAAATTGGGAAAAGTCTCTTTTGTGAGTTAGTGAAGATAGGGTCTTGAATTTAAAAATTAATGATCATTCCAGTTACGTAAAAGGTACTGTTTTTGAAAATTTGAAAAAAATCTACAGTTCAATTTATCGTTGTTTTTAGAACTTAAAGCTGTTAAAGAGTTGGAATTTTCTATCAGGGTTCAGTTTTTTTTTTTTAAAAAAAAAAAAAAAAAAAAAAAAAGGGAGGTTCTGTTTTTGTGAGAAAACAAAACTTGTTTTTTCAACGAATTGCTGTTTTAAAATTAAGAAATCAAGATATTATCGATTCCTTATTTACAAATGAAAATAATTTTAAAAGATGTTTATTTTTGAAATTAAATATACTGTGAAAGATTCGTTTTTTTCCGTCAAAATATTTTGGGATTCGTACGTTTTTAGGAGAAAATAATTTGTGATGGAGCCTTCAATGGTTTAAAATTTCTCTGAATATGAGTCGATAGAATTTACTATTTAATATTGATATTTCAAAGTAAACAGCATTAATATTTTTCAACTTATACTGATAGATTTACCAATGAATGTGGATAATAATTGTCATATATGCATATTTGACATTTCTTTAGAATAATTAAAATGGAACCAAAAATGGTATTCCTTGAAAATTAGAAATTCTTTTAGCTTTGAAATGGCGAGTCACAATCCTCTGCTTTTCCTTGCAATATACGGAAAAAAGTTATATTTCTGTTATTTTTATTTTTTATAGGTTTGAAAACCTATTTTGGTCTATGAAAGGAGGTAAAAAAGCGCAAATCGCGATTTTTTATTTAATTTTTTTTTGTTGCTTTTTTTCATTTTTTATTTTTACATTTTCTGTTGCGTTATAGTCGTTAGGTATTCTGTACACGATTAATAGTCGTTAGGTATTTTGTACAAGATTAATTTTTGATATTTTTTGCGAGTTCTTTCTCGTCGGTTATTTTTAAGATTTTATTTTAATATTTTGAAAAACATAATATTATATATTCCTATCACTATGGCTTCCAAAATTTCTTTATTGATAAATGAGGGAACATAGCATAACATAAGGCGAAGCATGACATAAGCGGAGGGATATACCGGAAGTTTTCTAACCTTCTTCCGGTTGTAGGAACCTTGGTATTGTTTAACATTCAGTCAATCATCCATAAGTTATTGAGTAAATTAAAGAATAGGTGACGCTGAGTATATAATTGAATATAGTAAATATATATATATATATATATATATATATATATAAAATATTGATTCTACATCTGACAAATATAATTGTTCTTTCTTCTCTTTTATGCATGTTATTAGTTTCGTTTATGTTATTAGTTTTCTGTGCATTTCATACATGTGTGCGGCATTGGTTAGATACAAATTTGTTAAACAGCTACAAGCGCAAGAGTTATAAATCTATTATCTTCCGCATACGCGTGAAAAATGTTACATTAATCTCAAAATATTATATATTGTCGAAAGAATTTCAATATATGCTTTGGCTCTTAACAGAATGCAGTAAACTTTCGAATGAGTGGATGCGTTTAATTCTCTTCATTTCTTCTCTTTGGGTCGAAGCATCAGAAAAATGCCAACTCAATCGAGTTGTGTCAACTGAACCACAAATAAAGACATGCAAATCTCACCTTCCATGGCTGAATAAGTTGTAATTGTGTCTCCATGTGACGCCGTCGTGCAAGCCGCGACATTTCTTGACATTTACATGTTTCTACAAACGAATGTCGCACTCGGTCCGAATAATATTTACCGTGCACTTAAAAGAGTCATGACAACTAGTTATAAAAATGAGTTTTGAAATGGGAAAATAGCCTTGCAGGAATAAAATCTAAATAATTCGGGTCGGATCCCTTATAAAATTGAAATTCTTGCGATATTCGAATATTTTATTATCTCATGAACGGGAAAGATTCGAATTTCGACTTTTAATGCTCGGTTGTTTTGAAAATAACTTTCTGTTCGCTGTATTTCCCTCTTTGGCATTTTTATTGATTGACACTTGCTGCTCTTTACGCTCTTCTATATCCTTAAAGTTTATATCAGGACATAGTTTTCTGTTAATTTTCTATTAATTTTAAATTGATTTCTTTAATTTAAAACTAATATATATATATATTCTGGACATTTCCATGTTGTCAGTGTGGGAACAGTTTCTGCGGTTGGTGGTAAAATACAGCAAACAACCATACCACCGACTACCTTAAATAAATAGCAAGGGTCTGTCCAGACTTTTTGTGAAAGGTCCGTTTTTGTAAAATTGTGAAAAAATTACTCGTAATTTGTGAATATGAAATAAACGTTAATTCACATTCTTTCAACCAGGGTCCGGCTTTTGTGAATTTGTGTAAATAGGGTCCGTTTATTGCAAAAAATTCTTTCAAGGAGTTTTTAAATTGTAAAGACATACAAGATTATGCTCAACACTGTAAAATTATAATTATAATTAAAAAAAAATTAAATTTTAAAAAATAAACAGCAATTGCTGCTACTATAGTCGATATGCAACAAACAAATATTTGGTATTTAGCCTATACTGCTGAACGCAGAATATTCATTTCGGACGAATAAAGGAAGAAGCGTCTGCTGAAGACAAAATTTAGTTTGTTTGCACCTGTCTTTCTTCCACCCCCCCTCCTTCCTGGGAAGGGTTTATTCGATTAACAAAACAATAATAAAGATAAACAAATTTGTGAAGAGTCCGATTAAAAGATAAATTATTTTGTGAAGGGTCCGTTTTTATGAAAATATATTTTGTGAAGGGTCCGTTTTTATGAAAATATATTTTGTGAAGGGTCCGTTTTTATGAAAATATATTTTGTGAAGGGTCCGTTAACGGACCCAAATTTTTTCTAAACAGACCCCTGAATAGTGATGAGTAAGGTCCGGATTTTGATGACATTTGCATTTTTTGCATTTTTGGACATTCTTTGACCTTTAGAGCATTTTTCAGATTTATAGAGCATTTTTCTTTCAATTTTGGGGCACATTTTGCATTTTAAAGCATTTTTTAAATTGTTTGTTGATTTTTTTCCAATTTTTATTATTTTTTATCATTTTTCATTCTTACACTGGCTTCCAAACAATGAAGAAAATCTCTAGGATATTAACAGGTGAAGCAACATCTTTTCAGATTGAAGAAGAATTGTCAGTAAGTGAGACCGTCTTTTTCAAGTACGCACCAATAACATCAGTAGACGTTGAAAGAAGCTTCTTCAGGTATAAAAATTAACTTTCAGACATGAAACGCTCGTTTACATTTCAAAATATATATAAAAAAAAATATATAATTCAATGTAATTCTGATATTTAGTAATATTATGAGATGGAAGTTGTTATATTCATTAAAGTTTCTATACAAAATGAAAATTTTTTGGAGTCAATATATTTTCCTTTTTTTTGTTGTTATTTTAGGATATAAAACATATTTTTCAAACTTTAATGAACGTAGAACAAGTATTGCATTGCTTTATATTTTTTGAAATGACTCATAATAATTATAAAGAGTAAAAAATTGTTTTAGTTCAATATTTTTACTTTATTTAAGTCATGTCATAAGGCGTTTTTAGCGCATTTTTTGCATTTTTAAAGGGCATTTTTTGCACTTTTAAAGGGCATTTTTTGCACTTTTTAAGGGCATTAATTGAGATTTTTTTAGGTCATCAAAATCCGGGCTCTAGTGATGAGCAAGAAACAAAAAGCAAGTCAGATGAATATTTGGTTTCTTGTTTATCACTCTTTTTTGGGGCAGTTGGGTGTATGGCTGTTTGCAGCTGAGTTGTAGAACCTTAGTAGAAACTTTTATGGGACATTTTCAGTCCAGCATAAAACCCTCGTTTTTTTTGCAACTTTGCATCCTTTTGCAAAGAATCTTACAGAATATCAGTAAATTAGTTGCAGTTCATAGAAAAAAATTTCATGATACATTTATAGCTCTTCACTGTAACCAATGATATTTTAATGTGTGTAAACATCTTACAGGCATTAAAGTTTTTTATGTTCACGTGAAAGTTTGGTTGTGTTATTTTTTAAAAAAAGTGTAAAATTATAATCAGAAATAATTATTTTTTACACCCTTGTAAAAAAGCATTTGAACAAGGCTGAAAAAAAATGTAAAAACCATAATATTTTACTGTGATTAAATTAATGTGACATTTATTATTTCTTGAGGGCGTAGTTTGCTTGAAAGATTCATTTTTATCTCCTTTTAAAAGCTTATACCTAAAATTCTGACAAAGTTATAGCAGAGCGAATTTGTGCATTGCCCTTTCCGACTTTTCATGAATGGACATCTACTGAATGCCAACTACCGGTTCTTTCTTTGGGACATCTAATTTGTCACGCTATGATGGATACTCAAAATTTCCAAACTTTCATTCTCCACCCAAAATCATCCATTTTTTCCATTACTGCTTCTATTTTCTTATTTCTTCCTTTTTTCCAAAAGTCTAAAATAAAACGAAATGAAACGGAATCATGCTTGGTCTTCTGTTAAAAATTTCTCGGAAAAAATGGCTAAATAACTATTTATTAAATTTTTATTTTATCATATTCCAACAAAACTGGCAAATAGCGAAGGATAAGATGGTATTCAAACTGTTAACTATGAGAAAAAAAACCGTTCATTTACTGCTTACCCCTTATATGGTTAAACAATCAGAATTTCATCGCACTAACTAGACCCACCTAATGAAGTTATTTAGTTCCTTGCAATCTCATGACTGACATAATGGGGGTTTGAGTCCCAGCATTGACACCACAATACTTCCTTCATTCTATTTCAACACATGAAGACTTTCCAGCTTCCTGCACTCTCCAATCTGTGACCTTGGACTATTAGAATAAGATGCTCTTATTCACGTGTAGATGGCAGCACTGTAAAACTGCTTAGCACGAAGAAGTCAAGCATTTCCTATTTCTAACTATCAGTGAAATAACCAGATTAACCGCATTCCATGGTTCATTTGATAAAGTACCACTCAACCACAGTCTACTTCCAATGCCCACTACCTAACAAAAGGCTTAGTTTCAATGTCTTGTTAAATTAGTTTTTTTATGGTTTTTAAATCGTGCTAGTTGTCAATAGTAAAAATTCGATAAGTTTTGTATTCATGTTTTTTAACCATACTACTTGTAAAGGGTTTCAAAACCGTAAAGGTAAAAAATGTTCTTTCTCGTAAACTATAAAGTTGAGTGGATGGACAGAGTGCTGTCGGTTTTTTTTATCGTATTTTTTGAATGAAAATTCTAAATGTAGGAGCACATATTCATTTTTTTTAATTTTTAAAAAAAAAAAAAAAAAAAAAAAAAAATACGTGCAAATAACTCATTCTGTCGAGCAGTTCTACTAGCAATCGCAGCAATATGATACTAAAAGAATACAATTAATATCTAAACAAAATGAACAATACTTCTTTTAAAAAAATGCGCTAAAAAGCAGCAGAATTTTAAAAAAGAGAGAATTAAAATAGAAATAAATGTAGCAAAGGAAATAAAACAAAATTAAAAATATGACCACTGAAGCCGACGTCTTCAGGGGGTACCGGCCCCAGTGGCCAAAAAACAAAACCTTTTCTATTGAGGAAGATGGCAAAAGCCTAAAAACCTTCCTCAGTACCCCGAAGGTTTTGTTTAAAAGTCCAGGAGAAAAAAACATGAAAGACATAAAACTAATACAGAAAAGAAACTCATACAACTCATCAGAAACTCAAATTCATCAGAGAATAAAAATCAACAGAAAATAAAAACTCACTTAAACAAGGTCAGACAGCGAACTCTAAAGCAAACCAAATGAAAAGGAATCACTTAAACCAAAAGAAAAACAACGCCCTCTTTTAAAATGCGCAGATTGAGAAAATGATAGGAAGTAGTTGTCAAAGAAAAATTACGTCACATATTAATAGAATGCTTAACTGGGGCTGCTCAGTTAAGTCTTGAATTGCGCCCTGTTAAAAGAAATAAAAAAACTAATATTCTTCAATCATATGATCACAATATGATCACATTTTCTCACTCTCTCTCTCTCACTTTTTTTTAAAAGAAATATAGGTGTTTTTTCCCTTTAAAGAAATTAATCTTTCAATTTAAAGATAGTCGTATTTAATAAAAATTTGCATGAAGTTCAAACGTTCTAATCAGTTGAAAATAAAAATAATTCTGACAACCATTATTTACATTTTTCTTATCCTTTAAACTAGTCATTAATTTTGCAGATATTTTTGTAATAAATTTTATTTAAGACCTTATTTATAGTATTTTTTTAAAATTTTAAATTTGTCAAAAATAAAAATTTAGTCGCTAACTATCAATCGCTTATTTTCACCAAAAGTCAACTGTGACATATTAAAGAATTTTAAATTTTAAGTTGAAAGCATTTTTATTTTATTATGCTGAAAATTTTATGCTGCAAAATTTTATATTGCATAGTACAAACTAATGAATATTGTTAATACTTTTAAATTTTTTTTTTTTTTATTTCCGTTGTAAAAAAAAATATTAAAAAAAATAGAAAAAGTGATAAAACATGTTTTTTGTAGCTCTATATTCAACATTTGATCAAATTTTGTCATTTTGATAAAACTTCATATGCGATGTATTATATTAAAAATTCTGTTTGAATAGCTTTTGAAAATTTTAAGTTTAAGTAATTATTGACAATTTAAAACTCTTTTAAAATTTTTGAACAAATTATTGCTAATAGTCTGACATTTATTTTCTTATTTCCTTGCGCCTTATCGCATAATTCTGTATAATAAGTTAATTTTTTTTGTTAAAAGGAAAATATCATAAAGTAGCTGTCAACCAAATATTTTATTTAATGTTAAAATTGAAATTGAATTATGAAAAGCGTATAATTGAGACAATACTAAAATTTAATTCCTGATTAAATGATTTGTTTTTTATTTATAGGAAATTTCTAAAACTTGTTTGAGCTTTTGTCTTCAGTTAATTGTTCTGTACTGAAACTCAAGACTTTTTTTTTCATACACATGCGTTTAAAAATGTATTTTACATTTTATACTCAAATATGAAAACGATTTTTTTCTTGTTCAAAGCATTCTATTTGCTCCGAAAAAAAATATCCTTTAAAAACAGTTGAAATAATGTTTATATTTTTCTTACAAAATGTTACAAATGCTCCGTTTAAAACAATGTGCTGCATCAATGACTTTAAAATGCCATTTCCTGCTGTTAACGCAAAAAATAAGAATACTTGGGGAATAAAAGTTAACATAAGCTTTTGAAATAATGCGAAATAAAGAAAAAAATACTGTAATAAAACTGAAATATCTTTAAAGGGGAAAAAAAATTTCACCGGACTAGTTCAATTTGCCGCCTGGTCTCTTTTCGTTTAGTCTTAGCCAGGAATATTCTTGATCGCTATCCCCCCTTCTCTTAGGATGCAAAAACACTGTTCCTGATTTTCCCTTTTTTCCCCTATAATATATGGCTAGCGTCGCTATAGCACAACCACACGATATTCCAACCGTTTATTCGGAATGGAATAAAAAAAAAAGTTAAAAAGGGGAGGGGAGGAAAGATGAACGCATAAAAACCGAAACAAAAAAGCTTAATAAAATGTAACAAACTAAAACAAAGACAAATTTTTTTTTTTTTTTTCTGGGTATGTGTGTTGTGTTATAGCGTCTGAAGCGGAGAGAACTGTTGAATAATTCTATCTCATAAAAGTTTCATGGTGAAAGGAGCTTACACTTTTACTTTTATACAACTCTACTACTCCCGTTTTTTTTTTTTTTTTTCTTTTGCAAGCTAGCACTGAGCTCTCTAGGACCACATAGCAGATATCTGAAAAAAATAGTGAGATTCAGGGATGATTTTTTCTCGTATAAACCCATTTATCGTATATTCTTTTCTGACCAAATAAATGAGTACAAAAAAAATATGTTCAGTGAAAAAAAAAACTTCTGGTAGAAAAATATTTTGGAATATTTGAATAATAAAGCGTATATTTTTGTGATTTTTTTTTGTTTAATATTTCATAAATAATATTTTTTTCTGTATTTATTCGTATTTAGTTAAATGAATAAACTAAAATACAATTACTTAAAACAAAATTATTTTTTCGTGAGAATATTTTAATACTTTTATTTTTAAAATAAAAAAATAATGTATTTTAAAGCATTTAATTGTAGCAAGAATTATTAAAAAACCCTAGATAAATCTTTCATAACAAATACATTTCTAAATATTTTTTTTTCTGCATTGGGCATTGAGTTTGTTTTTAGCTTATACGTTTAATATAGCAGTGAAATAGGGAGATTAAACAAATAATAGAATATTAGATAGAAACATTCCAACGGTTAATTACAATTATTCTAAAAAAAAAAAAAAAAAAAAAAAATTAAATTACGCATAAGTTTTTATACTGAATAAAGGCTAGTCAATAATTAATAGCATTTTAATATTTTGTTTAAAAGATATAGCTAATTATATAAACATTGTAATTTAGTACAGTAAAAACTATTTTATGAAATTTGTTATTGAAAGAATATGTAGGGTATGTCAAAAGCTAATTACCAACTTTGATGTGCAATAAGATGAACGATACATAATATTCTAAGTAAGTCTAAATCTATTTTTACTAATATATATATTTTGATGTTATTCATCTGTAAAATATCGAAGCTATAATTCCACTCGAAAGCGCAGTAAGCCCTGCATGTTTCCAGGGTTTTAGGTTTTGATTAATAACCATCGTGGAACAGCCGACACAAATTTTGGTTTACGGCTACTAATGTTTTGAACCCAATCCAGAAGACAACGGAACTCTTAGATCAAGTATTTTTTTATAACCGTCGTTGAACAGCCGACCCAACTTAATGGGTTTACGGCTACTAATGTTCAACTGCGTAGCCTTGTAATTTTGAACCCAATCCAGAAGACAAGGGAACTCCTGGATCGAGTATTGGGAGAAATTTGCCTTCGTGGAGGACTTTTTGATGGAGCTAACCCGCATTTGCGTTAGATGGAGAGGAAGACCACGAGAACCTCCCACGGTTAGCCTGACGGCAAGGGGACTCTAACCCATGATCCGTCTACCACTGAGGATATTTCACGTCAGCACTGTGGTCAGTGCAAGCCGGATGCGGAATTCGTATCGACTGGGATTCGAACCCGGTTCGCCTCATTGGAAGGCGAACGCTCTATCCCCTGAGCCATCGCGGCTCTAGATCAAGTATTTTATTTTATAACCGTCGTTGAGCAGCCGACCCAACTTAATGGGTTTACGGCTACTAATGTTCAACTCCGTAGCCTTGTAATTTTGAACCCAATCCAGAAGACAAGGGAACTCCTGGATCGAGTATTGGGAGAAATTTGCCTTCGTGGAGGACTTTTTAAAGGAGCTTACCCGCATTTGCGTTACATGGAAAGGAAGACCACGAGAACCTCCCACGGTTAGCCTGACGGCAAGGGGACTCTAACCCATGATCCGTCTACCACTGAGGATATTTCACGTCAGCACTGTGGTCAGTGCAAGCCGGATGCGGAATTCGTATCGACTGGGATTCGAACCCGGTTCGCCTCATTGGAAGGCGAACGCTCTATCCCCTGAGCCATCGCGGCTCCCTAGATCAAGTATTGGGAGAAATTTGGCTTCGTGGAGAATTTTTTTTTGATGGATCTAACCCACATGTGCGTTACATGACAAGGAAGACCACGAGAACCGCCCACGGTTAGCCTAACGGCAAGGGGATTTTAATCCATGATCCGTCTAACACTAAGGATATTTCCCGTCCGGACTGTGATCGGTTCAAGCCGGATGCTAAATGCGTATTGACTGGGAATCGAACCCGGTTCACCTCATTGGAAGGAGAACGCTCTATTCCCCGAGCCATCGCGGCTCATGTCACCAGGACTGCTAAATTTTTAGCAAGGTCAAAAAAAGCTAATCTATTTTTATTTATTTATTTATTTGTGTTTTTGGTTTGTTTTTGGTTTTTTTTCTTTGAACCAATATTTTTCAAAACTGTAATAATATTGTTTGTTTCAAAAATCCATATAAAATTTTCATACTGAATGAAAAAAAAAAAAAAAAAAAACGAACACTGATTATAAGAATAATTTTAAAAAAATGTGATGAGATTGCCCATTGGCAAAATGGTTGCTGTCTAATTTTTTTGGAAAATCAATTTTATTGTGTTTTCATCTTGGACATCTTCAACTGTTAATTTTGAACTGTTCGGTACACAATTTCAGACATATTTGAATGCAGCTCAGACACATTCTGTGTAAATTCTTTTGATGACTGAATAGACATAGAACAGCCAATCGAGATCAATATTAACAGTTTCGGATTGGTACTATGGTGTTTGAAGGATATTGTAAGCTGCATCATACACCCGTTTCGGATTCACAAGTTCATAGATGAAATATGATTTGAAAGCTAGGCTTTTTTGAATTTTACATGAATAGTGAATGAATCATTTATGTTGCGTGGAAGACAGTCTACTGTCTTGCGCAAGTCATTGGGTACGTTGACAATGGATCCTTTTATCCCTAACTAGTGATCAACACCCAGTTCTCGTATTTCCATAAAGGGGTTCGGAGAGCCCCTATTCGCTCTTCGGTAGGGTTCAATTCTCACAACAACTTTGGTACTTTTGTGAGGGACGAGCTTCATGGTTGCGTTTGCGAATGGATTCCTTCCATTTGTATGTAATGCCCAAGGTATTCCAGTCTTTGTTCTTAGACTTTTTCAGCCTCCGTAAGTTTAGGCCTCGGCATCGTTTTTTTTTTTTTTTTTTTCATAAACTATAACTTTTAGGACCGTGCCAATCAGTTTAGACCCTCTTTATTTGTGATATTCACCTGAATTAGTATTGAAAACGATCTAGTTTGAACTGTAGGTTAGAATTTCTGATTCTTAATTAAAACAGCAAAAATAAAAATATAGTTCAAAGGATGAAATTCTCTTTTATTCGCAACTCAAGTAGTATTTATGGGATCTCTCTGGTTCCATAACTCAAAAATAAACTCACCAACTTAACGCATAACAAAATTAAAAGTGAAAAAAAGAATTTAAAAAAAAATTACCAAACGGCAGTGGTCGCCATAGCAACACATGCGATGGCGACGCATGCGCACTGCTTACTATTACTTATGATTATTGTAGTGGAAAAAGATACGCCAACCGTTTTTTTTTTTTTTTACCAAAAATGGAACAGCTAGAATAAAAAAACAAGGCTTTTATTTTAACTAATATTTTTCATGATGTGTAATAATGTAAATGAGATATAAAGTTGTTAATTACTACATTGATGGGATTGTATGTTGGGAACCATTTGTAGTAACAACTTTGTACTTATGAAACAGTTTGACTCGCAACGGCTTTAACATTGGAAGCATTAAGAGCGATAATTTTAAACTATTTAAAAATATAATTTCAACTAAACATATTTAATCCTTTGGCGCAGATAAGTCACCTTTGTTCTTCTGATATATTTTTTCTGCTCCAATTAAAAGTAAAAAGATATTTTAGTATTTTTTAATTGTAAAGAAAAATCTAATAATTACTAAAAAAAATCTATCAAATTCTCGGAATTATATTTGTTCAAAAATATAAAATCCGAAATAAGTAATATAAAATTTGTTGTTTTTTACTCATATTTAAAAAATTATCAATAAAGGGTTTTATAAATTAAAAGATTTACAATGATGAATTAGTGTTTTTCTCAGCTTTAAAAAAATTCAAATAAATGCAAATTTGAAAATTTTTTGTTTGGATATGGACCATGTTTGAAAAATTTTTACCTTCAACGTAAAAGTCGACACCAGTGTCTGATGTATTTTATAACCAAAAATTATTAAAATGCTAAATATAATATTTTTCATTTATTTATTTATTTATTAATGTTCATCCACTAAGTAATTGCAATTGACGCAAGTAACATTCGATTAACAAATTTTCAAATTCAATATAGTTAACATACTAAGCATGAATTAAAGTAGTGTAAATAACCAAATGAAACAAAAGCATTTAGAAAATGTATATACAGTTTTCATCATAATCATAATGAACATTAATTTATTTTCATTTGCATATATATTATTAATGATAAATACGCTGTTTTTAATTAGCATTAAGAATCAAATCCCCATGAAAAAATTTTTGCAGACTAGAAAAAGGAAAATCAGTTTTCTTATGAATTTTATTGCTTGCATTCCATATAAAACATTCTTTTTAGTTAGAAATATAGTTATTATTATTTTTCCTTTTGAAATATTTAATATAAATGGATAATGCATGTTTTGAAATAATTAGAATTATCTTTTCATAAATGTTGTTTTTGTTTTCTTGGAAAAATATAAATATAGTTATACTTAATAATGTTAAAATGCGATTGTTGAAATTTATATATAAATATATATATTTCGTTTCTATTTTTTCTCTATGCATCATCTCCCGTCTAAGAATAAAGAAATACATTATTGAATTTTTAAATATGATAAGAATATGCGATACACAGCTTTTTAGTACAAAGAAAATTTGAAAAGCAATTGTCATTAAAACATTAAGCGTTAATGTTAAATGTATAAATGAAAAGTTACTATTTTTATCTCCAGAACATAACAAAACAGTCATTATAAAATCTCATTAACGCCGACATGATGTTTTTCAAAATGCACTTAAGAATTCTAAGCTGCAAATTATCATTATTTATTAATGTCAATTTATAAATTAGATATGGTAAATGTTTTTTAAACATATTATTATAATATTATTGTTTAATTCTCTCATAATAAGGACAGTTTTTTCATACTACGAGTAGTAATTAACCAAGATAAATTCTTTTTATTTAATTTAATAAATTGTATTCTTAGTTCATATAGGAAAGTTGTAGAGGATAAAAGGATGTTTACAAGCTTATGAATAGAAATGTTAATCTATCTTTTTTTATCTATCTTTTATTGTTCTCAAACTATCAAAATTATAACCAAAAAGTGATTGGGTATACTTTGTACAGCGAGAACAAATCCCTAATGAAAGTACAGAAATGGACATACTACAGTTTCGGTTCTAGAAAGAAAAACCTCCCTCAATATCTAAACACCAAACAAGAACCTTTTTCAGTAATTGAACTATAAACATGAGCATTCCTTATGGTCTAACCATTATCTGTTTCGTCTAACCGTTGATATATATATAATGCTATTTTTATATTAAAAATAAAATATTAGCTATATTTTTCTGTTTAATTTTAGATTCTCCGCCCCCTTCAAAATTGAAACATATGTGCCCCTAATTGCACCAAAATCATTCAAAATTCCTGCTCCGTAACTCCAACACCTAATCACACCTACTTTTAATCTAACCATTTAATAACACCTACTCCTTATCTTAACACCCAATCACACCCGCTAATCTTAACACCTAACCTCCTAATCTTATCATCCAACCACACCCACTATTCTTAAAATTTAATCCCACAGACTCCTAATTTCAATACCCGATCACACCTAATCTTAGCGCCTTATCACACCTGCTCTCAATCTTAACTCCTTATCAAAACTCTCATTACTAACGAAACACATTTTCTTAGACAATCTCTCTCTCTCTTAGCACATCACACCAACTTATTAATTACTCTTGGTGAAGTAGTATATTTTTAACACCTTAACCATGTGCTGAAATTTACTGTAACATAATTGTCATTATGCCTTTCCTAAAATTGGCATGCTGGAAAATCATTTAAATTAAAAAGACGAATTTCTAGTTTTCACAACTCTTAATTAAAAAATAAGTTTTCAAAATAAATATATCAAGAGTTCTAAATTCTGTAAATAATCAATAAATTACGAGTATATTGATTTGGATATTTATTATAAACCTCTCCATTATAACTCGAAAGTTACACAATAATCGTAGTGTAATGAATATAAATTGATTTTACTTTCTACATCTAAATAGTTCTACATTTATCTTATTGTGAGAGAACTCTTTTGATACACGTTGTTATCAACTGAGTATTTTCCATTGTTCCAAAATACGAACGGTTCATATTCACTTCAGCCTCAGGTCTTACCTCTCCGGGTGAATCCGGAGCCTTCCGGATTCAGGATTCATTTGTGTTTCGATTTAAGTTCTACCCCTGAATAATGTATCAGGCGGTATGGTAAAGAGTGGACTAAAATTCAATTATAGTTAGGAATGCTAATCCAGGAGTGTGGTGTCTTAACACACCTTTGAATTATTAATTTCTGAGTTGCACTAAGCCGCTCCCCTTTTGAATAATTTATTCTTTTAAACATTATCTCGTCTCATATGAAGAAAGTTTAGTTTTAGAAATAGTTTACGTGAAGAAAAATGCGTCCGGCTTAACTTCGTATGAAAAATTTCCCTAAGTTTTTTTCTTCTTCTTGGTCGTCTTTTCATTTCGGCTTCATTTTTAATTTAAATTATTTTCCTCTGGCTTAGAGAAAATTTTAAGTAATGCTTTTCCCGTATTAATTTGCTTAGAAATGAATATATTAATGTATTTGTACTTTTTTCAACCTGGGTAACAATAAAAAATAATATCCATAAGGAATTCCTTAGATATTAAGATAAAAATATGTTATCTAAAGTTTGGATGTTATCATTCATAAAAGCAGACTATTGACAATATAACAATGCAAGCATATTTCATTTTGTTCAAAAGTTTTGTAAATATTGACATTTATTCATCAGTGCATGAAAAACATTATGTAGAAGAATATCTAAGCCAAAAATATTGAAATCATTAGTTTTTAAAATAATCGTATATACTTTAATAGTTATAAAAAAAATTGCAGACCTTGCTGACCTTACGCCATTTTAAATACAAACGTTCACAGATAGTTCAAAAACACGAATTGTTTCTTTCTAAAAGCGGTTTTTTTCCTAAAACTTACCATATTTCTGGTTCAATGGAAATCTCGGAAATACCTACCGAAGTGCTTTAGCAATAGTAACTGTAAAATATCATTTTGTAATGAGTATGTGGGGGCGGAGTTATCGACCATGCAAACCGTTATCTATCAAAAGGTACCTCAAGATGGATTCAAGTTAGCATGACTTATATACCAGTGAATTGATGTTTAGTTTTCGTAGTGGTAGTTAATATGATGAATATTAGTAATTTTTTCGGGACACTTCGGGCATGGCATAAAAAAAAAATAGGTTCAAGTTACTTTTCAGTTTAGTATTTTTACTAATTGTGTGGTAATAAGAATTATAATTTTTTAAACCGGAATTTCCAGCATACCACTACAAACAGGAACAGAAAAAATAACAAATAAATAGCTTTAATACCATATATATTTTAATTTCATTACCAGAATTATGGATTTTCTACCAGATAATGCCATTATCACAGAGCACGGAAATTTTACTAGAATTTTCTTCTGAGTGTATATGAAAAACAGGTTTTTTTTCTGAGATGCTAAAATCTATAGCTGAGAACATATAGTAAATATCGTGCCATGGATTTAGTCATGGACTATGGCAATTTCTCATCGTGCCAACCTTTCACGATTGTTTCGTGTGATGTAAAAAAAAAACTGTCAGCTATCTGAAAAAATAACATGACTATATAGAATACAAATTAAACTTTTTAATTTATAAAATTTTGTCCTTTTAATAGTAAATATCATTGCCACTGTTAAAGCCCGAAGTTTGATAAATCCTAGGTTTTACCAGTCAAACCTAAGTTTATCGAAATGGCTTGCTAAATCTTAGGTTTTCCCTTCAAATGTTTGATAAAAATTGAATCATATTAAACCATACTTCTGACTTTTACCAAGCCACTTTGGTGAAAACTAGGTTTTACCGGTAAAACCATATATTTACGATACTTCGGGATTTCACCGTAACATAACAATAAAGTATGTCAGGTTCTCAATGCAATATTGAAGATCGTCGTACAAGTGACAGCAGAAGAGAAAAAAAAAATGCATAACAGTAGATGGTGGAAAAAATACCTCAGGGTTTTTTCTAGACCAGAAACTTCTCTAAACAGTAACCACGCCGTCTACAGTGGAGGTCATACAAGGTTCTCTTCTCAAGAGAAACGACAACAATAAACAATAGTGGATCATATCCGTAAGCAAAAAAATGAGAGTTAATTCATTTCCGCTAATACACCGAGTCAAAAATAATTGATGCGATACGTAGTAATTAAGACATGGTAGCATTTTCGTTTCCTAGTTCATTCAGTAAGATATGAACTAGACCCGTACAAAGAATCATTTTGTAGCTGTTTCGAAATTTATTACGAGAAATTACTTAATGTTTGATTATGTAGATGATCAGGAAATTTCATTAGAATTTCTATCTAGTTGCAATTATGACTTTTCTGTGTATTCTTTTTATTTATCGTGATCTTTTTCATTTCCGGGAAACTAAAAACTATTCAAGTATTAGCGCGAGAATTTGTTTTGCTATTAACTTTTTGCTATTAGTTTTTGCTTGCATAGAACAAATAACATATTCTAATTTTTTTTTAAGGGAAACTAATCTAAAATTTATTAAATTCAATATCATCTACATTCAATTTCACGATTTCAATACTCAGTCTTGATTGAGAATTTATTTTTGGTACTTAACAATTTATATCTAGTCTGATATACAAAAGCATATCTGGTCTGCAGAGGTACAAAGTATTTATTTATCATATTAAGGTGCTAAGCGAGTTCAATACACATGATTCAAATCGAGTATAAATAAAGTACTTAATTTATATCTAGTCTGATATATCATAGAATATCAGGTCTGCAGAGGTATTTAGCTATGTATTTATTTATTTATCGTATTAATTACAAAGCGAGTTCAATACACATGATTCAAATCGAGTATAAATAAAGTACTTAATTTATATCTAGTCTGGTATATCATAGAATATCAGGTCTGCAGAGGTATTTAGCTATGTATTTATTTATTTATCGTATTAATTACAAAGCGAGTTCAATACACATGATTCAAATCGAGTATAAATAAAGTACTTAATTTATATCTAGTCTGATATATCATAGAATATCAGGTCTGCAGAGGTATTTAGCTATGTATTTATTTATTTATCGTATTAATTACAAAGCGAGTTCAATACACATGATTCAAATCGAGTATAAATAAAGTACTTAATTTATATCTAGTCTGATATATCATAGAATATCAGGTCTGCAGAGGTATTTAGCTATGTATTTATTTATTTATCGTATTAATTACAAAGCGAGTTCAATACACATGATTCAAATCGAGTATAAATAAAGTACTTAATTTATATCTAGTCTGATATATCATAGCATATCAGGTCTGCAGAGGTATTTAGCTATGTATTTATTTATTTATCGTATTAATTACGAAGCGAGTTCAATACACATGATTCTGATTGAGTATGAATAATGTACTTAATTTATATCTAGTCTAATATACAACAGCATATCAAGTCTACTAAGGTATAAAGCTATGTATTTATTTATTTATCGTATTAAGGTTCAATACACGCGATTCTGATAGAGTATAAATAAAGTACTTAGCAATTCATATCTAGTTTGATATGCATTAGCATATCAGGACTGCAGAGGCGTAACTAGGGTTTACAGTGACCTCTAGGACAAACTCAGTTTTTGCCCCGCTTGTGGTAGATTTAATGGGGATTTTCAGGATTATTTTAATTTCTAAATCATGTAAAAACTGAAATCCACGGCATTTGGCTTTAAATCGATAAATCTAATAAGATTTTCAATAAGATAAAAAATAAAATGAATAAGATTTGGAAACTTTAATGTTTTATAAAACAACTTCACTCGATAACTTTAGACAATTAGGTATAAAATTTAATTTTGTTTGATATAATGCAGTTTCTGTTACATTTAGTTCTGATTACGTTTATAGATTTTGATCGACTAACTAATAAGCTTTTATTCTAATGGCATTTTACATTCAATATGTCACCAATTTATAAAAAATTATTTGAAAAAAATTTTTTTTAAGCGCAAACTGCTACAATAATAGACATCCGGCTCATTTTTTTGGTAAATAAGATAAATATCAGATAGAATGTTGTGGAGCCTGTGATTAACAAATGAAACTAGAAATATTTAAAAAACGAAAACATTTTTTTTCTGGAATTCATTTTCCATGAATTTGAAGCCCCTCCTGGTGACAGCAATCCTATCATGCCACTGTTGGTCTAATATTGTACTTAACAATTTATAAGACATTTATTTTTTACTTAATAAAAAGTTTTGAAAATCAATTCTTTTGAAATTCTTTGAGGTTCAAAATTGGTTAAAAAAATGCGCTTAGCAATTTTCCCCCATCATTATAAAAATCTAGAAATTATGAGTAATATTACACATTAATATTAATTCTTGCAATAAAATCTTATTCTAAGTTAATAAAATCGCTTCATCTTGTTCCTTTTTCAGTACTAACTAAGCTAATTAATGATATCTCTACTTATTATAAATAAATATATCTTAATAAATATACCCATTAATAAATTATTTTATATGTCTTTTAGATATTTATTATTTTTTATAAATATTTATAATCGATACTCCACTTTATTCTTTATTTTAAATGTGCAAATATTTTTTTTAGTAGATCCTTTAATTTTTTTTTTGTTTAATAATTTTTTTTTTAAATTCTCAATAATATTGTTTTTTTGCGCCTAATTTTTATTTTCAATTTATTTTTTGTTTTTAATGTTTGGTATAAAAATAATTAACATAAAAATTCTTTAGTATACAAAACTTATATATAGTCGAGATATTTGAAACTTTTATTTTATATGCTTGTATTCCAGAAAATCGTAGAATTTAGCTTATCCATGTAGAGGCATGATACTATTCTAATACTGTTTATCTAAAAAAGTACATGTATTCCTCTTGTATCTGACTTCCATTTCCTAGTACTATATTTCGAGTCCTAGAGTTCACCGAGAGCGGTTGTGTACACAATCTCATTTTTGTGCACCCCTAGGATCACATGTGTTACTGATCTCTGTATACTCACTTATTCCTTTCGCTTCAGGGGTTATAGCATATAGCATATACATGCACCCTAAGCAAAAGAAAAAACATTCGGGAAATTGAGGGTAAAAGATGGAAAAACAGGAAAAAAGGAATCCGTAGAATCGATAGAAATAGGAAAAGAGAAAGAAACACCGGGATATTTGCAGATCAGAACGCGGATTTCCGAAAAAGTAGGGAAGGATAAGAAGAGGTATCTTATCAAAAAGGCAAAGTCTTCCAGCGCAGCTGCTCTTTGCTTATCGGAAAATCGAAGACGAAAATAATTAGCCTCCGAGGTTTTTATTTTGCTCCTTTTTCCGTTTTTCCTGCATTGCGTGCGCTATGTTGTCCTCAGGGAAAATGAAAAAAAAATAGTAATAAAAAGGGTAAAGAAAACTTTTTTTTTAACTTTTTCTTTCCTTTTCCTTAATCTTGAAGAAGTTATATAAAACCTACCAATGCCACCTGCCTTATTTATTTTTTTAAATCAAAATTGGTAACTGGGGAGGAGGTTATTCATCTCCTGAGAAATTCTACCTGCTTTGACTATTGAAGGAAATATTCGAATTCTATAGCTTGTAACGTGTGGTAGAATTGCTGAAAAGGATTCGATGAAAACTTTCTCACGCCAAAAACGATAAATAACGTGATTCTTATAAAAGATGCCATTTTTGCCAAGCAAATTAATTTAAAAATATGATAAGAGAGAGTGTCGTCTGGCGATAAAGGTTAAAAAATTTAGAAAAGAATGAAAGTTAGGAAAGAAGTTAAAAGTTTTATTCGTATTTTGATGAAATTGTATTTGCAATATTTGGGCAGAAAATTCTATCATCTTCATTTTTCTGAAGAAGTATCCAATATTGGAGAATTAGAAAAAATAAATTTATAATAATTGATAACTAAGTAAAATTTATTTAAATCAGATAAAGAAAATTATATTTTTTTTATAAGAAGCTAGGTAAAATTGTTTAATATTTTAAAAGCAGGAGAGAGTCGAGTCCAATTGACTTATATATTCCCTATTGGTCCTTTTTATTTATTATTTTTTTCTAAACTCGTAAGTATAAATTAGTCTGGCTAACTCTATTTTTCATTTTGTAACCTTACAAGAAAAAAACTGCTTCTGTCAAAATTATGATTTTTTTAACCTTACGAGCATACCGAAATTATTGCTTTTTTTTCTTCTTTAATCCAGTTTTAACCTCAATAGCATAAATTACTCCCGACCAAACTTCTTTTTATTGTATAAAAATAACTTCTTTCGAAACTAAGAGTTTTTTTTTTTTAACCTTACAAGAAATTACTCCTGTTGAAGTCATTACTCTTTTTTTTTCTTTAATCCATTTTTAACTTTCCAATAGTAAAAATTACTCTTGACCAAACTTCTTTTTTTTTCTTTTTTACTTTTTAACCTTATGCGTAAAATTTACTCATGTCAAAACTAAGAAAGTTTTGATATTGGTTCTTTTAACATTTTAGTTGAAATTCAAATGATTCAAATTTAATAGTTATCATCTAATGTAAATTTACTACGTTATTTCAGTATGGCTGAAACAGACAATTAAAAAAAATCGAGTAACGTTGCTGCTTTGAATAAATCAAATAAGATCATGACTTATATCATTATTATCAAATCATTGCTATCATCTCGTTTTATCATCGCATTGACCATTCAAATCATTGATGCGTAAGGAATAAATCGAAATCTAACATCATATATATCTTCAGATAAATCTGTATCACTAATGTGTTTAAAAAGAGGTTACTAGATTACTAGATCAAGTACCCTATTTTTTAAATACTATTCTAAGTGTGGTGTAAAATACAAATAACGTAATCTAATAATTTTTATTATTATTAATATTTTACATTTCAAAAGTATTTTTTTTATTTAAAAATAAATAACAAAATAAAAAAATTTTCTATTCAATATAAAACAATTATTTTATTTACTTATTTTTACATAATTCAGTATGCTCATGGCTCGTGTGGATATCTGTGAGCGGGGGAAACTAATGTGGATATTTTTTGCAAATTTGTCAACAAAAAAAAAAACCCAAATTTATTATAATTTTTAATTCCTGAAGAATTTGTTTTAACAGCAATTTGGAGATTTACTTGAATGCCACTATACTAGGCTAATGAGGAAAAATTTGATAACTTATTAAATAGTTATTAATCACTACTCTGAAAGGTATATGTAAAGCTTAAATGAAATTTAATTCAAATTAAGCCTCATTGATGAATAATGACACATATTTTCATATAATTTTAATATTTTTAAAAAATTATATATAGTTTTAGGCTTAGACTCGAAATCATCAAGATAATTATATCAAAAGTCATTCAATGTGCTATTAAAAATTTATTCAATTGGTTTTCGCCCATAACATAGTTCGAAACAAGTAATTGTTAAAATAGTATTTCGAAGCAAGACACGTAGAAATTTTAATATGCAATTTGAAATAAGTAGATGTCGATGTAGCAGTGCATAATATAAAACAAGTAGATATTTACGAAAAAAAAAACATATTTTTAATTGCATCTATTTTGTAATTTGTATCTGCTCCATTAAGAATGCTACTATGGTACTTTATTTACGTCGCACTAGAGCTGCACAATGGGCTATTGGCGACTGTCTGGGAAACATTCCTGACGATGATCCGAAGACATGCCATCGCAATTTTGATCCTTTGCAGAGCGGGTAGCTCCCCGCTTTGGTAGCCCGACGACCTGCGCTCGAAGTGGAGCACTTTTTGGTAGAACAGTTTAACGAGGACCGATACCGCGCACCCTCGGTCCCTACGCAGCCTGAACAAAGTGGTCACCCACCCGCTTACTGACCACAGCCAGTGATGCTTGACTTCGGTGCTGTTCTGGGAACCGTGTCTTTACGATCAGTTATCTGCGGGTCTCGATTAAGAATAAAGAATCTATTTAGAAGTCAAACAAACAATAAATATATGTTTACAGTTAAATAAAATTGTTTATTTTTCAAACTAAAGAAGCTAATAAGATTCTTCACTGAAAAATTTGTATTTTTTACGAAGTACTAAATATTATTTATTTCTCTAAATAAGAAACACTTTTATGTTATTTTCTTGTTTAGCCATAAATAAAATGATCAATTTAACCTTTATTTTCAAGCTAAAAAAAAAGATTTTCAATTCAGACTTATCATGCGTAAATAGTTTCATTCATACCATTTATTAGTTTCTTATAAAACTTCAACTCCGTTTATTTCTGAGTAAACTTCAAGTATTGATATTTAAGTTATTAGTATTCAAACTATCTTCATGCTCTTGAATTATATTTCATACATAAACGAGCATTTTCAATCAATTAAAATCATTCGAAATAAGTATTGAAGTTGAAAAGAATAAACCAGAAAAATTAAATAGCAGTAATTGCCACAAAGTTATACAATTATTTAATTCAGTATATAAATCTATACTTTTAAAGCATCATGTATATAAATGTTGGTAAACTTAATTAACAAATCTTAAGTTTTGAGATTTTATTGGTATTTTTAACTATTTCACGTAATTGTGAAAGTTTAATTCATTTGAGAATTGCTTCAAAGGCTTTGAAACATTTACGGAAGTTAATTTCAATTAAACAACAGAGATATTGCATTTTGTTGCATAAGTAATTCGAAGTACACATTAGAGGCAAAAGTTAACACTATTGCTTGTATTTATAAGTATTAAATTTTAAAAGGAAACCTCAATTGTTTTTGAATGATAAATTGAATTGGTGTTTTTATTTTACGCATTTAATTATTAAATTCAAATTGAGAAATCCGAATCAAGTTGAAATTGAATTGTGAGAGGGTAAACGTTTTGAAATTTATAAATTTACAATACAACTGTGTGAATATATATATATGTACTTGTTAAATTACATATATTATTTACTGTGATTATTTATACTTATTATTATGGTTATTGTTATTATGATCATAAAGTTTATTTTAGTTACTTAGTTTAGTCTTTCAATTTTTAATAAATATATTATTTTAGAAATTATTTGTGCAATTTTAATAACTTTAAAACTGTTAATATTTTTTTTAGCGATTTAATCTCGCATATAAATATTTTTTGATTTAAATGTAAACATTTTTATAGTTTTTTTTGATAATATATTTTTTTATAAAAATAAAATAATTCATGTAATTATTGTTTTTTTACTTTTTTAAAGCGGGTTGGCAGTACAAAAATACTTTTTAAGTAGATCTTTAGATAATATAAGTGTTGTATATAAACTAAGTAGGTAAGGTAAAGTAGACAACTATAATATTTTCCCTTTACTTATTTTATTGAATAATTTTAAAATTTGCCTTTTCATTTTTCTTTTAACGATTGCGTATTGATTATTCATTAGTATTTTTCCCAAATTATGTTTTTTTTTTGTTATTGCTTATTACTAAATTTTAGAAAGTGAGAAAATGTGTATTGTGAAATTATGAACTACGATACTGAGGAATATATTAGGCCTCTTTTAATTGTTATTCACAAATGGAGTGTGATTTGTGATGCTTAAAACAAAATATTTGTTTTCAATTTCAGTAAAAAACTTATGAAACTCGGTTTTTAATAGTTTCTTCTCAATATTTCTGGCAATTTTCATCAATCATTATTGATTTAAATTCATTAAAGGTAAAAACAAATAAAAAGAGATTAATCTTTTTTACAGATGTTTATAAGAATAACGAAATATGTTTTGTTCTGGATGAAATTTACAGAACTAGTGTGACTATTTTTAATTTCGTCCCCCTGAAATATTGAACACCTGCAATGCCCATGTTTTTATAAAAAAGTTATAGCATTTTTGTTATTATAGACTGCACAAAAAACATGTTTACCGACAAAATAATTTACGATTTTGCCGTTCGAAAAACAGACGGTAAAAAACGGAATTCATTGAAGAATGCAAATGGCAGAGACGAAATAAAGTAAATACTCTCTAAGTTCCGGCGTTTTTGGTTTTTCTTATTTCCTTTTATAGCCGAGCTTCCTTCCTCTTCACTGTCATTTTACGTTATCTTGACGTCATGCCAAACGATTTCAGCTGCTGCCACCGTAGGAGCTTAAATATTAATGAAAGCCGGACTGCTAGAGAGCGGAATTGTTCCAATCCAATGCTTAGAGTGGCTACTTGTAACATAAATTTATTCTCGTTTTCTAGCAGTAAAGTTGCTGGGAAGGCGTGTTGTTCTTTACAAACGACTACCGATTCCATTCATATTTAAGCCAAGTTGTTGCGCTGCATTTCAAAATTAGTGATTAAGTCGGATGCTTTACAAAAATAGCTATCCAAATTAAATGGAGTAAAAGTTATTTCTGTAATTGCTAGTTTTTGATTAAATTGGACATTTTTCTTTGTCCCTAATTTAATTAAATTTTCTTTTAGGAGAATTATTGTAATGAAAAGTCATTGATGGGGTTTTTGTTCTTGTTTCATTAAAGAGAATTGAGCTTAAATAAGGAATGTTGAATTCTAATTGAATTGTTTTAGTCAAACGTTGCATATCAGTTTCTGTAATAGAAAAGTCTTACAAATTACTTTTGGTAATATAAACAATTAACCCTACTTTTAAATTAGATTATTACATTGTATGCATATGGCTAAAAATGCCAGGCCTGTGTTTTGTGCAGTTTTTCTGCCTTATTTTTCTGAAAAAAAAAAATTGTTATAGTTTTTCATTTATATACTATTAAATGTAAAAAATAAACTTCTAAAATATAATTTTTATTATTGATTGTATAAAAAAAATATTGAATGAATTGAATGAGGTATTAGCTGATTTGAAAAAAAAAAACTATCATTAATGATATAGTTCCTTGAAACAGCTTAAATGAAATATATATATATATATATATATATATATATATATATATATATATATATATATATATATATATATATATATATATAGTAATTAATGTTTATTTTATTTTTAAGCATGATTTAAATAATAATTGCTCTGTTTTCCATTTTAGTTTAATTCAAATTGAACTGGTACGAATTGTAAAGTATACTTAAATATACTTTGAAATTAGTATCAGTAAATGCAGAACTACTTTAAATTTGAAGCTGTTGTTGATTCAGAATTTAAATTTCTTATGTATATTTTTGTTAAGCAAGAGGTCGTATTTCCTGTAAATCACACATTTTGCTTTTTAATTTCTTGTTACCGAAATAGGACCTTGGTATATTTCATGTTATTTAACAATAAAATATCATAACGGAAGAACGTTATTTTTTATAAACAAAGATTTTAGGAATGTTATGAACTAACAATTTTAATTAAGAATGACGTATTTTTCCCATACTTTAGTGTTAAGAGATAACATTAGGTATTTACCATACGGGGCGAAATATCAACTAAAATTTCTCCATTTTATTATTTATTTAACTTTAATATTTATCATTTAACTACCGTAAATACCAAATATAAATTTTGTAAGTCGTGCTCATAGATCCGCTGTGTAAATGGGCACAATGTCATATCGTTTCAAAATATCAGTGCTGTCATAACAATATTAATAACAATCCTTTTCTATATCATTGGACGGACACCTGCGACCTAGTGATACTTTTAATACCAGATGAATGGGAACAAGAATGTAGCTAAATCGTAGCAAAATATCAAAAACTGTGCAAAAATATCAACAACAATCCATTATTTTATCTTTTGATTAATGTTTGTGAACTGTTGTAATTTTTTTAACTCATATAAACTTTAAAATTTTCGCTTGATCGTTCGTTATTTGAGTAGGCTTAAAAATGATATCAAATAGTAGGAAATTGTCAAAAAATTAGTTTGGATCGACCATGATTGGGCACAACGTAACGCTTTTCAATTTAAAAGTTAAATTATTATCTAAGCGATATGCTTTACAATATTTTTTTGTTTTATGTTATTGTTAATTATGTACGTGTTGAAACCATGTGCTAAAATTTTAAGTAAACGCTAAATGGAAGAGAATTTTAAATATTTGTAATTTGAAGGTATAAAAACATTAATGTTTATCAAAACAATGCAGAAAAAGAAAAGAAATAATAGGAGAAAACGATTTCTCTAACTCTTGTTTGAAAGCTAAAAGCAAAGTTCAATGAATCCATCATTTATCAGTGAATGGTTTCACCCAACTGAACATTGTATTCATTTTGATTAATGAGAAGTAGTTAAACGCTGGAAAGCTCATAATACTCATTAAAAAATGCCAAAATAATGAACTAACTGTGGCGGGAAATAGTTGTCGAAATCATTTTTGAAGCAGACTTAACTTCACAGTAACCTCCTTCATAGTTATTTTTTATTCACCTTGTTTCGTTTTTCATCTTTATTTTAGGCCAACGAGAACCGGTCCCGCCTAAAGCTTAAACGCTCATCGTTTCTCTGTCACGATCATGAAAAAAGAAAACAAAACAAAATGAAAGGAGCAATAACAAAAGAAATAAAAGAATGGAAAAAAAAAAATTAAAACAACCGCCATCTAGTTACGTTTCTTTTCTGCCGTTCTTTGGCAGATGGTTCAGCGATTCAGCCGGCTTGCCATGATATGCAAGTTTGGTCAATGCCTTGATAAAATAAGGGGTCGACTAGAAATTGCAACAGGGATTTTCGTAGATATGTTAATGAGATTATTTGACTACAGCATTTTGTTCGTTTTTTTCTTCCATTCTTTTTTTGTTTAAATGTATAAGGATTCTTAAAATTGTTATTCTATTCTTTAAAAACTTGTCAGTGTCTGAGTTGCAATTATCTTTATTAGTTCAAAATACAATTTGAGGCCGCCTGTATGGTGGTTATTTTATGATTACTTCTTGTGTTTAAAATTTTAAATATAAAATTTACAATTTGACGTGTACAATAAGTAAAATGATTATTAGAATTGTTTAATGCTTGGTTAAAAAAACCATTATTTCAAAAATGCAATTAAACAACATTTAATTTAATAATTAAAACAATGAATCCTCTTTATATTTTGGATATAACAGCCGACAAATAGATATAAAAAAAAAAAAAACGCTAATAGGTTGTAAGATACATTTTCGAATTTACAATTTAATGAGCAAAATGTTAATATAAAATATTGTAATTAACATAATTATATTAAAATTTAAGAATTAAATTTACTTTATAATGAGAATGCATGGTTTGCATTTTAAAATAAATAAATGAAAAGCAGATTTTTAACATAAATAGACGACTGTTCCTTATATTTAAAATATAGGTTAACACTGCAGCCAATTGTCTTTAGCCAAAACGTTACAATTAGCTGTAAATTGTAAATGTTTAACTGTAACAGTTTAAATGAATTATGTACTACATTATTTTTTAAAACGTTTGTTAAAATCTAGTCGTGTTGATTCCTCAGTTTAAAATACATTTTTTATAAATTTCTTTTTTAATTATATGGGATAAATTAGAAGAAAAAATTGATACTGGTGTTTAAGTGTTTTATATAAATATTTTGTGTTTTGGGTAATTGTAGGGCTTTTTAATAATTACTGATTGCAATAAACTATGTAAAATAATAATTAAAAGCATTTTTAAGCAATAGCAATTGCGTCTTATTTTTTTATAACTATGATTATCGTGTATAAAGTCTTTATAAAATGTTTAAAATAGTTGTAATTTGAAAACATTGCACGAAGATTTTTTTTCCAATTGCATCACCATTTAATCATTTGAAAATTTTACTTTATGAATGGTGATATGCATTCGATTATAATAAATCATTACACTATGTACATTCTGTGATAAAAGGAATTAAAAATTATCAAAAAGTATTTCAAAAAATAAATAAGCAATAAAAAGCAATATTTTCAAGTTTCAAACTGTTAATATAATAATTTAAATTACTGGATTGGTTTTCAAAACTAAATGTGCAAAATTAAGTTAAATGTTTAATTTTAAAAAAAAAATTAAAAATCTTAAACAGATATGTTTTTCTTGCAATTTTAATAAAGAAACAAACAGCAACTGGTTTCAAAATCGAATAACAAGATCTTCATCTTAATTCTTCGAATGCTTTCACCGTATCAGTGTTTTTGCTTGAACAATGCACATTTTCTCTGTTCTTCTCGAATTATTTCCTCTGTAATGAAAAAATTCTTACAACAAATCTTCCAATTCAAAGCTGAGGCATTTATTTAACTCTGAGTCACTAGATGGCGCTTTATGATTTCTTTGTATTGCAAGGCCTACTTCCAAGACTTCCTTGATCCATTTAAATTTAATACTCTTGCTCTTCCTTTTTTTGATGTCAGGGAATAAATATTCTAAGGTGTAAAGATCAGAACTCTCGTGAATAAAACTAAGCATTAAGAACTGAATTAGAGAATGCTTTATTATAGAACAGTCGATTCGGTTACGTTTCTATTTCAATTCTATTTTTATCGATATCTTATAGGGACAACTTTCGTACAATTTTTGTTCTATTTTAGAAAATAGCTTAATTTTGAAAATATGTTAAAATAAAAAAGCCTTAGGGATTTAAAAATTGTGAATTTTTTCAACTTTTTTTAAAATTTTAAAAAAGTTAAACAGTTTAATTATGTTTTGAAGATAAATTATTGATTATAAGTTAAATGAGCATGTAAAGCATCCACAAAATGAATGATCGTACCTTTATTTAAAAAAAAATTTGCAAAGGTACTGTGACCCCTTAAAAGTTTACGGTTTACCATTAATTTGTTAATACGGTTAAAAATTTGTGAAGTGTCCGTTTTCCAAATTTCTCTTAAAATTACTACTATTTCAATGCCGTAAAAATATTTAATGTTAACAATATTTTAGCAAATATTCATCAAATTAATGTTAAAAATAAAGTATTATATTATTTAATTCTGCATAAAATAAGCTGAGTTTTAATGATGTAAAAATCATTTATAAAATTTCATTCCGTATTCAAAAATATATAAAACCGTTAAAATATTCGATATCAGTCCCTCTGAAATAAAAGGTGATAGAAACGTATTTATTGCAGATTGTAATTTTTGTCCCAAAATTGGATGAAGCAAACTTACATGCCTTAAAATCACCTTTTTGCCGAATTCACCTTATTATCCTTGAAAACATTCTAAATTTTGTTTGACAATGCAATTGTTACATTTAATTATAAATTCAAGCACTTATTTAATTTATTTTATGTTACGAAAAATACGTTTTTTGATGCTATAAAAAAGAAAAAATTGGTGCGTATAAGTGGTCTTCAAAAATTAAATTCTAAGTTATATTATGTCTGTTTAAAACAAATTCTAATGAGACATAATTTTCTCGTTTAACAATAGTTGACTTAAACGAATCATACAACTTTGGCAAATTTAAAATCTTTCGGCTCTATTGTTTTGATTTTTATTTGCTATCGAAAATCGAATATTTCAGAGCTGCAAATCCGTTTAATTTCACAAAACTAATCATTTTTCCAATATTCTGATATCGCGGCTTTCCTTCATTTATGAAAAGGTGCACCTGCTCCTTTTTTTCCCATTTAAATTCGCGAAAAATGTTTTCGGATATTTGTTTACACTTTAAGTGTTAGTTTCTAATCTTTAACAAAGCTCTACGTAGACTTTTCAGATTTAACATTGACTGGATACATCATCTCTGGTCTGTTTTTGCAATTTCACTGATAAAAGAATTTAATGAATCCACTGGGGATTTACGATTTATTTTCAGAGATGATGTAATTATAGATGTTGTTGTTGTAATTTTTATTGCGATTCTCTTTTTTTCGGTTGGTGAAGTGCGACTACCAAATCTATCAAAAATTACCTGTCTCATTTATATTAATTTTTTTTTATTACTTAAAGCGTCATTTTATGTACAGTGCGCAAAAAGCGGACCACCCTGAATAACTTTCGGTTTACTGATTGGATCTACACACTTTAGGACACAATCTTAATGATTCGAGGGGGTGATCTCAAATATGCTAATCAAATAGTAATGGCGATATTTTAAGTTACGAAATAAGACACAAAAACATGAATAAACATACTTTTTTTTCAACTGGTTCGGGTTTCTGACTCCTGAAATGTAGAGGATAGCAGCAATCTGGGAAATAAGGTCCTCATGGTTTGGCCAGGAGACTGATCTAAAGTTTGGACCGATCTAAAGTTAATGTTATTTTCACTTTTTGCGCATTTCGTGATATCTCGAGAACTTGTAAAGTGGAATGAAATTTTTCGCCACATAATGATAAAATTATTCGAAGATAATGCAAAAAGTAAATTTTAGCAAATAATATGTACTTTTATTTTACTTTTTTATTTTATAATAGTCGAAAAATCTTTCAGTAATATGGTATTGCGGTAGACTATTTTTACATCATTTTAATGTATAATTTTTCTTGGGAAAATACAAAATTTGAGCGAAATTGGTGTTATAACTCTTGAGGAATCGAATTGTAAGCATACGACTTTTAAAATTCGATTTCTCAAGAACTATTCAATCGATTTCGCTCATTTCCATGTACACTTACATTCTTTAAAATCCTTTACAAAAGTTATTCAGAGTGGTCCTTTTTTTGGCACACTGTACAAAAATTCCCAATAAAAAAATTTTGAGCTTTAAAGTTCCATTCTTCATTACTATTGGATACTCAAATTTCACAGAATTTTCTTTGATTTTGACGAAACTATTTCCTGGTACGTGCTCCGATCGAACATTTCATCAAAGTGACGAAATAACTACATCTCTTCTTTGAGGAAGCGAATTTCTTGTGTTGTAAAGAAATATTTCGTCACTCTATTCCCCCCCCCCCAAAAAAAAAAATCAACAAAAAAAAATGAAGTTCCTATTGTTTTGAACTTTTCTAATAGTCAATTTATCTTGGGCACCACAAAGCTGGATCCATGCGCCTTATCTCCACAAGAAAGACAGAACAGAGCGATAAATTACTCCAATGCCTGATGCGGGTTTCGAACCCTGGATTTTCGGGATACGAAGCAAACTACTTGACTAGTTGGTGAGCACTTGGTACCAGATACCTCAGGCTACCTATTAGCACCTCGTGGAATCAATGCCACGGCGGGTGCTAGCAGTTTTGAGGGCTAAAGGTGGTCCTATATATTATTAGCAGAGTGGTCATAATGCAATGGCTCTTCGGTGTATATATATATATATATATATATTGAATCTTAAAATCTTTATTCTTATTTTGCTTAGTTTGGTAATGTTGGAAATTGAAAATCCGAGGATTGATTATTTTTCTTTAAGCTGATTTAAAAGGCTTTAAAAAATTTTATGAATAGCCAACTATCTCTTAAAATCAATTTCAAAAAATTTGTTTTTATAAATGACCATATTTAAATTATTAGAAAATGCAATTATTTTTTTTTATCAAATTTTTACAAACACATAATGAAAGATTACATGTAATAAATTGCGTTAAATAATCATGATTTTATTAAATCAATTCTATTAAAAATTAAATTTTTTGGGAGTCAACGCAGAAAGGAATGAAGAGTCGCAAAAACGACTTTTTGAAATAACATGACATTTAAAATTTTTTTAAATTAAATATAACCTAAAAATAACTCTATAAATTACTCACAAATTTAGTGCCAAAAGTTCGATAATTAATAAACGGAAATGTTCTTAAAGTTAATAAACGGTTTACCATTTTTAAATAAATAACTATGTATTAAATATTTCTTTTATCTGTACTGTAATTTACCATTTGAATCTGTACCATTTTAAACACACATTATACTGGTGATAAGATTTTTGCATGCAATACTGGGATTTTTGCGGTCATTGCATTCTATTTATGGTGTAGATTATTAATACTTTTTAAACATTATTAATTTAAACGGTGTGACGAAACTTATTGTAACTTTCTATGAGGAGTTGACTTTAATCGGGAAGTCACTACTTACTTTACTATTTGTTAATATTTCAACGTAATTAAACTACAAAATGAGATTAATCCACAATTGCAACAACTTACGATTACGGCGTCATTAGGCCATTTTCAAGTGCAACATTACTTCTTATGTATTGAAATATTTTTTATGGGTGCTATAACAAAAACAAATAAAAGAAATCCAGGGAAAATAATTTCGTAATCCAAGTAATTTTGTTTTCTTCGAGAAATTATTTAGAATTTTGGATTTACATAATTTTACTGAAATGAATTAAAATATTGGGCTTCAGTTATTATTATTTAGTCGACGTGGCGAGCGAATCGTTGCATTCAGAAAAAAA
This sequence comes from Parasteatoda lunata, assembly GCA_949128135.1. Taxonomy (NCBI): domain Eukaryota; kingdom Metazoa; phylum Arthropoda; class Arachnida; order Araneae; family Theridiidae; genus Parasteatoda; species Parasteatoda lunata. The sequence continues at coordinate 66,376,785 of OX421976.1, read as the reverse complement.
AAAATCTGGTAAAATTACCGTACTACATGAAGATGACTTTTCTGGTTAAAAAAATTAATTCTGGTAATAATCAAACAATACGGTATTTAAATCATATAGTAATTTTTTCGTCTGTATGGTAACAGTTTACCGAAAATCTCCTTACTATATTTTTCATTAAACTGATATAAAAATCGAATAAAATATTTTTATGCCATGCTCATGTATCACGATAGAATTACCAAACTTAACCATTTTTATCAAACTTCACATATTATAAAACCATATTTCATTGATAATTTTACGGAAATTATCACCGCAGCGTTTCGGTAAAATATGCCGAGCATTTTGGTGCTTTTATAAGGGGCGGAAACACGGTAAATTTTACCATATTCTGATAGTTCTAACCGTACTATTTTTCATACTGTGGAAGTTTTCGACTTTCTATTTATAAGTCTGATAAGAACTAGTTGTAATTTTATTTTGAAAATGTTTTTATCGTTTATTTAAAATAATTGTGATTTTTATTAAAACTTTAAAATTATTAAAAAAGTAAGACTTTAACTGTGTAAAAATATTTTTTTTATAAATTGGTAATTTTTAGTTCAAATATTATTTTATGTCATTCATATTACTTGTATATAATTTAAAAGCATAGGCAGTATATAATTTAAATATTTTGGTGGAATGAGAATTTTACTGTATGCAATTAAACTTGTAGCTCTTTATACCTAAGATATTTTTTCTAAATATTTGTTCGTATATTATGGTTATTGTAGTCGATTTTAGCACTCGTTTTTACTATACGTTTTTGCTTGTAATAAGATTGAATTTTACAAATGAACATATTTATATAAAATTTACATATTAATGATTTTTATTTTATTTTAGGTAAGAATATTTATTTCCTTTGTCTTCATTCATCATACTGCAGAAATGCTTCCACCTCCGAAAAAGTGCATTTGCGAATTGATAAAATAGTAGATTTTTGTAAGTGGAAAATTGTATGTTTTCATTTATTGATATCCTTCAAAATAAATAAAAAAAAAAAGATTACAAACACCATTAATGTATAAAGTAAAAAGGAAGCAGTAATTCCAAAAGAATACTTTAATAAATTAATAGTTTCAAAAACTAAGCAAATTATGAAATAGTTTCTAAAAATTTAAATATCCGTATTATAAAACGAAGTGTTATTAAATTCGGTTGTAAAATTTTACATTGAAATTCATAAAAATCATATTTTTACATTAAAAACATACAAAGATTCTTTAATTTTTAAGATTTGTATTTTTATTTCAGAAGAAGCAGCTTTAGAGTAAAAGCAAAATTACAATTTGCAAAATCATAATAAAGATGAAAAATTTTATTAATCTATGAAACTGTAATTTTTGATTTAAGAAAATTAAACCTGTTGTAAAATATAACTATGAAAATTTAAAAAATAAAATGACTGAAAATTTTTTATCCCTTAAAGGGGGGCAAATGAAGATAGGTCTTCATCTCAAACTCAGAATTTATACGTAATTTATCTCGAATTATATCTCATTGTAGTAGGTATACGTATAAAGCATACGTAGGGGAGAGTCGGGTAGCCCCGCAAACTTAGGAGTATTGCTTATATTTCTGTATAATATTGAGTAATTATCAATATTTTTGTATGTTTCTATTGTTTTATCATCTAATTAAATAATGCAAAAGGTATAAACCAAAAAAAAGAATAGTTCAATTAAAAAAAAATAGAAAATAAAAAAATCTGACTACTGTATTCAACATATTTTCAAAACTATTGTTTACCATGTTACCAGCTGCATAAATACTTGAAACTTTGAAAATAATCTTTTTTAAATATAACAATTAATGTCCGATGGCCCATTGACTTGAAAAAATATTCTATACATATGAAATTGACAGAGGGCGGGGGTACCCGACACTCCCCTATACTTACTAATATGAGATGTAATTCAAGAGTTCCGTATTTAAATCACGTCTGGGCGATTTTGTGCCGCTAGAGTCGGAAAGGCTCGTTTAGTATGTAACCATGAAGGAAGAAAAGCGTGATCACACGAAGAAAAAAAATCTTGGAAAAATTATGATCTTTTTTTTTTAACCTAACAGTTTTGAAAACTGTATGGTCGTTGTACCGTACAGTTTTCTCAATTCACATATGTGATCAATAACTTGAAGGAGTTAATTATTAAATTTAGTAAAATTCATTTAAACTATTATTTAAAACTGGTGAATATTTTAAAATATAATATTATTTCAGAAATAATTTCTAGTAACAATAAATAAACATGTCTTTCCTAAACATTTATTTTTTTAAGAAGTTTAATTAAATGATTTTTTTTAAACGATATGTTTGCAAAAAATGTATAATTTAAAAATAAATGCAAAATGAGATTAAAACAATTTACCCATTAAATAAAAAATACATAATAAAATCATGATTTTTACAGCTATTATATTGATGCTACAACGTTAAAATAATACCTTTTTGACTCTTATTTTTATTAGAAAAAATCTGAAACATGATAAACTTTAATCAAAGCAATATTTTAAATGACTCGGTTTATAAAGAATGGGCTTAAATAATTATGAGTGACACTGATTCGGCGGTGATTAAACTAAAAAAACTACCATTACGAAAAGTTTTTTTTTCTCCAGTTGTAAGATTAATTATACATTGCAGGCTAAATAAAAGTTCAGATTTTCGAACGGTCAGATAACATTTGTTTTTTACGTTTTTATTTCACCGTGCTGTTTTAATTGGCTATTAACAAAATTAGGAAGTAAAAGACTATTTCATTTTAAATTATTTTCTGCGTTATTTTTCTTACTATTTATTCAAAGCTATTTATTCTAAAATAATCTAGTTTCTCGAATTTTTTTTAATTGTATCTTAATAAAATTTTCTCCATTATTTGGAGTAGTTTTTTTTTGCACAGAATCTTTCATTATGTTTTTCTAAAGGCTTTGGTAAAGAAATTTTTCGTTGCATTTTCTATTTCACGCTATTTAAATATGGTCATTTATAAAAACAACTTTTTTGAAATTGATTTTTATGAGATAGTTGGCTATTCATAAAACTTTTTTTCAAACCTTTTTAATCGGCTTAAGAAGAAATAATCAAACCGCAGATTTTCAATTTTCAACTTGCAAACGGAACAAAATAAAAAAAAAAGTTTTAGAAGATTCGAAATATATATTTTTTTAAGTTTCATCTTTAATTTTTTTTTCTTCTTTTACATTTGCGATAAAAGAACGGTTTAAAGATAATAAAAGCGTATTTTGATTCAAATTTCTTTCTAGATTTCAGTTTTTTTTTAAAAAAGTGTTTCAGATTTAATCAAGAAAAGTTTCTTTTAAATTTATCTCATTCCTTCACAGAAACTGGAATTTTAAGAAACGTAAAAACTAGTGGTTACTCAAAGCTTTTATTTTCAGTTCTTAGCGCTAACTTTTTTTTGTAATACTTAAGAACGATTTTATTTTCATTTATAAAGCTTCCTTTATCATTCTATACTGACAAGTGATTTTCAAAGAAAATTGCATTTAAGTTTGTGGTAAATATCTGTGATAGATTACCCGAGATATATTATTTAGTATGTTAAAAATAAAAGTTATAAAGGGTTTAATTTTTATTTTTTAAAAAAGAGCTATATTTCTTATTCAACATTCTAGAAGTTTATTTTTTTTATGTACTTTAAGTTTGTGAATGAATCATTAATATTAATGTTTTTGTATGTTTTTTTTTTATTGAAGGAGCTACATGCTAAATAAGTAGATTTACTTTTATTCATTTTCTCCAAAAACCGCGTGTACTTTGTATTACTCATTACTTTTTATGTTTATGAATGGGTTTTTGGAAGTACTTTTTAAAAAATCGTGTATAATCGTTTGCTTTCAGAAACATCGGGTACATTCTCCTTCTTTAATACACTTATAACTTTGCACACTTGATGTACGTTAACCATCGTTAATTCCAGTTGTTGTTTCTAATTGCTCTTGGACAAGACAAGTTTGCCAGGTATTGGCCCTGAAAATTAAGTCAAGAAGTAACGCTTTTTGTTTGACAAAAGAGCACTGTTAGGGTGAAACACAGCTTAGATGAGAACCCGCAGACAAATTGCAGCACCAGTAATTCGTGTTTTTTTCCTCCACAATTTAGATATAGAGCATGAAAAGAAGGAAATTTTTTTTAGATCTTTGTACCCTTACTGGTACTGCTCATCGACCAACCCCAGGGATTCCACAAATCCTACGAGCATGTACTTAGCGTACTAATATTTGTGACGCCAATAGAGCACGTATAATGCATATCGCATGTACTTGGTAGGTGTTAGCGGCTTTGAGGATCGAATTCTGATTTCTCCAGACCATAGTCCCATCCTCTAACCATTGGGCTACCACGGCCTTTTGTTTAATTTCACACACCTTAGTTAATTTTTAACATTCATACTTAGTTTTCAATGTTTTCATCAAAAGTATATAAAATGCTGTACTTCATGGCAATATTTGCGTAACTGTAGCTTGTGAAAATTGGCCCCTATTTATATCTTCATAGAAGATTTATCTTAAAAAGCCCAGATTTGTCTTAATCTTTCATTTATATCAGTTTTATTACATTTATATTCCTGCTCTATCATGTTATTTGATACGCCTACATTGTTTCATAGTTTTTCATTTATGCTAGTCTTGATATTTCATGCATATCAACTGTCATGTTATTTCATCTCTTCAAGTTCTGTTGCTGTATTTTTCGTAAATAAATTGTATTTTATTTTTCTCCATGCCGGCTCTCTCATGATATGCATCTCAGCTGTGTTATTTCATCCGTTACGGTGTTTTTCATAAATAAATTGTATCATCATATTTTATCTATGCCAATTCTTTTATAATATTACATGAAATAACGTGATGTAATTGAGATGTATGAACATTTCAATTATATCATGTTATTTCATATATTTGAGTTCTGTCGTAGTGTTTCTTCAAAATCAATTGCAATGTATTATTTCACCAATTATTATTCTCTCATATTACTTCATCTATGCAATTTTTGTCATGGTTTTCCTCATAAATTTCATTTATACTGGATTTCTTATAATATTCCATACCTCTCTCTCAATTGTATCGTGTTATTTCTTCTGTGCAAAGTCTGCTGCGGTTTACCTGATAAATCAATTACTTTTATCTTATTATTCCAGTTGCCTCATTTTTAATCCAATTATGTAAGTTCTCATAAATCAATAGTGTCATCTTATTTCAGCTATGCCAGTTCTCGCATGATATATTTCATGCATCTCAACTGTATTATGTTATTTCATATATGTCTTTTATCATGGTTTTACTCTATGAAAAGTTCTGGAACAAATTACAATAAAAAGTTTGGGTACTCAGGGTGCTGGTACTTTTTACCGTAAAATCCATCTTTACCGGAACATGTTACAGAACAAAAAATCTGATGTATCATAATTTTTACAGTAATATTTACAGTAAAACACTGAATAACTCAAATCAAATAAGTATTACTTTAAAAATTACGGTATAATATTTTATGGAAAAAAATAGTTTTATGTTTCTATGGATTTAACGGATGATGCGCCTAGACGGTGCTTGGTACTTCATACCGTATTTTTTTTCTGAATTCTCTATTTTGTACTTGTATATTATTTGTATTGTAATATTCTGTTTCGTTTAACTATATTAAGGCATTTCAATAATTTAAGTTCAGTCATTAACTTTCTTTTATGCTTGTTCTATTCTTCTATTTTATTTTCACTTTGAGTCTTCTAATCGACCATTAAATAAAACTAAAAAACTACGAAAGAAGAAAAAAACTAAAGAAATATTAAAACGATTTATATTAGTTTGTTTTATTTTATGTTATTTATTAAAAATTAAAATATGTGTTACAAAAAATGGACATCATTATTCATCTTTAAAAGAATAAAACATTATTTGTCATGTAAAATAATTATTAAATTTTTCTTTTTTGACTAACATAATAATTTATTCTTTTCAAAAAGAATGTCATTGAACGTTTCACCCGCCCCTCAAGTACTTTCGCATTATCGTAAATACCCTAAACTTTGAACAACATTTTAGAGTTATCAACTTAACGATTTTCAAGAGAAAATGGCGAGAAAACTGTAAAAAAAAGTCGGCCAGCTCTCGATGCTAATGCCTTTTTAATGGTGGCAACAGTATTCGTAGTTTTCTTCGATAGCGTTTTTCTTTATTTTGAAGAGAAAGGCACAAGTCCTGAATGTATAGAACACCTGTTGGCACCACCTGTGCCTTTTTCTGTCCAACCGTTTGATTAGTTTGCGCTCATCGTTTGCTCTTTTCTTTTTTTTTTGTTCCTCTAATAATTTTTATTTCTATCTTTTGAAGGGCATTTGCGATGTAATTATGTGGCAACACTTAAGCAATGTGTACGATCATTCTTTTCATAAGTTTTGGTCTCGTCTGATCTTTGTTTCTTGAGTTACCAGTTATCAACTTTCATATAATTAATTAGGCATGTGTTGAAAATGTTAACATTTTTCGACTTTTAAAAATATTTAAAAAATAATAGGAATCAGTAACACAAATTAGTTTGAATGTTTCTTTAACTGCCAAGTCAAGCAATATTGCATTATGATTATAAATAATATTTTTCGCTGTCGATTTTGTAACTTTATCTTCAAAAGAATTATATTAAAAGCACAGCTTGCATATATAAATTTAACACAATAGTGAAATAGCATATTAATTGTTTTTAATCGATTTTAAATACAAAATGGCTTTATATTTTGAATTTGTTTATAAAATATTATTTTCTATTAACAAATCCACGTAGAGTAATGTTAAGTTCTTTAATGACAGTGAAACTGATTCTTTTTAAACTTGAAATTTTTAAACAAAATTTAAATAAATTAATTTAACATCTCAATAAGAGAGAATATTAATTTTTTAAATGATTTCATAGACAAAATAGCTTTATATTTTGAAATTATTTATAAAAAATCATATCCTATTAACAGATCAACGTAGAATAATGTAAAACTCTTTTCTTACTTTAAAACACATATTATTAAACTTAAACCTTACAAACAACATATACTTCAACAAAAAAAAACGTGTCTAAATTAATCTAACATCTCAGTGAAAGATCAAATTAATTTTTATTCCAAACAATTTTAAAAAGAGAACAGGTTTAGATTTTGCAGTTGTTTGTCATCATTCCTATTAACAATCACGCAAAATAATTTTAAGTTTTTTTACTTACAGCGATACTCATTATATTATTCTACTGGTGGTTTAAAACAGCGGTTTCCAAATGATCTTCCACTCAACCCTAGGGTTGTGTGGCAAGATCACAGGGGTTCCAAGAAGGGGTTAAACTTCAAAAATCCATACTGATTTTTATGTTTCTCTAATTACTATTCTCGATGTTTATAACAGTTTTTTTTTTGGAGACCATCAATAGGCTTATTAAATTCATTTATTTACTTTTTAGTAAATGTATGCACAGAAAACAAAATCAGAACTAGACTAAATACCATTCTACTCCAGGCTTATTCAACTGTTAGATATAATTATTTTACTTATTAAAGCTATTGTTTTATCTATTACCTATTATTAGATCTATTATTTTAGGAGTTTTATTTAAAACATATTTTCTTTTTCACATTAGGTATTTAAAAAAAAAAAAAATTAGTAGTCTTTCTTTACTCAATGTGTCAACAGCTGCAAATACATTTTTTTGGATATTTGGGGTTTCACTAAATTATGCTCGATTATTTCGGGTTCTTTGGCCGTAAAAAATTGGGAACCACTGGTTTAGAAAAAAGGATAAAATTGGGAGAAAGTTTTTCCGCAATACACTATTTCCCTATCTAAATATCATGGAAAAACCGGTTTTGCTATGCGGAGAAGACTGCAGATTAAAAAACGACTTTATAAGCGCAGAAATACAATCGCTTGTAAAACAAATTTTGCAGTTTGTAAAACACCATTTCCTAATTAACAGATCCATGCAGAATAACGTAAAGTCTTGCTGGCATAAAAAAAAATTTGCATAACTTTTTAGTTACCCTCATCCGGGGTTACGTTAGCCACTGGGGTAACAATTGGTAATTTGAACCGGAGAGTTAGGAGGAATAGAATATTGCCTTTATATTAGGAGTAATTTCTTTTTATTTGCCGTTAAAATCATTTATTTTTTATGCTATTTTAGAAGAATTTTTATAATTTAAAATATTATAACGTTTTAAAAGTCTGATTCAGAAAACTATATATTCGTTTTTTCATTTTAGTATTTCCCCCCTTGAGCAATTCAAAGTTCTTAGCTACCTTATATTATTTTTATTTTTGAAAGCTAAACTCCAATCGCCAATAAGAATTTCCTTAAAAAAACACACAATTGGTTCAATTGTTTTAAAAGCGAAATTGTTTCAATAATTCTAAACGAAAAACGATCACTCATCGGTAACCTATGCAGATATTTCATTTCATAACCTTGTGTTATTCCTTTTTCCATTCTACTTCCTTCTCAAATTTCTTTTTGAGGTAATTTGAGTTCGGAAATGAGTTTTCATCTTTGCTTCGCTATTGGAAATAGTTTTGCCATTCCTTTGTTATATGTTCCTCCATTTTTCTTTGTTTCAGACAGATTCAGATAGACAGTATATAAATTGTTTACTTATTTCATAATGTTCTGAAAATTTATTTCTTGCTTTTAATTAGTGTTGCACTCCAACATGTACAGCGCACGTGTGTACAAAGTTTTATTCATAAATTTCAACTTATCAATATATAACTAACAATTAAAAGTTTTTCCTTTAGCATTTTATTGAAGTTGAAAATAGTTTATTTAAATTCTAATTATCTGTAACTGTCTCCTGATGTTAGCATTGTAAAATAATATTTTCAAACCAAGCATCGCACTTTTTCAAATGCCTCATTTTTACATTTTATTTTATAAATGGCGTTGAGCAGCAGACCCGAATCTGAGTTTACGACTATCAATTTTCAACTCCTTAGTCTTGTAATTTTGAACCCAATCCAGAAAACAAGAAAGCTACTGGATCACGTAATGAGAGAAATTTGCCTTCGTGGATGACTTTTTGAAGGAACTAGCCCGCATTTGCGTTACATGGAGAGGAAAACCATGAAACATCCCATGGTTAGCCTGACGGCTAGGGAACTATCCCAACGCTGCTCCATCTTCACATTAATAAAATCTGCCGTGGTCCAATTTTATATTTAGGTTAACATTATTTTCTTTAATGTAAAATCTATAAGACCTTTCACAAATACAGTGCCCTGTCATGTCATGTCATGTATATATATATATATATATATATATATATATATATATATATATATATATATATATATATATATATATATGTATATGTATATATATATATGTATATATGTATATATATATGTATATATATATGTATATATATATGTATATATATATATGTATATATATGTATATATATATGTATATATATATGTATATATATATATATGTATATATATATATGTATATATATATACATGTATATATATATATTGTAGGCCGAAATGGTAGTTTTAAGAGACGCAATTTTTGGAAATAGAAATTCTTGGAATTATCAGGTTTTGACTGATACAAAATTTTTAAAACTGTTAACCCTCTTAATTTCAAATTAAATGACTTACTTACATAATATTCAATATCTTTTCTAGTTGGAAAGTGGTTTATTTATTTATACTTCAATTTATAGAATTTTTTTTTAAAATTTACATTTTTATTATTCTAGCCACCTTGGCATCATAAGCAACTTCAGTTTATAACCTACTTTCCCAAACATATCCATTACGTCTTTGACTCTTAGAATTTTGACCTTGATTAAAAAGAGTTTAATCATGCTGAGTCATAACCTTTTCACCTTCAGTTTAGAAATAAATGTCATCCATTCGGCGAGTGGGAGTCCAAGTTATGCTCATAAAAAAGCAATATTTTTATGTTCTGCAATAAAATGTGTTATTCGCTGCTTAAAAATTTGTAATAAACAATGGGTTACCAGATCTACGTAAGCTCTTTTGTTAGATGATGCGACAAACGAATTTCCGTCAGTTTTAGTATTGCATTTATGGAAGAAATAGATTTTAGTCCGTCATACATTGATTGTCTAATAAAACAATAACGGCATTTTTATCAAAGGGAGGTGATGAATTATGATTTTCTAACGTGGAAATTTAAATGCAATTCTCTGTTTACACCTGTTATTCTTAGTATTATTTTTAAAAAACGACAAGTAATTCCATTTAAAATGGACATAAATGTATATTGTTAAATATTTTTCATTGTATTTTTATAATCAAACTCAAGCAGCACTAACTATTCAGATTTGTAACTGCTATTTATAGTTTTTCTTAAATTGTTACTTAAAAATATCTTTATTATTGCCTTATAAAAAAAAAGGTTGTTTACGTTTTATTTTGTTCCGCAAACATAACTTTATTCCTTGATTGAATTTTATTTCTCACTGCGCATTATGACTTTTCTTAGCCCATAATTATTTTAAATGTTTGTTTGCTCTTATCGCTACTATAGGAGTGACGTAGAAAGCTTATAATAAATGGGAATTTTTTTTTTCAAAATTTCTGTAACATTGGTAACCATTAGAGCCGATAACCCTAAGATAGTAACCCTAAGAATTAGACCCTTCTAATAGCATTGCTTGACATTTATATATAATTTCTTGGCCATGAAATGTAGAGTCCGTAAGCAAACCTGAAAATTTGATACTGATAATGACATTGCTTGATATTTGTATATAATTTCTTGGCATTAAGAGTCAATAAGCAAGCCAGCCAATGAATTCGACGCTGATAATGACATTGCTTGACATTAATATATGATTTGTTAACTTTAAAAATAAATAATAATAATGTTTTCTTTTAGACAGAAAACTATTTATAAAATTTAAATTTATTAAATTCAGTTTGTTCTATATGTTGTAAAAAATGGGACATAAGTATAATCGAATAAAATCGGTAACTTAATACTGAATGACGCATATCACTTATGAATGTCATATATTAATAACATTTTATTGCTTTTTGTCTCAATATTATTTCGTGTTGTTGGGGAACGTGCTAATATAAAACTTTTTATTTTTATTATTATAAATTGAATTAAAATTGAAACAACAACCATTGAATTAAATTCATTCAATACCAGTAAAAATAATTATCACTTTCAAGAAACATAGGATGCTGTTGAAAATTAAATTTTATTATTACCAAATATATTTCAATTCACCCTATATTTTTTTTTAACTAGTATAATAAAATTAAATTCACAATTTAATACAGAATAACACTGAGTGACATAAATCACTTGATTTCATATATTAATAACATTTGATTTTTCCTCGATTAATTCGCCAAAGAAACATTTGTGTCGTTTCCAAAAGTGATAAGAATGTTTTCCAATTGATATCAATGGTAGTAAAATTATTTAACGTTATTTAGAACTGTAGGAAGCCGTTTAAAAATGAATATTATTTTTATTAAATATAGTATAAAAATTTAAAATAATAATCTTTACTTTTCTTAGAACGTTTAGACTACTTTTTTTTTCAAGAAAAATAATAAATTGTTAAATCCATTAAAAAAAACGAAATTCATGATAATACAATTGGTATAAAATTTCTCTTATTAATTATGTATTAAAATAAAATCACAATATAAAATGTTTTCATACATTATCGTAAAAATAAATATCTTAAACGTTAGTTTAAAAAAAATAACATTTTTTTTCAAGCTAAAAACACTTATTTCTAATAAGTCACTCAAATACACTCTATTATTTAGATAGCATTTTCTACAAATTATATTATAATTACATCTTAAATTTAATACAACGTGCAAAATTAAATAATAATAAAATTACAATGTTGTAGTAATGTTTCTACATCTTTATGTAAAAAGATATATTTGAAACGGTAATTTTTACTAAAACTTGATTGACATATGTTTTTTAAAAAACTGAAACCATAAATTTCTAATAAATCATTCAAATATTACTCTTTTAAATACATAACAGTTTCTACAGCTTCTTGTTTTAAATTTACATAATAATAATAATAATAATAATATATAAAATTAAATTATCATAAATTAATATAGTAATGAAATTATAATATAAAAGTAATATTTCCACAACTTAATGTAAAAGGAAATATTTTGGACATTTGGATTTTTACTAAAATTTTATTACATACATTTCTAATAAATAATTCAAATATCACTCTTTTAAATACGTAGCATTTTCTATAATTTCTTGTTTAAAAAGTTTCTAAGAATGTTACATAAAATTCAATGAAATGGTAATGAAATTAAATTTGTAATATAACAGTTGTGTTTCTACAACTTCTTGTAAAAAGCAAACTTTTGGACATTAATTTTTACTAAAATTTCATCGACATTTTTTTTCTAAAACTAAAACTAATAAGTCATTCAAATATCACTCTCTTAAATACATAACATTTTCTACAACTTCTTGTTTTAAAATGACACAATATTAAAGTTATATAAAATTAAATTAAATATTAATAAAATTATAATGAAATTATAACATAAAAATAATGTTTCCACAACTTTATGCAAAATTAAATATTTTAAACATTATTAAAATTTCATTATAATCTATTTCACGACTAAAACCTACAGTATAAATATATTTAAATAATTCATTTAAATATCTATCTTAAAAATACATAGTTTGTTTTTATTCCTTGTTTTCAAACTTTTATTTCCGACAACATTTACCTTTATTTATTTTTCTTTAAAGAAATATGAGAAGTTTTACTCGTGCATTGACTTTTTGAATTGTTTTACCTTCGCTGTTATCGTCTAGTCTTTATTATTGCAGACAAATACCGTGAAACCTTACTCGAACCGGATATCCGGTAAAATCTCTCAGAGGGAGTCTGTAAGGAAATTCGAGCATCAACTAAGAAAGTGAGAGTGTCCGGTTACATCTTAGCATAAGTTTAATAAATAGAATGCATTCAAAAAAAGAACGATTTTATGTTCTTTCCAAAAACCTTTCAACATTTTATGATATTCTTTATAAATCGTTGGTTTTGAAAGACAATTTTTATGGAACTTAATCATAGTAAATATTTTCTTTCTGTGATGTATAGAAATTTCTGATTTTTGAAGATTATTTTCAATAAGATTTATTTCTTTATTCATAAAAAAAACAGCATTTAGCATTTTAAATTTATCCATTTAATCAATTTATACATTTATTTATTTTACAATAGAATAAATTTAAATCTTAACAATATTGTTTCAGAAATTATTAAGAATATTCTCTTTGAATTGTTGGTTTTGATTGACGTTTTCTTGCAAATCAACTGTAGAAAATAGGCCTGGCAAAGATTTGTTTTTTCTCCCACCGTGAGAAAAATCGTCTTAAAAGAATTAGCATTCTTTCAACTTAAGAAAAATTAAAAGAGTCTATTTTTGAAAAAGAAATATCAAATATTGAAAAAAAATGTTAGCAATTTTTAATAGTGATTTAGTTTAAAAAATAGAATTATTTTTAAGCTATTTCATGTACCTTATTTAAATATGTGAAAAATAAAGAGCAAAAATTAAAAAATGTCACTGGATGAGAGAAATCACTTGATTGATAAATCTACTAATTTAAAATGAAATTTTATCTTAATATTTTCAAATATATATATATATATATATATATGTATATATAAAGAGGAGTGAATATTTTGTTAAACCTGCACATCTTTGTATTCTTCTTTTTTTATAACAAGTTTAGTTAAAGGAAATTTAAAAGACAACTGAAAGACATTTTAGTTTGTCAGACTTAATAATTTTCCTCGAACTTTTTCATCATAATGTTTTTTTCTTTCAGAAAAAAGATAGTTTCCAAAACTTTGTGGGAAAAACTGGTTTCGTGAAGCTTTATATTTTTTTTCGTTTCTGTTTGGCATAACAAAGTTCACTGCTTACGAGTTGAATTTTATTTTTCTTTATATTATTCTCATTTTCACAAAAATATTACATTATATATAATACCGATATTGGTTCTAAACTTACTATATATACACATGTTTTCAAAAAACTCTCTTAATTTAAGATTGCCAATACTAATTACATTAATTGCCGATACTGATTCAATATACTCCATTTTATTATTTTTTGAATTTACTTTTTTTATTTTTCCATTTTTTATTTTTCCATTTTTTTTTCTTTTTCTGTATCTAAGACGTATTTAAATTATGACATCAAAATTCTGTATTGAGTTTGTAAAATCATTTATAATCTTTGATTGAAGTTATTACACTTTATTGTTCTACATGAAGAAAAACAATTGTTTCGAAACGTTCGATGAAGGAGTGTTTATTCTAATAACAACTCGGAAGAATATATTTTGTGTCACTTCATTACCCTGAAGGTAATTATCAGTGAATTAAAAACAACATCGTGGGAATAACGGTACCTGCATCCCTAAGGCCCGCAAGTAAGTGCTAATTAAGCCTAATGGAGGAAATGTTAGTTAACGATTCTTATCTTGGCGATGGGTATTGTCTTCATTGCTTCTTTCTCGCCAAGGCAATCTCCTTTACTGTTATTGTTGTGTTTATCATTGAGCAGTTTTCCAGATGATGAAAGTAACGGAAAACTACGAAGAGTTTAATTGCTTGATTACAAATTTGGAATTTGCCAGGAAAATGTTATATTTGTTTTGGAGAGAATAATGTCTTTATGATTTTTAATGCTTCAAAAACTCCGTGTTCGCTGAAAACTCTATTTCAATGAAATTCAATAGCACTGATAGTTACGACATATTTCAGATAGCTGTCATTATGATGAAAGTCACTTTGCAAATGAAATAAAGAAAAATGTTGTGAAATAATAATGTCCATGACATAATCATTGCATAATTTAATTCAGTAGCATTAAATTAAAACATTATACATATATTTACTTTAAGAAGCAAACTGATACTAAATAGTTATTTAATATTTTGAAATTTAAACTCGTCTGTACATTAGCTTTTTTATTTATATTTTTCACGTTGTTTATTGCAGGAGGAAAAATTCCGGATCAAATTACGATAAAAAATACCACTCAGGTTGATGATACCTGTAAAATCTGTTTTTACCGGAACATGTTACGGAACAAGAATTTAATATTCCGTTATTTTTACAGTAAAATCACTGAATTACTGGAATTATTTAAATATTGCTGCGAAAATTACAGCGTAATATTTTAGGGTAAAAATGGATTTTATGGTAAAATGGATTTTATGGATGATGCACTCAAAGTTTTGATATTTCATTTCCAAATTTGGTCTTAAGAAAGTATAAAAAAGCATTATCTTTTACATTATATCATAGAAACCTAACAGAGCTAATGAAAGTATGTAATTTTTTAAACAATTAAGCAAAATTTAAAATAAAAATCATTTATTAGACCGTTAGATATATACATCCAATACATACATTACCTTTAATATTTATTCTAACAAATAATGACCTGTCTTGGTCATTTCTACAAATTCTTTCATATATATTCTTTGCCCGTCTGAATTCATCGCATTATCGCAAATAAATAGAAATTTTTATTTCTTGCATTTGTGTAATCTTGAAGTCCTTATACTCATAAAATGGTATTATACTCATAGTATTATTTATGAGTCCTTATACTCATAAATAATACTCATTTTTTCATTAAAAAACGTTACACTTAAAGTTAAATGGTGTTAGTTTTTACTATGAAGAAATTTTGAATTTATTAAGAATTTATTTAGTATATTATTTTCTGCATATTATTTGGGTCTGCATATTATTTTTAAGCGTATTGCTATTAAGCGTATCAGCTCATGTGTTTTTAGACAAATTAGTAATATTGCTGAGTATTATTCTATCAGACTGAATTTTCTTAGTCATTTTACAAAAAAATAAAAAAATAAAAAAAAATTAATAAGGTTATTTACAATGAACCTTCACTAGTCTGGGTTTATTGTGAGATTCCTGAAATTAATCAGGCTCATTGATAATGAGTGCTTTCTAATTTGGATAGAAATATATATAAGCTCATAGCAGTAAGCCTAAAAGGTGCTAAGCTGATCGGAAAACTTTGGAGACTTTTCCAATTATTTTTGCGCATTGCAAAATAAATATAGTTGTTTACAAAGCTCATAATTACTCAATTAGCTTATAATATAGCCTTAAAAATTACATTTTATCTTAGAAATGCCTTAACAGGTACCACTGGCATTTGTTCCATTGGCAAGTGCAAAAATTCAAAATATAAAGTCTTATATGACCTTAAAATTATTTGAAATATTTCTTACAGGTTGGAGATAAATTATCTTTTTATCATAAATATGAAACAATGTATTTTAAAGTTGTTGAAAAATAATTTTTCCGTTTACCTTCATTTATTTTTTATACATTTCTGTATTTTTTTACCATTTAAATATTAGTAATATTGTACTGGAATAATAGTATACATGTTTTGTTTACATTGTCATAATAGTTATATTATTTGCTACATAAATTATTTAACATTAAATATTTTTTTACATTTTAACAATTTATATATTTTTCTTCAAAACAATCAACTATATTCAAATTATGTACGGTAGGATATTTTTTTCTACTTTGCTTCACTAAAAAAAAATTTTTTTAAAATAAAAGATTTAAATTTTTTACTATCATTAAAATTATTTATTTTCCTGAATTTTCTAATGCCTTAAAGTAAAATACACCATTGAAATTAGCTAGCTTGTTTGAAACTTGAACTATAGTATTTTTATCTAGAATAAAAAAAGTAGATGTAAAAAGAAATAGCGAATGAGCTTTTCCGTTTTTAAGAACCATTGCGTTGTTATTTTTTTTATAGCAAGGTACTTTAATTTCTAAACATGATATCAAGCATGAAAGTTTATTTTTAATTTTGCTTGCGTTTGCAAAAACATAGAATACATTTTTTTTTTGCAATTTATATTCGAGAGAATTAGCAATTTTTTGATTGAGATCACCGTAGGCTCTTTCTTTATGACAAATCTAGGAGGCTTGGATTACAAAATGAAAATGCAGCACAACACTTTCTCAACTCAACATCGATTGCGATGCAAACCATTAAGTTCCATCATTATCCTTTGAAGCCAAAGGAGAAATGACTTTTTATGATAGTAC
This sequence comes from Parasteatoda lunata, assembly GCA_949128135.1. Lineage (NCBI taxonomy): Eukaryota > Metazoa > Arthropoda > Arachnida > Araneae > Theridiidae > Parasteatoda > Parasteatoda lunata. The sequence continues at coordinate 66,359,578 of OX421976.1, read as the reverse complement.
TCAAGGAGATTTCCGGAATGTTGCACTGGAAGTATTTTTCGGGAGAGAAAAAAATAGGAATTTTTTTTCCTACATAACTTTTCTTTGGCTTTAAAGAACTATTCACTCGCTTCATTTAACTTTGCTTTTTATTCCGGAAAATTTTACTTTTTGATGATTTTTTTCTAAGATTTGAGTACGCTGAGAAAAATGAAAAAAAAATACTAAAATGTTGATCGAAAAAAAATTGTTGAAAGGTATATCCGATAGCTAAAAACCTGTGTGATGGACGTTTTTCTTGTCGAAATCTTAAGATACTTTATATTGCGGTTGATTTCTTGCTTGCTGGCTGGTTATAATCTTGTTTTCTTTTCAATATAGTATCAGTAAACTTGCTAAAGTGCTTTCAGGGTTGAAACTGTTTTTAAAGGAGGAAAAGTTAATATTACTCTTCAAACATGCACCTATCACAGTAACTTACATATATTGAATGATGTATTCAAAAACAAATATCTGTTTTCTGATTCGAAATATTTTTATCGCTCAAAGTTTTGAGAGCATTTTTTATTTCAATTATTTTTATGATGAAAACTAGAATTATTTTGTATTAGTAAGGTATTGATAAGATAAGGTGTACACGGAGAAAAAAATCGGGTAAAATAATTTGACCGCATGATAATATTTCTGGTAAAAAAATTCCTTTGGTAATTTTTCTATGGGAATAGCTAACTGGAATGGTTTTGGTTAAATATGGTTAAATTATGTTTTTTAAAATTATCGTTCTTACTCTACATTTCATCAAAATATAAAACTGATATAAAAATCGGATAAATTATTTGTCTGCCGTGCTCTAATGTATCATGATGGAATTACCAGAATTTACCACATTTACCTCGTTTTATCACATATTATAAAACCATAGTTTATTGATAATTTTGCTAAAATCATTAAATAAACCGTTTTGGTAAAAATTACTGATTTTTGTTGTACCCATAGAGCCAGAAACACGGTAAATCTTACCATATTCTGGTAGTTTTATTATACTCTTTTTTCTCAGTATATAGTTTTAATATTTTTAGACTGCGTTCATGTTGCCGTTGCTTTTTTTTTAAAGATACAACTTTCTTTTCCAATAATGTTTCAGCAAACGTACTCGGGTGCTTTTGTTGATTATGGTTTTGAATGACAGTATGCAAATATTTAAATAGAGGTGCACTATAATATTTTAAAATGACTTTTACGCGTGAATATATTTTTTGCCTTTTATTTATTGTTGAATTTTTAATATTTTATTCTTTTTCACATTATATTTATAATAAAATTCAACAAAAAAATTTCTTTAAATTATTTTTGCAACAAAACTATAGATTGATTTGTGCAAGTAGAGCTATAGAAAAATTACATGTGGTCAGCGCGCTAATATTTTAACAACTTTTTATCTAGTTATCAGATTTACGTTTACTAAAATGCTATCTTAATTTCTAGTGGGTTTAAACTTAAGCATGCTAATTAATTGGTGCTTACAATACAAGTTACACAATTAAACAAAAAGAGGTACTTTCTCTGTGTTTGCAGACGTTTCTTTTAATGATTGTGGATTCTTTACATACGTATGCAGCAATCTGAAAAATATGGCCGCAATAATTTTGTCATGTGATCGGTCTCTTTAATTTTATTCTTTCTTTTTTAAGCAATTCATTCTTTTTTAAATAATAGTTTAGAGGGAATAAAAAAATAATAAGCACAATTAAAAAAATTGTTTTATCGTAAATACTTACATGCAAAAAGTAATTAAAGATTATTTATAATTTTTTTTAATTATTCAGTTTTATAATTATAGAAGTTTTCCAAAAGTCACATTTTGAAATACAAAATTTTAATTAATTAGGCATAAAATTTGACATAAATGGTCCGTTTGCGATTTTTCAATCCAGCGACATTTATCGACCCGCTAACCCGTTTGGCATTTCCTTAAGTAAATAAAAAATAAATAAATAAATAAAAACTTAATACTAGGTCAGGTTACAATACAAATATTTTTTTTTTAAAAATAAATAAAAGCTTACTTGTGATCTACTACAACCAAGAGAAAAATCTGCAAAAAAAAAAAAAAAAAAAAATAGAACGAGTCGTTGTCAACCGCTGGATTGTAAATTAGCGACCCGCCTAGTCTCTACGAAGTATTTTTTAAAATAAATAAAATGTCTGAAAAAATAGCTTTGTTAGTTTTATTATTTTTATTAATTACTAACAAAGCCATAACAACAGATTAACATACCTATACTAGCAAAGGAGGGAGAACAAAAATCTATAAAGGAAGAGAACTAATGAATTTTAATAAAGTATTACTCTGAATGAAAAGAAAAATCTATTTTAATTACTCATAATTGAGTTCAACTTATTTTTACAGAAAAAAAAATTTTAGAAATGAAAAACTAAATAAAGAATTCTGATAAAATACGAAATATAATAGAAAATAAAATCATCCATGTTACTTTTCTTTAACCTAAATGTGAGAGTATCGTATTTAAAAGTTTCTAAATGTTTTATGAATAATTAAACACGAGGGAATAATTAAAAAAACACATTTCTTTATTTGCTTATGCACCTCATTCTATCTACCACCTATATGATTTAAAGAAACATTATTTATTACTTAAATTCGTACTAGTTGCAGGTCTGAACTGAATTCGTAAACATTGTCTTAATCCCTCTTGTACGTGAGAAGAAAGTATATTTTGTTTCTTCAATTCTTTCTCTTTGATTTGAATGAAACAACTTGCACAGTATGGCTATTTTTTCCATTAAAAAAGATTCTTTTCTTTTGTATGTTACGACAGCTAAATGTTTTATTTTATTCCATGTCTTCGTGAAGTGAAATGTTTCCAATTCTCACGGAAATTTGCGTTTTAGACTTCATTTTCTAGAAATGTCATTTAAAAAAATAATAATAAATGTGACGCGTCTTAATGGAAATTAATATTTTGTTCAAGACAACTGTGTCATTTCTGGTATATATGTCTAAATACACACGCACTATGTCTGAGTTTAATTATGTAAGATAAAAATGAAATTAAAATTTAATTCAACCCAACAAAAACATAAGTTCTGGCCATCGGCAAAATAACTGCTGGTACTGATTGAAAAGTGACGGTGCGTATTACTGTCCGCTGGGTTGATTGCTGGGCAACCCCCTGAACTTTTGCCAACATTATAGGAAGTGATGGGGCCGTACTTCACAAAAAGCCTTATCCCGTCAGTCTGAACCTACACTGGGTCAGCGAATTAAAGCTGTCTGTAGCCACCAGTGAAGCTTTCGAGCGAGTAACTGTAACTGTGAATTCTATGTTTACGTAGTGAAGCACGATGTCTTGTGTTGTTAAAAGATTCTTTTAATTTTCAAAAAAGGTAAGGTTTTATTTTTTGATTATATTGAAGTTATTATTTTAATCATTTTTGATTTACTATTGTTCAATATGTTTACGACGTGCAGAACGAAAAGGATCGTTTACAAGGAACTGGGTTTGAAGTGCTGTTTTAGCATTATGTTTTAGATAGGTAATCATCTTTATTCAACTTATACATCATAATTAACACCTTTCTAAGATAGAATATCAACAATTTTTAAAGTTAATTCAATGAAAAGTTACAGACAAATGTTTTATTAACACCAAGTCCGCCGCCAAATATTTGGCGACAACCGAGCAGTAGCACGCCAAAAACAAATATAAATTCTGTTGTACGATGACGCTTTAAGTGTAATTCATAATCTGTTGTAACATATGATATAAATCAGGTTTAGCTAAGTATATTATGAAAATATGTTTATATCATAATTAAGAATTTTCATTAAAACTTATTTTTTTAAGTTAAATAATATTTAGAATTTAGTTAACTAATTGCTGTTAGTACAGTAATATTAAAAATGCTTTCTGTATTTAATTTTAAGGAAATCTTCAAGCTAACTTAAAGTGTAAAAATGGGTAAAGGTCTAATACTTTATATTAAATAGTTAAAATTAAGATGAAATTTATTTTTTTTACATGTTAATACAAAAAATAACTATGTAGAATCATGCTGTGAATTGTTAAACAACTAAAAAAAATTTTTAAAAAGATATAGATTATGGAAGGTTTTTTAGCATACAGGTGCTCAGTCTTAATTGTATATTGTCTAACCCCACTTACACAAAAATAAATTGTCAGTCGTAACCTATTACAAAAGAAATAACGCAAAATTCTACAAAACTAATTCACCATTTTTATTATTCTTTTTCATCCATCGTTTTAAAAAACCAAAACAAAACAAAATGATCATATCTATAATATCAAGCTTTTAGCTCGCAACATCAGAAAATGCGTGTTATTACATCACGTGACCCTGACACCTTCCCCCCAGAGTCATATTAGATCCAAAGATCGAATATGGCAAATAATTTAAGGGTCACACTTTACACATAAACAAACTATGTTTCCCATTCACCCAAATATTCACTGAATCTTAGGTTTAACTTAACACTAGGTATTTACTTTAATCACCTAATAATAATAATAGAAAAAAAAATGTTCAGAGTCTTATTTAGTTTATATTTACAGTCTGGACAATGCATCTGCATTACTAAGTTTCGATCCTTTGATGTGACTTGCCTCAATATCATGGCGTTGAATGGCTAACGCCCATCTCTGCAACCTCGGGCTTTGGGGTGTCGCACTCGTCAGAAATACTAGGGGATTATGATCAGTTAATAAAATAATCTTAGCACCACAGAGTAAGGTTTCAAATCTCTGCAAAGCCCAAATAATAGCATAAGCTTCCCTTTCAATTGTAGACCATTTCTGTTGAGTTGAATTCAGCTTCTGGCTACCGAAAGCTATGGGACGAATATTTCCTTCTTCATCTAACTGACCTAAACAACATCCGACCGCATTTTGAGATGCATCCGTATGCAAGTAGTATGGTTTCTCTATGTCTGGGACTTGTAACTCTGCGATCTTACATAGCGACGTCTTCAATTCCTTGAATGCCTTCTTAGCTTCTTCGCTCCAAGGAATCTCATTAGGAACCTTCTTTTTAGTAAGCTCTGTTAGTGGAAGAGCAATCTTTGCGAAGTTTGGAATATACTGCCTGTAAAAGTTGCATAATCCCAAAGCACTTCTCAGTTGTTTTTTGGTTTTGGGTGCCTCTAATTTCTGTATTACTCTTATTCGTTCTTTGTCAGGAGCATGTTTACCTGAACCAATAATATGTCCTAAGTATTTAACCTTTTGTCTAGCAAATTCGCACTTTCTCAAGTTCACGGAGAAATTAAAATATTCCAATCTCTTAAAAACTTCTTCAAGATGAATCAAATGTTCCTCCCACGTATCAGAAAATACTGCTAAATCATCGATATAAGCACAAGTGAAATCAGACATGGACTGAACCACTTTAGACATAGCTCTTTGGTAGGTTGCAGCAGCATTTCTTAATCCAAAGGGTAATACATTCCATTGGTACTGGCCTCGGTGAGTTCGGAATGCTGTGAGGTGTTTGCTGCCGTTCTCCATCGGTATAGCCCAATATCCCTTCAACATATCTAGCACAGTAATGAATTTCTTCTTTCCTACTAAGAAATTCAACTCCATCATATTTTGCATTGGATAAGCATCCGGAACGGTAAGAGCATTCAAACTTCTGAAATCAATGCATAACCTGATTGTTCCGTCTTTCTTATGAACACATACTACCGGGTGTGCTATCTCACTTACCACCGGTTCAATCAGTCCTAACGCTAGCAATTCATTGATCTGTGCATCCACTTTCCCCTTTAAGTTTTCTGGTATCTTATACGTTTTTGGTTTCATCGTATCCTCCTCAGCTTTCAGCTTTATCGCATGTTTCCCAACTTTAGCTATCCTTATCTTCCCCGAAAACAACGTTTTGCGTCTATGTAAAAGATCTTTCAATTGATTTTGTTGCATTTTGGGTAAGTAATCCAAATTTAATCCTTTCAATGCTTCATAGCTTTCCACATCTGTAGGAAGAGTTGGTGTTTCGTATATTTCACCAAATTCATCATCAATATCATAGACAACTCCAACTGTTTGAATTCTCGCTTTGTATTCTCTCATTTTGTTAACATGCAATAATCTTAAATTTCCTTCAGGCATTTGCAAATAATACGAATTCGGTTTCACTCTTCTAATTACCTTTACTGGACCTATCCATCTGGCATATAATGAATTGGATGAATCATGCATTAGCACAAGTACTTGATCTCCTGGCGCAAATTCCCGGTATTTTTTCCTTCTATTGTAATATTTGGCATAGTTACTTTGTTGCACATCACTTGTTAACCTTGCCTTTTCGGTTGCTATTTCTAATTTTCCTTTTAACTCTTTTAAATATTCCTCCGCTGATCCTTTCATATTCAAAGGTAAAAACATATCTCCGGCCCAAATTGACTTCAATATAGATAACGGGCCTTTCGGTTCTCTCCCGTACATTAGCAGAAAAGGTGGTACTCCTGTAGTTGCATTTGGAACTTCTCGATAAGCCCATAGTACAAATGGTATATGTCGATGCCAATTTCTTCCTACTTCTCTAATAATGTGATGTAGCATATTTTTGAAGGTTTGGTTCCATCTTTCAATCAATCCGTTCCCTTCCGGATGGTATGGCGTTGAAAATCGCGGACAAGCTCCTAAAACCTTCAAAAACTCTTGCGTTAAACTTGCCGTAAAATTTGTCGCATTATCCACCACGATTACTTCTGGAATTCCTGTCCTACAGAATATTTCGAGCAGTGCTTCGCATGTATTCCTTGCCGTTAACGATTTGAGCGGGACTGCTTCAGGCCATCTTGAATGTTGGTCCATCAAACAAAGGATATATTTATGTCCTTGTGCTGATACTGGATCTAGAGGACCAATTAGATCTACGTTCACCACTTGGAATGGAAGTTCAGGACGTGACACAGGTGTTATCGGAATTTTGTCTACTGAACGAACAACTCTTCTACCTTGGCACCCATGACATGAGCTACAATAAGCTTTAATTTCCTTGACCATCCCTGGCCAATAAAAGGAAAATTTAATTCTTTGAATTGTTTTACGAGCTCCTAGATGTGCTCCGAATACTGACTCGTGGGCAATTTCTAGTATTTTACCTTTTCTAATTTCGGGAATTACTAATTGTTGTATTCTATTCCCGTCCAACAGCTCTTCATGGCATAGTATATTATTTTGTATCACATACCCTCCTTTATTTTGCTTCCCCAATTTCCATGCTTCTTGGAGAGTATCGCAACTTTGTTGTTGTATCTTGAATCGTTCGGTTTCATTTCCATTCTTTTTATCACCGCATTCACCTACTGTTGGCTCCTGCTGCTCTTCTCCGTCACTTGCACTCATATATAACTGCTCCTTTCGGGAATCTGATCTTAGCTTCATAGCAGCAGTAAAACTGGGATTGTATACTCTTTTTTGTTCTAATAATGCCTCATAAGTTTCAGCATCCAACAAAATGTCAGCATTTAACCCATTGACGGCTGCTATCATCGTTTTAATTATAGGCGTAATATATCCTTCCGTTACCAAAGCGATTTCCACTTCTTTTAATTCAGCTTTTAGACTTTCGCCAAACGCAGGTTGTAGTATTATATGTCCTTTGTAATCCACTTCCTTACCCACTATATCGTTTTTAAATACACTTATTTGTGCACCAGAATCTACTACAGCTTCGTATTCATTTCCCTTATATGAAATTCTAACTTTCTTAAGGGCAGCTATTTTTGGTTGAACGCCTTTACATTTTTTGTTTCCTATCATGACTTCACCGTTAAATCTTGCAGTGACTACTTTGCTTTCGATATTTCCATTTCTGAGTACCTTAACTTCGGATACTTGCCCTTCCGATACTTGAACCTCGGCCACTTTGCCTTCAATGTTTCTTCTCCTCTCTTTATTATCTCGACAAAATCGTGCCAAGTGTCCTACTCGTCCACAATTAAAACATGTGACTGGATTTTGGGAAGAACTCCGCTTATCAATTCTGCCATGGTTGTTATGCTCATGTTTATATCCTTCACCAAATGTATGATATCTTCTACTAACCATGTTTGGTTTTTCCCGGTATAAGTTCCTATATGGTTGAGAAGCAATGAATTTAGTAGTTTGGTTATATTTCCTTGCATTCTCGTACTCATCTAGCTTCTCAGCAAGTGTGTCAACTGAGCAAATTCTACTCCACTCATCAATAAAATGATTTTGTATGTCTCCAGGTACTCGTTCTTTTATCTGTTCGACAATGACAAGTTGTTTCAGGCTGTCGAAATCATTAATTTTTAGTCCCGAAACCCATTCGTTAAAATAGTTCGCCAATTCAAATCCAAAATCTCGCCAAGTGCTCTCAGCCGCTTTACAATGTCTCTTAAACTTTATTTTAAATGCTTCTGGGCTCAATTTAAACCTTTTCAATAACATACATTTTACATGTTTATAATCATTTGCTTTTTCTTCAGGCTCCCTTGCAATTAAATTCGCCATTTCTAGAGGCAATAATCCAACAAGATGTGTTACCCAATCTTCTTCTTTTATATGGACTCTTCGTGCTTGTCTTTCAAACAATATTAGATAAAAACTTATATCACCTTCTTTTGGATCAAAAGTACGCATTAATTTTTGCAATCCACCAGGTACATGTTCTCTTGTTTCTTCATTTCGAGAGCTGCTCGTCTCTCCTATAGTACCAGTATGTACCAATGAAGCTTCTATCTTCAACCTCTCCAATTCATATTCCTTTTCTTGCCGCTTTAATTCATCTTCCCTTTCCTGTTCTCGCCGCTTTAATTCACCTTCCCTTTCCTGTTCTCGCCTCTTTAATTCATCTTCCCTTTCCTGTTCTCGCCGCTTCAATTCGTCTTCCCTTTCCTGTTGCTTAATTTCATATTCTTGTCGCCTAATTTCATCTTCTTTTTGTTGGCGCTTTATTTCTTCTCTTCCACTAACTATTCTTTTTAATAATTCCTTCACAAACTCCTCTTCGTACTCCGTACTTGCCAATATAATCTTCTTTAATTCGGTAACTCTCATGTCTTCCGTTGCCGTTTCTCCTAACTCTTCCGCCAAACACTTCAAATCTACTTTTAAAGCTCTTCCTAAAAATGCCATTTTTCACCTACTACTTTCTAAACTGCACCTTCTTACAAAAAAAAAATGCCACTTCCTAAACCAATTTCAAGACAATCTAAATAACTCCCTATCTTCCATCAAACAACTTGAAATTCATAGAACAAACAACTACCAATCTTTTATTTCGAAATCCATTGGGGTTTCCCCGCACATTTGTCAGTCGTAACCTATTACAAAAGAAATAACGCAAAATTCTACAAAACTAATTCACCATTTTTATTATTCTTTTTCATCCATCGTTTTAAAAAACCAAAACAAAACAAAATGATCATATCTATAATATCAAGCTTTTAGCTCGCAACATCAGAAAATGCGTGTTATTACATCACGTGACCCTGACATAAATATTACGAAATTCTTTTATTATTTGAAATTAATGTTAAGTTACTTCACAATTTTTGTTAAAAGTTAAGTGAATAATGTTTTTATTGTGAATAACAAATTAATATTCATATTAAAAAAAAGCGCAATTTTTATAGGGATTACAAAAATATATAAAAGTTCAATACAATATGAGAACTAAATTAATAATCAATAAAAATAACAAACAACTCTTTTTCTATTAGCTTTGAGTCCCATAGTGAACTGATCGTTAAGACGTTTCCCAGCAGATCATCGAAGTCGAGCATCACTGGCTGTGGTCAGTGTGCGGGTGGGTGATCACATGGATCACTTTACTATATTTTCAAACTGAGTAAAGTACAAAAACTTTAACTGTGTCTCTGTGCTTATCAACTTCATTTTTCAAGTAGCTGAAGTGTTCCAAATTCAACTCATATTCTATAGACAAACAAGTTACGATTGTTTTCAAACAAATCACTGAAAGCTGATTTTAGTCATTTTATCACTATAAGGCTTTTTTTTTTTTGTTTAACTAAATATCAAATCCTTATATTGAGTTTTGTATAAAAGTGCTAGACTGATATAATTATTAGTTTATTAGACACAATATGCTTTAATATTAAATTGCATTGAACACTAATTTAATAGTGAATTTACAAGTTAGTCTGAAACGAAGAAACGAACGTAGAAATCTAGCAGCTTTTTTTACTGAAAATTTTCTTATTTTATTTACATAATCTGTTTTGGCTTGAGCAAAATAGTTGTTGTTTACCTGTCAATCTGACCGCAGCACAGTCAGGGTTTAAATGCAAGTATTTTAAATGATTGTAAGGGGGCAAACCATATAGAAAAGACAAAAATTTGATTATAATAAATTGGAAGAGTTTTCTTCAAAATAAATTAAATTAAAAAAACCGCTTTTATGTGAAACTGTTCTATTTCAAATAAATTAAATTAAGAAAAGCAACTGTTACCAACCAATTCCACTGTTATAGACAAATTTTTAATATTTGAAATGATTTACCAATTAACTTATTTTTTTATCATCTGCAGAATATTTGATGTGCATAAATAATTTAATATTATTTTGAGAAGTAGTATTTTAATTATGATTTTAAAGAAGGATTAGGATTTAGGGACATTTTAATGTATTAAGCAAATTCATTTATAAAGTACAGTGAATTCTCACTTATGCACCAGTCTTTGGGACCAAGAGAAAAATTGTATAAGATTTTAAAAACAGTAAGTTCATGCAAATAAGAAAAACTTCAGATTCACCGAAAGCTAAATTTACAATAATGTTTTGCAGAGAATCTTTTAGTGGAAATAAAAAATTTCAATTTACTCTGAAAGATTTTCAAGGCTAACCTTATATTTATTGTGAATTGTGTGATCCTAGAGCCGAAATTAAAGCTTTTGTTATTTTATTGTTGACAATTCTGTTAATAAAAGTTCCTGGCCTACAAGTTATTTTTTTTCATTTTAATTTCTATAAAATATTATTCTAATTTTTATTTAATCTTTCTGGATGTCCATTGTGTAATGCTTTTTAAATTTTTGCTTAAAGTTAACCAAAAAATATTTTGACAGTATATCTCAAGTTAATATTCACATAAAAGTAAGACCTTTTTTTTTTTCCTTTTAGCTCTTTAAATGTTGGTAAACCTGTGCCAGTCCTCCATGAATTTCTGTAAGTTTTATAACTTAATGTGTTTATTATTATTAATTGAATTAACTTGCTTTCATGTTTGTAACAATGGTAACTTGCAATTGAAATTTCTACTATTTTCCAACTAGTTGAAGTACTAAAAATTTTACTGTAGCTCTGTGCTTATGAACTTAACTTTACGAGTAGCGGAAGTGCTCCAAATTCAACTGGTTTTCTATTGACAAACAAGTTACGATTGCTTCCAAACAAATCACTGAAATGCTTGTAGTATGCAGTGTAACTCATCGAGAAGGGCCAACCGTCCTCACTTCCCATTGATGACACTATCTGATAATATTCCTTTTAAAAAATTAAATGTGTAAATGATAATTACACACTTTTAAAATTATTCGTGTTAATAGGTTTGATTCTGATACCATTACAAATATTTACTTTGTTAGGATTTTTCTCAACTGGTTAAATTTTGAAAAGTTTTTTTGGTATAAATAAGTTTATTAATAGATTTTAAAAAATTTTTGAAATGCATATATTTTTTTTAAAAATGTACTTTTAAATATTTATTACTTTTTTTTATAATATTTAGTTTAAATTATAGAAAAAGCCCTCAAGTTTAACATTTTTTTTTTAAAGTTTGCACTATGATTTTCTATTAGCATTTTTTTTTTTTTTCGTAAGCTACAAATTTTTCTCATTTTGATAATGGGGGAGAACTACTTTTTGAAATATACATGTAAAATAGTAGGTATAGGATGGTAATTTTACAGTCGTTAAGAATCGAATTCAGCTATTAGATAATAGTACACATTTTGTTAAATATTTACGGTGTTAATTAAGATACCTTTAAAAACTCGGTGTACTCTTGTCTGTGAGGAAGCGCCTTGCCCTTTTTTAGGCCTAGGCATAGGAATGGAGTATTTAACAAATATTTTTAGCTAAAAGAAAAGAACTAAATAAATGAAAAAAATTTAAGAGAAATTTCATCAGAGATGTAAACAATGTTATTAATATTTATGTAAATTTTTAATTTTTGGTCTTACATCTGTACCAGTTATATAAAGACATTACGGAATTCGTGACATTGGTCAAATCTGTCATGTCGTTATTCTTATCTAGTTCTTGTGTTTTTTATGTAAGGAAAATATATTAATTTCACAAAGCATCACCATTAAATTAATTTAAAAATTTATTGAATTATTAGTAGTTATTCTTATGTTTCATGACTACTTTTTTATATTTTACAATAGATTTTCCCACTTTTTAGGTTTAGTTCTGAACTTATTATCTCGAAAACTAGATTTTTTTTTAAATACCTTCCAATTTGAGATATACAGAGTATACTGTATTTTGTTTTCCTTTTCTTAACTTGCTAAGCAGTATAATATGCTCATGTATTTTATGTGCTTTTGAATTTCATAGTTATATACTGGTATTTTTAGGTTAAAAATTTGAGAAATTTCGGCGGCAGGGACTGCAATGAGGTGACAAGGAGGATTCTAGCTGCCCTCCTATCCCATGAGGCTGCCTGTGGTTTCAACTGGATTGGTGGCTACGACAAATTAGGAATGAAGACTTTTCCAAGGGTTCTCCAAATGATATCAGGTAACATATGTATTCCTTGGAGTGTACATTCAGTCTAATCATTTTTTACTATTTAATGTAACAATCTTATATGTTGAAGATATGTATCAGAAATAGAACTTCTAGGTTGAGTCAATATCAATTTTTTATCTTCATTGTTTACTTTAACCCCTTAATGCACGGATTTTTTTGGGGAGAAGAAACCAACCAAAAAAATCACTTTTTTTTCTTTTTGTAAAAAAAGTACACTTTAGAACTTTAAGCATATTATTTTCTATACGTGTCTTAATTTTTAAAAAATTAATGTTGTACTAAAACGTTTAAAAAAAATCTGGTAAATTGTTAAGATAACATTTTAAGTAAAATACTTAATAATATTGGCACTTTTCTTGTACCCATCATACACTTCATGTGAAAAAATCATGCTGATCTGAAAATTAAGATTTTTACCTGGAAAAATCTGAAACCTGATTTGAGTGACCACCCGGATTATTCAGAACAATAATTGTTTCAAGGCCTGTGAAGGCATATTAACTGCCATTAATTTTTAAAAAATTTGAATTCACTTCAGGAAGTTTGTTAGTAAATCTCTTTTAGTATATTTAAATATCTCATAATTTAAAAACTCATCTGTTTAGAACAGTGTCCCCCAACCTTTTTATCACCGCTGACCTGTCAACGCTTGATAATTTTACCGCGGCCCACTAGGGGGGGACGTTGATTGTTTATATTTTCTATTATTTCGATTTATTACTAATTTAAATTTAATTGTATTTAAGCATGCCTAAATAAAATACAGTTACACCAAAAAATAAATATAAAGTGATTTAACATTTTAACTTACTAGAACGTTAAATTAATAAGAACCCTGAGCTTGTTTCTTTGCAATGAGGCGGTTCCATCTGGGGGTAATCGGAGACAATGATACATTGCAAACATTAAAATATTTATGTCACTACCTTCGGGAACCCCCTTTTTTTAAAATAAATAAAATTTTAAAGCAACAGATATTTTTAATTTGGGTTATAAAGCTAGGAATTTAAATTCAGTTTCAATGAAATGGGCGGCCCGGTACCATTTGATCCATGGACCGGGGGTTGGGGAACACTGGTTTAGAGTATTCAAGTCAAGTAATTCTTCTTTCTTTCAGCAAAAACTTATCAATGTCTTGTTAAAAATAAGGTTTTGATTTTGCTCATACTGAATGAATCGAATGTTTATTTTAGTGGCTGTCCGGCAGAACTCAGCAACGAAAATTGCAAAACAAGCAGAACTTATTGTGAAAAGATGGCTGAGGACTGCTAACTGATAGAAATGGAGGAAGGAATAAAAGAAGAAATGTAGTAGAATAGTTATTTTTGTGACTGCTGTAATTTTGTGTAGTGGTAGTTGTTGTGTTGATGAATAAAATTATGTAAAGTATGCATGTGTTGATGAATAAAATTATGTATAACAAGTGTTTTGACTGCTTTTTTCAAATAAAAATTTACATATCAGCTAAATGTATTGTGTTTTATATATGTTGTAAAATTAGATCAAATAGTTGTATAGATTAAATTTTTAAATTTCATTTTTGTACACATGTATGCTGAGAACAATTTACAGAGTTTAGATTTGTTTTGTGTGTCAGTTACTTGGCTTATTTATAGGTTATCAATTTTATATTTGCATTTCATAAACTTTTTTTATGTATATTAGAATAATCTTAGGATAACTTTTTTAATGAGGAATATATTAATGCTAAGGTAACAAAGTATTAATAGTGAGCAATCACATATTTTGACTACCTAAAAAATTTGAATATATAGAGCAGCGAGGTTCATTAGGTAAGAATGCTTCAATTAAGCATTTCTTACGATTTCTATCTTAATTAAATGACTGAGAGCATGTGCTTGAAATATATTGTACAAACTAGTACTCTAAATTCAGTTCAGAGTTTTTTTTATATTAAGGTCCCAAGATAAAAATCAAATATAAAAAAAATTTCTAATCCCCCTCATCTAAATATAGACTGGTCAATGACCTCTGCATCCAGATTACAGAATGCTGGTATGCTGCTGGGTTTAATCCGATTTCTGGCCGTCAACAGTAGGTTAAGCATTGAATAGGTACTGGTTGCCGTCAAAAAGTGGTGGGTAAGATCTGTGCATGTGATGGCTACTTTACAGTTGCTGGCTGCTATAAAGGTGGCCGTTTACTGGCCTACACTGCTGTGCCGACAGAAGGCCAGCCATTCACTTTAGTACAGTTAGAAGTGACGGCATCCGTGTGCCTGCCCGGCAATTTAGCTGCTGGCTACAGGAACTTTTCCAGTGCTTTGCCTGCTGATTTGTTTTTGCTGGGAAGCCTCAGATTTGTAGTTATATTTTCAAGCTTAATTTGAAATAAGGCTTAGTAATTATAGGAAAATTTTTTTAGGAAATGTTTAGCATTTACCTGAAGGATTTTCTTGATTTATAAAAATTTTCAGGTTGGTAGGCCCTTTATTAACGTCGCACTAGAACTGCACAATGAGCTATTGGCGACAGTCTGGGAAATATCCCTGAGGATGACCCGAAGACACGCCATCGCAATTTTAATCTTCTGCAGAGGGGATGACTCCCCTTGCTTTGGTAGCCCGATGCCCTGCGCTTGAGATCGAGCACTTTACGGTAGAACAGTTTAACGAGAACCAATACCGCTCACCCTCGGTCCCTACGCAGTCCGATGGAAGTGGTCACAGAACAACAGCCTGTGATGCTTGACTTCGGTGTTCTACTAGAAACCGTGTCTTTACGATCAGTTCACTGCGGGACGTAATTTTTTTATTTTTAATATTAGCTTGATGATTTGTTTCGTTTGTAACAAATCAACAACAAATATTTACTTTTGATTCAGTTTCGAAAGCTTCGTCTGAGATATTTATGAAGAATTTATATTATTTATTTCTTAAATAAATTTACAACAAAAAAAATCTTCGTTTTGTCTTGTCTCAATAATTCAGTTCGTTTAAATTTTGTCTTGTCTTAATAATTCTGTTTGTTTGTTGTCCTGCACGTTTTTGAATCTTTTCAACATCCTAACTTATTCATGGTACCACAGACACAGTTGTTTATTGCAATCCATTTTTCTTATTTCATAATTCCCTACACAGGAAAAGCTTTTTACGAAATGGAAATTCTGGTTTCTTCTTGAGAAATGACTTAAAATAAGAACATGATACATTTAGGAAGAAGAAAAAAATGCCAAACAAAAAATATTTTTTGTAACTCATAGTTTTATATCTTGCAAAATTTTTCTTGAAATGTATTTAAAATATTACTAAGACAAACAAGCGTTCTTTGACAAATTGATGTATAAAACTAAGCTCTAGCGCTTATCATTTATGTTTTCATGAGACATAAAAAAAACGGGAAAAACGACCACTAACTGCACTTTACGAACACAGTAATGCTAGTTCTATGTTTTTTTCCCTTGTCTAACGCATAGTAAATGTCATCCTAAGATCTTAATTATTCATGTATGAACCTCTCTAGAGTGCTTTAGTTTTCTCAGTTGAGAAATTCGTTAATAACTAGAATTTTTTTTCTGCATCTTTTATAAGTCCTGAAGTTTTATGTTTAAAAGAAACATATTAATGCGAATTCTTTCGAATTCTATCAAGTTTTTACATCCGCCATTGTAAGTTAATGGACAAAAACGACTTTATGTAATGCCTGAAAAAAATTAATTTGCTTGTATTAAATCTCACTTTGTGAATTATTATTAAAATTTTCTGGCAGAATTCTGATGTTCTTGTTGATTTTATATTTTAAGAAAAAAAGTAAACATTATCCGGTTTTAACTGGCTAAATAGTTTGGAATTTTTTCGTTTTTAATTCTTAAAAATATCAGAAAATTTAATGCCAAATTCTTATTTTAAAAATTTTATGTCACGTTATTTTAGTTTATACTGAATTTTATAATGTCTGATAGCTAACACAGTTTTTTAGATTTTCGTTTTAGAAAAAAGTGTTAGCTTATAAGCGGGAACTATTTTTTTGACTAGAATAATTAGCTTCCATTATTATATTATAATATTTTAATAATATATAATATATAATATTTTAATATGCAAAAATATTAATAACTAACATAATTAAATATATATTTTTTTATGAAATGTGTTTCAAGTTGATTGTTAACTGGAACATGATACGTTATTTTCTACTCTCATTTTTATAGAATGTGATAGAATGAACTTATGTTTTCTCGTAAACGAATAATCATGTTTTTTTAAATAAATGTTTCATAATCAGAGGATATTTGATTAACTGTTTTTATAGAAGAACATTTATCGTGAATATAAGTATTTTAAAAATAGTTGGAATGCGAATAAACTTGTCAAAATGTGGTAAAGAAATGTGGTTTTAATTTCTGTTGATAAAGAAGAGAACCAGTTTTACCTTTCATTTTGTAACGGTTTACCTAAAATTGTTTTAAAAAATATAGTTTTTATTACCACAGATGTAGTTAAAAATACAAAACTGAAATGTAAATTTAGCCTAATAAATTGACCATGTTTTATTTTTAATTTTATCAAAATAATTATTAAAGTGATTCTGTGTAAATTACCGATATTTTTGATGTCCCCATAGAACCAGAAACACGGTTTTCTGTTGTGGTGATTCTGGTAGTTTTGACCAATTTTTTAACAGGTATTTTGTCGAATGAAATGCATGTTGAAAGTTTTTTCTTTCATTTTAATTTGTTGTAAAAAAATTTTGTTCTGTGTTATTGCCAGCAATTTAACAGTTTATTTCCTTGCATCTTTGCTTTTGTACTTGTAATAAAAAAATAAATGATTTTTAACATTTTTTACTAAAAAATGAATGGTTTATTTTCTATATTAAATGCATTAGGAATGTGAATAAAAAAAAACAATACCAAACGCTATTATCTAATCGTATTTTGGGGAGTTTTTTTTTTACGCTTGTGATAATAAATTAATAATAAATTTTAATTCACATTGAATCAAAAGGGAAAAAAAATAGATAAAGGTGTATTTTCCAGAAACTCCATTAATTTTAGATTATTTATGAAACTATAGAAGTTTGGAATGACTTGCTTGTCATCCATTGGATTATAAAGTACAAGATTTACACACTTCAATGACAGTTTATGTTGGATATAGGAACCATGAGGGTAAAGGTCTTCGAAACCTTTAACCCCCAAGATGGTGGAATGGCATGATCTTCTGTCTTCAAAGATGATACTAATACTTATTTAAGAAAGGTGTTTGGGGAAAGAATTTTTCTTACTCACGCGAAAAACACATAAATTAAAAAAAAAAAAAAAGAAAACAGAAAAAAAGGCGATTTGGAAAGGCAAGAACAACATTTTACAAATTGTAAGAGCTTTTCAATCTTCTGAAGTTTTGGTAAAACAACTGACTGAACTGAAATACGTAATTTCGGCTCAGATATTAATTTTTATTGACATATTTGCATGTTTTTAAAGAATAGACTTTAGTGATTATCAAAATTATTTTATTTGTAATTATAATATATATATATATATATATATATATATATATATATATATATATATATATATATTATATTATATATATATATATATACAAAAAGTCATACTTAACATACATATATATGTGTGAGAGTGTTTATATTGAATTAAAGTTAAAAAATATATAACGTTGGGGTAAATAATTAAAGGGGGAAAACAAACACATTACAAAACTCCAGCAAATTACTAGTGTGGAAGACAGGACTGAGAGCTTCAATATCTGATCTAGTAACAAAGGAAACAAATAAGAGTTTTTTAAGTTCGTTAAATAGAAATCCTCCAAATTTCATCAGACATTTAAATTGGTATTTATGTTCTTACATCCAGATTTTCCTGACAGTAATTCGATTCATTGCTTTAATATTAATTGTCCATTCTTTATATGCATATGTTTTTTACATCATTTGCGACTAAGATTTAAAAAAAAAAAATGTAAATTATGTTTGGTTATTATGGGACACCCTGTTTATGTTCTTAAGGTTGTAGTTGAAGTTATATAGCATAATCAAGCTTGTATAGAATGTCTTAAGTTATAAAAATATTATTGAATTTTTTTTAACAATCAGAGAAACTGGCAGGAGATAGGAATGCCTTCTTAGTAAACCAGATTTTTTTACAAAGTTTCAAAAAAGGAGTTCAGTTTTTCAAAGTTCATAAAAAATTTATTTTTATTATTAATATTACGTGGCTTATGCATGCGTATATAATTGATTATATAATTTTATTTTATTACAGTAAAAAGTAACATATATAAATAAACAGTATAATTTTTTTTTTAATTACAAGGGAGTAAATTTAATTCTAGATTCATAACAATAAAAAAGGCATTGTAATTAATATAAAACCATCAACGAAAAATTGTTTTACTACGCAAGAGCTCTCGAAATTGTTAAAAATAAACCCTATTTTTTTCTAAACAAGTTTAACTTTTCAAATACAAAAATAGATCGACGAAATTGCAAAATTGTGCAGTTTTTCTCAACTTTTCCATCATTTTCCTTATGCGTGATTACCAAAAGAATCACAAAAATTTTCTTTTTCGCTTCAATTTTGTGTATATTCTATAAAAACTGTTATGCTCTAGTTATGGTACTTTTATAGCAAATATATAAAGAAAACATACTTATTTAGCTATGTGCTAGATAAATATTAGTGTTTAAAATAAAGATTTTTTTTTATACTAGTTTTTTTGTGTCAAGATGCAAAATTTAAAAGAAAAAAATTATAATTGTAAATATTTTTTATTTTAAAAACGAAATTACGATACAGTAAGTAATCACAGCTAGCCTAATTTTTCAGGGCTATTTTTTTCAACGGTCATGGTAGAGACACAACGCATTTTTAACCCTGTTCAAATGACGTAGACAGACGCCTGAGCTGGTACCCCTCTCTCCTAACTTCCACACCATAACCAATGCTGCATGCATATTCCAGTTAATCTAAAACTAAACTAAACTCAGCGGCGCGACAGCCCATAGAGGGTCAAGGCCTACTGTGCCCATCTCAGTTTTCTTGACCTTGGGCTCTGGGGTGCAGGAGCAGATGTTCCGGTCAGGTGGTCAGCCGAACGCGGAACCCCCAGTGTTTAGTTCCCAAGCATGCTTGGTACTCATTTATCGACCCACTGAAGGAATGAAAGGCTGAGTCAACCTTACCCGGCCCAAGGATCGAACCAGGGACCTGTGGCACGACAGCGCGAAGCACTACCGCTCAGCCACCGGGCGTCATTCCAGTTAATCTATAATAAATTAATTTGTATTGAATTTATAACTCTATTCTGATTTGTGTTTTTAACTTATTTTTATTTTTAATGTTTCCTCGCATTGATGTGGTAAAGTTCCATGACAAGTTGTCTTATCTATTATCAAACTGTCTTATTTATAGCTTATCTATTTATTAAATAATTACATAAACTGTTAACTTAAGCAAAATAATTACCAAAGCGTTTTGGTAAAAATTACAAAAAAAGTAAAATATACAAAAATTTGGTAAAAATTAAAATTATTTTGGTAAAAATAAATTAAAGAACATTGATATGGTTATATCCTTATCTATGTTCTTTAACTTAATTTTATTTTAAGTGTTTCCTCGTATTCATATGATTAAGTTTCGTGACAAATTGATTCCCCATTTCAGAACGAAGTTCTAATTAATAAGCTGTTAAATTTACCAAAATCATTACCAATGCGCTGCGTAAAGATTATCGAGCTTTTTTGGTGATCTCATAGAGCCCGTAACATGATAAATTTTACCATATTCTGGTAACTTTTAACGTTACATTTTTTTTCTCAGTGTGCTTGCTTATTACATTAAATTTGTAATAAATTGATTTGTGTTGAACTTACGTCTATCCTTATCTATGTTTTTTTTTAAACTTTTATTTTAAGTGCTTCCTCGTGTTCGTATGACCAAGTTCCGTGACAAATTATTTCCAAATTGCAGAAAGCACATCTAGTTATTAAACTATATTTTAAGATTAATCGATATATTAAGATTTATCGATATATTTATCGATATTTGGAGCGTCAGACAAGAAATAACGTATGCGCATATTATATTAAATTACTTGCGTATTACTTTAAATTTATAATGAATTGCGTTGCCGTAAATAAATTTATATAATTATCCTTATCGATTTCTTTCAAAGTATCTCTACGATGTGATTTTCTTGATAATCATGTGGCCAAGTTCCGTGACAAATATTCTTGTTGTTGAGAAAAACTGGGTAATCAAACATATGAAACGAATCGATTTGTCAGAAGGTGATGTTTATGAATCGTTGATTTAAAGAACATTTTTGAACATTTGCTTCATCATCGTTTCTCAAAATATTCTAATTCCCTTCTCGTAGAAAAGTTTCTTCAAAAAATAAATGTTAGCAAGTGCGTGATGTGTATGTACATTTTTGTTGAAAGCAACTTTATTTGCTCAATAGCAGGGTTTGAAACTAAACAACGAAAAAAAAAGTTGTATCAAACGAAAGTTTATATTGCAAATATTTTTATTGATATATTAAAAGTAACAATATATTCAATTATCGTAGTATTAACTATTTTTATTTATCAATGCTATAAAAATAAAAGACTTAACTATAACTTGCGTGTTAACAAAAATCCATAAAAGAAGATAAACTCAAAATCGATAAACATCAAAAGTAATAGTTAACCTTTTGATATAAACCTTATTTTCTTTTAAGAGTGCATGTAAATATCGAATTTAATAAAGAATTAAAGAATCGCTAGTGGTTGAAACAAAAACTTTTTTTTCGAATTACTTGGACAAAGAGTTTTGAATAAATGTCAAACATTTAGCTGCCGCCATTTAGGGTCTAGCTTTAAATATATATAATTAAATTGAATTTTTATTGATTATTATTTTCTCGTTCTTAGTCAAGTTTTATTTTTAAAAAAAGATATGTTTAACGTTTTCCAATTGTTAGTGCTACTTATTGATTGAAGAACAACTTTTTGAAGCTATAAAATATACACATATAGATTGAGGTTATTGTTAGTTTGTTAGATGACATATTTTATGCAATTGTTTAAAATTTTACATTTTTTAGTGGTTTGTTTAGTAGTAAAATAAATATTTTAATTTTTTTATTTTCTTAATATAACAAAGCATATGTTCTTAGAACATGGTTTTGAAGTGGAACTGAAACACAATTGTTATAATATAAAATACAATTATGTTTTCAAAGAAATTCTGTAAGTTAAAATGTGGTTTTTAAAGACTTTCTTATTTGAAGCAATTATTCGCAGTGATAAATGCTCAGTTTATTCAGTTAAAAGGAAAAGCCTTCGAATTTCTTTAATTTCTAATTTTTACTTGTTTTGCTAATTTAATGAAACATTACCAATTTTTTTTTATGCTTAATTAAACAAAAACGTAACTTGAGATCATTTCACTTAAATACACTGAGGAAAAAAAGTATTGTCAAAACTACCAGAATACTGTAAAATTTCCCGTGTTTCTGGTTCTATGTGAACACTAAAAGGCTTGGTAGTTTTTACCGAAAGCTATGGTAGTAAGTTTGGTAGAATTAACATTAAATTACTGCTTTATAATATCTGATAAAATTTGATAATTGTGGTAGAATATGGTAATTTTATCATTATAGCTTTTATCATAAATAAGACATAAGAAATATTTATTCAATTTTCTGTTTTATATCGAATTGTTAATTTCAGTCGAAAATCATAGACTGAAAAAAGTGTTGTTAAAACTACCAGAATATGATAAAATTTACCGTTTTTTTTTGTTAAAATTTACGTTGTTTATTTTAGTTTTAATATTTTTTTACTAAATGTGTGATGATAAGAGATTTGAATTCAAAAACCAGAATTTCTAGTAAACCGTTATTATTTAAACGAAAAAATTACCTAATGAGTGATTTAAATACCGTTTATTTTTGTTTAATTACCCAGAATTATGTTATTTTTAATCAGAAATTAATTATATACAAAATGGTAATTAAAGCGGTTAACAGAATTCTTCGCTGTGTAATGAAACGAAATAAGATGCATTTAAGTTTTGACAAAAGTTTTATACAAAATAATTTTCGAAAGTGATAGTTTTTTTTATTAAAACGAATAAAATAAATAACTGTGCCTGTTTTTCTTGCTTTATCCAACACAAAAATAGAATAAGTGGACAAAAAAAGTAAATTCTCAATTATCGGCTTAGATTTACCACAAATTACTTTTTCCGGATCACTGGCACTAGTGGGTCAAGTTCCATACAAGGCGTCTCTATTCCTTTTGACTCTTCTAATGACTTTTCTTGGCGATTTAAAACTTCCGGACAGGCTTTCTGGAAAAGCCGAGCTTTTGGAATGTGTTTATTTTTTCTTTGCTTTTTACTTAATCCTCTTTTTAAGTTCATTGATGCATGCTTAAGATTAAAAAAAAGAAACGCAAATTATTCTCTGTTCTCTTAAAATATATGTTTTTAATTTATTCTTAACTTTGGTCTTACTGAAAAATCTTAATTTTATTTTGAATTAGCTAATAATGTAATTAAACTTAATTGTTGCTGCTTAAAAATGGAGGTATTATGTAGGGCCACTTTACTTGTGTGTTCGTATAAGACCACACAATATCGCAGTATTGTCTGAAATTTCGAAGTAATAACACAAAATTTCTTGAACAAAACGCCTTCTTCGATAACATAAGTAAATCTAATTTTTGTCTACCTAAGAGAGAAATCTACCTAAGTCTCTGTCTACTTAAGAGAGCAACTGGCCTAACGACAATCCTGCAAAATATTCAATCAAATCTTTTTAAATACATATTTAAAAAGTTAAACATAAATAAGATCCTACACAGAGAAAAATAAGCAGGCTAAATTACTGAATGGTATGATTAGATATTTCTGTAAAAAATATTATTCAGGTTTATAAAACTCAAGAAATATAATTCTAGTTCATAAAACTAAAATATACGGTACTTGAAACATTCATTTGATAATTTTTTCGTTCATATGGTAACGGTTTACTGGAAATTCTTTTTTTAAAAAATTGTAGTTTTTATACCAGATTTATTAAAAAATACAAACTGTAAAAAAATTTAACCTATTAAATGGTTTTATGTAACATGTTTTGAGTAAACTTTAATAGAATTTTTTTTTCCGTGAACAATTTGAGTTATTGATTGTTTTTTTATTTTTTTTTATATTTTTTAGTTCTTAAAAAAAGCATGGTTATTAAAAAAGTAACTAAGATTTTAAGAAAAAGGCGTGTTTTAGACTAAAGTCAAATTAAACTTTTAAATCATTTTTCTCGTTGCTCCCAGAACTTCCGTCTTAAAAAATAGATTTTTCGATTTAACTGATGAATGAAAATTTCTTGATAAATGTTACATTTTTATCGTGTTCTACTTATTTTCCCTAAAACTAGAAGATATATAAGTACATGACCCCTCAAAAAATGACCTTTTTGTAAGTGTTTATAGCTCTAACAAAATGATAGAAGATCGTGACCAAAACACAATATGAGTTAAATCTAAAGTCATGTTCGCCTTTTGTGTTCACACCCACTTCTGGTCATTTCTCTAGCATTTAACATGTTCTAGAAAAGTTGTTGAGATACTATTAACACTTAAACCGGTTTAGATGTTGTGTATGGCGAATTATTGAATCAGCCATAAACGTGATTTTGGTGTTACATTATGTTCATTGCATCTTATCACAATTTCTCGCCAACTACTTTAACGTTTCAAGAAGAACATAAATTAAGATTTTTTTTTCTAAGTCATAGGTTAACATGTCGGTGAAAATGTAAGGAAATGTGTGAGGACGTGAGTTTTCAACAATCTCGAAATTTCATGGTTTATATTACTCAATTTGTCTTATGAGGTCATTTTAGAGAATGCTTTTATCATAACCAGTTTATACCCTCTTCCGTTTATTTATATGCAATGATACTCATTTTTTAAATGAAATTTAACTATTATCTGAGTTTTGAGTGAATATTTACATTAAAATTTATTTAACGACGCCTTGAAGCTATTTCTAATATAACCAGATACCGGATGTCGAAAATAATGACCGAAAATTTGAAAAAAAAATCTAAAATAAATAGGATGGGTTTTCTGCGTTCTGCTGAAAGAAAAAGCATGATTTATTCGATCGAACATCAAAACAATTTACAAATTTAGATTACAGATGATGCTGCTGCTGGAAAACACATAAAACATTTATTTCTGCTTCATGTCAGATAAGATAAACTAAAATATTTGTTCAGGTGTTGCCATATTGTTACTGTAAATGCTGGTTATAAAGTTGACTTTGTTTTATAGTTTTTCTCAGCTATCAGTGTCATCTGACGACTAACTTTGCTACTAATTTTAAAATTTAACGACATAAATACTGTCATTTCTTAAGCAGTACACAACAACTGTGCTTTTCTGCACTTTTTCGCTTTTGCTTAATTAATTTTTCAAATCGTCTCACATTTCGTAGGTATACGGTAAAATATGTATATAAAAGATATTTTTAAGCTTCGGTTTGAATGCAGTTATTTATTTTTTAGAAAAGATAGGAATTTGAAGTTTATGTCATTTTTTTTTTGTTACTTGAATGAAACGAAATTTATGCTTACCATAAGCTTCTCATTTGTATCTCGATTTGCGTAATCGCAGAAATTTTTACATCATTGCTAAGTAAATAAGTTGGGGGACAAGGATTTAATATGATGAAGTAAATTAAAATAATCGATAGTACCTGAATTTGTCATGATTATTTTCAGGCCTTACAAGTCATTTATATCATGCATAATGGGCTTAGTTAAAATTAACTTGCTTAGTAATTAATCAGAACATATTTTGTAATTTTTTTAAAACTTAGTTTAAGAAAAGTGTTTTCGTGAATGAAAACTTCATTTTTAATGGTTTTAGAATAATGTAAAATACTTGGTCTCCATTTTTATAAAAACGTAATCATGATAATTGTTAAGAACATTTTTCATTTTATTTATTCATTTTTTTAAAAAAAAAAATTGCTTTAGGAGAAGAGATTTTCTCGAATATTAATGTAATTTTGATTGAAAAAATGTTTTTAAAAACATAAAAAAATTGGTTTTAACTTTTTGAAAAACATCTGCTTGTTCACGAAACTAATTTTTCTTCCATATACTTCTAAAACTTAAGTATTTTGGAGAATTTCGATACATTCTTATGAATTTGATATTCGTTATATTTTTTAGTTCTTTTTAGAAATGGAAAACTAAAAAAAAGAAAAAAAAAGAAATGAAACTCTCGAGTAATTTTTGAAGTCAAGAAGATAGAAAACTTCTAGTTAACATTTCTTTTTAATCTTCAAGAAAATAGTGGTGTTTCTTTTTCCAGAATTAGGCTCTGCTTGAAGAAAAAACGAAAATAAAATGAGCGAGTCTGCATTTAATCATAAGTTTCACAGAGCTTTCGCTTTCATCGTTCGTAAAATGAACAGATGAAGCGAATCAGTAGTTTTTTTCAGTTTTCGTTTTTTTTCTTCTTCTCGGATCTTCACTTTAAAAATATTTCTTTAAAGAAAACTCAAGATGGAACTATTTTCGTCATTAATTCTTGTCTTAGCGAGAAATATACTCATGTAAACAAGTTTTTTTCTGTTTTCTTTTTACACCTGTTTAAATCATAGATTTTTTGAGTTAAAAAGATTAAATGCAGAAAATTACTTATGATGGATTGAGATGAAAAACAGTTTTTCTTGCAAATTGTTAATTTCGAGTATTCGTTTTTTAGATAACATTCATGATATCTGAAACGTTTCAATTTATTTCTTTTTAACTTTTGTTTATTTAGCAGTTTATACTTAATTTTTTTCTCTATTTTCTGCAGTTTTTAACTTTTATTTTATTTCCGAAAAATAAATCGAATATTATCTGGGTAGTGTTTTATTTTTAGTATTTACATAGTTAAAAATCTTAGAATTAAAATATCATTTTTTATCCATAATAAGTTTATTCTCAAATATATAAATATTAAATGTTAGTTTATTTTCGAATATATATAAAATAAGTATATACCTTAATGTTTTTCTATCTCTTTTGTATAGTCTTGTTTAAACATGTTATGATTACAACAGTTTTAAAAATACCAGATACATACTTATTTAAATAAAAATATTTATTTATTACTATTATTATATTATTTTTTCATAAATTTTTAATGTTATATTTATTATTTATATATTAATGTTATATTTATTATTTATATATTAATTTTATATTTATTATTAAAGATTTATTTATTATTATCATTATATTATTTTTTCGTAAATTTTTAATGTTATAATATTAATAATTTACTATTTTTTATTTCGTAATCATTTGATTATTTAAAAAGAGATTTTGTAATTTTTATGTATATATTATTTTTGTTTTGGAAATTTTTAATTTAGTGGACTTTTTAAATACTTTAATATGAGTTTTAGAATTATATATTTTGGAATAATACATTTGGGTTTATAATTTTTTAAATTACTATTTGAGAGCATTTATCTAAAAAATATGTAGTGGGAAAACTTTATTGCACTGCTTTATTTGTTTGGTTTATCTTTTAAACAGAAGTAATTTTATGCATTTTCCATTGGATTTTGATGCTTCAATTCCAGTTGAAATGCACATTTTATTTAATCTTTATTAATATTTTATTGTGTTCAACTTTGTCAAAATTCTTTAATTCCTAATTTCTGCATAATATTTTCTCTCATTGTGTAATAAACATTATCTTAAAAATTAAATACTTTTAATTAAAAAATGATTTTGGTCCATATAAAGCCAGTGTTCAGTGGCTTTCAGAAGAGTTTAGTCGCTGGTGTGTAAAAAGGTAAGGGCAATCATTATCGAAAACAACAAAACAAAATATTTATTATTACAAAACAAGGAGTTCCATATTGTTAGGGTGGAACCCTTCAGATTATAAAGTTATACATTAGAAGACAATTAATTCAAGACAATGCTTACTGCTTGGTGGTTCAATGTAGACTGATTATCACCCCTCTAGTGGGGGGATTTAGAATTATTCAAATTTACATCTACGTTTTCTTAACACAGGGTCAATCGTAGCATAGCAATCATGTTAACCAGTATTACCGGAGCTTGTTACTTTAATCTAAGAAATATACAGATTTTTTCTAAGCAGAGAATGATCTATAGTAATAATCTTTATAATTTAAAATTTTTAGGCATTTGTAAATAAATTTTTCAATTGCTCTCTTAAATATACCGGAAAAAATTACGGCAATCATTGGTCTAGTACCCGTAAAATCCATTTTAAAGTTAAATTCCTTTTAATGTTAAATTAACTTTAACGTTAAATCCGATTTTACCGTAAAATTTCTTTATTTTACAGTAATTCTTACTTTTACAGTAATTCAAAGTTAAAAAATTACTTTTTCGTAATTACGTAAAATTACTTTTACAGTAATATTTCTTTATTCGCACTGATTCTATGATTTACAGTTAGTATTACTATAAAAATTACGGAATATCAGATTTCTTGTTCTGTGAAATTTTACAGTAGAAAGTACCGACGTGATACTTCGTAAAATATTTTCTTAATTACCGTTTAAGCGAAGTTTTATAAATATCGGTATTCCTGACATAGTTATTTTTCTTGTTTTGTTGTTCATTACAACCGTTTATAGTTAAAACAATTCCGTATTCAATAATTTTCATCGTCGCTAATTCTTATGCTATGAGTATTCGATATTTGTATCTGTAGATAATTATCGAAAGGTATGGTATTCACATTACATCATGAGAAAATTTTCTTAAGATATCGTTATTTCTAAGTTTTTAAACAATTTCGATATTCTTTATATTTTTCAGTTCTTTATTCAGTAATGCCGTTTAAAAGTTAAAAAATGTATAAAACATTTTGACGTTGTTTACAAACTCTTTCCCTTTTATTCAGTAAGACTATTGGGATTTTAACATTTTTATATAAATACCGCATTTTCTTTTAAAAACAAACAAAAAAACAATCTAAAACAGAGTTTTCTGTGTTTGACAGTCTAGAATTCTTGACAAAAGCGAGAAAATCACTTTATCCTTAGGGAGCATTTTGCTTTTATTTTGTTTTATTTTAAACATTTCCTTTTCTACTAAGTTTAAAAGCCCAGTAGGAATAAAATTGTCGGAGTGAGACGAGTCGAACAGAAGCCGAACTTAGTTTTGATTTTCTCAAAGTTATATCTCTATCTTCTTTTCTGCTTCCCGAAGTAAAAGTGATTTCCAAATACAATATTTAATTATTTTTTTCCAAAACACAATAGGTTTATGTAACAAAGCTAGCTCTAGTGAGTTAGAGTGCTACGATTATAATAAATTATGTGAAAAAAGACAACTGTCGTTAGTTTAAATCATTTAAACATGCTGAACGAATAAAACCTACATCAAATAATCTTACAAATTTGTACATTGTAAAAAACTCTGGATTAAATTACCCTAAAAGGTACTGGCACTCGCGGTACCAGTATGTTTTTTTTTTCTTTTATCGTAAAAACCATTTATACCGTAAAATTTTACGTAACGAAAAATCCGATATACTCTAATTTTTACAATAACAATCACTTGGTGACTGGTGCACGTTAAATCTGTCGGCCACAAAGTCCTCCATGTTCCCATAACAAATCATACCTCTGAGGGGAATGATTCAGGAGTATCCATGTCATCTGGATTGGTTCAAAATTACAAGGCTAATGAGTGGAACGTTAGACGTCGTAAACCCAAAAATTGGGTCGGCTGTGGTGGTTGTTTTAAAATATTTGAATAAAGAAAATATTTTAGATTACTATATGTCTTATATTGTTGATTATGTGACAGCAACAGACTTTAATAAGCGACAGATTTAAATGCTAAAAACACTTACTGTTATTAATTGCTATAATGAGCTATGACCTCTATTGCATTTAAAACTTGCTTTCAAGGCTACAAACTAATATTGTAAATTACGAGCTACAGGCTAATAATGTAAAATAGTCTACCACAAATTGACATCGTTTGTTATAAAAAATATAATAATAAAATAAGTAAATAAATAAAATCATAAATAAATAAAAGAACAGCTAGACATTGAAAATTTTGGTTAATATATTGTTTAAAACAAATTATGATGTTAGTATCAAAGGAGGGGTTAAAAAATTAGATAACTTAAATACAAAAGCACTCAGCATACGGCTTGCTTACCATTAAAATTTATTTGTACTACAATATAATCTTGAAAGGTGAGAAAAATTGGTCACCAAAGTCATGTAGAATCAAGAAACATATTCTATAAGAAATTGTTGGTGTAAAACCACTTTTTCTTATTTTTTAATTAACAAAATAAGTCATACCAATAGACATTTTTAGATAATAATTCAAATTTTTTCACAATAGTTTTAAAATTTGTGAAAATTTTATTAAAGTTTTTTTTTAATGAAAATTTAAAAAAAAAATGTTTATGTTCCTTTGAAAATAGAAATTGCTTGCTTAAAGTCGTTCGTAGGAGAAATCTGTTTTCAAAAGTACTGATATTTGAGAAAAATTCAATTTTAACTACTAACTACAAAAAATTTATTTCGATTTAACTATTTTTATAGACCAGCAATTTCACCATTATCTTCGAAAACAATTGTTTTTTAGAATTAATTTTGCATACCAAATATTGCAATATCTTCATCAAGTTCTTGACCTTTATCTTTCAATGAGTGATTCATAGCGGAAGTGGGAAGCGGTCTTCGACGACCATTCCTCCCTTCGTCTACTCCTGTTCGTCCTCGTGATTTTATCTGAAAAGGTGGAACTTTCCTTAGCGGCTGTGTAAACAAATCGATGACAAAGCAAACGTTGGGGTCCATTGCTTATTTGCCTTTTGTTTTTCATCTGATAGATTGGCGCTTGGCGTTAACTGGTTTTATCGAAAGCCAACTTTCGGAAATCGTCGGCTTCCGAAAGAATGGCTGACAACTTCAGCTGGTGTTTAATTGTTTTGCCTTCGATTTCCCAACTTTACAAAGGGAAAAAGATTAATAAAAATTAATTGAATAGGCAATATTGGGAAAGGAAATTAGGAATGGGTTAAGAGATTTATTATTTAAACGCTTGGTAGAAAAAATAACTTTAAATCTGTGGCAGGAAATCGTTTGGTAAATTACAAAACCACAATTCATTGATTTATGTCATGCATTTGAGCTTTGTCGAATGTTTGCTAAAAGTGTTTATCTCTGTTTCTTTAAACAGCAATACATATAATTTTATTATTTATTATTTTTAAGTTTGTCGTATTTCTAATGGGTAATTTTGTAGAAGATAATCATGAAAATGTTACTTTATTAATGATATTTTGCATTTCAAATGTACTGTAAAACTTCAATAATTATGGAAATTTACTTTTATGAATTAATTCCAATTTGTTAATGAATTGTAAATAAATCAATTAGAATGATATAAGAATAATTTTATTTCAATTTATGACTAATGATGTTACGTTTCTGAATTCGTGGAAATCTGCTAGCTGTTTGCAAGCTATCATTTAGTTCCTACTTTCATTGGCATGAACTGTTTTGAAGTTTTGGGTCACTTATTTTGGCCTAAACTAATTTGTATTACTTTAGGTAGTAATGGAAAATAGGAAAAATAATGGAAAAAAAGTAAAAATGGAAATAATGAAAGAAGCAAAATATGAAAAACATGTTTTAATAAAAATTCTGTTTCAAACGGTTAACTATTCAAAACAAACATTTAATAATGTTTTATTATTTTTTAAATTTTTTTTTTCTGTAGATATCTAAATATCTAAAAATAAAATTTCCAAGTTATTTTTTTTCTTTAAAATTGACAAAGCATCAAATGCCAGATTTTAACTAAGTAGAAACAACGCAACTTTTCAAACGATTTAAATTGCCCATAAACCTTGGCAAAAGCTTTTTTCGCTAATCGAAAGAACATTTCGGCGCTTTCATGCAGAGAAAACGATCGCAATCTGAAGCGGGAAAAAAACCGTCCTCGTGGTGTTTTATTTACTTCTTGTTGTGCAGATAGATAAAAATACTCATACAGCTTGTTCGAAACTGCTTTGAGGATGAAGACTTGAAAAACTATTTTTATGGAGCTTATATAAAGCTGTATAAACTACCTTTCTAGCAATAATCAGAAGAAATAGTGATAGTGGGCAAAAATGACGATCTGACTTCCAGTAGTAGTAATAATAATACAGAAGATGTGTCATAATAATTTTTCCTCGAGCGCATCCGAGCAGTTTATTTTATGGAGGTCAATTCTTTTATTGCTTTGTGTATTTCGTATTTATGTGTATTTGCTATTTTTTGCAGTTTTCTCAAAACAAGAAGAAAAAAATGCATGTTCTGTTAGTTGTAGTAGGTAATCCACCAAAATGGCGTCATTACTTTAATCTCTGGTGTTAATAACTCTAAAAGTATCGTGAATGATAGTTGAGTTACTGATAACCAAGTATTGTGGTTGCTTTCTTTAAATCTAGGAAAAAAAAGGCTTTTTTTTTTCCAAAATATTTCTTAAAAAAAACGAATTTGGTAAAAAAAAGTGAGTGAAAAATCATAGGGGAGGTAATAAATTAGTTGAAATTGTCAAGAAGTAGATTTACGTTGCAGTGTTACTCAAAAGTTTTTTTATTTTTATTTTGTATTTATTTTTTTTTAATAATGAATTCTCATGAGCCCGGAATTTATGGACAAAAAAATTCTTAAAAATGTAAGAATTTTTATCCGAAACAGGATTTGTTTCTTAATTTCTTAAATTCTTTAAGACAGTATTAAGACACATATTAATCGAATCCAAAATGCAATTTTTATTTAAGTTTGAAATAAATATTAAATGGTGGCAGTAGATGTAGGAGATATTGAAATTTGTTATATAGAAGTAAAACATTTCAGAAAAAAAAACTTCATATAAAAAATAACTAATAATAAAAGAAATCGTTAGAAATAACTAAGAATGACAACAACAAAATAAATTCTTGTATTAAAACGAAAAAAAAGATACCGAATTCTCAAAATTGGTTATTAAGGCATTTGCTAATAAAATGCGAGAAGCTTCATTTAATAGTACCCGCATCATATTATTCCTTACCCACTGATTTTGTTATATAGGCCTAACACTATAAGACTTCTGGCTTCTTTTATAATTTTTTTAATCACTCCCAACATGGAGTATTTTAAAAACATAAAATATGGAGACAGTATGTTATAGAGAGTCTAATACAATAATTATGACTTCAAAATTCACCTGCACCTATAATTTAAATTGAGTTAGTAAACATATACTTGGTTAATATCCATGAAAAATTGTCGTTACACGTCGTCGAAAAATTGTCGTTAATTGTCGTCGTTGAAACATTTAAGTGTTTAGTGACGCATATTTAAATCTAAGGAGTTTTGCATATAATTATATCTATTTTTAAATGATTTTAGGCTTTTTTTCGGTATTATCAAAGCATTTTAAAAGTCACGACAAGTAATCTATGGCTGCATCTACGAACAAAATCTAAATTTAAGATTTTTAAATTGTGATACTTATGTCTTACATTTTCTTCTTTGTTATGTTTTTTCTAATAAGTAGGTAATTTTAAAATTTAAAAAGAAGCATACTTTGAATATTAAAAATAATTCCTACCCCATAGAAATTATCGAAACTTTAGGTGAAAGCTAAATTTTAAAATAACTTTTTTTTTTCTATTGAAAAGCTAAGTCATAAGTCAAATGATAGCGTTCACTAGTACTTGATTTTAAAGCAGATACTTCATCACAAGAAACAGTAATTCTTACTTAATGATTATCTCTTATCCTTACACATACAAAAAACATACACTTGCCATCTTTTCTCGTCGAAACGTTATAACACTAATCCAATATTTATCACATAAAATTAAAATTTAAACTATTACCATTACCAATAACTTTTGTACGTTTGAACTGGAATGCCAAGAATATATCTATGTACATATACTACATACACTTAAGATAAATTTGCAGTCGATAAACAGTAGTAGTATTAAATTATTAGACATGCAGCAGAAAAGTAGTAAGGGTATAAAAATTACTAAATATATGTTTCTCTATATATTTGGAAAAGGATAATCACTCCAAAATATATATTTATTTATATATTTTGAAGGTTCCTATTCTAAATATTCAGTCAGTGAATATATTGTTTTAAAGAAATATTTGAATGTTGCATTGCAGCTTCTCAATGTATATATTTTTTTTTTATATTTATAGCGCATTGTCTCCAACGCGTTGACGTGGATATGACTTTTTAAGCAGATACTCCATCAACCCCTTCTTTTTTTTTTCATCTTCCCTTCTTTGAAGGAGGTTTCATTTTACCATGGTTCTTCAAAGACATAAATACGACCAAAACTTCCTCCATGAAATAAATAATAAAAAAGTGAGAGAGCGCATTTTTTCGCTGTCATAGAATGAAAAAAAAAGAACAAAATTCTGGATCATCTCAAGTTGAATGCTCTAACAGGCGGCCTATCTGCACGTGCCCTGACATCACGCATGTACCCCCCTTCGTCTTGATGGCCTAGGCGATTGATGCGATTTTGATTCCTTTCCCTCCCACGAACTGCAATTTTATTTTTGTAAGCTATTCCTCTCTCTCTATTCTGTTCTCTCTGAAATATTACAAGTATCTCAGAGGGAGGTTACAAAGTGACTACAACAGTTTTCTCTGCCCCATGCAATTTGAATAGCTGATGCCTTCTTGGCTCTGTTTGGCGGGAATTTATAAGCTGGTGTTTCTCGGAGAGATTATCTTCGACACGAATCTTGAATTCTCAGGGATATTTATTCATTGCGAAGAAGATTTGCTGTATAAATAACAATCCATGTATTTTCTTTATACTGGTTTTCATGATGATTTATTTTTTTATTGCTAATTCCAAGCATTTCCTGTAAAATACTTCGCGTCGTGCATTTTTATTACGTTGGCTATTACAATAAAATTTCAAAAAAAAAAAAAAAAAAAAAAAAAAAAAAAATCGGAAATCACAAAAGAAATAAATATAACTCCGCAGATGGAGCACTCACTTTCATATGAGGCAACTTAAAAACGAATTCCAAGTTATTGAAAGTTCGTTTCGTATATTGTTCCTGACTTGCACAATGCAGTGCTTGCGTAAAACATCTTCAATGGTAGATAATGGCTTCGATTGTAAGATTGTCCCACAGTGTCAAGATTTCCGGATCAAATTATGGTATAATGTACCGGAATTTTGGGTGCATCATTCCCAAAATTTATTTTAACGTAAAATATTATACAATGATTTTTGTAGTAACATTTATTTTTCCAGAGTGATTCAATGATTTTACGATTATTATTGTTGTCAACATTAGGGTATCTAAGTTTTTCTTAGTTCCTTGACATGTTCTGATAAAAATGGATTTTACGGTAAAAAGTACCGACTTCCTGAATGCCAGTGTTTTTTAGCATAATTTGATCCTGAATTTTTTTTTACACTGCAGTGCTTAAAATTTAAGTGGTAATGTCTTCTGAGTTGCGTTTAAAACTACAAAAATACGGTCTTGAACATTGTAATTCAAAATGACCTCGTGATTATAAGCTGTTCTACAAAGCCTATAAAATAAAATAAATGAAAACATGTGAAAGACTCAAATTACGACATCATAATATAAATTCATATTTTGTTTTCTTTTTTTCTTTTATTAATTCATTTATTTTATTTATTTATTCGCACTTCATTGCTGATTAGTTTGTAATTTGAACTGAAAAAAAATTTTATTGAATTAAGATGGTGATAAGTTCCATACAGAATAATTGGTAATATGATGCGATAGTGAAATAGATTTTTTTCTAACATTGGAATCAACAGAAACATTACATACTAAAGAGCTTTATTTCTTTTTTTTTCTGATTGATAAGTCAATGGTTTTTATCTTAATTATACTTTACTCAATTATAATTATGTACAATATGTTTTTCTTTAATTTAGTTATAATTATACTATAATATAATCTATTTGAAACAGTCGTAAATACGTATAAAACTGAATCCCATTGCTACGAAAATTATTTTTTATTGCCATTTGATTGCTAAATAATGTACTACAAACTGAACTAAGTAAGGATTCAATTTTGTGCTGAGTAGAATTTGCAACAGGCTCAAAGTACCGATAAAATGGTTTACTCGGAACCAATAAATTTCATAAAAACAGTACATATACAGTACAGTTTCATAATACATATTTAATTGATTTAAAAATTGGTAGTGCCAGATAATATTTCTATTTTACTCCTCTAACATAACTTCACTACGAAGTATTTCTTTTTCTTTTGTTATACAACTTTAAGTTTGATATGAACTTAACAATAAATGCATATGGGAATTTTATCTTATTTAACAGCCTTTTTTTCCAGGGTGCGTAGCATTTTTAAAAAGTGCTTAAAGGTGCTTATTTTCGATTTTCTTTTTTTTTTTAAAAGGACCTTAAAGAGGCTTTTTTTTGGGTATTTTTAAAAAGTGCTTAATTTTCCCTTTTTCAAAATTAAACTTTTCCTTTACTACGTTGATTTTCGTTTTCACAATTAATTTAACCCCAATCTACTTCAACGTATTGTCAGTCCGTAGCGTTTGAAAGCGCCATTCGTTTTACACGATTCAAAATTTCATGATCTTTAACAAGAGTAAAAAATAATGCCAAAATTTTTTTTTTTTTTTTTGACATGACGGTTAAAACAAGATAAAACCGTCAATTTTCAAAAACTTTCCAACCTTGCCTGATTATTATATTTTTTTAAAGTGTTTAAAGTGCTTAAAAATATTTTTGAGTGCATGAAAAGTGCTTAAAAGGTGCTTATTTTTTGCTGAATAATTTGACTACGCAACCTGTTTTCGTAGAATTTTATAAACATTTGATGAGCTAGCTACTTTCATTCACATACTGCCTGCCTCTGTGTAGAAAATGGCACAGATAATCTTTGCCATTACCTCATATCCCTGATATTAATCTCCCAGTTTACTCATGTCTGTATCATATAAAAGTGATATCACTTCTTGATTTAACATCCACAGCACTGTCACAAACCGGTGCTTGTCTATAATAGAAATCCGGCCTGCCCATCCCTCAATGTTTTTCAACCTTGTTTTACATTCATACATATACTCAGAAAAAAAAAATGAACCTCTACCCCGGATGTAACGTTAGTCAGTTTGGGAAAAGATGACCGGTCAAGCGATGTTATTGTTTAAATTTAACTTTTGTTTTGACCATGGCTTTTCCCTGGTTAGTTTTTAGTTACTTTATATAGTTATTAATGCAACTTAACTAGCGGATTTTGCAAGAGCTTTTTAATAAACAGTTATAGATTCTTTTCTAATCATTCTTCTATTAGTTCCAGAAAGTTGTCATCATTATTTAGAAAAATTTTTTTAATTATTCTTCCTAGACATATCTAGGATAAATAAAGAAACTAAATAAGTTTGACTAATTTTTTATTGTACTATACTATTTTGTAATTATTGCAACTTCTGAATTTTTTTTATTTCAATTGAATAAAAAAAAAACGTGTTTAATATGGTAAGTATTTACAGTTTAAATACGTGTTTATTTTGTGCAAGGATCTAAAGCTACATAAAAAGAGAAGATATATTTCGTGTCTTGGCATCTATCATGTTAATAGGGGAATTTCAAAAACACTAAGAATATCATGTCTAAATGAAATATCACAAGCAGAGCTTAAGATAGAAAGTTTTTATTTTTATTCCATTAGGGCGTATTTTTCTCGTGCCTGTAAAAAAAAAAAAAGATTATTCATTTACAACTTCTTAAAAAAAAAGTCTAAAGTTACCTAAAAAACAACTCTTCCTCAATTCATTTACCTTTTTCTTAAATTTATTTAAAACTTTTACACCAACATTTTAATCATTAAAGTAGCATTATTAAACTATGCAAATTTGAAGGCATAAAATATTTTTTTTTGAATCCGTTTGATTATTTGACTCACCATTTGAAAGTTTATCCCAATGTCATTTTCCTAGACAAAGGAGTTTTTCTATAATTTAAGGGAGAAAAGGAAAATTTTTCGTTTTGCGCCTGCATCACTGTTTATTTTCACATTCTGTTAGATTGATTACTTTAAAGATCGGATTCATCTGATGTCTTTATCATAGATTTAAAAGTTTTAAACTGAGATATGCAACAGCTTTTGCTGTCATTCTTCTGTACAATAATTTTATTATACGTGAAAACATTTTTTTATTGAATAAACGTTCTTATAATATGTAATGAAGTGATGATTCAAATAGAAGAACTTTCTTAAGCCAAAATCTGTCTTTAGAAATTAGTAGCAGGCCTTATATAAATAAAAATGTCACCCTCTTGGTATGCAAAAATTTCACTCACCATGTATTTTCTAAACCAGAAGATTGTTTACCTGTTGTCATTGTGTAAAATCTCTGCTTAAATGTTTTAAAAGGACATTGAAAGATTGCACTTAAGTGGAGTGCCTCTTGACTCAGTTTTTTGCCATATTTTTTTGTTGCTTGAACTCCCATGTTGCTTTATCACATAGTATTTTATTATGTTCTCGTTGTTAAAGCAAACTAAAAATCGGTAACATTCTCATTTCAACCTAATTTGAAATAATTAGTTTTGTTGTAAAGTTATTTAAGTTTTACTGAAATTCGTTGAAAGTTAGAATATACTACTGACAGTATATTTATCTCGCGCTGAGTTTGACATTTACATTTAGTAATGTGGGCGAGCTAAATTATTCCAAAAACCTTGAATTACATTAGACGAGAATACATTCAACATATCTGTCTAGCAACAATAACTATTAGTTTATCTTTTAAAAGACATTTTTAATGCAGTATCGCTACAGTTTTCAGTATCTATTCTCGTTCTTTTGTATTTAATATCATTCAGTCGTCACCAGAATTGGATTAATGAAATTTTGCATTATCTTATTGAAATGTGATTAAAGTTAATTTTTCACCCTTAGGATATCAGGGCTGTTTACATTAGTTCTGGTATTATAATTTAGACTTTTGTGCTAGCGATTTTGTTTCAAATAGTTTAGAAAGCATTCGCTATTCATTACTTTAAATTAAATCTCGACATGAACATTTTTGACTTTAATTTTTAAAGGAATAAATGGAAATTTAAAATTGGATGTCATTTAAAATTACATATACGTCTCTTTACAGAAAACTGAATTTCATTCTAATTAAGTATCATTGGCTCGATTTCTCTCAATAAATGCAAATCCATCGTTTGCATTTAGATGAAAAATTTTGCGTGTTCTAGGATTTTTACACTTAACTTAGATATGCCTCAAATATAAAGAGTCATTTATGTGTCAAACAATTGGTCAACAAGTTAAGTAATTCTCTCTATTTTTATTTTTACGATTTACAAAGACTTGCAGTTATACGTATATAAGTTTTGGCCATTATATATTTCATGCATATCATCGTTATAGTAAATAAATTCAACATGTTTCAAACTTTCTTCTCCATCAGGTTGTAAACAAGTTAATGGTGCAGATTTAAACTGCAGTTATTATGCACTTACGATTAATCATTTTCACGCCATTTTTAAAATTTAAGCGGGTTGCAAAATTATTTAAATAAATTATTGGTTCCAGTTCTAAATCCAAATATAATATTTTACAGATATATAAAATTTGTTCACTCGAGGATTTGACAGGTATAAGTATTAATTAATAAACCGTTGCATTTAAGAAAACAAACATTGGTACAAGTTTTTAATTCAAATATTATGTATTTTATACACATGTTTGTCACCATCAGAATTTTTTTTCATAACACTTTTTGACATTCTGTTTGATTCTAAAATAAAGTATTGATATTAAATAAATAATTCCAAGAAACTGAAGAGGTGAGATATTACTTGATTAACTACTTCATTCACTTCAAAAATCTATTAATTAGAAATAACAGCAGACAGGTTTCTGGCGCTCAAAAACAGACACCCATTTTCTGACTTGCAGAGATGATTGAAAAGAAACAAAAGTAATTTGAAATATGAATCTTAAAATTGCCAACGAAAAATGGAAAAATATAGGAATGGAACAAAACTAGAAAATCCATTATACAGAGAGAAAAAAGGTGAAAAAAAGAACGAGAAAAAATCAGGGTAAAATGCATTTCTACGTGCTATAGAGAGGTTTGAGAAACTTATGTCATTAACAAGGGAATCGGCATTCATATGCAGCATTCAATAACACCATCATATCAGCATTCAATTTCTACAATGTTAAAACTATTTTCACCCCGTCATATCAGCTCATCTTGATAGTCTTGTTTTATTCATATTAATACCGATTCCCTTGTTAACGAAATTTATTTCCTCACTAACCTTTACAGCGATGGAAAATACATTCTACCCTGATTTGCCTCTCTTGGCCACTGTGGTTTTTCTTGTTCTGTTTATCGTTTTTCTCTCTTAACTACTGGGGTTCTTGTAGTTTTGTTTTTAACTTTTATTTTTCCATTTTTTGTTGGAAACTTTACGCTTTATATTTAAATTCACTTATGTTTATTCTCATTCATGTCCGGCAAGTTTTGGAAATGAGAACCTTTTTTTGAGCTTTAGAAACATGTAGATTGTTTTCTTTTCCTAGTC
Source organism: Parasteatoda lunata (assembly GCA_949128135.1). Classification (NCBI taxonomy): domain Eukaryota; kingdom Metazoa; phylum Arthropoda; class Arachnida; order Araneae; family Theridiidae; genus Parasteatoda; species Parasteatoda lunata. The sequence goes on along the minus strand of OX421976.1, from coordinate 66,319,163 downwards.
GTATATTTTTGAAGAGAATGAAGTTTTTAATCAAGTCAAGTATTAACGTGCTAAATTTCTTTAAAGCGTATTATGATGTTCTTTTTTTCGGTAATTTTTTTTATATATTATTATTATTATTTTATTTTTTTTGAGTAATGTCAACATTTTCAATCTATATTTCATCCGTCTGTATTTTTACTTTTGGAATTCCTTACTGTAATTAATGCATATTTATAGCACTGTGTTAACATTTCTGGTACTTAACAAAATCGTGAACAACGATTTGATTATTGAGTTAAAACTTATTTAAAAAAAAAAAAAAAAAAATCCGTTCCCTAAACATCGCTGAAATCTGTCGAAAACAATCTAGTTCCCTCCGAGATTGATTTTAATAATAACAAATTGTCGTTGTCTCTTTAAAGCTTTCCCAAAATGTTTCTTAGTTGCCGAGAAAAGGCTTAACGAACTTGAAAGCGATGCAAAAGAACACAAACGCCATTTTGAATGTTCGTTTCCTTTCTCCTTCCCGATTAATTACTAATTACTTTTCGTTTGTCGGTTCGTTTGCCGTACCTATTGAAGTGGTCTTTTTAAATGCTTGTTTTGGTGTATTCTTCGAATAAAGAAGAACTGGAGTTGTCACGGATCATTGAAAAGGAAAAATTCTAAGTTGAGAAACATTTCCCATGAGTTGTTCGTTGCAAACTTTGATTATTTAGGCCATCGATTGGGTTGTTACTTTGTGTATCCCTTTTAACTAATTTAGAAGAATGTTCTACATGGCCTTTTGTTCTAATTAAATTTATACTTAGTAGGCATTTGAATGTTTTCTAAAATGATTTGCATATAATTTCTTGTAAATACTTACAAATTGGTGTATTTGTTAAAATTTCTTAATTAGGTGGTCTCTATAGCTCTATCCTCTTATCATAAGAGGAAAAGCGTCCATGGTAAGATTCATCAAAATATTTGACTTTTTCGAAATAGAGTAATTTATTCTTATATCGGAATTGTTTCGGGTACATGTAATAAAAATAAAAATAAATAGAAATTTTTTTCTTGCATGTGCACGGAAAAAAATCTGGTAAAATTACCATACTATTTAGTAATGACATTTCTGGTTTAAAAATAACAACAAAAACAACATAATTGTGGGTAATAAAGCTTAAATGTACGGTATTTAAACCATTCATTTAGTAATTTTTTTACGTTCATATGGCAACAGCTTACCGAAAATTCTGGTTTTCAAAATTATATTTTTGTACTTATCGCAGGGACAACAATTTACCACAGTAAAAACACATTAAAAGTAATAACTTGCATTCTTTAATTTATTTATTTTCAAGTTTATATTATCGTTTAGTTTCTTGAAAGAAAAGAGAAATAAAATCAATATCATTCAATTTAATTTGAATTCACTGACTTTTGTTATTCTTTCAAAGCAGAGTGCCACCTCCCCTAAAAATTACTACGCATTTAATAACAATAACAAAACTGAAAAATAAATTTAGCCGAAGAATAAATGATATTTCTGTCAGACGTTAGAGGTTTCATAATAAAATACCATAGGTCATCAAATTTTACCCTATTTATTACCACAACTGTAATAAAACGTCTACATGATATAAAAAATCATATTTTATTAATTTTACCCAAATCATTGCCAAACCCCGTCTGTAAAAATTACCAAGACTTCGTTGTTCCCATAGAGCTAGAAACAATGTAAATTTTATTATATTTTGGTTGATTTGACTATACATTCTTCCTCAGTATATGATTCCACACTTTTAAAAATGTAAGCATATCACATACATCGTTACATTGAACCATAATCTCAGTGTGGTCAGTAGTTTGCAATACTTGTTGCTTACGAAGAGATACAGTGAATAATTCAGAAATAATGAAAAAGGATTTAATTCTTCCGCCATAAACTGTAAAGCATTCGTTGGAAAGCCTAAGAACATTTTCTTACCCTACAAATCCTGTTAATTTACTTATTTTTGTATTTTTTAAGGGCAGGGAAATTATTTTATTATTTTTATTAATCTTTTGCCCATGAGTAAAACAAATTTAACCCGAATGATAATTTTGAAAAAGCAGGTATAACTGTGTTTCAGAATCTAATACTCAGTGTTCAAACTTAAAAGATCATTCGCCAATCTGACTCACCTTATTAATGACATTTTTAGTCACCTATTCGGAAAATATAAGTGTTAGTAGACAATGCTATTTAATTTTGTCAATACTTGTTACAGAATTAATTTGTTTGGAATGAATTGCTTCGCTAATTATAATCACTGTTAATATTTATTTAACAATTACGTTCATACTATAGCATTATACCATGCACTATATAACCGTAATATGGTTCGAATTTACTACAAATTGAACACGGTGCCGTATAATCGTTCACAATAATCCTTCGACGCAGAATTTTCATAATAAATTATTTTTTTTAAACCTTTTTCCATTTGTTTTGTATGACTTTGGGTAAAATAAGATACAAATATAATATTTAGCATTCTACTAATTTATGATTACGAAATATAGTTTGAAACACTGGTGTCTTTTTTTTCTACGTTAAGGGGGAAAATCGTCCTAACACTGCTAATTTACAAACAGTTTTTTAAATTTCCACTTATTTGCAGATATTTAGATCTAAGATACATAGTTTTTCAACATTAAAATTTCTTTAATTTACGATATCAATTATTGATAAAATTTTTAGTATGAGTGATTATTATTTCCAAAACAATTTTTTTTTAAATTTTATTTTTCAAGTACAAATAGAAATCCGAAAATCTCACAAATTTCTTTAGTAACTATTATAATACTTTTCATTATAAACACATACAATATATATATTTGCTTAAAATTAAAGTATTAGAAAAAAAATACATAAAATGGACACCAGTGTCCTATTTGCTTCAAAAGTTAATCTTTTCAAATTTGGTTGTGTAATACCATGGTTCAACATGCCCGAAAATACGGTTCATTTCAGCATTTTATTAAGGTTTACAAAAAGCATTAGATTTTAAGATGTTCAAATTGCATGGTTAATTGTTAAATATATTACCTGATAGTGTGCATTAAAGGAAGGGAAAACATCACCCTAAAAACTTAAAAATATGTTTATTTTAGCTAAAAATAAACTTTTAAAACTTATAAAAAAATGGAGATACCTATGATATATTATAGAGAATCTGACCTTCGATAATCTCATAAAAATGAAATGAAAATTAGTTATCGATGACACCAAATTGAAAAAAAAAAAAAAAAAAAAAAAGATTTCGTGAATAAAGCTATTTTAACTAGTATCAGTTGCTGTAAAAGACATTTAAGTTTGAATTACAGAAAGTCTTATAAATATATTGATTTTCAAGCTATAAGGCGTTCAAAAGATCCAAAAAAATATATATTTAAAAAAATAGATAGGCTTTACCATTTTATGTAAATGTCTAAAATTATTCTCCTATCGTGGTAAGACCATACATTGAAAGGACACTACACATGTAGTGGAATTCCGCAATTATGGAAGCAATAACCTGATACACTAATGGCTTGATGGTATAAGTACACTACAATCAAAACAGTTGAGACGTGGAATATGTATACCATAGCGGCTTATATAACATATCTAATTATTTAACTAGTCAGTATTCGATTCATGTATATTATCAACATTTACTTCAAACTACAGTTCTGTATTTATAATTATTAGTCTTCTAATAAAGTAACATTATTTAATTTATAAGTCGCATGTTAGTTATTGATTGTAGCGTATTAACTTAAATAAAGTGGCTACTATAATGCGTATTTTTAATAAAAGTGAAAATTTGTTTCGGTTTCCAATTAATGAAATATGTGTGTGCAGAAATTGAATAAACTCCATTTAAATCAGAGTTTTCTTAGGCATTAGTTTCATTTGTGATATTCAAATAGAAGTTTAACTGTTATTTACCTTTCCAATTTTCCGGTTCTTAACTATTGTGTGCAGTAACTTATAATTTATATGCTAAGTTATCCGACTAGTTTCGAAATTTTTTTTTAAAAATTGATATAAATTTTTTTAAAAAAAAAACTAGTTTATTTGTTTTATTGTGTGAAAAAATTATAAAACTAGCAAATATTATTATTTTTTAAAATGACATTTTTTAGTTAAAAAAAGAATTTTTTTTTTTGCATGTACGCTAAACGCCGTAAAAAAATTTCTATCGCCTAAAACAAAAAATCTTTGAGGATTTTGTTTAGAAAGCTATCAACTGTGTTTATAACTTTTATCTTAAAAGCAAATTAATATACTGAGTTAATATACTGGGATGAGTTAGTTAAAGAATTTCCATACCTGTTTCTCCGAAAAAAACATGCATAAAAAATCAATTCTACTCTTAATCTTTTAGTCTGCAGTTTACAACTTGTGTGCTATAAATAAACTCGTGAAAAATTGTAGACTACTTTAAAAACAACATCATATATCGTGTTTAAGATCTGAATCAGATCAGATATCGTGAAAAAAACTGATATTGAAATACTTAAAATCATTAGTCCATCCACTGTTTTTCACCTTGTACAAAAACTGCTATAACTTTGTAAACAATTAGAGTATTAACAAAAGTGAAGTATTTTTAGAAAACTAAGAGGCACGTGGATTTTAAATTTATTATAAACTCAATTTCAAAGATTTAGCCTAATATCATGTTTTTGCACCAGTCAGGTAACTCAAATATAAATTTTAAAACATTAATTTCTGCAGTTCTTATGAAAAATCTGAAATGTGAAATAATTCTAACAGAGCTTATGGTTTTCATGAGAGTTATTGTTTAGGAACACAGTTATTACCTTAAATGTGCTAGTTTGTATCAACATTAAAATTGTAATGACTCATGAAATTGGCATAACGTTTACTCATTTAATTTTGATACTTTTGCGTTACTACTTAAAATCCTGGTTTTCGTATTAATTTCCTGACGAAAAATGCTTTTAACACAATTTGTGATTGTTATGATTATTATTATTTTTCAATTAATTTGTTGTCTATATATATATATATATATATATATATATATATATATATATATATATATATATATATATATATATATATATATATATATATATATATATATATATATATATATATATATATATATATATATATATATATATATATATATATTTGATTTGTGTGTTTATAGGTTTCGAATTTATGTGTCTTAAGTGTTCTAAATGTGTGTGACTATATTTCATAGTTCTGTTTGTTAATGTGTTCTGAAACCATGCTTCTATGAATCCATAAAAATGTGATCAAATAGACAAACAGATCGTGGTTGAAGGAAAAGAAAAATATTTATAAGATGACAAAATAGGATCATATTAAAATGGATTCACTCATCTAAAGCTACAGTGAACTGCTACACTTATGAAAATTATCGACATACTAAATTTTTAAAATTATTTTTGACAACATTGTACATTTCTTTAACATTGTACATTTCTTAAACAACATTTTCTTAAAAAAACTGATAACCATTTTCGACTTATTAGCTCTTTCTGTGATCTTTCATGCCAGCAGTAGTATTGCTTCCTCCAATTAAGCATTTTGATATGCTTATATGATGGTCACCCTATAAAGCTTTCTAACTCCCGCTGGTCAAGACTGTTGCTTGGCCATGGTTGGGTGAGGATCAGACCTTTTCCACTTGTTAGAGTATCCGTACATAGAGCCAAATATTATAAGTTTGGTCAAATGCAGCGCTTATGACTTTCTGATAGTTCCTCTTCAATTTTTTCTTATCTTTCTCATGTAAAAGTCAGCTCCATAAAGAAGCAAATCAATGGTTTTGTAATTAATCTATCAGCATCGAATAAAATAAACTTGCAATATTATAAAAATATATGCAAAATTAAACCTGAGTATTCACTTTATATACGAATGTCGCAATTTGTTAAGAATTTCTTCAGCTAACTTAGTTTATTTCTTTGATTTTTTTATGTAATGTTTCAAACGAAATGTTTTAAAATATTTAAAAAAAAAATCCTTTGAAATAGCAAGTCATTTTTACCATTTAGCCAACTTTTGAAATAGGCTGGATGACAATCCGAACATTTATACCGGATGGGAGGACGGGAGTCTGAAGACAAAATAGTTTTATCTTTTTATTCAACTGTCGTTCCATCGATTTTTAAAAATACCGCGAAAATTGCTTTTGTCATGGAACGTTACTCTGTTTTGAAAGCATAAAACTTAAAAAAATGAAATGAAATAGAAAAAAAAGAAAAATAGAACGATACAAAGGGTAATACTGGGAGGTCGGGAGCGTAAAACGAGAATTTATTGAAGAATGGCGAACTTCTTGAGGTAGGGAAGAAACGGAATTTTCCGTCTCTGTTGACAGATATATCATTCTCGAGGTACATTTCGAATAATCTTTCTACCATTTTCCTTCGAATACTCTATATTCACTCATCACCTGCTGCCAGTACACGCTGTAAAATATCGATTAAGGAACTTTTTTTCTTTTAAAAAAATGGGTTTTAAAATATACGATTCGTTGTGGAATGCAAATGGCGCATTTTATGGCGAAGTTGCGGATTCGTGGTTGGCAACTTAAATCACAATTTCTCCCAACAGATGAACGTTCACTTTTCGATTTATTTCTTCTATATTTTCGTAAATCTAAAATTTAGTTGGACCATTTATTTTTTACATTTGAGTTTTATATGTTGACGTGGAACGTAAACGGAAATAACCGATCAAGTTTTTCTGTTTTTTGACATTAAAAAAAATTGCAATTAAGTAGTGTTTATTTTAGTTTTAAAAAGTAATTTTTAATTCTTTTTAATTAGTCATTCATTGTAAAATGTGTGTGATTTTGATGGATTTCTTTCTTGCATCGTCATAATTTTAACTAACTTATATAGTTGACAGGTGCGTATCCAGAAATTTTTCCTGGGGGAGGGGGCTGTCATAGGCCTCAGATCCCCCCTACAATTAATTTTTTTGTTACAAAAAAATGTTTTAAATATTTTTTTTCGAAAGAAAAAAAAAACTGGGGTTTTTAATGCTCATTTATTTTGCGCATGCGTTGCTAGAGACAAACTTCTCTGCTTTACCGCCTTACGCTAAGCGCTGGCATGGTGCCAGATTTTAGTTACAAGTTTCGAAAGTTTCCCAGCTTCACCTTTATACAATCTTTGGTTAAACCTGTTGAAGCGCGCTTCAACATCATTAATGTTTACAATGAAACTGTCGAATTTCATTTTAATCTTTTGTATTATGATTCTTGAAACAGTGAACATAATTAGATGGAAGAAATAAAAATAAAAAATCGATTTTTCTGACCTACCAAGGTGTATATGCCCCCTTAAATAATTTTTAAAATATTTTATTTCTTTTGTAAACTATTACAAAAATTATTATTATTATTTCAATTTTGGAGGGTCATGACCCCTATGATCCCCCCCCGCTGGATCCGCCACTGGTAGTTGAACTAATTGTGTTGCCGCAGTAAGCTTTCTATATTCTGGAAGAAAAAAAATTTTAAATCTTATATTGTACAAGCATTGCTTCTGAATTCTGTTACAAACTGTTTTGAATTACTGTTTTAAAACTACAAATATTCTTTATTATTGTAAGGATCCCTTTAAAAATGATTTACTTTTATTGGTTATTGTTTTACGGAAACACGGCCAAAGAAGACTAAAACCACGTAGAGCGATACAACAATGCATGGGATACCTGTAACTGACGTATGGGTATCTCGATCCTGATTGGTTGTTGTAACAAGGCATTTGTTTACGTAAGCAACTGTTTTTTTACATTCTATTTCGAGTAAGCCATACCTGTCAAGTACCAATTCTTTTAAGTGACACATATTCTATACTTTTACGCTACGATTTTTTCTCAAAGATTTCAATTATTGCACTATATATTTTTAACTTAGCACAAAGACAGGTATGAAGCCATGTTGAACATAAACAAACTAATTATGCACTGAAGTTGCCAGGTACGCAAAACAAAAAAAAAAACTTATCACGGTTACAATAAAATACCTAAACAAATAATGAATCTAAATTAAGTAAAAGACGTAGGCGAGAAAGAATTATATTTCAACAAATTCTATTTTCGACACCGCGCTGTATTTAATTAATTTCTAACTTATGTGGGGAAACTTAGCTCAACTTGAACTCGCCCATAAATGATCATAGCTCTAACGTCATAAGTTACATGTGCGATATTTTTCTTGAAGTGCAAATAGAATTCTAAAAGTAAGAAGTATTATTTCATAGAAAATGTCAACAGCTGCTGTGAGCCAGGGGGGTCATAGAGATTAAGGCTCTACAATTTCGAGACCAACGGCATGATGTAGCAAAGTGGTAAGCAGTGCGCACAGGCTGCATTTACTTCCTTCGCTGTGGTACCCTTTGATCTGAAACTGAGTGGGCTTCAAAAAGCCACCCTGGGGATCGAGACCCAGTTCTTCACAATTACAGTTCAGTGCTATAACCACTGAGTCGTCACGGCTTTAACTAATATGAATTGATAAAAATTTATATATTTTGCTAATATTACTTGGAAATTTTTTTTTTAAATACGTGAAAACTAATTTCAGTTTTGTTTTTTTCAAAGTGATAAAATTTATTAAATACATTAAAGATATCAGTATCTCCATTAATAAATATTTTATTCTAGAAAATCCAAAGATCAGAAAAATAATGATTGTTCCGTCCCAAGCTGTTTTTTAATGCCGTTTTTCTGAAAACACCTTGATATGAAAAACTGCCATAGCCTCTGAAGTTTTAAAAACAATTATAGGGAAAACTGAGCTACCTCCTCCTTGTAGAAATTCCTACGATTTTGAACTATCTTTGATATTTCATGATCACAATTCACACAGATTAAAGTACAATCTAATTAATTATGACACAAAGCCTAATTTCGAGAGGAGTTTTATAAAATATTGTATTAAACTCGTTGCATTCTTTTTAGTATCAAAGTAACCTCGTTATTCTTAAAGAGACACGGTGTTTATTTGGCTTGTTATCATTCCTTAAAAAATTTAACTTCTCTGTTTATTTAGAAGAGTAAAACATTACTTTGAAAAATGATGTATTAGAAAAATTAGTTATGAAACTCTCCCAGAGGCGAGTTAAAGATTAAGAGCACGCAAACTGCACTCGAGGGCGCTTTGTGCACCATCAAACTACAAGAGAACAAACCCAAACTCTCCTACAAAGAAAAGGAAAAACTGGAAACAATCCAAATCCTGCGTGCTTAGCGTTTTAAAATAGCGACATTTGCCGTTTAATTTCCTACTTTCTCAAAGAAAATTGAAATTTCAATTCATCGTATTTTATTATAATTCCTTTTAAATGCCATGTCTACCAGCAACATTTCTGCTTAATTAGAGCGACTTTATTTTAACTGAAGGAAGTAACAGACCTAAATTTCAGTTCGCAACTAGAACTCCCAGAAGATTGTCTTAAACTCATTTAAAAAGTCATGTTTCCTATTTCTATGAGTCAAAACAGCATAATAATTTTACTTCCAAAGTAGACACAGTGCTTATTTGGAAGACTGACTGCCTCGTCTTTTTCTATGAGTTACTCCCATGTACTTAATTAAGCGACTAATACATTCTTTGACAAATGGACTTCTAGTCTCTGAAGTATTCAAAGGATGGATATTAACCTTCGTGTGCTAGTGTTTTAAAACACTCTTGAGGCGATAGTAAGATTAAAAGCTCGCCAAAGGTTCCCGGGGCAATTTAAAATTGGGTAGCTCGTGTTGCTCTTTCTGACTTGGCTTGAAAGACCATTATCAGGCAGATACGTCTCAGAATCTTGACTAAAAGCTCCCCGGAGAGAATTCGAGGGATGTAAAAGCGTAGGTCCAAGTCTTCTGCAGGCTCAAAACAAAGCTGAAAATAATTACTAAATAAATTCTGGTTATAGTAAAGTTTATTGTTCACGCTTGGCTTACGGCTTCAACGCTTCTACATAAATTGGATGACTCATTTTGAAAGCATTCTGTATCCAATGTTCTTTAGTTTTGAGGGACTAGACTAAATTTGGAAAGCTAATTATGCCAGTATTTATACGCAATTAAAGTTCCCAGTTTTACACGAAGTTGATTTACATAAGTTTTAAATGTAAACTTTTATTCCATACTGCAATTGTACTGAAATTTGATGAGATTATAATTGATTCCAGAAAAAAAAATTTCATATTTTAAGAAAATACGCATAAAAGCATAAAATTTTGAAAATATTTTGATAAGTTATTTAGAAATGCCATAATTTTTTATCTTTGATATTTAAAATACATTCAATGATAAATTTGATTACATTTATTTTTTTTTTTTAATTTGTCAAATTTTATTGTAGTTTGTTACATTTCTTGTTGTCAAATTTTTTTTAAAGTCAGGCATTCTAACGTAAACCACCCAAAACTGTTTTTTTAATAGCGGTCCTTCAGAAACTGTATCATAAAAATTTCTTGATTGAATAGATTTACTCTTCATGAACAAAATATTCAAAAACAAACAACCGAAATTCACAATAAACAAAATGCAGTGTGAATAGTGCACATAACAAACAATATCACGTTTTATATAATATTTGTATAGTATGTTACTAACTTCTATCTTATCTTCAATTATTATTTTGTACTTGTAGTATTTTGATAAAAAATATTTTTGGCCATTACATTTGGGATTTTGTTTGTTCAATATTTTATCAAAATGAGATATTGTCCATGAAAACATTCGGTTAACGCAATGAACTTTTATTTTCTATCTCCAGATCATAACAAATTTTCAATATTGCTTACTGAATTTTTGTAATATGCTATTCAAATATCATCTTAAAATATTAAAAGAAATAGGAAACAACGTTTTAAAAAAGAAAAATATTCTCATATAATCATATATATATATATATATACTTTATCAGACATATATTACAAAAAAAGCAGACATAGACATACGCTATAACTAGTATGCTTTCTATTAATCTAGGGATTAACAAGGCAATATAAGATAAATATAGATTTTACGACAAAAATAAGTTACTTTTACTCAGAGCGATTTTTCCCCATAAGCTGAAAAAAGCTATTTTGTGAGAAAGGAAAAATATATTTGAAAAAGTCGATGGCTCATCCTCCAAAAATCCATTTCAATTTTTTCTAAATCAATTTTTCACCATGTCCTCGAGTTTCTTGACTTCTTTTTTTTTATGAGTTTTTCTGGCCTTAGAACTGTTTTGACAACATCCCCTTCTTACCCCCTCCCCTATTTTTTCACTAAATTGGGAAGATACATTCTTCGATTGAGTTTTATCGGTTCTTAGATATGAAATTCGATCTGGTATGTTTCATTCTAGTTATGTAACTAGCTCGTTAGAAGAAACCGGAGAGTCTGATACTCCTATTCCTCTATTTTATAGTTTTTGATTTTTCAATAGTTGATATATGTTTTTTTGAAGTTATTACTTTAAGATTCTCAAGTGATTATAAAGAACGAGTCTTAAAAGATTCTGACTTAATTATTGTTTGTAATTGTAAGTTGTGTAACCATTCATGTAACCATCCGAATAAATTTAGATTTTTATACATGTTGCGCCATAAATAAGATTTAATTTTTTAGCAACCTTAAAAATGACAATGCTACTCTCATATCGACATTTAATAGTCTCGATCTTGTTTTTTTCGTTTTTATGTTGGTTAATACTGACTTAAAAACTAAGTCAGTAATACTGATATAACTGACTTAATCTAATGATGTCGCATTACTCGTATATTATTTTAACACTAAGAGGGCCTTGAAATGAATGACTCGATTTTAAGAAAAAAAAAAAAAACTAAAATGCAAGCATTTGTTTTGCAAAAGATTTATAATGGCATGTTGCTAGTATCGTTTTCTACCTTTCAACTTTTGATATCAAAAATAATAACTTAATTTCGCGTTGATGATCAATACATAATTAAATATTTTTCTAATTTTTAATTTAAATATTTTTTAATAGAATGGGGATTTTCAACCCATGGTGATTAATAGATATCTTTTCTTATGCGATAAACACGACTATTTGTAAGTTTACGACTTATGTACGATTTTGTTCGACTATTTGCTGCTTCTGATAAATTTGTGAGCCAACTTGATCAGATTATTCAGAAAATATAATTTTAGAGCTCCAAATTTTGCTCTAACGATTAATACACAAGCGAGTTTAGTGTCGTTTTACAATTTCTTATTTAAAATTTTGTTTTTGAATAGAATGCAATGCATTTTTTTGGAATTACAGATTTTTTTAAACAATTGTTTGTAAGTTATGCAAAATTTGAGAACTAACTTTACGAGATTAATGCAGAACATATTAATTCAGAATTTTTTTATTTTAATTTCAAAAAAACAAAAGCCATAAGCAAAAAAGGAAAAACTTAAAACTCTGCAAAATAGCGTAAGTAAATACAATTGTTTTATTTTGAAAATATTCGACTGTAGGAAGCAAACTAAAGTGTTTTATGATTTTTTTATATAGAAAACATGACAACTTTTATTACTCGTTTCTGAACTTTGATTAAGTAAAGCGCTGCCTGTGAATTTTTTCATTTATTTTGTATTTTTTCAAAACATCAGTTGAAGTAAATTTAGAAACTGTGAAAAAATATACCGTTGGGGGAACTTTCTTCGGGCTAGATTTATAATAAAAAAAGAACATTACTTTCGTATGCAAAAAGCGTTTGCGTTTTCAGCGGCATTCTTTCTTTCGTGAAAATAAAGCAAACAATCGTTTGGCATTTCACGCCAAGTTTTTTGTTCTACAGAAAAGAAAAAAAAAAAACTTTTTATATTAAATGTGTTTTTTTGCTTTTTATACTCGCCTGGCAGTATACATGAAAGAATTTTGATTTTTAGGAATAAAAAGTTCTGTTTCTATGATTAAAAAAAAGTACTTATAATTTTCCTATTACTATTTTACTGTTTTTATTTTTTCTTCGTGAAAGTGGCGTAATTGCTTTTTAAAGAATGCATGAAATAGTTCATGAATATGGCACGTTATTTTCTGAAGAAAAAATGTCAAGTATCTATTTAAAATAAACTCGTGACTAAAAAAAGAGTTAAAAAAATTGCTTGAGCCTTTATTAAATTCAAATTAAGTGTTGATTTGCAATTATAATTGTTAAAGTTTTTATTTACTGTTCTGATTTAATTAGATTTTAATCGTGATTTTAGCGTTTTTAATTTTTCAATATCATAAGTCAGACGTTACAAACAGGCTTTTGGGTATTTGGGTAACTATGATAGAAATTTCAGGATAGATTTCAGGTTGCATATAGAAGAAGATTTAATATATTTAATTATGAATTGTGACGATTTTTCTTATTGTAGAAGTTTCAAAACTTTATCTAAAAATATATATCAGTTTTTTGATTTTTTCATGTACAAGCTTAAGTTAATATTTCATCATTTTTATATTAAAATCATGAAAATTTTTATTGCCCGTTTCTGTAATTAAACATAATTAAAATTCCGAATACATTGTGAAAGTTTTTCTTAATCATTGTGATAGTTATATATAGTGCTTTATGACTTTTTTTAATAGAAAAAATAGTTACTTTCATTACCCGGTTTTTCACTTTAATTACATCAAGCTCTGCTCATAATTATATATATGTAGAGCCACCTCTCCAAATGTGATAAAATCGTACAAAGTTACTTTAAATTTAAATAAATGTGTTTATTACTCATAGGCAAAATGGGTGTTATTTTGGTGTTAATGGCGTGCGCACCTTATTTGGATGTCATCGCCATATTTTTAACTTTGTTCATCAAGAGTAATAGTAAACAGTGTGCACGCGTCGTCATTGCATGCGTTGCTATGGCGACCGCTGCTGTTTGATAATTTGTTAAGATTTATTTTTTTTATTTTTCTTTTTTTTTAAATTTTGTTTTGTATTAAGTTGGTGAGTTTATTTCACTTCATTTTATTCCTTTGAAGAATTGAGGATGAAGAATTTGGGAATGAAGAAGCCTGATATGCAATTCAGATATAGAAGAGGATTTCCTATACTCATACAACTGATTCAGTGAACTCTTCCCGCGCTGTGGTTTGTAGATGTCGTGGAATTTTTTTAAACCAACCCATACTTCATAAAAATTGAGTTACTCAGTTATTTCCTTACATTTCTATTCTATCACTAAAGTTGGTCAGGTCAAAACCTGTTAGATAAATGAGTTAAAATATCTCCTTTTTGTGTAAAGGTTTTCAAAATATTCTAGAAAAATGGAGGATTTAAAAAAATTATTTATTAAAAATCAATTTAATAGTTTTCCTTAAAAATTATGTTAAAGTTGTCGTTTTTTTTAAACATATGCTGGATAAAAACGACACATTTAAATTCGTTGTACCTTTGATCACGACTGAAATGATATAATATTGGGGTTATCCGGGTTCCTATATGTATGCCATATAAGTTAAACTAATATAGGTTCATCATACTTATTTTCTATCTTATATTTAGCAAAATATGACATTTTTTTGGTTAAATGTGAGTAATTTCACCAAATATCCGAGCTCTATGATTTACGGGCGAGGGCGCTCGTCTCCGAATGTTTCAATCTTGGTTCTTATCTTATAGAAATGGCTGGATAATTAGAATCCTGCTCTCGGGTCCCAATGGCCGCAGAGCTGCCGTATTATCTCTCCAGGGATAAACGGATCATGGGTTCGAATTTCCTTCCCGTCCGGTTACGGTGAACGGTTTGGGTGTTTTTCGTCTCAAAGAAACGCAAATGCTGGTGAGTTTCATAATAAAAAGCCCCCAAGGAAGTTAGTATGTCCTAATACTTAATTCAGGAGTTCTCTTCTTCCCTGGGCTGAAACCAAGGGAACGGCCTACCCAAAAACGGATCGATTGTTCAACCTCGATTCTAAAATAAAATATAAAATTGCATCAAATATATGTAATTATTATAATATTTAATTATTATAATATAAATTGCATCAAGTATATGTAATCCGTTATTAGATAATGGTAAAAAAAAGAGTTTTTAATTATTCGGAAAGAAAGATCATGTTATTTGTAACCGTGAACGTTAAAATACAATTTTCGCAAATTATTAAATATTTAACTACCATTTAATTTAGATCATACTATTTTAAAATAAAGTTTCGAAATCCATATAAATAATACGAGAATAATTTTGAAACAAAATTTTTTGAATTAAAAGATAATATAAGATAATATATATATATATATATATATATAATAACAGAGCTTCAATAATGCAATATAAGGGCTTAAATAATGCAGTCGTAAGCCATGTTACACACAAAAAACTTTATTAATGGTAGTAGGCTGGTATCGATAACACTTCACATCCACACTCCGCAAGGGAGAGGGTGGACAAGACTTTGGACAATTCCGGAACAACTTATTCAGGTTCAGAACATGATGAAAAAGCCATGCGAAAAGCATTGCTCTCGCTTTTATACTAACACAGATTTGAGTAAACAGGCACAGTCGTTGGCATTCTTGTATCCTTACGCATTAAGGAAAATCATTTCATGCTTCCTTATATGGAAGTGAAAGGGGGAGAGATTCTAAAAATAACTTAATCGTATGTTTATCAGCCTTGACTTCCCAAAATAGAATCTCTCTACGCTTATTCTTTAACAAAGACATTTTACTAAACGAAAGAGATTTAATTCTTTTATTAATACAAAAGTATTATACTTTTTGTATTACATCCCCCCCAAAAAAGATTTTTGGCAAGCCAAAAAGAAATCATAATAAAATTTAGAATTCTCTGAACTTTTAAAATTTATGTTGGTACGACTGTTCCTTTTCACTACTACAAATAACATTTTTTCAATTATCTGTAAAAAAAAACAACAACTATATACAATGACAATAACAAAAACATGATAATACACTTTATCTGTTTAGGCAACTAAACAGAAAGAAAAATGAAACATATTTTTATAACTAATCTACTAAATATTTCAAAAATTTTTCACACAAAAATATACATAATTTTTATGGAAACGAACTGGACAACAAGTGTCTTTAATCAGAATTTAAGATTCTGCATGGTTAAAGGGGTTATTTACTTTATGAAAATTTGTATTCCCCGTTAAAATGGAGGAAAACAGAATTTCATGAAGCACAGTGATATTGAGAGATCCAGACGGGTCAATCCAAAAATATTTTATAATACTTTTCTCAACTTGAGAAAAAAAAAGTTCAACTTTCATCGCCCTCACATCCAATTGATGTTGAGGTTAATCTCCACACGCGATTCGGATCTCCCAAAAAAAATATAGGGTGTACTTCTTCCATTGAAGAAAGTAACATATTTTGTTTTGTTTTGTACACTATTCATGATTTAATTTCAACATTTGTAGGTTGTTATATTTCCTAAGATTTGATACATGAACTATTTCAAAATTTTGTTTACTTAAACAATTCTTTTTATTTCCTATTTTTTCGTCGATGTTAACCTGATAATGTATGCACCCATTACCTAGTTCTATCTTCGAAATGTTTGGCCTTTCTTTCTTTTTCCTGTACTTTTTGTTATTAACTTCTTGGTCAATCTTTCTTTTTCCTATTTTTCCTGTTCTTTTTATTTTTGTTACCCCTCACATTATTTTTTTTTTTTCAAAATGTTTACTTTTACTGAAACATCTTAAACTTCCATTTTTTCAAAATGTTTACTTTTATTGAAACATCTTAAACTTTCATTTTTTTTTCACAATCTTTGACCTTAACATTATGAGAATTCTGTTGTCTAATGTGCAAGGATAAGTTGTCATTGTTAGAATTAGCAGAGATGATCAGTCTCTTACCAACTTGAGTAACAACTGGCCCGACACAATTGAAAAACAAACAAAAATCTTTGCAAGTCTGCAACCCTACTAAAGCCTATGATAAATCAGTATCAAGTATAAAAAACTTAGCTGAATTAACAATTTCGCCTATCGTAATAAGGGGAAACTCACAAATTTTGTTAAGTGTGAAATGTCTTTTTGTTTGGGTAACATTTAATTTTTCACATTTTTAATAGGAATATTTAGTTTTGACCAAGTCTGAAAAAGAAAAGCATTAAAAATTTCTTTTAGTTTTTTGTTTTTGTTTGAAAAGCTGAAAAATTTTGAATTTTGTTTGCCGTCACAAATTTAATTGACGTTTGAAATACATTTATTTCCCTCAACAACATTTTAAATGCACTAAAAAGAACAATATTATGTAATAATTCAAAAAAAACAAGATAAACATACGAAATGCAATCAATTCTTAAATATTTTTCTGTATTAAATTATTCATAAAAAGAAATTTAATACACTACTCATCTCTAATTTCACTAAAATAAGTTATCATAACAGTATCACAAACTATGAGAAAGAAGAAAAAAAATGTATATCTACAGTACTTTATTTTGGCCTTCATGACTTTTTGTTTTTCGTTGAAGAGAAAGAAAAAACATATCATTGCACTTCCTGAATATTCATGCTTTAGATTCCCGCAAATTCACTTTTGTTTTCTTTTTTCACTCGCCAAATTTTTCTCCGACTTTCATGAGAAAGGAACTTTTAATAAAGAAGCAAAAAGCTTCTCTCTAAATTTAATATAAATCGCGCACATTTACTTTTGTTTTCACAATTTGAGCACTACGGAATTGTAGGGTCATCGGTCATTTCCAGATTGGACACTGTAGGGTCATCTCGATCAACACTATGGGTTTCAGAGAGGCATGTTACGAGCTCGAGCCAACGTCAGCATTCTCACTGCGATGAGGTGTACAGGTAGTGAACTCAATCCTTTCTTCCTTCATTCTTTTTTTCACCGCGGACTAGGCACTTCTTTCTTTCGTCCTTCGTCCCCCGGGATGAGGTTTTATCAACGTTGTAGTCAGCCGGAAAATAGATAACAATGGTTTCCTCAGCAAGTAAACATCCTGCCGGCTTATAATAACAGTGCTTAAATAATGCAGTCGTTTCCATGATACACTCCAAACATCTTTATTAATGGTAGTAGGCTGGTATCGATAACACTTCACATCCACACTCCGCAAGGGAGAGGGTGGACAAGACTTTGGACAATTCCGGAACAACTTATTCAGGTTCAGAACATGATGAAAAAGCCATGCGAAAAGCATTGCTCTCGCTTTTATACTAACACAGATTTGAGTAAACAGGCACAGTCGTTGGCATTCTTGTATCCTTACGCATTAAGGAAAATCATTTCATGCTTCCTTATATGGAAGTGAAAGGGGGAGAGATTCTAAAAATAACTTAATCGTATGTTTATCAGCCTTGACTTCCCAAAATAGAATCTCTCTACGCTTATTCTTTAACAAAGACATTTTACTAAACGAAAGAGATTTAATTCTTTTATTAATACAAAAGTATTATACTTTTTGTATTACATATATATATATAGTAACAAATATAACTAACCGATAACAAATAAAACTAACAAATAACAATGAAATTCAACGAAATTTCTGAAAAGAACTGTTTCGGCAATGAAAAAAACTAGAAAATAATCGAAATCAAAACCACTTGCTCGTTATAAAATATTAACAAATAAATGTTACGATACGCAGACAGTTATAAATTTGAACGGTAACTCAGGTATGTTTCCAATGAAAATAATGAACATGATGCTAAAGTTTAGTGCTGCTAGTTTACTGCCAAAGCGAAAAACGTCATCTTCTTTTTGCTTCGTATTTAAAAAATAGCGATAATTTTAGAAAAAAAAATTACGTATTTTTTATTTTATTTTAAAGGTGATAAATTTATAAAAATTAACATCTTTGTTTTTTTGTTATTTTATTTTTTAATTTAGCATGTTAAAATTCTCAGAAAAGCAAATTAATGTCGATTGCGTCTTTAAATGAAAAAACTGCGATTACTATATAAGTAGATCTAAAAGCAATTCAAAATGTTAAGTCACTGATAAAATATTACGAACTTAAACGGCAAAGAATTCATATTGATCTCACTTCAAAAGTTGGAAAACTGTTAGAAGTTATTTCTAAAGGCTTCATAACACTTGTTATTTTCTCTTTTGTGTATTTATCTTCCATTTTGCAAATAATATACAACAGCGTGAAAAGTTGGATAAACTTAATTCAAAAGGCCGTTCAGTTTCGAGTACTAACTTCTAGCACGAACACATGTTTCTGTCAAAGGAAAAAAAAAAAAAAGTTAAGTCCCCAGTTAAAGAAAGATTGAATTGAAAAATGTAAGGGTAGCGAAGCATACTGGGAAATTTTTAAGCTTTTCACTTTCTCGTCTTATTTTTAACATCCAGATGCCGACTCGAGCCCGGGGCTATTGCTCACAAAATCGTCAACCTAAACGTCGTCTTTTAATAAACTGTCAATCCAACATATGCATCATGATCTAGAAAATGGAGAGAAATGAAAGAGGATGTTAAGAATTGATCTTTTCTTGAAGTCTTGGCCGACCCTAAAGGCTGAAAAGCGAATATTACTTAAGAATTTTATTATTTTTCTTTCGTTTTCTGTTTGTTACACATAAGTCACTTATTTCGTTTGGCTACTGAGCTGGAAGATGTTGTACCAGTTTGAAATTGTATAAAAAAATAAAATTTCAAAAGAGCTTTTCTTAAAATTTTAATGATGTCTGTAGGTTATAAAAGAAGCTGAGCTATTTATGATTGATATGAATTATTTATTAGGTTATAAAGTACTTTTGACGTAATTCGATTGTAAGGTTTTTTGTTTTGTTTTGCTTTTGTCAACGAACTCCACAAAGCAATCGACGTTATTTCTTTTTAAACTTATTGCAATATTTCTTGAAATAGAATAATATGCAATTTCGAAAATTTTACGCTGCATTAAATTTTCAATGCATTTAAAATAATATTTCAATATTAATTTGTGATTCTTGAAGATAGATTAAAATAAAGATAATAAAGAATCAAACGTTTTAAGTTTATGGAAGCATATTTAAATTTTTTATATTATTCTGTTTTTTTTACTGCAATGATTAAGGGACTGTTCAAACATTACGTCTGCACATTTTTGTTGATTTTTTCACTCCCCAAAATATTCATTGAAAACAAAAATAGGCAAACCAACCCCCTTAAATCCAAACATAAAGTTGTGTGTCTTACCACTTACAATTGAAATTTTTAAAATGTATAAAGTGTATAAAAAGCTCACATCGCATTAAGATGGAATAAAAATGAACATTCAATAGTAAATTCGAGAATTATAAAATTGATAAACTTGTTGGAAGAAAAAAAAACGTACGAACCGGTCGTCAGGCTACAAGAATGCAAATAGTATTTTCTATGCTGAATCGGCGATAATTTGATGAACTTTACACTAAGTTTTTTTTTCCGAAATTACAATTTGATCGAAAGCTATTGTGCTGTCAATATAAATTGTTTTTATTTGACTTGAACTTAAAATTACAAATGTCTGTAGAAAAATATAAAAGGGATACAATGAGATGAAAAAAAAGTTTCAATTATTAATTCAAGTATTATTGACTGTTAAACTTGTCGTAGTTGAAGTCGTTGTTTTTTAAAGTTGGTCGATCGAAATTCTGAATTCTGATTCGATTCTGAATTAAAGCTCTAACAAGTTTTCTTTTTTCAAAAGTCTGCTTCATTTGAAAATTATTGCAATTTTCAGTGTCTTTTGCAGTTTTTTTTATAAACATTATTAATTAAAATAATTATTGTTTATAAACAAAATTGAATTGTTTATAAAAGAAATTAGAAATAAAAATTTATTAATTGTTGCAGAAACATTTATCTTTCTTACAATTTTAATTTCATAAGCTCGTGCTTGACTTGATGTTAAAAGTAACAACAACAAAAATCATTTATTAAACTCACTTTTATTGGTAATAGGTGTTATTTAAATTCATTATAATTTGTCTAAAAGTAAAATTATATTCTGAAATTTTTAAGCTGCATTAAGTTTTAAATGCGTATAAAATAAATTTAATATGCACATTTTTACGCTCAATTTTCTCCATCGAAAACAACAGTCTAGTTCATAATTGATTGAAATGTATTTCATACTTAAGGAAAAAGTTCAAAACGCATTAATAATTAAAACCATTCAAATAATATTTAAGTTTAACATTTACATATAATTAATGGATATTAATTAAAAGTTGAATAACCCCTGTGGAAAAATCGCAAGAGACAAATTATTCCTTTCTTTAAAACACACTTTTTTTTTTTTTACTTGAGTAAACTATTTTACCGTTGCATTAAATTTATAACTATACTATTTTATGACTTAGTTATACACTAGATTACCACAAAGTAAAACTATGCTTCCGGAATATATAAACTGCATTCAATTTATTTCGATAATATGCTTCAATTGAAATATATAAAAAAATTATAAACTGAAACTATATTTCTTAAATCTTTTCGATGCGTGGATAACCTAGAGTGCATATAACATAATTTGAATAAACAAATTTTTACGTTAAACATAGCAGAATAGTTTAAACTGATTATATTTATTGAATATGTTTCAAACTCGAAAAAAAACACATAACTATTTCCATTAGATATCATTAAATAAAATTTCAATTTCAGTTCTGCCTTCTTAAAAGAATTTATTTTATTAAAAATTGAAAACCCATTTTTGGAATCATTACAGCAGTTGAATAAATAAAATATTTTCAATGTTTAAAATGAGGGGAGAAAAATTCTTTAAGCAGTAAAAAATAAACTATTCTAACATTTTTAACCAATTTCAGTGGAAAATAAAGCTTTAAAATCACTTAATGCAATTAACTTTCTGAACTGAAACTGAATTAATTGATAAATCTCGCAAAAAACTGTATATTCTGATAAAGGCTGTGTGAATCTATCTTATAAGTATTTGCTTTATCAAAATTAATTACATTTTAATTGAAGTAGATATTTACTGCTTTCATGAGAAAAGAGAACGGCAATTTTTCCTATCAACAACTAGTCCCAAAATCGATTTCAGAGGCTTAATTAAATTTTCAGGAGAAGCTTTCTCTATTTAAAAAGCAATATACCAGGTTGAGCGTGAAAATAAATGGCGCCAAAATAAATGGAAGGAAAAATGAGATCTTTTCTAATTTGCATGTGTGTGTGTTGAGAAGATATCCGCATTTCTTGGCGAAAGTTGATGGTGTAGATGAGCTAACTACTTAAATTTGAGTTAATTGGAAATTACTGGGTGCTTGGCATCAAAATCGAATGCCTCAGCAACAAACTAATTCAGTCCTCGTCTTAAAGTAATTTATATTCCAAAACTGCTGCAGAAATGTCACTTAAAAATTAATACTGACATAAGGAACAAAAAAAAAAAAATAAAGCATTTGTTTCATAAATAAACAGTCGACTGGTTTAGACGCAGTTTCATAATACGTCATTGTTTATTTCAGAAGTTTATATAATTCATAATTGTGTTTGAATTGATTACAACGCTAGTTAAATATTTAATTACTTGCATTTTATTATTTATTTTATTTATTTTTTAAAAAAATTATTAACTTAAAATGTAAATAATACGCCATATTGTGTTTTCGAAGTGGTATGTTAAATAAAATAAACTTAGTGGTGCGATAGTCCATGGAGGGCCAAGAGGTGCAGACCCGTTGATTCGTCAGCCGAACTCAAAACCCCCAGTGTTTAGTATCCAAGTATGTTTGGCATTCATTTTATCGACCCATTGAAGGTATGAAAGGTTAAGTCACCCTTGCCGAGGATAAAACCCCTGACCTTTGACACGGGAGCACGATGTACATCCCATCAGCCACTTGGCCTTTGTTATATATACTTAATAATTATCCATATTTAATTATTTGTGTTCTGGTTCTACCGTTTGTTAATCACTTTCTTGTATTGGAAGGTTGAAAGAGTATTTCCTAAAATAAGTCTTTATTTTTCTTCTGTGTTAGTCATTTTTTTGTTCAGCTGTAACTTAAGTAATATTGTTTTATGAATGATTTGTGAATATTCAAAATCTTTCACAATTTGTTATTAAATCTCGTTCTTTTGTCAACGTTCGACAAAAGAATTCTCTTTTAGAAATATTTCAAAATATGTTTTATTATTTAAACGGGCCTGAATCGTTTTGAAGTTAAAAGTTTAGCAATGAATAATAAATTTTACTTATCCGTTCTGCGTAGAAAATATATCTAACGCTATATATTAAAAACAGTACCGAATTACTGATAAACACTTCAAACTATATGGATTAATGAGGTTTTAATTGAATTTTTTTTAAACTTTAATGAATTTGTAAATGTATACATTTGTAAACGCTAATTAGAATTAGTCAGTAACATTGCTATTATAAATTTACGAAAAAAAATTTTTTCCTTGCAAAATCTAAGAGAATCTTTAATGAATGTGTAATCTACATTACCAAATTTTGAAATATTGATCTGTGCTTAAATTTTTATGTCAATTTAAATTTGAAGTGTTCCTTATGGCTGAAATGAAATTGCACAAAAGTTATTGACCTCGATAATGATTCATTTGATTTTAATAACATTTATTTTTAATATTTTCTCTTAGTTAAACATTAATTTAAAAGTAATTCTAAAACTTGTCCTGAAATTTATTTGCATAAGACTTGAATTAAATTGGAAACTCATTTCTTTTCAAAAATGCATTTTAATTGAAAATTAAAGTACATAGTCTTATATATGAAATAGCACACCGGGAAAATGACCACCACGGCTTTGCTGGAATATACGCACATTTTTGTTTCAATTTTCTTTGACCATTGTGCATATAAATGGCTAAATTTTGTTGATAAAGCACTGAATCTCCTCCTCCAAAGCACGGGTGGATGTGAGTTGGCTTCAAATAATTCCTTGGAAAGAAAACCAATGTGGGGTCTAATTCTGATGACAGAAACACGACCAGAAAATGTCTCACGCAGTAGTTGGATTGTTTCAGGGGCTTTCTATGTAAATGCGTTTTTCTAAATTGTAATATCGCATTTTAACAAACCCTAAACTATTAACTGTTTAACATTTTTTGGTTGCCAACACAAAATAACTAATTTTCTGTTTAATTAAAATAATCTTGTGGCTTAAGTTGTGGGTTATTTATTAATTATAATCTGATTAGTTCCAATTATAATTAGCGTGATTTTCATTACATTTTGCGTAATTCTACTTCTAATTTGTGGCATATTCTCTAGTTAAAAATTAATTTGCGTAATGTTCAAAGTTTTGATCAGGATTTTACAAACATGTATTACCACAGTTATTACCAAAGACTATGTATATGTATTTAAAACGTCTGAATGAATGAAAATAAATAGCAGCATGTGCATACGTGTAAGCATTTTTGAAACGGCCATATTATTAAATTAATAAAACAAAGAGAATAAAGCACAAATAAAAGGCATAGAAAAATGACATACTAAATTTTGGTTCCATGAACAAGCACATTCTTTAGTTCCTCAATTCTCCACTGAGGAAGGTTCTCGTTTATGGAAATGAACATACTATAGTTTCGATTCTATGAGCAAGGTTCTTTCCTAGTTCCGCAATTCTCCACTGAGGACCTAGTTTGGATTCTCAATTCTCCACTTGTTTTTAAAAATTGACTTACTATGGTTTAGGTTTTATAGACAAGAATCTACAGTTTCTTCCGCAGTTCCTCAATTCTCCACTGAGGAAGGTTCTTGTTTATAGAATCGAAACTATACTATGTCAGTGTCTGTACACGGTAAAAAAAATCCCAGTCAAATAACGGTATAAAGTAGCGGAACTTTGGATGCATCACCTGTAAAATCTTTTTTACTGTAAAATTCACTTTTTACCGTAAAATATCATACCGTATTTTTTACAGTAATGTTTATTTCATTGGAGTCATTTAGTGATTTTCAGGTAATTAATAGAGTGAAAATTATGGTATATTAGAATTTTTGACCTCTAACATGTTCCGGTAAAAATAGATTTTATGGTAAAAAGTCCCGGCACCCTGAGTGCCAGTAGTTTTGGCCGTCATTTGATTCTGAATTTTTCAGTGTATTTTTGTGCATTATTTATGTTGTTTTATTTCTTTCACCAGTGGAATAAAGTATACTCTATCCGCATTTGTTCACTGCCATGATTATTATGAAATTATACAAACAAATTTATTCTGTTAAAAAGGATAAACTTTTAAATAAATGCGTATTTTACATTAAAGATTTTAATACAGACCTGCGTATAAACCACGTATAATAATTTAAAACTATGATATTTCTTTTTAGCTGAAAAAAACTCGGCTCAAGAATAAAATTAAAAAAAAAAAATATGCGGCTGTTATTTTTATTCTTTAAAGAGAAAAAAAAAACTACTCAAATTAAGAAAGTGATAAATGTATAGTAAGATAAAAAAAAAGGAAGCAAAAAAAAAAAAAAAAAAAAAAAAGACTTAAAGTGCTACAAAAGAAAGACGCATATCCCGTTTTAAAAGCTTGGTACAGTTCTAAAGCTTTGCTGCCCATTACGGTTTATCCTGGAGGAATTCGCAGCTTAATAGTGCTTACTGAAGTTACAGTAACAAGAGATTTCCTGTTTTTGTCTGGCTCCTCTTTTTTCTCGGATAATGAAGAAGAAAAGTGAACGCATTATGGTAGAACCGGGGTCTTAAAACCGATGGATCCTTTTTTAAATCTTAGATAGCTGCCATGAAAATTGCTGAAATATTCCTAAAATGAACTTCAAACATTGGACAATAAATATAAATAAGAATATTAAAGCGTTAGATATTTTTATTCCAGGAAAGAACTTGAATTTGAATTAGTTTAGAAGAAATACAGGATTCAGAGATTAAAATAGAGTTAGGGGCTTAAGAAGTTTTGTTTTTCACATTACGAAGTTTTTTTTTTTTTTGTCGATAATTAGTTGTAATATTTTAAGCTTGATTATGCTATGTTCATTGTACAATTTTTCGAATATTTACATATTTATTAGTAAATTACTATTTTGTACTACATATTAATAATTTTCGCTAATATTTTTAATTTGTCTGACACGATTTTTTCTTCCAACAAAACCAGGATCTTGAAACCGATAGCTCCCTATTTAAGTATTTTTCAATTACTAGACTGTAAATGTAAATAAGAAAAATGACATGTTAGATTATTTTTCCTCAAAAAAATTTTAAATTTGGGTTAGTTTAGAAGAAATATAAGTAAAAAAAAGATGAAACAAGATTAAGAATTTTGTTTTCGTACATTTTTGAAAACTCGAGATAAAATATTTAAAATTTGAGTGTATTGTGCAATTAGCAATTTTCTTTGAATGTTTAAATAGTTCATAGTTAACTATTTTAATAGTCTTAAAACAAAATAGTTATAGACAAAATTATTTTTAAAATTTATTTTAAATTGTGTCACACCAGTAGATTTTTCCACTTGGATTTAAAATATCAAAATCAATGAATAATTTTCATTTCTTGAAAATCTTATTGACCCAAATAATGCAGCGTTGGAGTAAACTTTTAAATATCATAAGACTGGATTGCAAACTGTGGTTTTCCTTTTTATAGACGTTTAGCGTCATTAGAGAATAATCATAGATGGCGCTGTCTAAAAATAGGCTAAAATTGACCTAACAGTCATAAATGCATACTCACAGCAGTTATAAAAATAGTATATTAATCACACAAAAAAAGTGTGACGGCAGAACTTCGAAAATCAGCCTAAATGCCCATATTATTTAATGATGTATTCTTGTCATTATTTTTAAATTTTGTAAATAAAATAAGATATATTTACAAATTTATTTGACTGTATTTGAATGAATTTTATGAACATTTTATTTGAACTTTTTAATAAAAATATTTATTTTATTTTTCTTTACTTTTTTTAATTTTATAATAAAAAGTATTTTAAAAAATATATATAAATTTATATATAAAAATTATTTTTATATTTAAAAAGATCTAAAAATAAAAACAGTTTTTACACTGTCATATTTGTTTTTTACGAATTTAATATTTCTTTTAAGAGCTTCACAAACACATATGTACATATTTAGTTTAAAAACAGTATTTTACATAAAATTTGTTTCTAAATATATTCTATTTTTTATTATAGGTAAGAATTAATATCATTCTTCTGGTGTTATGCAATTGTTATAATTTTTCGTATGAGTATCAGAGGTAGGTTATTTTTTTAATTACTTTTGTCTAATATATTTTATATAAGTCTTAAATTTCTCTTTATAAAAAAAAATAAAATTAAAAAAAGAACTTTTAGTAGAAGGTAATAGAGCTGTTTTTCTTGAACACCATATTGTGGCAACAAGAATGCTTTACTGCCAGTCGGTTTTGAGACTTGAACGTGGAGGACTTGTGGGATTCCGGTCTAACGTAATCTCGCTCGCGGAGGACGATATTCCGCTCTAACCCCAGTACCATCCAACCTCACACATTAGATGACTCTTTAATCCAGATAAAATGTGTTAAAACACCATTTGTGACATTATAGCTGATGAGAATAAGCTCCACTTAAATTGACACAAACTACTTTAACTATATAATTTACATTAAACGTTAAATAGTACACTATAATCTAATTTTGCAATAATATTTACCTTAACAGTTTTTAGAAAGTATTTCGAAATATAACAACTATTGTTTTAAAAGAAATATTTTAGATAAATATAATTAATACCATAACAAAGACATACGAAAACTAACAATTTTACAAAATTTTATTCAAACTGAAGATTAAAAATTAATAAATGAAAAAGGTATTGATTGCGTTATGAATCATGATATTTCAGAAAAATAGTTCATTTGCTGTACAAGGAGAAAACAAAAAAAAAAAAAAAAAAAATCCATAAAAGGAATTTCCCAGTGGTTTCCATCTCAAACCATCTATACAGGAAAGCTATTTTTTATCCGATTCGTCAACACCAAGCTTTTCTTTTTTATTTCCCTATACTCTTCTCTTTTTCCCTTTTAATCCATCCACTGATAGGGAATATAAACAAAAGAGGCTTGAACCGGAAACACTAAAAGGAAAATGTTTCCCTCCAACTTCTAGCAGAACTTGCTAAACAAACATTTTCAAACCGTCTTAATAATCGGGATCTGGAAAAACAGGAAAAAATAATATAATCCTGCTCTTAACCCTTGTTTGGTATTTGGAATCAGGAAAAAATGCTTATCTCGGCTTTTTTCCTCACTTTATATTGAATAAAGGATTTCATGTCATCAAATTTTTGTGTGGACACTTTCAGTAGGCTTTTGTACTGGCGTTTTAATCATTTTAAATTCATACAATCAACAAAATTGAAAAAAAAAAAAAAATTACGGTACATTTTTAACCAGATCGCAAATCTAGTGATTTTGTTAAATAAAAAATAGGGTATATTTTTTCCATGATTAAAATTTTTATAAAATGTCTTAAAAATTATGTTTTAAAACCCCACTATGCTATAACTATTTTAACTATATTTTATAACTATAACTATATATTATAAAACATTGTAAAATATTCAAATATATTGTCTATAATATTTCAAAATCGGCACAATATCCATAAAAATGTCTATAAATTTTTAAATGAGTATAACGTTCAAGAAAAATATCTATAATATTCCGGAATAATATATAATATTGTATAATATTCGATAAAAATATCTATATTCCAGCATTCGTATAACACTAAGAAAAAATATCTATAATATTGCGTAATACGTAG
The DNA here is from genome assembly GCA_949128135.1 of Parasteatoda lunata. Taxonomy (NCBI): domain Eukaryota; kingdom Metazoa; phylum Arthropoda; class Arachnida; order Araneae; family Theridiidae; genus Parasteatoda; species Parasteatoda lunata. The sequence goes on along the minus strand of OX421976.1, from coordinate 66,290,474 downwards.
AATATTCCATGATTTCATGTCATTAAATTTTTCAGATAACGTTTCAGGAGGCTTGTACTAGCATTCTAATCATTCCAAATTCACATCATAAGCAATTTTTTTTTAAAAAATGAATAAAATATTAATTTACACAACAATATTTTTAACCCGAAATCAGAAATGTAGTGATTTTGTTAAATAAAAACATTAATTATATTACTTCCTTGATTACAATTTTTATAAAAATGATATTTATAGAACCACTGTGATACAACTTTAACAATATGAAAAACTATATATAATATTGTAAAATTATCAAACAATTATCGATAATATTCTAAAATAGGAAAAATATCCATTAAAACGTCTATAATATTTCTGAGCGAGTAAAAAGTTTAAGAAAAATATCTAAGATATTTCGGAATTTGTATAATATTTAGGAAAAGTATCTATACTATTCAGAATTTGTATAACATTAAAGATAAATGTCTATAATATTGTGAATACGTGGAATATTCCATGAAAAAGAATGCTTTGTTAAAGTATAAGTTTTAACATTTTGTAGTGTTTAATTACTGTGTATTCTTTCTTTAAACTGACAGGAATCTAAGTGGTTTTAAAACAAAATATTTTAGGACTAAGTGCAAAAACATGATTTTAGGCAAAATTTTCGAAATTGAGTTTATAGTAATATTCAAATTCTTGTGTTGACGAAATTATCATTCGCAAAATGAGTTTTTATCGAAAAATATAATAGCGTAATTTTTACGGTAATATTTGTTTAATTTTACCGATTTAGTGATTACGATAATTTTTACAGTAAAAATTGCGGTAAACTACATTTTTTTCCCGTATCATGTCACGGTAAAAATGGATTTTACCGTAATTTGATACAGAATTTTTAACAGAGTATGATGCCATTAAATTTTATTGTTTATTCCAATTGCAGTTACCCAGTTACTGACAATTGTTTTAATCCAATCTAACTGTAATCTCCCTTATCATCGATTGTCCAAACTTATGAAAACTCAGTAATTACGAATTCATCTCCATCCTAATTTAAAGATATTCCATTGGAAGTATTTATTTACCTTTCTTTGCATATCACGTAAAATAAGATTTATTTCAACTGGGCTTTCCAATACTGTGGAAAGAGATTCTGCAATTCGAGACCTCCTGGATGAAATCGTATTATTCCCGAGAGATACTACGGAGGCCTTTTGCTCTGGGGATACATTTCGAAGTTGATTACGTATTCGGGACCCCTGCCAACGGTTATATTGCGGTGCGGGGTGGCCGATTTTTCTCGGCATCACCGTCAATGACTGTCAGTGAGAGAGTTTCTTTACGAATTCCTTAGTGCGTGGAAGTGCTTGTGAATTTCAGATGAGGATAGGTAGTTGGTGAATTGATTGACGATGGATGGCTTTCGTTTGGCCGCGTATTATGTATTTGAGATTTTGCGTGGTAGATGGAATGCAATTTGCTGCGCATCTGTCGGAAATTTAAAATGGAACATAGTTCGAGATTTATTTGTTGAGCGTAGTAATAACATTGCTTTCGGGCTTTTTTCCAGAGAATTGTTAATGTTGCAAGCAGGAATTAAGATGTAAGGAAAAATAATACGACATTTTAAAAAATATCAATTTCTAAATATCATACTTTAAGGAAAATAATATGCTGGCTTATTTCTAAATTTTATTTGCTGTGTTTTGAAGCACACGTTGAATAATTTTTGTGTAGAGTTGTATTTCTCATTCAATTCCTTAGTGCATGGAATTGTTTGGGAATTTTAGTTGAGGTAGGGGAGTGTCGGTTACCCCGGCCCACTGTCAATTTCATATGTATAGAATTTTTTTTTCAAGTCAATGGGCCATCGGACATTAATTGTTATATTAAAAAAAGATTATTTTCAAAGTTTCAAGTATTTATTCAGCTGGTAACATGGTAAACAATAGTTTTGAAAATATGTTGAATACAGTAGTCAAATTTCTTAAATTTCTATTTTAAGTTAAACTATTCTTTTTTGGTTTATTATTTTTGCATTATTTAATTAGATGATAAAACAATAGAAACATACAAAAATATTGATTATTACTCAATAGTATACAGAAATATAAGCAATACTCCTTATGTGAGCGGGGCTAACCGACTCTCCCCTATCGGTTTTTGGAGCATAAATTGGCGATATATGATTATCATTTAGTTGGGTATTATGTATTTTAATGAAGTAAAATGCATGTGCTGATGCATTATTACTAATTAATTTGTTTCTATTTAGAATGCATTATTACTAATAATTTTTGTTTCTATAAACCCCGATCAATTTTTGTGCTGTATTTCTTCTTGTATTACTCCACTAATTCTTTAATGGATGGAAGTGTTTTTGAATTTCAGAGGAATATAGGTTGTTCGATAATAGAATAAATTGGCGATAAATCACTTTCTTTTGTTCTATATTTATGATTTTACGTGGATGATAGACATTTATATATCGAAAATAAAAATTTGGAAGATATTTTTATATCTGTTTATCTAGCATAGTGATAATTGCCAACATTGCTTTCGAGTTTTATGCTAAAAGGATTCGTGTTGCTGCAAGATGAAATAAAATTATACAAAAATATGTTTCAATTCATTAAAACTTATTAATAAGTATAATACTTTAATAAACATGACAAATTATTAAGAAATGTAATTGTTATTAATAAGAATGCAGATTTAATATATAATTTTAAGCAAATATACATTTTGCATTTACTTTATGATGATATTTTTCTTCAAAATCTTATTAATTTAATTATTATACATTGGTGGTTTAGCAAATGGACAAAATTGGGAGAAGGTTTCTTCTCAATACTCTATTTACCTATCTAATAATTTGGAAAAGCGTTTGTGAATTTCAGATGATATATTGGCTGTTGGGGGATATATTGACGATTTGTTTGGTTGAGTTTTACTTCATTGCTGCTAGTATGCCGAAAAAATAAAATGAAGCATATTTTTCATGTTTATTTGACTGGCACCATAATAAACTTAACATTACTTTTATGTGACAGAACTACCTAAGAAAATTATATAAGAAACTTAAGATCGAGATTTATTTATTTTAAGTATATCAAATTTCTTTATTCGCAGAATTGTTTGTGAACTTCAGATATTGTCTAGTTGTCAATGAAAAAGATCGACGACAAATGTCTTTTGTATTAGACTGGCATTATGAATTTGAGACTTTGCGTGATTTAAAAAAAAAAAAAAAAAAAAAAAAAAAAAACTGTTTGCTGCGTGCCTACTAGAAATTGAATAACCGATATCTCACATTCGTTTTCTAGTATGTAACGTGTACGTATTGCAATTGCTCGTATTTTTAGTTGTCAAATAACGTAAAAATATAATAATTTGGTTCTTTTCAAATAAAACTCATTATTAAATGTCTCTGATAATTAAGTTTTAGACCTAGTAATTCTTTGCAATATGAAATAAAGAAAAATATCAAAATCTTATAATTTCGATTTTTTTTAAAAAAGTAAACATAAATTTTTTTTTACTAATGGTATAACTGAATATAATTTTTTTATAACTGTATTGTTATAACTGTATAACTGAATATAATTTTGTTGAATTATTTTAATATTTAATTTCTGTCTATTCTATTACGAATCTTTGACGACGCTTTTTTTAAAACTAATCTTTGCTCTGAATGAGTTAAACGATGTAATTTTTAGGCCTGAGTCTTATCCGAGAATTCACATAAAAGAAAAAGCAGGAAGAAAAAAAAACATTAGTATTGAAGAAAGCACACAAAATTACTGATGAGAAAGATAAAAACACTCGATCAATAGCTACTATAATAGCATGCTAGATGGCAGCACCGTACTTCTCGATCTCTGCTCTGTAAGATAAGCGCTCTTAGAGGAGAAAAGAAACATTAGAGGAAAGGATGCGGTTTCAAAGGATAATGCTGAATATTTAGAGTAACTAGATCAAATATCTAGTATATAGTTCCACACAATTATGCAGAATACATAAACAAAGTTGCTTTCCGTTATAAAAAATTGTCTCAAGTTCCTTTCGAATTTAGTTATTAATTCTTTATCACAAGAAATCATGATTAAAACATTCTTGGATTATTTTGTTAAATGCCCTGTTAAGTATAATTTCGATTTATTTATAGATAAGAAAGAAATTTTTCAGAGTTTTTTATACGGAAGTAACATAATCTTTTACTAAACTTTCTTTTACATAAGGGTTTTCCATTAAGAAACTACTGCGGTTAATAGTGGGAATTATCTCTATGTACCAGATTTTGGTAATCTATTCTTTATTGTTTCGTTATGTAATTCTTAAAAATATTGTATTTCTACAAGAAATATGTATTTTTAGTAGTTACTTATTGTACCAGCATATGAAGTAATAAACTTGTTATTTTTGTATTTAATTTGCGTAATTAAAAGTGTACTTTAGAATTTTCTCTTTATTTGGCATTTTAAAGTATTCAATCATTAGACTGAACCTCAATTTAGAAAGAAAAGAAAAATTATTGATTTTTTTTTAAATTCTTTTTTTTTTTTTTTTTGAGACAAAAGTTAATTTCTTTTAACATTTTACTCTCCTCTTATTTTGTAACTAAAAAAAGAAGGTTTTAAATTTTTATATTTACTTCTATGGATGAATTCATTTTACTTTTTACACATATGTTTATTGTTACATGTTATTATTTAATAATGACAAAAAAATTAAAACAGTAATAATATTAATAATTAATTTTAGTTCTTAAGACGTCAGTATTGTGCAATTCTTTTAAATTTTGTTAACGCTCTATTTTAAACATAAACTTCATATTGTTAAAATATTTAAATATTTATTTTTTTATTCTGTAAAACTATAATTGACCCTTTGTAATTTTTATGTGCAATTATTATCCCATAGACTTATTATCCCATTATTATTATCCCATTATTATCTATAGTTACTTTTTTCAACTTAACATCTTTCATGAAAAATTTAGTTCTTATTTTTTTAATAGTTATTCATGTCTTTCGATTGGCTTCATAATTATGTCATATATGTTTTGTTAAAATCTAGAATTTTTTAAAAATAATTTGTCTCTACACTAGTATGTTTTCATTTTTTCCCTACTAAAATTAATTATTAAATTGCAAAATATCCATATCGTTCATTTTTAAAATTTTTTCTGTTCTTGTATAAATTGAATTAGATTCTAAAATTTATCACTTTAAAAAAAATAGATTAAACCATTAACTTTTTGTTTGTTTTTTTAAATATCTATTTAATAAATCGTATAATTTTTCTAAATAAAAAAAAAAAAAACTATACGTTAACATTGAAATATTATGGTATTTATACTGAAGAATTTTTTTTAAGTGTTCCCTGCAAAATTTACCTTCCCTTAGAAGTTATAATCCCGTAATCAGCAAAAAGATCCCGGAAGAAAACCAACAATGCTTAGCGTGTGTCTTTGACTAAGAGCTGCGCTCAGTTTATAGTTACCAACTTCAGAACAGTTTTTATCGCAGAGGTTACAACTATATTATTTCAAAGCTATGCAAACATTTAGACGAGCTTTTTACAAACATTTCCCATTCACTCTACAGAAACATTTGAACGACGTATCGATTATTGTCATACATTTTGAATTTTTTTTAATCTTGCTATAATTTCTAAAAAAACTGAAATTTTATATAATAAATTAAAATGTTAGTTTTACGGAAACTCTGAGGTTTTCTAATCTTCAGTAACATTACAAAATCCCCATTCTATTTGCAAAAATAAATTGTTGATGTCTAACTGATATTTATCACTAAACTTGTCACTGGAATCTATCTTAGGGATCAAATATGCATTAAAGTATCATTCCTCAGACGTTCTAATCTTGTAGTCAGCAAAAAGATGGCACAAAGCAAATCAACAATGCTGAGCGTGTCTCTTTGTCAAAGAGACATGCTCAGTATATCGTTGCCAGCATCAGAATCGTTGTTGTCGCAGAGGTTACAAATATATTAACTCAAAGCTATGCAAGCATTGATTTAGACGAGGTTTTTTACAAACATTTTCCATTCAGTGTATAGAAACTTCCGAGCAACTTATCTATTCTTGTCATATATTCTGAAATTTTTACTTCTAAAAAAGAAAGCTTCATGATGGTAAAGAAGAAAGGAGAACTTTCTCTTGGACAGGTGATTGTTCTCGAGATGAAAGGAATAGAAACTTTCTTTTCCGGAGACACTACTTGAGTAAAACGGGAAAATAAACAAAAAAAAAAAACTGGAGAAATGAGCTCCACTCCGGTATGTGAAAGGAAAAGGAATAAAGGGAAAGAAGATGGAACCACAACAGGAAAGGAAGGATTTGGAAGTATTGGAGGAACTGTCAACACAACGAATGATTATTCGTCTTTCAAAGAAAGGGGCTGGAAAAAAAAGGCTTCTAAGTTACTCGTATCTGAGGTTTTCTAGCTCGTCTTTTTGTTCGAAATCTATTCTTTTTTTCTTATTTTCGAAATTCTGATAAATTTTTAGGTCCTGTCAAATGAAAGAATTGATCCCTTTTAAATCTATATTTACTTTGCCCTTGGTGAGATGTGGGATTTGAACTGTCAGTAGACTTTTAAGATGAGTTTAAAAGAAAATTAAGTTATTCTATTAAATTCGCTGTGCGTGAAGTAAGTTAGATTTTGCTGTCATCGGTTAGTTAGGTTTTCTTCACAATAGTGCATGCCACTTTCCGTTATGTTTATTTGTCCTTTGTTAGTAAGGTTTTTTTTATTACATTAAATATGGTAAAACTTCAATTATTTCACTTCATAACATATCAGGGGTCTTTCCAGACATTTTGTGAAAGGTCCGTTTTTGGAAAATTGTGAAAAAATTAAAAAATTTGTGAATACAAAATAAACGTTAAGTCACATTCTTTCTACCAGGGTCCGCCTTTGTGAATTTGTGCAAATAGGGTCCGTTATTGCAAAAAACCTTTTTTCAAAGAGTTTTTAAATTGTAAAGACATACAAGATTATGCTCAACATTGTAAAATTATAATTAAAAAAAGTAAATTATAAAAAATAAACAGCAATTTCAGCTACTAAATTAGCGATGCAACACACGAATATTTGGTATTTAGCCTATACTGCTGAACGCAGAATATTCATTTCGGACGAATAAAGGAAGAAGCGCCTGCCGAAGACATAACTTTGTTCTTTTGCATCTGTCTTTGTTCCCCTCCTTTCCTGGGAAAGGTTTATTCGATTAACAAAACAAGAATGAAGATAAACAAATGTGTGAAGGGTCCGATTAAAAGATAAGTTATTTTGAGAAGGGTTCGTTTTTAAGTCAAAATATTTTGTAAATGGTCCGTTTTTATGAAAAGATATTTTGTGAAGGGTCCGTTAACGGATCTAAATTTCTTCTAAACAGACCCCTGCATATAGTCTCTTTAAAATTCTAGTGAATTCTGAAATAAAGGTTGATTTATTTCAGAGAGGAGGGAATACGCGCCGCGTATTGAAATGCCAAAACTCTCCACAAAAAAAATTAATAAAAAAAGGTGCATCTAAGAAAAGTAATTTCCTGAATTTGGTAACCAGGATTGTATTCCTACTCCACAAGAGTTATATTTTGCCTTTTTTATATAAAAAAAATATGCCGTTACGATTAATTTTGTGTTTGAAATCATACTTTTTAACACCTAGCTTATGGTCTATTTAAGTATTCTTGTCGTACCGAAAATACCTCTTTCGAATTTGAAGTTACCTTAGGAAAACTTTCACAGAAAATCTCTAGAGCGGATTTGCACAAAAATAATTTTTTGCAAATTTTTATAAAACTGCCCTCCTCAAATTCGCACAAAATATACATCACCTAAAATTGTACAAAAATAGCTGTAATTTTTACAAATATATCCAAACACGGGGAGTATAAAATGTTCAAATTGTTTAGGAAGTTTACAAAAATCTTATGTTCAACGTAAATTGTTATGATATGCAATTTATGATATCATAACATACAGTTTATATTGTTTGATAAATTTCTCTTCTTTTTGACACAGAATTTACACTTGCTTTTCATCAAAATTATTTGATATGTACAAGGCTTATGCACAGTTGGTGTTGCCCTCAATATATACAAAAATGGTTCTCATTATTTTCATCTCCGTATTTACTTTCATAAATATAATTTGCTAGTCTAAGAGATTACTCTAACAATTTCTCCAGATGTTTCACAATCATCTTACAGCACTAATGGATGCTATCAGTATTCCTTTCCCTTTCTGTTTTCTGATGACGTCTCTTATATTAATTTTACCGTTTGTTCCATGCGGAGGAAATTGCAAGCAATTCTAGTTTATGCTTATCTTTAGACGATTCTTATTGCGTACATTGGGCGTCAGCTATCCTTTCAAGGCGCCAGAAGTTGTTTCATTATGATACTGTTTAAACAATGTTACCGAATTTTATAATCATTATTATAACAATAAGGATGCAAAGTGCTTCTATAATGATATTTATGCTCTCTAACTGCTTAAGTTTGTTAAATTATAAATTTGCCTTTGATCTTTGCAAAACAATAAACAAATAAAAAACATTAAAATTTAAAAAAAGGCTTTTTTTCTTCATATTTCCAGGAATAGTGTTTCTTCTTTTGATCGTTGGAGATATACTCATTTAATGTTTTTACGGCGAAATAGTTATTTTCCTTTAGATCACTTAAAAAATATGTTTTGGATGCTTTTTGATTTAATATTTTTTTAAAATTTTTAGGTGATTAATGTATATATAGAATGTATATTTAGAATAGCATTTTTTAAAAACATAATCATAAATGTATGTTTGATATGTTATGGTAAAAGGATTTAATTTTTTTAAAGGTTAAAATTAGTTGATGTGGTTTACTTTAGTTAAAGTAGTCGAAATAACCTCTGTTATTATTTTTTCATTATTTTTCTTCGAATTTTGACATTTAATAAAAACATTGCATTATGGTTTACTCTAAGTGTTTATTTTCTGCGGCATGATCAGCATACCTCTTAGGAAATTTATATAAATATTTCAATAAAACGCCATTAATGTTTTTTTTATTTATACACTAATTTCCTAAGTAAGCAATATTTTCTAGACTAAAAGGGCATAAAATATTTTCCTTTAATCTATCAATTAGAGATCCAGTTTATTTATTAAATTAAAAAAAGTAAAGAAATGTTTTGAGGATAATAGCGGTTAAATTTATTTCCATTTTATTCTATTTTACAAATCAGCTCCGAACGTTTCAGCAATAAACATCTTAATTCTCCTCATTTTCCAGAAAGAACTGAAACCCGGTTGCGATATTCAGCCGTGCTTTTCTTATCTATGAATAATTTGGAACGCATTATTTAATGTGCATTATAGATATTTATTTTCCAAATATTTTTTTCTTCATATAATTGCACACTCAAAAATATTTATTTGCAAACACTATACAATAAAAAAGATTAATTATCTTACTAAATTGCCATATCCCCGAAAAATTCACTGTAAAAAATGAATACTCAAATTTCACAATATCTTCTTCGTTTTTTATGAAATAGTTCCCTGGTATGTGTTCTGAGCAAACATTTTGTCAACGTGACGAAATAACTATCGTCACTTCTTCAAGAAACAAATTTCGTGAAAAATAAAAGAATATTTCGTCATTGTATTTTAACTATTGCTGACTGCGCTTTGGTGGACGCCATATAAGTGAATCAACGTTGCCTTCGCGGCACAAGGCAACAAGGCACAAGGGCAGATTGAACAGAGAGAGAAATCAAATCCATGCCCGAAGCCGGATTCAAACCCGGAATGTTTCTGATATGAGGCAAATTTCATGACCATTGTACAGCCCAGTTGGCTTATTTCATCATTTCAGTTTCGATTGCGCAGTCTTCATTTTTGTATCGTCATTCTTGTTAATCATCAATAATGCACTACAATTAGGTTCAGAGTTAAAGAAATATTTTCGTCATATATTTGAGAGTTCGCTTTTCGTCACAAATCGCGTGATTTCGTGATGATATGATTATTAAAAATAAGGAAATACAACTCAAGAACTGCTGAAACGTCAAACGTCAATAGTGAGAGTTTTATATCTGAGAATGTAAACAAAAAAAAACGTTATATATATATATATATATATATAATGAAAAATAGAGATATGTAAAAGAAAACTGGAAAATTCTGGAGAAAATGGCAGTTTTAAGTAGTTCTATTCACTTCTAAAATTATGGATCCATTTTCATGCTGACGGCGTGGTGAATTTATCCTCGGATGAATATACTTGATTCCCTTTAGCAATTATATCAGATGACAACATAAGCGCTGTAGTAATTTCTAAGGACATTATATGCCAAACGATGAGGATAAGCATTTCCTGCCAATGAAATGTTGCGTGCCACCGTTTTATTGTCACGAACCGTGATCCCTGCTTCTTGCAATGAATAAAAATTAGGGAGTGGTTGCAGAAAGCCTAATGATTGATATTTCCAGCAAAGATACCCGCCTGTCACACCTCTTGGAGGACATTGATGTCTGAATTTAGGTCATCTCATTAAAATATTACATTTATTTTTGGTAATATCATATAAAAAAAGAAACAATTCTTGTACTAAAAATAATTCTTCGGATTGTTCCCAATATATATGGCGCATTAATGATTTGTAGTAAATTATTTAAATATATACAATTCTCTCACGAAAAACAATGCTAAGAATTACTGCAAAACTATCGAAAATCAGTTCTTTGTAGCGAATAATTTAAAAATATAGAACTCTCGCACAAAATTAATTACTAGAATTACAGCAAAATTTATGATGAATCAATTGTTTAAAGTAAAAATTCTAAAAATATATAATTCTACAAAAAAATAAGAAAAAAAACTTTTAAAGATTGTGGCAAGTATAAGGATTTTTTTTTTTTTTGTGGTAAATAATTAAAAAAATATACAATTGTCGTATAAAACAACTGTTAAGTTTATAAATTTCGACAAAAATAGTCTAAAAATATCATTTTACAAAAACATGTAGCTTTACAGGAAAAATTAATTCTAGCGAATCAGGTAAGATAAAGTGTAAGAATAAATGCAGCAAAAATTGTTTACTCAAGTCTTTTGTGAGACTCATTGTGTTGTGTGACTTAAAATCCATGTAAATGGCAAAAAAATAACACAGGTCAATCTTCCTAAATATTATTTTAGTTATAACAATCAGTTTGTGATAAAGTCATCAAATCGCATACATAATATAACAATTGTGCGTATACTCAAATGTAACATTATTTACAAGCATCAAGCTGTGTAAATGTAATCTAAACTACACGAGTAATAAGGTATAAATGTTACAAAAAAATACAAGCGTCAATTTACAGTCGTAGTAAAAATAAAAACGCATGAATGACAAAAAAGTAATGATTTTTTTCAAAAAAATAGTGTTTATATTTAGAGAATATCCCCAAATTATTATGATAAAATAAAATCGTAGAATAGTTGTTGGTAGTTCTGTTTAGAGTTGTTCTAACCCTCTTTTTGTTTGAACCGACTCCACTCCTAACATCACATATTTCACTCTAAAAATGGTCGATTCATTGCAGCAATTTGTTTTAGCTCACGCTAGCGTCGGATACCTTCTCTAGATAAAGAAACAGTTATTTATTTTTTTCCCTTTTGTCAATTGAATATAAACATATTTTAATTGCTTGAGATACAAAACAATTTACTGCTTTTCCCTTTTACTACACTTTTTATAGAATTTGTAAGCTTACACAAAAGGAACATGGAATGATACCCTGTTTTGATTTTCTGCAATTATGCTAACTTTATGTGTTTGAATGATGTATTAACAATTCAAAATATTAATTTTTTCAGATAATATCCACCATTGCACACTAGTAATCATAAATGAATGAAAAATAACCAGGACACTCCCGAAAATAAACCAATCTCAACGAAATTTGAACTTGCTGCCAAATAAGTGTCACTTAATAAAACTGCAATATGTAATTCAGTAGCGTTGCAATGAGTTTAAAATTGTCTCATATGAGCTTAAAACCTGAAATTTGAGGTAACCAATTTGTAACAATGACTTACAGGCATCATTTGTCCTGTATGTATTCGACAATAATATTAAACTGAAATTTAGGCGAAGTGAGTACTAAGTTCTTAATTTTTAAATGTTGTGCCTCGTTTAGATAAGTGTTTATTCAATTGTGCTCTTTCAAAGTTTTAATTTGCAGCACACCGAATAATATTTATATAAACATCCAAATGATAGTTGTAGTCATGGCATTTAGTATAAGAGACAGTTAAATGCAATCATAACATCACGCAAACTAAGGAAAGCAACAGAAAAATGACATTTCATTATGATTTTTAGCAACATACATACCCATGTGTAAGATAAGGTATCGATTACTTGTTTTTTACTTTTTTACTAGAGAAATCGTTATAGCGTGCACGTTTTTTTTATGATTTATAGTGAGAAAAAGATTTGTTTTATTACTAGAAAGTATTGTTTCAGAGTAAAAAGAGGAATAGAAAGTGCACTGAATTTTCAGCTAAGCAATTTCTTTCAATTAACTGTTATTTGATTGTACACGGAGAAAAAAAATTCTGGTGAAAGTAATGACATTTCTGGTTAAAAAAACAATTCAAGTTAATAAAACCAAAATATATGGTATTTAATCCATTCATTTCGTTTTTTTACTTTAATATATTAACGGTTTTCATATATTAACGGTTTATTAACGGTTTTCATATATGAACGGTTTATTAACGGTTTCATATATTAACGGTAACTAAGTTCTGGCAAAACGTATGCACAATGGTATTGATGAACAAATATTTAAACCCTTTAAAAACAACTTTAATAGAAACTAAAAATTTTATTTACTTTATCATTTAGGATTTTAAAGGTGGTATTATTAGACCTGCTTTTTATTATATTATAAAATCAAGTTTCAACCTGTCATCAAACAGATTTAATTTTTCAAACTATCAGGTATTTATCTTTAGGTTTTATTTAGGTTTAGATTGATACTAGCCATTTTTTTAAAATAACCTCGTGTACCCGATATCTTGATGAATATCGGTTTGCCATAAACAAATCCGTTATTTAATTGCTTTTACTTTTATTATTTTTATCCTTACTCCTAAATTTTCTCCTATTTCATTCAGAAAGAAAGAAGCTCCAGAAATTTCAAAAAATTTTCATCATTATAGTTGGAGATATATCCATCGATCGATTCGAGTCAATTTGTGGAATATTCATTAGTGCCACTTAACATATTAATCAAGTGCTATTGGCATATTGCTCCATGCCCTTGAATTTTAAAAAATGGTTTCCGCTGCGTTGATGATAGGTCTTTAATACATAGTTGCTATTGGCTGATCACAGTTGAAATTCCGCTAGAAGTCTCCGTCAAAATCGATTTTGTTTAATTGAACAAGGACATAAAGTCGATACTTGGGATAAAATAACTGGAAATTTCTTTTAGTATTTTTATTCTTGGCTTCATAAATTCTGACGCCTTGAACTGAACGGGGAGGACCACCTTAAAAAGTTTTAAAAAATATTGGGCTTACGCTTTTATTTTACATTTTCCGAAAGTAAATGTAAAATGAGGTGTAAAATTGCTTTTCCGAAATTCGAAATTTAATGAAAGATACAGAAGCAAAAGAGAGTTTAATCACGTATTTTAATATTCTTTTATCAATACCTAATGAAATATATACCCCATTTCTATTTTATGAAACAATCGATTACTTAAACTCTGCAATAGACCCTACAATCTTTTGAAATTTTAATTTAAAAACTTTAATTCTTTATTCCACAATATAAAAATAATATCTAAATATTCCAAAAATAAATTTATTGAAAAAATGAACAGAATTGCACTTTTTAAACTTAAAACTCAATGTATAATTACTAAGTTAATAGAAAGATTTCGTGAGTTCGTTTCATCGCCCCTTACCATCCCATATACTGAACTACGCCTGCTTAGTGTCATTAAAACAGGCTGTGAAACGGTATTACTAAATCTCGCTATTACTGTGTTTTTATTTTAGAGGTAAATTAAGCAAAATACAGAGAATGAGGCAATTGAAAAATAGTTTGCAAAATTTTGTTTAAGTATGATAATGGTCGTTATTAAATATTATATTTTCTGTATTCACTCTGTTGGTCAGGACTCGAAAATTATATTTCTCGACATACACGTGGCATCCGATGTGGCATATTATTTACCTTTATATGTCCGGTTGGGCAGGGCGCTCCGGTGGTGCAGTTGCTTAACCCACTGGCTGTTCAGAAAATGGACAAAATTGGAAGAATATTTATCCCCTATGCACTATTCCCCTATCTATTTACATGAAAAAACCGGTTTTGCTATGTGGTAGAGGCTACAGGGTAAAATGCGACTTTTTACTTGCAGAACCGTCGGAGGGTTAAGGCAACGCTCACACCGCTTGTTGAAGAGTAGGGGATATTGAGTTCGATCCTGGCTGCCGACAAAACAGTCGATGTGTAGGGGAGAGTGAGGTCAATTGTAAAATTTTTTTGCTTAACTATTTTTAACGAACAAAAAATACAATATATTATTAGTATTAATTAACAGACGAATAAAGTAGACTATCCTCTACTAGAAAAAAAAATACCTTATTTTAAATGTTATTATATTAGTTATTAACAATTTTTGACAGTCGTGCGCTAGTTTCAATTCTCCACTTACAGGGTCAATTGTAACAGTTCATAAATTCAACTAAACCATAGTTAATTATGCATATTATCATAGTTGTGATATATTTTTTTGTTGATAAAAATAGTAGTGATATTTTAGGGGTAAAAATAATAATGAGCAGAGACCTAAAGGGTTAAACTTTTAACTTTAAGGGGTTAAAAATTTTAATTTATGTCGTGAAAGGTGACAAATAAAATAATGCACATGCAACATAATATAAATGATATAGGAAACTATTTGTGGTTCTTAAAGAGTTAAGTAATGGTTTGTAAACATAAGATTATTTATTTTCAGCTGTTACATTCGTCCCTTTACTTATTGTTACAATCGTCCCAAAGACGTCATTTCAGCTTCATTTGTTAAAAACAATGCTAGTTAATTAACAAAACTAATCTTTTTTTTTTGAAATGTTAATTAAGGTGTCCATTTACATATTTGGCTAATAATTTTTATTTGTTAAAACAAAAATACTGTGTTACAATATAATATTCAAATACCAAAAAAAGTACTTACGTAGCGTGAAAATATCTTTTGTGATGTAACTCTTTCAAAAGTACATAAAAATGGTTGCCAGCAGGGGTGTGCATGTAGATTTATTAAATACACCTTGTGCGCCTCCTAGGAACCAAATCTAGAACCCGACACTCGAAATATTTGATCTGTTACAATCGTACCCTGTTACAATTGACCCCACTCTCCCCTATACACAGCCAGGTGCACATTTAATTTGTCGTGGTTGAAACTTTTTAATTTATTGTGATGTGGTAGTTAGGAAAAAGTGGTACAGGCTCGTCTGAGCACGGTCAAAATTACGTGACATTCTTACCATAGCTGTTGGTCATTGTTGGGTGATAATGATGATGTCCGTGCGGACATATTCATATTTAATCAGGTAGAGTAAAATATCGAATAAATGACCTCTTAAGATGTCGCATGGGGTGTTCTTTACTATTTTTTATAAATGACAGTTTTTTGATTAAAATCATCAATATTTTCCCACGCTAATCAACCAATGAAAATAATTTAGAAATGCGTAATCCTTCTATTTTAATAATACTTAATACTTTTTTTATTGTGAAAATGAAACTAACTATAATGTTATATGTATGGTCGTAATTGTTATTTTTTTATTAGTTAATAGTTTGTAACACAACCTTAGGTTTTAATTCATGCGCATTGGTGAAGCGATGTTTGAGCATGAATTTCGGAGGCTAACATGCCCGGCGGGGCACATGAAAATGTCAATATTTTTTTAGACATGTTATAAGCCCGATAACAGAATCATCGACAACAGATTATTAGCAATCTGTAGCACCAATTTCATTATTCAAAATGTGTTTGCAATGCAAACGCAATCAGATTGAGACTTGTTGAAAACACAAGAAAAGTGTTTAGTTTAAACATGAAAATATACATAAAAAGAAGACTGGAATAAATTCATATTTAAAGGCATCTAAATAACCAAACAAAAAATGATGCTTAATAAGTTTAGTTCAAAACTACTACAATAAATGTTAACAAAATGCTTTAGAATAACCAGTTATTACAGAAAAATCCATAATGATCTCAGATGAACCCGCAGAACCCGCTGCCGTACTGCAGGGTTATAATCTATATTTTAATATAGTTATACTCAGTAACAAATTTATTAACTTCGATTATGTGCGTGCAGAGATATCTAATGGACTTCTTAAAATACTTCGCATATATTAAACAATATTCATGAAATCTTAATATTCTTACAAAATCTTATTATGGAATTTTCCGAAATCTTGTTATGATTCATAATTGGCTTACTAATTTAAATGAAACATGAAGTCAACGATGTTTAGTCAGAATTAATTTACTCAGTTTCTTCACGGGTTGAATAAGGTTTCAAATTAACACAAATTCACCCCCCTTATTTCGAAAATATAAATTCAAAAAGAAGTACAACCGGAATTCCTTTGAATTAAGCAATTTTCTACAATCCGATTCGTTCCAAATCGGATAATGAATGTTGACTCTTGCATTTTGAACATTAATAAATGCTAACCGGTGTCTTGTATTCTCTGTAAACTCCTGAAAATGTTTCCATTTTCAAATAATTGTGTTAAATTAAGAAAGTTTATTTGAGTCCGAGGATAAGCCGAGTTTTAATACCGCAAATATTTACCTAGATGGCTAAATTTAATGAAGTTGTTGAGTTCAAATAAGAGCTTTATTGCAAAAGATTTTAATTTTGCGAACGAGATTCATTATTCTACGAACATTGTGACTCAATGCATAGTTAAATTTATTATCATTTGTCTTGTTCGGATGTATCTTATGAATTGATTTATTTACTTTCTTAATTCCTTTAATTCTTACAATTGTAGAGAACTGGATATTTTAAGGAAGGATAAATTGGAAATTTAGTTCAGATTTTAAGAATTATCAAGCTAATGTTCATTGTGTATATTTGTCTTACGTTACTTCTATTCTTTTAATGTCTGATTTAACATCGATTATTATGTAACCTAATAAAAGTTCTTATTAAGTTTCTTATTTACATTTAAAAAAATAATGTTATTTGAAAAAAAAAACAATTATTTAAAAATTAAATTAATTAAAGGATAAAATATGACAATATTTTTAATTTAATTAATTCTAGTTTAATTGAATTATAATTAATAATTTCTTACAAGATATATACTTTAGAATTATACCAAGTATTTTGTTAGGACCACCTTTAAAATAAAATTTATAAAACTTATCAGAATGGGTTTAAAAATGTATACATACTAAAAGTCACGCTTAATATTTCAGCAAGAAAAAAGAACTCTTCCAAAATGTAAAATATCACAACTAAGGAAGGCGTGAAAAAGATCAACACCCGTTTGATTGCCTAATAAACAGTGAGTGAGAAAATGAATGGTTATTATAATACATGCTTCCAAGTTTCTTCAGTCAAAAGATTGGTTTCAATGATTTTCATCGCACCTTCTTCAATTGCGATTTTATAGATTAATTTACGACGATTTCATTTTGATTTGTAACTTTTAATAAGTATGCTAGTTTGCTGAATTTTTTACTAGGATATTAAGACAGTGTATTGAGGGTAGTTATTATAGAACTCACTGTGTATTTGGAATGGAATATGTGATTGGTAGATTCTATTAAAAAGGGATTATAAATGAAATCTTTGACTCATATTTCCAAAATTCATTAAGTTTTTATTAATAGTTCTGTAATTTAGAAGATTGGACATTTGTATGTAGATACGTTCATTTTTTTCACTTGTTTTTTAAAACAAACTTAAAAAAAATTATTTTAAATATCCACATAGTTTAAAACTTATAAACTAAGTAATTGAAAGTTATATTTCTGCCGGAAATTACCTATGATTTTTAATAGTCAATCTTTGATTTGTTTTCCATTCAACAAAACACTATGACTCCACAGTTTTACTTATTTTATCATTTGCTTATTTTGAATGTACTTTAAATATTATTCATATTTTTTTTAATTTCTATAACTCGTAAATCATTGAGATTTTCAAATTTTAATGATTTCAGTAGTTTATACTTACATTACTTCGAAATTTTCTTTTTTCCTTTTTTGTTTCAGACATTTTAAATTTGTTAAATTGTCTTTAAATCTTAAATTTTTAAATCTTAATTTGTTAATCTTAATGAAATCTTAATTTTTTTTTGTCTACTGATTTATTTTAAGTCGGAGAAAATACATCTAAATATTTACTATTTTATTTCTTCATGTTCGACTAAATTCCCATATTATGAACCGATTTGAAAATGTTATAATAAATCATATGAACGTAAAAACTTAAAACCACAATTTAATTCTGACAGTTCCCATTTGATGTGTTCTTTTCCAATACTTTTTTTTCGTTGACTTGTTCTTAAGTTCGACGTTGGAAGAAGAAGATATAATTTTTTAATCAAAAATTTCTTTATCAATTTTTATACGGGGTAAATTAACACGCTGTCGTCCAATTTGAAAATAGTGTAACTGAACATATAAGCACTAGCACTCGAAACCATTTAATTCTAACATTTTCGTTTCATTTGTACTTTTGCAATATTTTTTTTTCGTTATACTTAATTATTATAAATTCAATGAATAAGAAAATTTTTAATCAACAATTTTTATACAGGGTAAAATGTACATGCTGTCTACCAATGTGAAAATGTTATAATTAAACAAATAAACGCAAGATCTTAAAACCGCTTTTTAATTCTGACAGTTCCCATTTGATTTTTTGTTCTCCATTCTTGCGTTTTGCTATTATAACTTAAAAATAATTAATAAATTATATATTTTTTGTTTAACTAAAATTTAGTGGTAAATTCACATATTGTCAAATAATGAAATTTGAAAATGAACATATAACCGCAACATTTAAACTTAATCGAATATATAACATCGACGAACGTAATCGTACACGCGAACGTAATCGTACAGATACACGCTGTCAACTTAAACCTGGACACATAAACGTAATCGCTGAAACCAATCCGAAGATTTCTCATTTGATTTGTACTTTTCCAGCAATTTCCTTTGCTCTATTGTTATAAGTTAAATGGAGGAGATCTGAAATTTTTACCAACAATTTTCAATCAATTTGTATGTAAGGAGAGGCGCAGGTGCTGACAACCAATTTCAAAATACATAGTATAACAAAACATATAACTTCAAAAACTTGAAACCACCATTTAAATCTGACTTTTCCCATCTGATTTGTACTGTTTCAGTAATTTATTTTGCTCTATTGTTATGATGAATAAAAAAAAAAATTTAACATTTTAACCAAAAGTTTTTAACTAAATTTTTCGTTTTAATTCACATGCTGTCATTCAATTTGAAAATAGTATAACCGAACATACAAACGCAATCACTTGAAACCACCATTTAACTCTCGACATTTCCCGTTTGATTTGTACTTTTTCCAATAATTTCTTCCTTTCTATTGTTAGAAGCAGGAAGAAGAAGATCTAAATTTTTAGCCAGGCTCACTTTAGTAAAGTTGTCAGAGCAGATGATTGAGCAGTATCATCAACTCAATAGTTCTCCTAACACCGTTTGCCTACATAGCTGGCAGAAAATCGACATTTGTTTGGGGTGCACCATCTGCAACCCCAAGTCGATAAATTTGCCTTGGGGGCTAAGTTTCGTTCTATTCCTTATGGGAAAACTTGCAAACTTTCTCGATAACGACCGATAGATTGCACGAAAGGTTTCTTTCGAAGGTTTTTTTTATTCTTTTGAACTATCTGTCACCAACACAGTTTGAAATCGTTGTATTCACTTTTTACTTTCTATAAATCGAAAATGCCGATCTCTCTTCCTTTTTTTTCACTCGTTTTCTTTTATTGTTTGTAGTTTTCCTAGTAAGCTATCTTTTTGATAGATGCTTTTAAAGCAGTTTCCTTTTAAAGAAATCGTTTTTTTTTCTTCTTTTTTTCTTTCCTTCTTTATTTTGATTTTTTTCCGCCAAATTTAAGTCAGTTTTTATTACTAACATTTTCTTGGTCGATAATTTCTTAACCGAGGAAAATAATAGTAATAATGTATATTTTTAATATAATGTAATATGCTCATAATATTCAATTAAAATATTTTAACAAGAAAAAAAAATATTTAGTTAAGCGCTTTAAAAAGGTCACTATTTTTTTTCTTATTCTTGAGAGAAAGGAATAAGACAGTAAGTAATATATTTTGGAATTGTATTGTACTAATTCAGCGAAATTAAAAATATCTTGCATTAATTATCTTAGTTTTGTTTGAATAAGTACCACATTGTAAAAAATTCCGGATCCGATTCCGGTAAAATGTACGGGCACCCAGGGTTTTAATACTTTTTACCATAAAATATTTCGACCAAAAAACCTGACATACCATATTTTTTACACTAATATTTTAAAATCACCGAATCACTGTGGTTAAGTAATTATCACCGCAAGGTATACGGTATAAGATTTTACGGTAAAAAGGTATTTTACGGTAAAATTAAATTCATGGATAATGCACCCAGGGTGCCGTTACTTTTTACCGTAGTTTTATCTGAAATTTTTATAGTGCATTAAGGGTCCCTGCTTAAATGTACTTTATATCTTACCTTGTAATTAAATTGGAACATATTTATAATACTGTTTGTTTGATTTCAATTTAAAGCAAGTTAATCTAAAAAGCAAATATAAGTTGTACTATGTAGTAGCATAATTTAAAAATAGCGATTAAAAATAAATATTTAAAAAAATTGGGATTTTAAGGTTATTAAAAAATTAGAAAGTGATAAACAGGATACTTGAAAATAATATAACTTGAAAATAATTAACTGTCACGCTAATCGAAAAAGTTTGCTGTCTGTACTCGAATATATATGAATCTAATTCATACAGTCGAACAAATTTAATAAAATAAATTTGACTAAACAGAGATCCTTAAGTAAGCAAATATGTTATTTAAGTTGGTAAGAACCAGAAGAATATATCGTTTCCAATAATTTTTATGTTTAAAATCCACATTTAAGTGTTTTTTTCTTCTTTTTATTTGTTTAAAACAGAGAATTTGTAATGGCGATCGCGGAACAAACATTTTAGCATCGCATTTATTCTACTCTGGTGTCTTTTGACACGGTTATTTGGGAATTCCTATGCAATCTCTATTAACCGGCAATATTCGAATATTTCTTTTCGTGTGCCCAAGAATATTATTTTAAACTAGCGAGTGTCCCATAAACGACCGTCAACTTGAAATGAAAAGGTCGAAATATATGGTTTGCAGTATTCTGCTTATTCCTAAGCCAAAGCTTTCGTTACAACTAAAGTTTGACATTAGTTACAAATTTTGTCAACAGATGGAGCTTTTAAAAATAACCATAAAACCAGACCATTCCAAGTAATAAATTTGATCGGGTGACTGTTACTTTAGACCTTAGAATGCGATACGTTGTCTAACAACTACAAATCGTGAATATTTCAAAAATTATTAATTCGTAGCTTTTCTCTGTCAACATCGTTATTTGCTGATGAAATTTAATTAAATATGAATTTTGTTAGACTAAATGTACAGTGCGCAAAATAAAAAACGGACCACAATGAATAACTTTTGATCTAATGATCGGATCTTCATGCTCTAGTACTTAACCTTAATGTTTTGAGGCAGTGACTTCAAATATGCTAATTAGTGCAGACGTTATTATCAGTTACAAAATCAGACACAAAAGTGTATTTTCTCTGAATAAACATACCTATTGTTTTAGCGGATGTGGATTTCTAACCCCCAAAATATAGGGAATAACCGCAATTTTGGAAATCTGGTTTTATTAATTTGGTCACCTTCATGTAAAATTTATTTTTTGCTTATTTTTAAATATCTTTAGAATTTTTTTAAGCAAATCAAAAACTTTTGCATACAATTATAAAACCTCTTTATCCAAAGATAATTCCACGTAAAGTATTACTTAAATCTAATATTTATTATTTTTCATTCTTTTATATACTAGTAGACGAAAGAAATTTGATTTGCAAGGTATACAATTTTTACATTATATTAAAGAACGTAATTTTACGTAGCGAAATACAAAATTTGAGCGAAATCGATCGAACAGTTTCTGAGAATTATAATTTTGAAAAAGTCGTATTTTTAAAATTTGATTTCTCAGAAGCTATTCGATCGATTTAGATCAAATTTTGTATTTTGCCATTTAAAACTGGATTTATTAAAATAATGTAAAAATTTGTATACTTTACAATAAAATTTTTTCCGGCCATTTATTAAATAAAATAATAAATATTTACTAAAAGTTATATTTTGCAGGGAGTTATCTTTGTATAAGTGAATTTTATAATTGTGTGCAAAAATTTTCATATTCGCTTGAATAGTTTTCGAGATATGATGAAATACGCAACAAAAAAAATTTAAATTAACATTAAGAAATTCAAACTTTAGACCGCTCTCCTGACCAAACTTTGTGGATCATATTTTTAAGATTGCGGCTGCCCCATATATTTTGGTAGTCAGAAATAAGAATCCGTAAAAAAAAATATTACTTATTCGAAGAATGCAAGTTTTAGTATCTGATTTCGTAATTAAAAATATCGTCTATACAAATTAATTAGCTTACCTGAAGTCGCCCCATTGAACCATTAAGATTAAGTTCTAGAACTCGAAGATACGATTTCTGAATAAAAAGAAATTCCGTCTGGTCCGTTTTTTATTTTGCACATGATTTTCCAAAAAACGCAGCAAAACGTTTATTCTTTTCGCTTTTGGATTTTTTCCCTTTTTTATCCCTTTTTTTTTATTAATATTTCATATTGACAGTCGATTTCAATTTTCCATACAATATTTCCTAGAAATACGTTATTCCAAATAATCATCACTTTATAAAATTTTTTTATGTGATTTATTATGTATTTTCAAAACTTTTTATTGTTAATTTAAAGACCAAAAATTGGGAAATTCTTTTCTTAAATAAAACTTTAAGGTGAGGCTTAACAAGCAAAAATACGGAATAGTTATGAAGAATGAGTTACTTGTATGAAGAATGAGACGGTGAATATTTTTATTCGGAACTACTGTGAATAAAATAAAACATTCGAAGCGTAAATTTTTTTCTTGGTGCGCAATTCCGAATTTCGTCCCCGATTTCTTTTTTCCAACTTTCATATTTTGACGTCTTGGAAGAAAATCAAATCTTCCCCAAACGGCATATGAAAATGAAAACAAAAGAACTGAAAAGTTGAATGTTATTTAGGTGGAAAAGGCTATGAAACAAAATTTTCAAAAACTATTTTAAGGTAAAGGTGCAGAATATTCCGATTGGTAAGAATTCCAGTGAATATTTAGGCAACACATTTTAATGCTAAAAATTAGACTACTAAGTGTGGAATAATTGATGCTTATTCTATATAATACGTTAAGTTAAACCGTCTGTTTTTTTAATGGAACAATTAAACGCTAGCATTCTATAGAATGCTTGTATTCTGTACCTACAGGAAGACACGCTGTACAATTTTCAACTATGTACAAGTCTACGCATTTCATTTAATGACAATCAGAAATTTAGCAAATGATTAAATAAGTAAGTTAGAGATTCTACAGATTTCCCTATCAGACTCAAGAATACCTGCATCTCATGTTTAAATAAAAAACATACTTATACAATATATAATATAACATATTAATATTATGTAAATATATATATATATATATATATATATATATATATAATATATATATATAAGCTAAAAAATTGAGAGAAAATGGAGGGGGGAAAATATTAAAAATCCGGAAAACAAAATAAAAAAAGGATATAATCTCTTCATCAGCTCACACGATTATATCCGCAAAAAGGAGTGCTTTCTAATATTGTATCAATATAGCCAAAGCAAAATATATCAATACAATAGTGTGAGGAGCACTCAAAAAATTGAAACGAAATTAGAACACATTAGGTAAAAAATAAACAAAAATATCAAGCAAAAAACAAAAAATAAAATGTAAAGAGATTATAGAACAGTACACGAGAGGAAATCTGCATAGTGAGGAGCGAATTTAAATGAACTTACTCGTACCGGCATCTTTCAAGAATGATTTAAAATATTTACGTAATAAGATTGCCAGATATATATATATATATATATATATATATATATATATATATATATATATATATATATATATATATATATATATATATATATATATATATATATATATATATTATTTCTGCGCTTGAATAGTATTTTTAACTTTTTATATGGAAGCGTTTTGTAATGTAGTACCTGTAACAAAGGTAAATAATTAAAATAAATTCGGAATTTGTTTGTGCATATTTAATCACTCATGCGGGTTCACATTTTTATTAATCTTTTAATATCTAAGCAATCTGGCTCTTGTATTTGTTTGCTTTGAATAGTTAATATATAATCATAAATATTTTAATATAACTTACTCTTAATATAACTTACTCTTAACTCTTTTGAATTTAACTTTGACAGTAATATACCTGCAAGTGACGTTATCAAGGTAAATCGTGGTACTTGTGGATTCAGATTCGACCCACACCCACGGTTTTATCGATAAGTTTCGACAGACACATGTGACGTTACTTACATGTATCAAATTAAATATGATTTGAATCGTATGTTTAGGAAAAATGATTTCAATTCTTCACCTCTTGCAAGTACAGAATTTATATTTTGCTAAATATTTTATATTTTAATGCGCGGTTGCGATTTTGATAAGTAATTGATATTTTAGTAAATAATTTATATTTTAAAGCACTGGGTCTCTTAAGAAGAGGAGAATATAAGACTTTTGGAATTTTTTCAGCAAAAACAATAAAATAAATCAAAATCTGAAAGAAAAAAAACAATTCTGAAACTATTTTATTTTTCTAACTGATGCGATACTGAATGGTTGCTGTACAGATTTTTCCAACAAAATGTTTCTTTTTGTCAACTCAAGGTTTTGTTCTCTAACCATCAGCACATCTAAAATAATTCATTAACTATTTAAAATAATAAAGCGTTGATTTCGTAGCCATTTTAATGGGGGATTTTAGTCAACTATTCCAATTAAGGATAGTAAACCTATTTACTTCTTAACAGTTTATTTAATCGCCCTTAACTATGTCTAACGTTTTGCTATTCATTTAAAAATATCCAATTCACATTTATTCATTGGCGTAAAATTTTAATTCAATGATTAGAACCTACTCTTTATGCATCTGTTATGAAACAGCAAATGGGCAGATGAAGATCCTGGGTTACAGAGAAAACGTGACATTGTTCCAAGAGGTTGTAGTCGGTGCTCTAATTAGTGATTTTAGTAAACTATTTCATTTAACGAAAAATAAACCAATTTCTTTTATTAGTTTATTTAATCCGAATCAGTTATGTTTAGAATTTTGCTCTTTATTTAAAATAATTCAATTCCCTTTATTTACTGATGAATAATCTTATTTCCATGATTAAATTCGTATGTTATGAAACAACAAATGGGCAGATGAAGATCTTGAGTTACAGAGAAAACGTGACATTGACACAAAAGGTGGGAGGGAGAAGACAAATCCCTTTTCCTAACCCTTGACGGAAATCTGTCACTAAATGGGATGAGAAGATTAACTTTCTTTTGACGTAGATAAGCGCAAAACATTTAGGAAGTATCCAATCCTTGAGAAGGAAGAATTGGCAATCCAATATTGGAATTGTCTTAATGATTTGATGGAATACAAAAGCCAAGAAACAACAAAAGGCTCAAAAGAATAGTTAGTAAGAGTTTTGTTTTTTCCGTTAGGCTTGCTATTTTTTTCATTCGATTTTTGGAATTGCTTTTTTTTTTTTTTAACATAAGGACATTTAATTTTAGTATAAATCAGAAGTATTAACATTAAACAAGAAATATTAAGTATTTTTATTGGAGAAATATTAAGGACAAATAATCATGGTATTATCAGATTTACACTGTTATTTTCCTTCTAAAATTATGGTAAAATATTCACCAGCAGTCTGTCAATCCAGTTAACCGTAAAGTTTAAGGCTAGGAACATTTCTTCACTTTTACGTATTTAAAACTGTTTGTAACTGATATGGTTAAAAAATAAACAAGCATGAATGCAAAGCTATATCATTTTAATAACCATTTACAACTAGCATGGTTTCAAAATCGACGAATAAAATATAGCTTCAAGTAAAATTTAGGTTATATTAGGCTTTCCGTCATTCAAAGGACATTGGAGTTACGCTGGGCTCAAGTTGTGTTTTGTCAAGTGAACTGTGGAATATGGCTTAAATAGTTTATCTAGTGATGCCATCTATCGTGAGAGCTAGGAAATGCTAAACTTTTCGTGTTAAGCAGCGCGATCTTGCTGTCATTTGTGCATGAATGAAAATTTCATATTCCAACAGTTAAGGGTCACGATTTAAGTACTGGAGAACACTGAAAATTTATGATGTAATTAAGGAATGAAGAAATATTGTGGTATCAAAACTGGAATTATAACCACCGCTCAGCTGGTCATCAGACTGACAGATTAGTCCTCTCGGCTTACACAGCTGTAAAGAGCTAAATGGCTTTAAAAGGTGTTTACTCCTTAAAAGGTGTTTACTGCACGCTTATTACTATAAGATTACTAAGTATCCGCTATTGTGTTATAAAATCTTATCATATGCTTATCTTCATCACACAATTCTCTTTTACTGTAGATAGAAAATAAAATGTTTGCTTTTTAACCTTATTATGTGAAATCAGTCAGTAAACGATTGGTTTTTCTCACAGTTAACAGTTTGAAAACCTTCTAAAATAATTTTTAAAAAAATTGTTATTTGCCTGTATTGATTTGAAGTGATAAAATAACAAATAAATTGTTATTTAGCCATTTTTTCCTCAAAATTTACAACAATACGGTATGAAGGACTATAAGTTACTTTCAAACGGTGTTAGTAACTTTTATAATAATTTATATTGATTTTTGTTCTTAAAAAAATGGACCACTGTGAATAACTTTGATCTAATGAACAGATCTTCATTTTCTAAGACTTATTCTTTATCGTTCGAGAGGGTGTCTTTATGCTTATTAATTCGTGCAGACGATATTTCCAGTTACGAAATCAGACACAAAAACGTTCTTTTTTGCGAATAAACATACCTATTTTTTAACGGATTTGGATTTTAACTCCCAAAATATAAGAGGTAATTAATTTATAATTTTTCACACACTTATAAATAGTTTTCTTTTATCCAAATATAATTCAAGCAAAAGACAAATGTTAGTAAAAATGTATTATTTTTCATTATTTTATTAAATAATAGTCGAAAAATGTTGAATCATTAAAGTTTAGACATTTTTGTATATTTTTAAAGTATGCAATTTTAAATGGCCAAGCACAGAATTTGATCAAAATCGGTTGAATAGTTCCTTAGAAATCAAATTTTAACTATGCAACTTCTCTCTCCTGACAAACTATGGAGACTATATTTCCAACATTGTGGTTATTTCCTATATGTTGGGGTCAAAGGGTATATTTATTCAGAGAAAGTACGTTTTTGTGTCTGATTTTGTAACTTAAAATATAGTCTGCACTTATTATTAATTAGCATATTTGAGTTCACTCCTTGAACCATTAAGAATGAATTCAAGAATGTTAAGATCCGAGCATTAGATTAAAAGTCATTCAGGGTGGTAAACTTTTTAGCGCTATGTACAATGATTGTGGGTAGTTGGTGAACGTTTTTATATAAAAATAAACATGGTTAAGGAAGTAAAAGAGGATAAGCTATGTATATAAACTCATGTTTGTGAAAATTGCTACACCATAAAAAAATCGTCATAATTGTATGAAATTTAATACACAGTTGAGTGGTAGTGGTACAAATAAATGATTAAACTTTCAAAGCAAGCAAACAATAACAAGATATCGAGATCAGTATTTTGTGTAGCCACCAAGCGCCACAATAAGTGCTGCTTCTCGACGTGGCATGGAGTCAAGCAAATTTTGAATGTCTGTCTGAGGAAGAGCATGCCATATTGTTTGTATGCGTGCCCAATATTCGTCTGTAGAAGCAACAGGACGAGGATCACGAGCGAGACGCCGACCAACGAAATCCCACACATGTTCAATCGGCGACATATCCGGGGAATACGCAGGCCAAGGAAGAAGCTGTAGCTGCCGCAATGCAAGGAAGGATTGAACTGTCTTGGGAATATGAGGGCGGGCATTGTCCTGTTGAAATACAGTGCCTGGCAAGGCTTGAAGGAAGGGAACAGCTTGGGGCTATAGAACCTCACTGATGTACCGGTTGCTGTTCAGATCACCCACAATTCGTAGCAATTGAGATCGTCCATGATATGCTATGGCACCCCCAGACCATAACTCTGGGTGTTCGTCCACTGCGGTACTCCGGAAGGTGGCGTTCACCGGCATAGCGTCTGACACGAATGCGGCCACCATGGTACCACAGATTAAAGCGGGATTAGTCAGAAAACACGACACACTGCCAATAAGCACGCCAGTCCCTATGCTGATTGGCCCATTGTAGCCGCAGGCGGCGATGGTTTAGCGTGAGGGGGATCCTGTATAAAGGAGTCCTAGCGCGCAGTCCACGCTGCAGCAGACGTCTACGAATTGATGAAGCATACAATGAAGCACCTGTAGCTATTGACCACAGTGCTGTCAGTTGTCTAGAGGGAGCCGTACGGTCCGTCAGAGCCATGCGGACCAGGTGTATCATCGCGAGCTGTCGTGACATTTCAGGGTCCACTCACAGATTTCCGAGTTGTCAGACACTCGTCCGTCCACTGCTTCCAAACACGCATCACTGTGCTGCTTTTACGCTGCACACGAGCGGCTACATCACGATAAGACAATCCAGCTTCATGAAGGCCGATGATTCTCCTCCGTTCAAACTCCGTAAGTTGTTGAAATCTCGCTCTCTTTCGTCGAAGAGGCATAAGTAGCGACTGAGCTAACGTTTACCGCTAGCAGATAACCATACACGTCTCACTACAGCCGTCTATTTATTCGGATCCATCCACCGTTCAGAGGGCGCTGCTCAGCATACGCATGCGCTACGGGTCTGAAATTCTAATCATTTGCTAATCATGCTCTACTTTACATCTCCTGAAAATTTCAGCTCCCTCGCGTAAGTCCTCCATGGTGTTGCAATTTTCACAAACATGAGTTTACTTTGTATAATCTAAGCTTTGAGCATCTTGTTGCAATCATTCAATTAAACGCCTTTTTTTATTTATTAGTTCCAGTAAAATTTTATTTATTTTTGTCTTTATTTATTTTTTTATATCAGTCTCTCTTGTTATTTTCTATCTTTTACTTCTGCTATAAATTTTTACCGAACAGATACGCTATCCATTTAATGCTTACCTTCTCTTCAATTTAGTTTTGAGAAATCCCGTATATATTTTATAGGATCATATATCATTATTTTCAAATAAAAAATTTTTATATTTATCTATATAATAGAAACATGAGTTGCAGTATTTTTCTTTCTGACTCAAACTCAATTGTTGAAGCACAATAGTAATACTTTAAATTTGTGTCTGATTTCCACCCCGATTGACTAAACCTGATGAAATCCAATATAATTTTTATAACATTTTTTTTCGAACATTTAATGAGATATCTACTGTATTTTCTAACACACAATCTTTTGCCAAAAATAGCAGCATAATAAAACGCCAAGTGGTGCTTCGCCAAGTTCGTGACTATCCCTAATCAGCAAAGCAAACTTTTTGGTTAAAGTGGTAAAAATGATAGCGTATCAATTTTTTTGTTCTATCCTTACTTGGTGAACATGGGATGTTGCTTTCTTCTTTCGATTCATTTATATATTTTTTGGGCTATAGTTTCTTTTCGGTAAATTGCAGTTGGAGATCTGATGTTTAAAGATTCAGTTATAGGAAGAAAAAAAGTTACTTTCTGTTTTATTTTATTTTACTCTTTTCGCTTAAGATGTTGAATGGAACTTATATTTGTTGTAAAAACAGAAATTTGATTTTTCTCGTATGATCTTTTTTTTTTTTTCACTTTTAGAGGTGTGTGAAAAAGTACTTTAAATGCATAACAAAGTTTGATGTTGTAAATATTGTTAAAAAATAGTTACTCCGGTTTGAAGGTGAAAACGATGGAATACTATATTCTTTTTACAAATAATGTCTTACTTCTCAACTAGTTATATGATCTATTTTCTAACAGTACCTAGTCAAGCTTCAGAATTCGAATATTTTTTGAAGTTAGTTTTTACTTATATAAAAAAGTAATAGATATATTTTGATATTAATTTAAACTAATACATACAAACTATACACTTTTATAATAATAAGACGCTGAAGGTAAAAAAAATGGTCCATTGCGGATTCATTATGCGCAGAGCAAAAAATATAGTCTAAACTACCAGAATATGTTAAATTCTACCATGAACACCAAAAAGCAGGGCTCGAAAAAACTCGGAAATTTTAACCGTCCCCGAGGACGGCTTGTCCAACAATATACCCGTCCTCCTTTTAAACTAACCCGTCACTTCTAAATAAATAAAAATATAATTTTCTCTTATTTATTGCAAAAATTTATCATATAAATTGCACAATGAATGTAGTAGTTATTAGGATTACAAGTACTAGGATAACATTACACAGTTATAAAGAAATACTAGGTTACTAATAGTAACCTAGTATTTATTTTATGAAATAATTTATTTCTTATATGAAATAATTTAAATGACAAAGGTCAAGTTATCTGGAATGTCCGAGGGTACTGCGTTTTTTAAATTAATCAAATATGACGTTTGCCAGTTCCACAATCAATCTAATGATTTACAGAGGTTTGTGTTCAGAAATCTGAAAGGGGTTTCCCATTTAGGTCGATGTTCATAATTGCGTTTAACGCTTCTTGTTAAGACCAGTACGTAATGCGTTTTTTTGTAAGTTCATTACTGAAAAGCTCCTTTCAACCGCTGCAGTACTCCCAGACAGAGAAAACATCAATTCCACCAAGCGCAGTGTGTTGCTGTATTTCTAGATTAGAGGGTCATTATAGAAGTGAGGCGATAGACTCTTGTTAGATAACAAAAATTGAAAATGCATCACGAACTTTAACGGGAAAATGGCCGTCCGCGCGGACGTCGGATTCGAGAAATTTGTTGTCCGCGGGGAATTTTTGACCGCCGAGGACGGGCTTTTCGAGCCCTGCCAGAAAGCACGATAATTTTTACCGAAACGTTTTGGTAATGATTTTTGTAAAATTAACAATAAAATATGGTTTTGTAATGGGCGATAAAATTTAGTAAAATTGGTAAAATTTAGTAATTTTTTCATGATACCTTTAAACATGGCATAAAATCCATTTATTCGGTTAAATTTAGTTTTCGGTTTTGTATTTTTTACTAAATGCGTAGTAATAGGAACTATAATTTTAAAAACCAGAAATTCCGATAAACCGTTACGAAAAAATTACCAAATCATTGTTTTAATTACCGCTTCAGTTTATCAACCAAAAATAATTTTATTTTTTGTCATTTACAAGAAATGACATTGCGATACAGTACGGTAATTAGTGATTTAACCACTGAAAAACTGGTAATTTTACTAGCTTTTCTGCTAGTAAAATTACCAGTTATATATATATATATATATATATATTCAAAAATGCTAATGAACTTTATTTATAACGTCGAGGTTTCGATAAAAGAAGATCGGTTTATTCAATTTTCGTATCAGAATAAAACTATACACTGTTGGTCTATGGCAGGGGTCGCCAATTTTTTTTGATCATCGACCCCTATATAATTTTTCGAAATCTTCATCGACCCCCATAAAAGTAATTTTCTGTTAATTAAAATAAAACTCTATTAGATACTGTGTTTGTACATTTATTTTATTACCACTTCTGGAGAACCGCAGTAGGTCTGCCCATCGGGAAGACTGATTGTGCAGCTCATTGGGGGAAAAAAAAACAAACAAAAAAAACATTTATTTTATGATTTTAAACATTTATTATTAAAGTAATAGTACATTGAGTTAATTATTAAAGTTGATTAGTACATTTAATTAATTAATAGTATTTTCAAAAATTTTGTAATTTTCGTAAAAAAATACAAAGTGTGCTAAAGTTTCGTCGCGGTCTCTACTAATCCATATTATTAAAGCTTACCTTCTTTTTTTCATGTATTGATAATTAAAATTGATATCTAAACTAAACGAATGGTTTTATTGAGAACAATAACTAATTATCCAAAACTATAAAAGTTTTAATAATGACACTGCAAACATTCAACACTGTTCACAATTAGCAAAGATAGCTGAAACTGCGTATGATATTTGCGTTTGTAACGTCAATGCTCGTCACACGTGACATTTGGACAAGAGCACATATGCATATGATTTATAAAACAGAAGTGCAGAGTTCGTGCCACTACGCGCTGGTACGAAAATACTTGTTTCACCAAATAAATATACGTTTATTAATTTATGTTCTATAAAGAAACTGATTTTAAGTTAATTATAAAAAAATTCACAAATTTTACATACTAAATTAGGTATGTGTGATTTGCGTATTAAGAACTGTTTTTTCTTCGACCCCCAATCGACCCTTCGACCGCCTGGCTCAGATCGACCCCTGCTTTTGTTAAATAGACCCCTGGGGGTCTATATAGACCACTTTGGCGACCTCTGGTCTATGGTCTTGCTATATTTCCCGTAGGCGAATTTTCAGATTTTGCTTTAGTTACATCATAAATTGTTGATAATTCGTTAGTACTGAAAGGGATTTCAACGGTATTGTTTAACCTTCATTTTTGAATCTAGTTTGCTATTTCAAAGTAACATACTTGCAAATTTAAAGTTTTACAGGTAAAATATGTATTTTTTTCCGTGTAGGTTTTCGAAATATGTTTTTAATTTACTAATGATTTATAACTAACAGTTTAAAAATACATTTAAAAAAAAAATCATAAAAATACTGGTTTTATAGCTACGAAAATTTATTAACTTCATTTATAAAGAAGTCTGGTGTTTACTAGCCACTTCATCTTTAAGTAGTTCCTTGAAAATAAATGGTGAGAAATTTTATACTTAGCTTTTTTTTCTACTTTTAAGTAAATGACTCGGTATGAAATTATATACTCGCCTTGTGGCTTCGAGTTAATCGAGCTCAGATTTTTTAGGGAATGAGAGTTTTGCTGATGTAATGCAAAAACTTTGTGCTGATATTTATAAAACTGTTTTGGAGAACATTAGTTTTGTATCAGATTAATTAGTTTGAATTTAGTTTTTATCAACAAAAATTATTATGAAAATTCTGTAAATTACGTTTGTTTTAGGGTGCTTGAATATTTTTTAGCGTGTGCACAATAAAATATTCAGTACCAAATTACGGCAAAATGTACCGTAACTTTTGAGTCCATTCGTAAAATCAATATTTCAGTAATTTTTATGTTTTCTTTAAAATATTATAAAGCAGTTTTTACAGTAATGTGCAGATCTCTAAAACCTTTGACTTTTGATAATAAAAAATAATAGGAACACTATTTTTACACCCCCAGAATTGTTTGAAAATGTATAAAATATCAGAAAATAATCGTGAACATCGAAAATTTTGATGCCCTTATTATGTTAAATTCAATTAATTAATCCTGAGGTTACGGTTTGACAGGGTTACGGTCTGGACAACCTAGAGAATAGATCGAATTCGGTTAATGATTCCTGAGATTTGCCCTAATATATTTAATTGGAAAGATTCGGAGATTTTACGGTCATGTTCCGGTAAAAATGGATTTACTGTAAAAAGTACCTGCCCCTAGAGAGCCGTAATTTGATCTGGATTTTTTTACAGTGTATAATACAATTACTTTTTATCATTTTTGTTGTTTTTTAAGAAGTATAATTAATTTCTATTAATTTTTCGTAAGAAATTTCTGTACAATCGTTTTATTTATCTGCCGTAAGGACTTGTTCAAGAATAAAATTTTGCGAGGCTGGCAAAAGCAAGAAAAATATTTGGGTACTTGCCACTCGAGAAGAAAACAATCACTTATACTCAGACAACACGTGAAGTATGACATCATCTGATCATTTATAAACAAGACGCCGTGTTAAAGTCGAGTTAAGTTTTTCCACATAAGTTAGAATGTTAATTAACGTGAAGTTAAATACAACGCTGTATTGCACAGCGAACTTCTTAAAATATAATTCTTTTTCGTCTACCTCTTTTACTTAACTTTTTTATATATTTTATTGTAACTGTAATAGTTTTTTGTTTTCGTACCTGACAACTTCGATGTATAATTAGTTTGTTTATGTTCTACGTAGTTTCATGCATGTCTTTGTGTTAAGTATATTAAATATATAGTGAAAAATTGAAATCCTTGAGGAAGAATCTTTGTAAAAGATAAATAGAATGTGTCATTTTAGATTTATAATTAACGGGCTTGACTTGCTCTAAATAGAACGGAAAGAACAGTTGCTAACGTAAACAAATGCCACTTTTCAACAATATATATATTTTTCAGAACGGATGGAGATTGGTTTTTGTTAGAGGAAATGTAAATTGTTTTTAATGTACTTGAAAATGCTGTTTATTAAATAAATAAATAAATTGTCCAATTGTCTTTTTTATTTTCCAATTGCACGTAAGTAAATTTTAATTAAACTACTGGCGATCTCTCTAGTTTATATCCAGGCCACCGGGCTGTTTTCTGACATCTACAAAATATTTTTATTGAATACTATCAATAAAAAATGTTCTTATCGAAAAAATAACGTATCTTTTATCCAGAGTTGGAGAGTATTATGTTGTTAAAATATTAACAAAAAAAAAAAAATAAATAAATAAATAAATAAATAGCTGATAGGTATTTTAAAAAAAGTTGTAGTTAATAACTAGGCAGCCCAAAATTCTGTTTAAACACCTAAAAACTTTTTTAAGCTCGTAAAAACGCATCAAAACTTCAATATTTTTTCAAAACTGTAAATGCAATATTTTAAATATTGCATTTTAATATTACATTAAAAAATTTTTAAATTAATATTTTGTTTAAAAAAATAATTGTTTGTGACGCTTTTTATGAAGAACTAAAAATAATTACGAAATAAACCTTTTAAATAAGTCTTTACAAATTTATTCATCTATCTCTTGTTCTGCTTTGATCTCCCCGGTTAAAGTCCCATGGGTAAGTGGAGTATCGTAAAGAGTTTAATATTTAAGTATTAGATAATTAAATTTGTTAAATAAGTTCCAGTTGAGCATTAATTACCAGGCATTAAGATTTCAGCGCACTATTTTGTAAATATTAGATACTGCCTGACCTTATAGAATATGCTATAATAGGTAGATATGCAAACGCAAAAGTAATTTTTAAAGAGCAAAACTTTAGACTCTCAAGTTTCTAGTTGTCAAAAAAAAAAGTTTTTTTTTCATTTAAAGGTATTAGAATAAGATGTTATTAAATTCAACATT
Organism: Parasteatoda lunata; assembly: GCA_949128135.1. NCBI lineage: Eukaryota > Metazoa > Arthropoda > Arachnida > Araneae > Theridiidae > Parasteatoda > Parasteatoda lunata. The sequence continues at coordinate 66,254,780 of OX421976.1, read as the reverse complement.
TTAGTGTCGAATTTATTAATTTAAATTATTCCCTGCTCAAATAAATTAACATTTCTCATTCAGTGTGCTTCACAACTTGCATTTGGCATTTTAGTACGTAAAAGTCAATGTAGCAGATTAAAATATATTTAAAGCGATAAATTCTTTTTTTCCACTCTACACTGTAAAAACTTTCGGATTAAATTACGGTGCCGATACTTTTTTTACATAAAATCCATTTTTATTGGAAGATGTTACGGAACAAAAAATGTGTCCAGCCATTTATATATAGTAATAATTACCCTAAGTTCCCTGACTAACTCTAATAAATAAATATTACTGCAAAAATTGCAGTACATTATTTTACGGTAAAAATGAAAATCACTGTAAAATTGATTTTACGAATCATTCACTCAAAGTGGTGGTACTTTATACCGTAATTGGATACGGAATTTTTTACAGTGTACACGCTAAACAATAATCAAGCACCCTAAAACAAACGTAATTTACATTATTTTCATAATATTTTTTTTTCTAAAAACGTAATTTGATATGGAAATAAAATGCCTCGAAAATATTTTTATGGATATCAGCACAATGTTTTTGCATTACACTGTAATTTTTACTGCAATAATTATCGTAAAATCACCGTCTAACTCTAATAAAATAAATATATTTGTAAAAATTGCGCTACAATGTATGTATCAAGCAGTGTACATTATTTTATTTAACAAAACAACAAATGAGGCTTTAAAATATACTTTGGTTTTTTAAGATAAGTGTGAACTATACTTTTTTCATAAAATATAATTTTGAATAATCAATAAAAAAACATTATCAACAATCATAATGTTTCTGGTCTGGACAATGTGCCTGGGATATATTCAACATTAATTAGAATACTTTTGGGAACTAATTGTCATATTTTGAGCATGAATTGCTAAATTATTAATCATATTTTTCCACAAACGTGGAAGCAAATCTTTTATTCTCCTATAGTACTGGTTGTACAATACATTAAAACAATTCATTATTAAAGTTTTAACACACTAAATTTATTTTATTACTACCTAATTTTATTATATTACAGCCTTTTTGGAAACATTAAGAAAGTATGACTTTATTGTTTTTCTAAAATATTTTTCACTGAAAATAGGACACTTTAAAACAACATCACTATGATTTCAAATTATTGATTTCTAAATTCTTCTTCCTAAGAAAGTCAACAAAGAGTAATGTTTTTTTTTTTAAACAGAAAAACTTTTTTCAAAATTTATTCTTTAACTTTAAACACAAATTAGAATGTTACTAATTATATTTTTTCCCAATAAAATAAAAATATTTGCTTTCTGCAAATAATTTTTGCGCTCAAAGTAAAATGCTTTTCAAACAACTAATGCATTGTTGAAAACATCTCATTATTCATTGCCACAAAAGATATTGTGTAACTTCGAAAAGTTATTTTCTCCGTTCCATCCTGCCGAACAAATGAGTATTTTCAATTTGAATTCTATCCCAAAATTTCGATACGAACATTCCTCTTTCCTTCGTATAATTTTAATGATTCTGTGCATTAACATTCGATATATTTTGATATTACACTAAGCATTAGGCATACTTATTTCTCGAAATCTTTTCATACTAAGCAGTGTTTACATTTCCGTTAAATATGTAATGGTGGGCTTTATCTTCAACGCCTTTAGCTATTCTTTATTGAGAGAATAATTTATATATTTGTTTTTACTGTTTGATTTCGAAATGTAGCAGTCTTTAAGCTGATTTGAATAAACTAACTAGATTTTTTAAGTTTCTTCAATTATTTATTTTGAATGAGGTTTTTTTTTTTAAAATAAAACTTGCGTTTGAAAGGAGAAAATATACACAATTTGTTTGTAGTATTTCAGATTTAATAGTTGATAATTTTTGTTGCTTTTAAAACATTGCTTAAAACAATCTTATTTTGTCATTATTTTTAATAAATCTCTTACTTTATTTGATCTTGGTATTTGATAATTTTGTATATCGTCTCATTTTTGTATCATATCTCATAAATCATGATTGTGCATGAATAAATGAGAGCCAGAGCCGTGGTAGCTTAGGAGATGGAGAGTTTGCCTTCTAATGAGGTGAACCGGTTTCGAATCCTAACGGGGGCTGGTTGAAACGAATTCTGCTCCTAGATCAAATCAGCCACAGTTTTGACGTAAAATTTATCCCAGTGGTAGACGAATCATGGGTCAGAATCCCCTTGGACCATGGGAGGTTTTTCTGTGTTTCCTCTCCATGTAACGCTAATACGGGTTATTTCCATCAAAAAGTCCTAAGTGAAGGCAAATGTCTCCCTATACTTGATCCAGAAGTACCCTTGTCTTCCGTAGTGGGTTCAGAACTACAAGGCTACAGAGTGGAACATTGCCAGTCATAAACATTGCATTGGATTGGCTGTTCACCGACGGTTATAAAATAAAATAAATACTAATTGAAAAGTTACGAGTTTTGAATGAAATTACTATGTGGAATATTTAAATATTATTATTTCTGAAATATATATTAATCATACATATTGTTCTTTTTAGCTGTACGTGGTGCACAGCAATTTGAAATGAAGCCAACCGATGTGGAGGTTAACCCTGGAGATGCTGCCACGTTGACGTGTAAAATCCATAATCGCCAAGGCGAATGTGCATGGCTCAAAGACGGAAGAGTGATGGGTAAAATAGATGACAAATATGACTTTATGAGGGAGCCAGCGGATGGAGATTGTAGCATGCGCATTCGAAGTGCAAAGATTGAAGAAGATGATGGCATGTACCAATGTCAAGTGACGCAGATATCACTCACAGAACCCACATTAACAGCCCCTGAGGTCAAGTTTACCGTTAGAGGTAAGATCTTTCTATTCCTAATTTTCCGAAAATTTAAATAATTTCTTTTTTTTTTTATTCAAGTTTGTTTTTAACTGACTGTATACCCGTTCTTGGGGTGGGGGGGGGGTAAAGAAAAAGTAAATAATCAATAAATTAATCAACATTACGATTATTCACAAAACTGAAAGACATATTCGATCGGCACACTTAATTAAGCTGAAACAATTCTATTTTTTATTTTTTGCTGCCCATCACGATGGCTTTATATTATCTGATTACGCAAAGCATGTTTTCTGAAGTTCCTCACACCGAAATAAACATTATTGGCATTCAATATCATTTAGCACTATGCTATTGTTTGAGGTTTAACTCCTAATAATAGCAAATTACCATAATAAACTATTTTTTGGCACTTGTGACTTTCGGTGGTTATTAAAAACCTATTTCCACGGTACATATAGTAGATATCTTTGTACCAATATTTATACATTTCGTACCTATTAAAACACCAATTCAGTAGTATCTATTGCTAAAATTAATTGAGCATCATAATAAGGCAATTATGTATGTTTTTCTCAGGATAACTAAGTACCTTTTCTCCATTAATTTAAAATTTTAATGCAAAATATTTTTTTTTTTTTAAATTTCAATCTGCTGCAGATTACCATAATAAACTATTTTTCGGTACTTGTGACTTTCGGTGGTTATTAAAAACCTATTTCCACGGTACATATAGTAGATATCTTTGTACCAATATTTATACATTTCGTACCTATTAAAACACCAATTCAGTAGTATATATTGCTAAAATTAATTGAGCATCATAATAAGGCAATTATGTATGTTTTTCTCAGGATAACTAAGTACCTTTTCTCCATTAATTTAAAATTTTAATGCAAAATATTTTTTTTTTTTTAAATTTCAATCTGGTGCAGATTACCATAATAAACTATTTTTTGGTACTTGTGACTTTCGGTGGTTATTAAAAACTATTGCTAAAACTGAGCATCAGTGGTGTCAATAAAAATATGGTGATTTTCAAAGGTGCTTATATACTAATAAGTAAACTAATAAGTAACTTCTCTTCATTAATTATGCTTTTTAGAACATTTTTTTCTCTTTTTTCACACCTATTAGCAAAATTAAATTATTTTAATCTTTGAAATTATAAGTAACGACACTAATATCTTTATAATCATTTTGGGAGAAAGAACTAATATTGGTATTTAATGTGAAGGTCATAAAAAATCGCCAAACAATTGTTTACGCCATTGAGGCCTAATTCAATACCGTATTAAATATTACTGTTCTTGCCGTTCTAAATACTGTGATCATAAGAAACTATTGTATCAGTACAGTGGCTTAATACGGGTATTGTGGTAATGGGTTTCTTACCAACCTACAATGCGGATAATTGCTCTAGTATCATCACGCTATATACATTCATAGCTCTTATTATTCAACCTTTATTTTTTCAATTATTTATTGTATATTCCGGTGTGGCTTCGTACTATGAGATTTACCATAATATCTATCAGAAGTTCAACTCACCGAAAGAAAGTTTAACAATACATATAGTATGGTTAATCTTTCGTATGGTATTTAATTTTAAATTAATTTTATTATTAATCAGTATTAGTATTTGAATTAGCTCATTTATTTGTTACTCATTGGATAATTTTAGCTCGCCAGGTGGATGGTGGTAGTTCCATTTACGCATAGTTTGTTGGTTTAGTTTGTTGTTGTTGTTTGTTGTTACGCATAGTTAAAGTTGGGGGTAGTTTCCTTTTCTGCAGTTTTCCATTTACGAATCGTCATCCAGTTAGAAATGGAAAATAATAAATATTTTTTTTTTTCGTTTTAGGGGAGAGTCTGGTAGCCCCGCCCACTTAAGGAGTATTGCTTTTATTACTGTACCAGCGGGTTACCGAGCTCGGCTCGGAGAAAACAGGTATCGAAGCTAACTCGAAAATTTAAATTTTCAATTGTGATTTATCAAAACAATACATGCCATAAGAAAATTTGTGAAACCATTGGTGAAAAGATAACCGGTTAAAGTGCACCATTGTAAACTATCTAAACAAAGTTAGAGTTTGGAAAGGGAACTAAAGGGGGGTTGGTTTCTTCGATCACTTCTCTCATCATCATAAACGATTGGGCGAATGGGTTGTTAAAGCGCATGATCTCCTCGAGTAGTTGCAATAGTTCTTGGCTTAACTCTCGGTTGAGCTCAGATCGCGTAGCTGTAGCCTCGTCCGGGTCCATGAAGTACATTTGGGCAAACTTCGGCTGTTCAAATCCACCTTGCGGGTCTTGAGTCGGGCGCTTTGCAGGTTGATCTTGTGACGGACTTGACCGCCGGCGATAAACGCGTAGATTCCATGTTGATTGACGGTTCTGTCGTCGTCGACTTTGAATGAGGCAAATGCAAAGCAGGCGTCGATGTTGCGGATCCTTCTGTGGAATTCTTCCGATAGGCGGTGTTGTCGTGCAAATAGAAGCGCTAATTCGTTTGGAAATTCGGGCATTGGTAGTTTGATTCTTCCATGTAAGCAGCAGTCGCCAAATGAATCTACGTGTATTTTGTTCTTCACTCTTTCTTCTGGGAAATGCAAAGCGCCATCGTGGATGCAAGCGACGTTAAATGGACCAAGACTTTGATATTCCACGTCGGAAGTTGCAGCATTTTTGTAGGTTGACGCAGGCCGAGATTTCGCAGCTCTACGGAGTCTTTCATTACGGCGGCGTTGTTCCTCTATGCGAATGTTGCGGCCCCTCATTGTTTCGTTTTTTCGTCTGCGTCTTTCATAATCGCGGTATTTTTCTCGTTGAGATGCATTAAGTTCCATCAATATATCCGAGATTCGTTCCTTGCTACGCTGCTTGACTGCTCTTGTCGGGCGCAACGGCGTTATCATCGGGTCTTGGATATTCAAAGCGTGCATATTGGTCGAAGATGTGAAAGATGCGGTTACAGATGGTCCCGACATGTTCAATTGGCCACTGTTCACAACGAATTCGTAAATTTGCTTCCGTTCATCCGCTTCTTGAAAATTCTTGTCCAGGAAAAGGCGTCGATGAGAGAGGTATTGTCGAGCATAAAAGACGATGTAAACTCCGCAGGAAGACGCGTCATCTTGGTGGTTGTAAGCGTTGCGAGGTTTCAAGATGCATCCTTTCAGCTTTTCATTCGTAACAACGGTATTCAAAACGTGTCGCAGTATTTTTCTCAAAACAGCATCGATGGGCAGCGGGTTGTCGACTGGATCGCAGACTAATAGTTGACGTTCTCCATAGCTTGCTTCGTAAATTCCTAGCATCCAGTGCCCGCCTCTATCCATTTGAGCTCTCTTGTGAATGGGAATGAGTAGCACGTCGAATCCTTGTTGAACGCCGTATAGATAGTTGGAAGCTTTGTTCTGGTCGCTGATATCGTTGAGAAGAGCCATTCCTTCATAAGCGCCATCCGCTGTTGTAACGTAGAAGCGTGCGACAAATTCAGGTTGAAGTACGGCAACTTTGACGGTCGGGTAAGCTTGTTCGGCGTAATGGAGAAGCATTCGGACAATGACGGTATCTTCTAGTTGTCCATTTGCGGGAAGAATTGAGTTGATCGCTTGTTGTTCCAAAATTCCGGCTCCTTGAAGAATTTAATGTAGAGGTGCGTTCTGCATGTTGAAAATGTAGCTTGAAATTTGATGAATGTTGAAATGTCGGACTTTGTTGACGGTGATTTGAAATCGAAATCAGTTCCTTAAATGCTTTTTTGGAAATTCGAATATTTGGAAATTGGAATTTTGAACGAATCAAAAAGAACGAATCTTTTTAGTTAACGAACGAGCGCTAAATTCAAAATTTTATTAACAAATTTCCCTTAATAAAAAGCAGTGGAATTAGAATCGTACTTTTTCAAAAGAAAATTTAGTAAAAATATCAAAGTTATCCTTATTTTTTTCTTTTATATTTGTTTTAACTTAATTTTGTGATTTAAAAATAATCGTGTGGTCATCAAACTTTATTAGTTCGCCATATTAGCTATAGATAGCAGCACGTTACCGCTTGAAACTTATTAGGCAATAGACAAAGAAAATTTTAAGAATTTAAATCGTGGAGACTTATTATAACAATTATGAACAACGACAGCTAAGCGTTCTATTTACGTATCTAATATGTTGCCACATTTTTAATACAAAAGTTAAACATTTCTCCACTTTGATAAATGTAAACTAATGCGAACCTTACAATTAAATTATTAATTCCTTCGTATATTATTGGTTTAAGTTGTCGAAAATTAATATTTCAATTGTAAGGTTCGAATTAGCATACATTTATAAGAGATATGTATTTTTTTAATAAGTTTTTTGAATATGGCACTTTGAAGACGAAAAAGTATAGATTTTCTTTCAAAATGACTGATAACTAAAAAATTAATCCAAATTTTTGAAAAAGAAAAAAAATACTTCTTCATTATGTCAAAAAACAATTTTCGTGCCTGGGCGAGGCTTCTGGGGCGATATATTGTGATTACAAACAGACTAATACAGAACTAATAAAGTTTGAAAATATCCTATCTGTAACTCCGAACTGCTCGACCGTAGCGCTTCAAAACCGGCGCGAATCGATTCCTCGTGGCCAAAAACCCCAGACCCCCAAGTTTACCGGAGTTTATTAATTCTGGGGCGATTTCCGACTTGGCAACCATTCCTCGTATTATAGTATAAGATAATATTGAGTAATAATCAATATTTTTGTATTTTTCTATTGTTTTATCATCTAATTAAATAATGAAAAAAGAATAAACCAAAAAAGAATAGTTTAACTTAAAAAAATAGAAATTTAAAAGATTTGACTACTGTATTCAACATATTTTCAAAACTATTGTTTACCATGTTACCAGCTGCAAAAATACTTGAAACATTGAAAATAATCTTTTTTTAATATAACAATGTCCGATGGCCCATTGACTTGAAAAAATATTCTATACATATGAAATTGACAGTGGTCGGGGGTACCCGACACTCCCCTAAGTTTTAAATGGAAATCAACTTTAGTAAAATTTATAAAATATTTAAAAAAAAAAACGTATTATTTTCATTTTTATTCAAACCTTTCAAAATATACATTTCAAGAATTAAAGAGTAATTTTTCATGCACGTACAACAATTATTGTCAACAATGGACGCAACATGTTTTAAAGGTCTTTTAACTTCTCCCGAAGTAATATAAAAACGAGGCATTGGAATAAAAACCTTCTGAAACAAGTTCATAGATTTTATGTCTTACAGGAAATGTCCAGACATCTTGTTTGAATAAAATTACGTTTCGAACAATGTTCGCCTATTTATTCCTTTCTGAAACATCCATTATGAAAATTCCTTTTCAGAAAAAAGTTTATTTATGCTGAAGCATTTTTAAGATTTAGTTAGATAAAATCAAAGTTATAGGGAATGATAATGCTTTTAACTCAGCAGTTTCCTGTTGTTTTAAGGTTAACGTGAAATACAAGGTTGTTTTCGGAAGTCAGTGATCTTGCATTATGAAGATATTGATGGCCGCGGTTTTTAGAAAGGGTTTATTTTATAGCATTTAATGTTCATGTAAGATATGTAGCAAAATGTAAACATGCTTTGATTAAGTTTTAGTTGGGCAGGAGAGTTTTACCCTTTTCTTTCCTTCTAGTTATTTATCAAAAAAATTCATACGGTAAAGCTATTTAAGTGGGAAGAATTATTAAAAATTATATGCCCTACCTTGATTCCTAATTTTCATTTCATTATTAATTATAAATTTTATATTTCTAGTTTTTAAACTATTTACTCAAGTGTGCATTGAAAATTCTATTTGAAGCCTTCGTACATTGTAAAAAATTCTGGATCAAATTAGAGCATAAAACATCGAAACTTTGGGTGCTTTATCCGTAAAATTCATTTTACAGTAAAATTCATTTTACAGTAAAATCAATTTTTACCCTTAAAATATTATACTGTAATTTTAATAACAATATTTATTTAATTAGAGTTATTTAGTGATTTTACGAAAATCATTTTTGTAAAAATTATGATATCAGTTTTTCTCCGTGACAAAAAGGACCTGTACCCTGAGTGCTAGTACATTTTGCTAAACTTGATCCAAAATTTCTCACAGTATAGTTATTTATCAACAAAAAAAATAATATGGTAAAAATTTTTGAATGAAAATAATTAGTTTGAAGTATATGCGCAGTGCTGATTCACAATTTTCATATCATTAATTTTGAATTTTATATTTCTTTGCTTTGCTTGTTAATCTGCTTTTATTTAAAATAAAAAGATATAAATATTTCATTTATTTTGGGCGGTAATGAATTATTTTCATTTATTAATAATTATTAGTTAGTGATGATTTAATTGCAATAAAAATAATATTAGTAAATTAGGAATTAAACTGAAATGCCTTTATTCATGTCTGAATTTCATTGCTATTCATTAGAAAAAAATTTCAATGTTGGGAATAAAGATAAATACTTTATAATTTTTAGGCTCGAAAATTCTCATTTTATATTATGTAGTTAATATTATTATTATAATACAACACTAATGGATACCAAAATTAATCAGTTATTAGATGGTGTTATAAAAAAATTTCATTTGATAATCACAAGTGTAAAATGTAATTTAATTAAAATACAATACTAGTAAATTGCAAAAGAAACTTAAAAAGTCTTTTACTTATCCACGTTACTCGCTAAGGATTATCAAGAAGCAAAATGTAATGTTAATCACTCAGTTCTTTTTTTCAAAATTAAATTATTATATATATATATATATATATATATATATATATATATATATAAACAGTGAATCCAGCATTACTTATGTCTGTCAAATTCAGATGGAAGACATATTTTGAAAGAAAAAAAAACAAACTCTAAAAACGAATAAAATGATTTTTACTCTTCTAAGTCGCAACACTCAAAATACCCTTTTCAATTCTCGATCGAAGGGTAAATTAACGGCCTGGGGACTCAACCTTTCGGATTTTACATCCAGAAGCCTTTTAATGGTTGCAGCCAAAAACATCGATCAAACCAAAAAATGCCCAAAAAGTAGCGGGAATTACTTACTTACCCTGTAGTATGAATAATTTGCATGTTTTAATGGGGCACAAAGTTGTGTTATAGGATTGAGAGTTTCAAGAGTCATTTATCACAGTGCTGTTGTTGCTACACCCTCATCCATTTACCCCACTTTATTCGAAAACTTCTTTCCTTGTATGAATAAGCAATAAGGAATCGTCAATGACATAATGTTAATGATGATCGCTCCTGAGTTAAGCTTCAAAAAAAAAAATTTTAAATTTTTTTCCCACTTAAGTTGCTGAGCGCGGAGTTTAATGCATCTTAAATTACTGGTTATAGAATCTGGTGCTGAATTTGGGGGATATTAGGCTATTTATGTGAAATGATCAAGAGGTGAGAACTTGATGAGATTTCAGAAAAAAGAGTAATTTTAAAAGGATCATGCGTTCAGTATGTTCAACAAAAAATTAAAGAAAAAACGTTCAGCGTGTCTGTCAGTTTGTTAGAAGTATTTGTTATAAATACTAACTAAGAATCGTGAGGTTTTTTAGATTATTTCCGTAAAATTATTTGAGTGAATTTAATTTTGTGAACAAATATTATCAAATGTACATTCAATGTATTTAACCCGATATTAGAATGAGAACACTTATTTCGTTTCCATATTTCCTAAAAGTGAATTAATTAATACCGTACTTGCTTTCACACTTGTTAATTTGTTTACTGAGAAGCGAGATTTTATTGTTTTTTAAATTACTAGCTATAGTAGAAGTTTAATATTTGTGGATATTTGTATATGCTGCCTTGTGAAAACAGTGAATTTTGAAGCGATAATAAAACATTCACGAAAAAAAAATTAATGCTCGGTAATTTCAGCCAGAATATGGTTAAATTTAACAACATCTTCACTGCAATAAGAGTAATTAGCTATAGTCCTTTAAAATATGTCATTATGCTCGGGAAGTTGTGATTTTAACAGCATGAAAACGAGAATATATTCTCTGTTTTTTTCTTGAAGAGTAGAATGCATCCTTTCTCCCTCAAAAAAGTGACTTTAATAGCAACACCACAACAATATTTCTCCTATTTGACCTAGGCTTCTAAAGTAAATTAAAACATATGTTCCTTAAAAGCTGAGAATTGAACAACAGCACAACAATACAAACCCAATTGTTCACTACTTTAAATTCTCAGTCCCCTAAAAATCGTTAATTTAATAACAGCAACAACATGTCGAAACTCTTCTTTGTTCCTGGATTGTTGTAAAAGCTAAATACGGCATCGGTTCTCAAGAAAGCATCGGTATTAAAGTTCGATGAAAGCTAACCCCCTTCACTTTCCGTAATATGGTGTTGCAATTATTGAGCAAAAACATGCGTGTTCTTGACTAAGAGTACTAGTAACTTAACAATTACAAACATTTTTTTTTAAATTTCCAATGCAGCAGGCGATACAGACTAACGCCGTACGGAGATCAAAAAAGAAAAATACAAATACAGAAAAGAGATGAAATATACAAAATACAAAAACAAAAGCAAAAAATCAAACATAAAAATTTAAATCAAGAATTTAAATTGAACAAAAGGTCTCTGGCCTCCCAGTATCGGGAGTAGATGCAGTTCTTTGTGAGAACTGAACAGTTGAGGAGATTTTCAGCATTCATCGTCGCACCACTGCGGCAGAGGGGGCAGGCAGGATTATCCACTATACAATTGCAAACATAAAAACAGAAATAACCAAGCAATATTAAATTTAATCGTTCCCTTTTAAGCTATAAATATTAAACATAATTATTCTTTTTATTGCCAAATTTTAAGTGCTTATCATATAAGAAAGAGCTTTTAAACAGATTTGTCGCATAATTACGTATTATTCAAGCGTCATAAAATCTGTTCGTTGTCGCATATAAAAATGAGTTTGTTGCTGAACCGCCTTCTTTGGCAAGACTTATTATAAGCTACAGGGCTTAGTATGATTTCTCTTGTATTTGAGGATGCTAACATAAAACAAAAATTGCGTAAACCATTAAAATAATTTGTTGTTGGCCTGCAGGTAGAGAATTGCTAAGTAGAAATTCCAATCTACATACTTAAGTAGAAAGTTATTAAATTCCAGACATAACTTTATCCTTTAATTTACGTTTCTACTTTATAATCCAATACGGATTTCTCTGCTGTTTGTCTATTGTTTTGTTTCTTATTCTATTGGGGAAAATATGCATTATTTCATTTTGATGATTGCTTTTTGGATCAATTCGGATGTATCATCACGAAGTCTGTGATAGCTGTAATTTAATACGAATTATATTCGCAGCGTTGTGCATGCTTGTAATGAAATTTAAATGCTGTGAGTGCAGAAAAAGAATTTGATGTTATGTACTTTATGCTAAATTGATTATGCTGAAATATTAAATCAGTATGGTTTCGTTTTGATATAAAAAGTTTTCTTTTTTTCTAGAAAAAAAAAATAAATAAACGATTTTTTTTTAAAATGTAGTCACTCTTGCTTATTTGTAAAACGTAATGAGAATTGATATCGAATTACAAACCATTTATTTTATGTCTTAGATAAATTTTGTAATATTTTTAAATATATAAACTACAAATATAACTTTTTAAAAGAGATAAAATTGTAAAAGTCTTATTAGATTTGGAGAAAAATGGTATATTACAGAAGAATTAGATTTTGTGAAACTTTATTCTTAATTATAAAAATTTTGAACTATTGAAATTAATAAAATAAACAAAAAAAGAATAGAAAAACATTTTTTTAATTGTCGAAATTTATTAATTCTCTCAAACTACCAAATTTGTATGCTTTTCATTTTACGTTTAAAAAACTATAAATGAACAATTTAAAAAATTACATTTTTCCCTATCGAACAGTAAAATTTTTTATAAACTTCAACTTATCATAAAGGCATTCTTGAATGAACAATCTAATATCTCTTGTATTGATAAAATTAAATTTTATAACTATAGGCGAATTTTTATTTTCTACATTGAAAATGATGTAAGAAATTAAACGTAAACCTAAAGTTTTATCTTGAATTTAAAAGAAGAACAATGTTATTTAAATAAATGAATGAGTGGTTTATCACACTCATTTTCTCACTCATGACGCGTTATTCTTAATTGTATTATGATATGCAAACCGATACATAATTAGTGCAATATCAACTTTTAAGTTTCTAAATTTTCAGAATAACGTTGAATCTTAATATTGGTACCTTGCTGAACCACACTGTAAAGGGTTAAGGATCAAATTCCGGTATAAAGTACCTGCACTTTGGATGCATCATCCGTAAAAATCCATTTTACCTTAAAATCCATTTTTCCTCAAAAGATGATACCGTCATTTTTACAGTAATATTATTTATTTAATTAGAGTGATTCTGTGATTTTACTGGAATTTTTACTCTAAAATTTACGGTATATCAGATTTTTGTTCAGAAACATGTTCCGGCAAAAATAAATTTTACGATAGAAAATAATAAGAGTAAATTGTCACCTTGTAACCGTTATTTGTTCCACATTTTTTTACAGTGTACTGTATTGATTAGTACCGTAATATTATGTAACGAATATTAAAACTGTACGCCATGATGGCCCAACTAAACACCATATTGTCTTTGCAACAACTTTGAACAATACTATGGTTTAATACGCTCCAAATTTTCCTACAGTGTATTGTTACGTTCTTGTTTTATGACGGAATTTTTTTTTATCCTTTTTTGTCATGCTATAGTTTTGGCAGTTAGATTTATTAAAAAAAATAACTCCTCTATTAAGTTTTCAATTCAAATTTCCTTTCAGTTACCCGTACAGAATTGTCCTGAAACTAATTATCTCACCTATTACTTTGCTAAACAATTATCTAACCTCTGCAACTTTCTTTTGTGTATCTTTAATTACTTGATCAGATGTAATGAATTAATTTATTCTTTCAGAACCACCAATGCCTCCCCGCATCGAGGATAATACAAATGTCCTTCCGCCTGGGGAGCCTTATCCTACCCAAGCGGGCAAATTAAAGAGATTGCACTGCATCTCCCGAAAAGGCAATCCACCTGCAAAGCTTAAATGGTTCATTGAGGACACAGATATCACCACAATGTCCAATCAGACAAACACTAGTGATCCGAACAAACCCAAGACTTCGCAAGCAATCAGTGTCCTGGATTATGTATTCCAGAAGGATCACAATGGGAAGATGTTGAAATGTGTGGCCATCCACGCTGCCTACGAAACGTTGACGAAGGAAATTAAATTGCCCCTCGAAGTGCTGTGTAAGTATTTGGAATTAAGTATTTGCGTTATTAGTGCGGCATGTCTGAGGATTAATCGTCAATGGAAATGTTGTTTTAAGGCGTTAAATTTTGTGAAACATTAAATCGGAATTTGTTTGTTCTAGGATTAATTAGTTTATCTGCGCATTAAGATGAGATCTCATTAGATATTAATTTAGGAGAATGTGTCTCGACAATATATCTAGCTTATGTTTTTCTGAAACAGAATTGTTGAAATCAATAGTTCATGTATCTATAAATGTAATATGCAGTAATGTAATCTGGTTATATAATGCAACAATGTAATTTGGAAAGATATATTACTATAAGCTCTCATTAAAACATTGTTTTTTATGTATAAACTTGAACTACCGGATCTGTGTTAAATATATATATAAGCTTGTGTTGTTTAAAGGTAAATTCTTTAGGATAATGGCTCATTTAGCGTATATCACTGATAATCACCATGAAGAAATACTGTTTTTATTCTTCAAGAAATATTTATACAATTATTAATTTATGTATCTATAGGTATGAAATGTCTAAAGATAAATTCTTTTACATATAGTGATACCCTCAAAAAAACGTATTATGATCTAGATGATCATAATATGATCTAAACAAAACTTTTTTAAAAAAATTCATAATTATTAACTTATGCACCTATACACTTGGTTATTCATTAAATTACTCTCTTATACCGAGACCTCGTTGAATACTGTAAAAAAATCTTAATCAAAGTACAATAAAAGTTGTCGGTACTTTTTTACCATAAACAAAATAATTTAACTTTAAACAAATTCATTTTACCGGAACATGGTCCGAAACAAAAAATCTGATGCGCCGTAAGCTTTACAGTAATACTTACAGTAATACAGTAATACTTAATTGAATCACTATAATTAAATAAATATAACTACAAAAATTACGGTATTATATTTTACGGTAAAAATGGATTTTACGGATGATGCCCTGAAAGTGCCGGTAATTTATACTGTAATTTGATCCAGAATTTTTTATAGAGTATTTATTTTCTTTTTTACTGCAGTTTAAATAAAGGCAAATGAAATATTGAGTTTTAAAAGCAAAATACTAAAATCTGGAATAATATATTTTTCTGATCAGTGGTTAAATGAGATGAATTATGAAAAAAAAAATCATTTGAACCAAATTGTATAATTAAAATCTCAAATTTTTTTCCAATTTAAACAATTTAATACAAATAAACAATCTTGTAAATGCATGTTTAAACGTTACATTGTTTTTTCTGGAACTATAATTATTTCATAACCTTATACATTTCAGTTCTAGTGGTTGAATAAATTCTCCGTTCTAGAATTGTATATTATATCTTTTGTAGCATGATTTTTTTCCCTTCAAAATCCTTTATCAAACTAGAAATTGCATACTTTGAAAGAAAAACTCATTAATGGCGGATGAATTCTTCAAGCCTTAAAGAATGAATGACCCATTCTTATTCAAACGTATGATTCCTTCTCCTGGAAAATTACTTGGAGATACATACTCATTTTATTTCCTTATTTCCATTCAATGCAATACAAAAGAAACCATCTGATACAAAAAAGCGCATTGATTCATTTCTCTTCTCGCAGAATTTCAAAGAGTTTTTCACCACATTCCAACCGTGGATATTTTGATTAGTATTTTGGATGCCTGCTATATAATTTAATCCAACGTTTTTTTTAAATTATTTAGTTCGGGATCTTAACTTAAGACTAAACAGAATAAGAATGCAATTTCTTTTAGTATTTACGCGGCTCAAATGTTATTTTTTATTCTTAAAATAGTGCAGCGTAGTAGTTAAAAAGATAGGAAATTTTTATTTTAAATGCTGAAGTTGGGTATTAAGTAAATGACTGTTTATTATCCACCTTTATTTTATTTATATCAGGAAAGATATAATTTTCGAAAATATCTCTTAGTGTGTTAGAGTAACAGTAAAAATATGTAGTTTTGAAGTAAATAAATTTTTTTTAACGACATTCGTATTGTGTTACTAAATAAAAATGTTATCAGATAAAATCGGTACTTGATTATTTATGCTTACAAGTAAAACATTGACACATTAAGATATTGAAACTTGCTCTATATTTTGAGAATTGGTATATAAACACAAAATATATTAAAAAGTTACATGCAAAAAATATATATTTTTAAAAGTAAATTCAAAATAATAGCACAAAATAATAGCACACTTCTAGTTTTTTTATAATTTCCTTATTTCCACATTTTATGTTAAGGACAAAGCTGATAATAATATAAACCAACTAAGCATGTGGTTTCAAATAGCTTTCAAAATATTATATGCCTTTTGAAGGTTTGTGGGTGTCTTGTCTTCAAAATTATTTCCTTAAAGTAAGGAATAAGAAATGTGCAATTATTAAAATCCGCATGAAACTCTGTGAAATTCATTTTAAGATAAGGGAGAATAAACTGCGATGCCATTTTTACCAAAATTGACGATTAGATTTCCATCTGTTTCATTTTGAGAGTTAAAGTTTTGACAAATCAATAACGTAGAAAATCAATACGTAGAAATAACGTAGAAATGAAATAAGATTCCTGTCCACCTTGCAATTCGTTTTTAACAGAGAATCAGCTTTCATGCGCATAAACCATTTTTCCTCCTTGATATTCATATTTGAGTAAATAAAGCTGAAAGCTAGCAGAAGTCACGAAGTGTTCTTGCAATATATTAGTAATAATAATAATATCGTCTGCTAATTAAATAATAGCAAAATCATCTTCTCATCAAATAATAATATTAGTGTAATAAAATCGTCTGCTAATTAAATAATAACAAAATCATCTTCTCATCAAATAATAATATTAGTATAATAAAATCGTCTGCTAACCAACTGATAATATTAATATCGTTTGCAGTTTATTTTACAACAATGCCTGTTTGCAATGCGATGTGTATTTTATTTACAACAGTACTGATGACAAACATCGTTTTTCACACAACTCGCTCAAATATTTCGGTGTAGAATGTTTCAATATTGGTGACCTATTTGTGCTTGTAACTTCACAATCAGTGTGTCAAATTAAAGTGCAATCGAATGACTGTCATAGAAACAACCAGGCAAACATACATTCACTTTCCTTAGAATTGATATAAAAAAATTTATATGATTTATTTTTAGGAGCATTTATATTAACAAATAGATGCAGTTGTTGTTCATACAATTTTAGTATACAATTATTATGTATGAAGTTAGTGGGTAATTTAAAGTTTTTATTCCAAAACGCAATTCATCTCTTTAAATAATTATCGCATTTTGCGTTTCGTGCCTTCCTTTTAATTAACTTCTGACTTTAAAAAAATATATCATGTAAATTACTTTTTATATCCCGTATACATTTTCAACTTTCTTAATCTAGCAACGTGCGATTTTCGTTTATTCACCGTAGATCTCTCCATTACTTTTTTAGGCAGCATTTGTTGGGATATTAATTTTAAAGCTCTAAATTATTTGACATTTAGTTCTTATTAAAAATTCCACACCTTTGATACAGAACACTAAAAAAAATTCAATTAGATGCTTTCATCTGTTGTTTTCACACGGCTGCAGTACAACCCTTGGAATAAATGTTTCATTATTTATCTTTAGTACCGAGTATGAATTTTTATGCGCCAAAATATCTTCCAAATTTCATTAAGTAGACACATTGTTTTTGATTCAAGTATTCATAAAGTCTTTTCTCTGACTTTTAGAGTGCAACCTGCTTTTTCTATTGGGTAAATAGCAGCTAGGGAAAAATAAAATTATACTTTAACTAACAAAGGAGAATTTATCTGTGCCTTTAATTTTTTTTAGAAATTGTTAAGCAACTTGAAATCAATGTAAAATAGAAACCAGTATATTTTTTCTTTGCCTTATAGATATAATGAAACTAGTAATTTTTTTTTTTTTTTTTCATTTGCAGCAAAATATTTTATTATTGATTCCATTTATAATAGATTTAAAATTTAAATAAGATTATGAGTTATTACTCTATACATTTTCTAAAAATATAAATGTCCAAACACTAATATCAAACTAGAAGCATAAATTATATTTATTTCAACTTTTAAAATTCGTGTTCTTTTATTTCCAAATCTCCTATTTCAAAAGCTTTGTGTAGTTTTCCAAATAGTCAAAATCACAAAGATATTAGATAAGCTTGCAATATTATTTCAATAATTAAGTTAAATTTTAATATTAAATTTAAATTTTATGTATAATTAAATTTAAATACTAATTTATAGAGAAAATGACGCTTTAGATTTTATTTTCCAAAAAACACTTTTAATTCCGGACAGCAAAATGTGTGATCAAAATTTTTAGAAGATTTTAAAATTTACAGTTTCTGGCTTGATGGGAACACAACACTTAACCGTATGCGCTTTTGTTATGATTTTAGTAAAATTAACAATAAAATATGGTTTTGCAATTAGTAATAAATTTTGTTAATTTTATTATGATACCTTATATGGCATAAAAACTTATGGCATAAAAACTATTTATTAAATTATTTATTAATTTTTTTACAAGAAATGTAGTTACCATACAGTATGTTAATTTTACCAGAATATTTTTTACTGTGTAAGAGGTGTGTGTAATAGCGTTTAAAATCACCCCTAAGCCAATTTGACTTTTTTTTTGCTCTCAACATACAAAATAAACAGGTAGCCAGGTTGTTAAAGTTTTTTTTTCTCCATTATATAGAATAAAACTAAAATAAATTCAGTACTTTTTATCTGAGGTCAAATTTAACAGGTGGTCAACCTGACAAGCTTCTCTGTATTATGCTTCTATTATTTTTAAATATTAATATAGTTATTCTTTGTTATTTATTTTATTTATTTATTTTTTACAGATCCTCCAGACATTCACTTAGAAGGTCAACCTGTAAAAGACATCGAAGAAGGAGAAACAATATCAGTGAAGTGCGTTGCTGATGCTAACCCACAAGCGAGTGTGATATGGAAAAAATCAGGATATTCTAGTATTTATGCTCTTAAAGACAAAATTGAATTCATGCCCGTTAAAAGATCTGATTCAGGGATTTTTAGCTGCTCTGCCTCAAATGATGTGGGCCTAAGTCAAGAGCTAGAAGTTAACATAGACGTTAAATGTAAGTATTTATTTCTAACAACACTTGCTCTATAAGGGACTAAATTTAAAATTTTACGCTATTTCTATTTCTTATAGCACATTTATGAAATGGTTACTAAATTTCATATTTATGATTATTTTACTTGTTTAAGACGATGTGTTACGTTTTAATGAATACTATTCACAAGACTTTTCTGCGCGCAAAGAATAATTTATATCTATTGATATAGTACCGTTAATATAAATTTATATTTACT
The DNA here is from genome assembly GCA_949128135.1 of Parasteatoda lunata. Classification (NCBI taxonomy): domain Eukaryota; kingdom Metazoa; phylum Arthropoda; class Arachnida; order Araneae; family Theridiidae; genus Parasteatoda; species Parasteatoda lunata. The sequence continues at coordinate 66,235,209 of OX421976.1, read as the reverse complement.
TTAAGTAAAACAATTATGCCTCTCATAAATTGTTCTTGATCAAATAATGATCTGTTTCAACATTTTTATGATATAATTGAAAAGTATCGCTTCCCTTAATATTTTTACAAAAATAAGTGGGGTGAATTATAGACTCCACTTTGCTATTCGATTTGGGTTAGGGTTAATGGAAAAGCTTCGCGATACGAGTATTACAACAGGTAAGTTTTAGGATTTATTAAATTAAAAGCTTATTAGAAATTTTTGATCTATTATAGGCTTAATACTAAGCCTAAGAATCCCGACATATTTTGCATTTGTTTCGTAAAAAATATATGATCAAAGTATGCATTCCAGAATTTAATTCTTTTTTACAGTTTTTTTTTTTTTTTTTGGATTTTGACGACTCCATCTTAAAGGTGTGAATCTAATTATTTTTTCTCCTTCAGGAAGAAAAAAAAAACGAAAATATTTTAGACCCTATTTTTTGTATACTACAATAAGCTTAAGAACCCGAACTTATTTATAAACTTACATTACAAAATTTTCCGACCGGCCTGTGTAGGGGTCAGGGAACTGCCCTTGCATCAGAAAGGTTCTGGGTTTGAATCCCCGGCAAGGCATGGATGTTCTTTCCTTCTCTGTACTATCCCTGTACAACGTTGGCCCACCTAATATGGTGCCCCAGAAAAAGAGGCCAACAAATCCGCCATGTAAATGCCTGAATTGACGTAAAATGTTAGCACAGGTGAGCATTGGAAAAAAAAAAAAACATTACAAAATTTAGTCAACAAATATGTTGTAAAAAATTACTTGTTTATCATGCATTTTTTTAATGAACTTCACTCGGCCAGTTTTGTAAATTAATTATAAGCTGATTCTTGCATTCTATGTATTCTTGCATCCGTACTTGCACGTATCGTTTTGTTTCAGAATAATAAATAAACAAAACATGCAATCCCTGATAGTTTCTTTATTTTTGATAAACCCATCGTGAAAACGTAAAGTATTTGTCACTAAAATCCGTTTAGTGAATGTTTGATAAAATTATATGCTTTCGTTTTACCCCTTCGTGAATGTCTAGTGACTTTGGACATTTTCTTCTCCTTTTTCTTTTGCATAATTGATTTCCCGCTAAGAGCTTTTTCTAGTTTTTATATGACTTTCGTATTTAGCAGTTGAAAAATAATGTTTTCGAAAAGGAAAAATGTTTCTAAGGCAGTTATGGTATTAAAATATACGAAAAAAAAAAAAAAAGGAATGGGAAATAAGGAATTTTTCCATTTCCTTTCGTACAAATGTTGTTTTTTTTTTTGTGCTTAAAAACCTATTTTATCATTTTATACTGAAATTAAACTTACATTTTCTGCTGAAATGTCTCAGCATAACTGACATATTTTTTGAAATGTCATGAATTTTTGAATAAAAAATAATATGTAGTAAGTGCCATTGTCTGTTTTTTGAGATGATAAAAAATGATAAACGACAATGCTTGAATTCGGAATTGTTTTTCCATATAAATATTTAAGTATTAAATTGGATTGCGCAAAAATAATGCATATTTACAATTAAAACAAAAAGTTAAATAGTTTAATTTTGAAATTTAATCGAATAGGCATTATTTTACTTTGCTTTTAAAAGTAATTGAATACTTATAAAATTAAATATTTTAGGCTTTGCTATATGTTTTTTTTTTATTTTTACTTTTGTGAGGATAGTATGTTTTCGAAAAAATATAAACAAGGTAAAAATATCCTATTTTTGATTGTCTAAGTTATGAATTATTTTCTTGGTGAAAAAGTATTTAGTAATTAAAAACAACACTTTTTACACACAATAAACAGTATAACTGGGCAACAAGATAAGTTATTTATTGTATGTGGTCTCCAAAAATTTTATAAATAAATTTAAAAATCCTGTATTACGTACCGTAGAACGGCGTCAACTTAAAGTAAACCTTATTTTAGTTTTTGCTCTCACATCTACACTGTTAGAATATAAATTTCTCGGAATTTCTTTTTAAATAAAAATGTATTTAATTGTTTTACCATATTCAACCAAAACTGTCAAACAAACATCATAAAGATTGCATTCAAACTGCTAACTATGAGAAAAATCGTTTATTGACTGTTTTTTACATAATACGGTTAAGCAACCCAAATTTTATCAGTGCCGATTAGGCCCAACTCACCTAGCTACTTAGTTCCTTATAGCTGGGTACATACTATAGCAGAACTTGTTAATTTGTCACTCTTGTGATCTATTGGACGGGGTTTCCAATCATAGCTTTGATACCACAGTATTTTTTTTCCCATTCCTTCAACACATAAATAATGTTCAATGTCCTGCGCTCCCCAATTGGTGACCCTTGACTATGAGGAAGCAAACCTCTCATTAGTTTGTAAATGGTGGCATGAAATAGCTACATGACGAAACTAGTCCCATGTTTCCCATCTCTCACGATAGAATCCCCCAAATATACTAAAAGTTTCAGTTAAATTTCATTCTTATGTTTTTGAAGCCATGCTAGTAAATGGTGACTAATGCTTATAGCTTTGTATACATGGTTTTTCAATCCTACCAGTTGAAAATATTTAAATCATAAAGAGTTTTTGGCCGTAAGCTTAACTATTCATTGGACAGACAAACAGTTGCCGGTTATTTTAACGTAAATTTAAAATGAAAATTCTACTAGTGTTAAAGACAATGGTTTTTGTTTATGGGTTTATATCTTGTCAAGAAATTGCTAGTTTTTACGGTGAAATTAAAGAATTCTACTTTAAAGACAAAAGCTGCTGTATTAGGACAAATTAGTTTTTGATTTTTTAGTGAAACCTACGCCAGCGGTTACATGAATTGAAAAAAATTCCTATCGTTAACTATTTATTAATACTCCTTTTGAAAGGGTTTGCTTTAAACGGCATTTTCTACTTTTTAGAAGTTTTTATGGGGATTAATAATACACTGAATCAAGTTCAGCTATGAAACAGTATCATCTATAGCTATGATTTATATCTGAGCAACATCTGCGGTCGTTTATAAGAATCGTATGATTAATATAATCTATTTATTATAATACGACGTAAAGCATCCTCCTTTAAGAACTCATTGTGCTCCAAAAAGTGAGTTCATGTAGGTTAAAGCACCACAATTTTGTTGATCAGCATTCCAAACCGACCCAAACAAACTGATACCCATCGATTTGAGGCTGAGTGGGTTTCTATCCACCACCATGGATTGAAATTCAGTTTTTCACAATAATTTATAAGTGTTGTAACCACCTAGACATCGCAGCTAAACAAAAAATTAAAGCGATTTGATATATTGCCGTGTAAAATTATATATTGTTTTTTTTAAATAACTTACCATGAGACTCTAGTTTTACAATTTAAGTAGAAGATGAACAAAGGAAGTTTTTTAAAGTCACATAGTTCATATTTAAACGATAATTCCTTTTTGAAAACATTTAATATAAATAACCGGAATGGTGGAAATCAAAAGCATTCATTATTCATCTGTTTATTTGCAGTTAAACCTCAAATTTTGAAAGTTTCTCCTAATCCAGGCGCCAAAGTAACCGTATATCACAATACAACTTTAGTTTGTGAAGCTGAGGGAAACCCACCTCCGAAGTAAGTTATTTTAACTAATTTCTAGTAAGTTGTTTTACACATTGTAAGCATTGTATATTGTACCAAGGATGCATGTGTGTAGTTCGCATGTTTTTAAGATGTTTCGCATGTTTCTTCGTTAGAAATTTTAGGCAATGACTATTGTAATCCACATAATACAGAAAGTTTGAAGCATAAATCAGGCAAAAAAGGAATAATTTTAAAGATATGTATGTTAAAAATACAGCACTTTATCAGGAAACACTCTGTCTGCCAACATACAGGAGTCTTTCTGTCGTCAATGGTAGTACCAAAAACTGAATGTCATTTACTTTTTAGTTTTGTGTTCTTTACTAAATTTGTGGTAATAAAAACTCAAATTTTGAAAATCTGAATTTCTGGTAAGCCATTACCATATGATCAGAAAGATTACCAAATGAATGGTTTTAATAACATATAATTATGTTTTAGTAACCAAAAATTATGATTTTTAATAGAAATATCATTACCATTCAGTACGGTAGTTTTCCAGAATTTTTATATATTTATTCTAGAATTTTTGTGCTATTTCATCACTTTTATTACTTTACTTAAACATTTGTCCCTAATCGATTAATTTGCTTTAAATTTTATGTTACAAATTTACATTTATTTTAGCAAACAATGCTAAAATTTGGTTCCGGAAAATACTATTTCAAAGTCTTTTTAATAATTGTCATAAAAAAAAATTCAGTATTACTTTATGGTTCCACTCTAATTTTGTAGTAAAGTATATTTCCTTAAAAATTATTTTTCGCTTTTAAATTATTTTACATTATCATTTAAATAAAGTTTTCTTTGCCTTCTAATTCCTTGTGTTTTACAAGGTATTCATGGTTGCAAAAAATGGGAGGCGATCCAATTGCATGGCAACAAAGAGGAAATACGGCAGTTCTCCATATTCTAAATGTAACCTATCAATATCAAGGGCAATATGTCTGTGAGGCATCCAATACGATTAATGGTCATCCTTACAAATCTACTTCATCTGAAATCACGCTTGATGTTACGGGTAAGTCTTAACAACATCATATAGAACTATTACCAATATGTATCAAAAATATATTGCTGCGCCAAGTACAAAACTGTATATATTTTTTTTATGAAAAAATTTTGATGAAAATGATTTTTATTTGAGTGAAATAACTTATTTTTGTACATATCTCTATTACGACCTACATCTCTAACAGCTATACGACCAATATCTCTAATAACTATATCTCTAACAACTATATCATCACAACAAGTCGGTTTTGACTCGTTATCTCACATAACATATCAACACAATAGATAACTATTCAAGAACGTGCAAAAGTAAATTCCATTGAATTATTTTACGATAAAATTGACTAATTTTCGACCGTGTATCGTATTCTCAGTGGTAAGGGGAATTTTTTTTTCAGATGTAGTTCCAACTTGAGGTAAAAGATTTGCTTCTAATGATTTCTATTTCTTCTTTTACATCATGTTTCCATTTATTGTTTATTATAATTATTTGTTTTTGATGGCGAAAAACTCATTTGTAAGTGGTGGTAGTTTTAGTGCTTTTCAGTGCACTATGCATCGGGGCAGTAATTTATTTTAATCTTGAATAAAGATGTTTGAAACTTCACCTATAGCCCACTTCACTAAATTCAATGGAGTGAAGCATCAACGAGGGAAAAACTGGAGAAAAAAGATAGTCACAGGAGGACAGCATGACTGTTTTCTTAGGATAGATGTTCGATAGAGCTGATAGGCTGAAAACATCGCTGATATTATCTTTTAAATAATTAAAAAAAAAATTATGTGGTTTAATTTATAACAATATCCAATGCTAAATTAAAGCAAAAAAAAAAGTTTTTTTCTAAATCTCTTTTGAACGAAACAATTGAAATTTATGAACGATCTAAGGATTTGCGACTAACCTGTGTTATTTGCAATTGTTTTCCAACTTTCAGAAGCCTTGCATAAACTGCTCTGGAATATGAAAGACACACTAACAAACTTTTTTATTACTATTTTCCTTCATAGTTATTATATTATTACAGTTATATAGTATTATTCTTCTTAATAGTGCTTTTCTAAACCTTCAGAATGAACATGCTGTTATCTTTCTGTAATACAGTACTATAAATTCGCTGAAACATTAAATTTAATTCCTCTAACGAGCATATTTATCTAACAATATTATTTCCTTTTGTAAGGCTGTTTATTTAGCCCTATTTATTTTCCAGTTAGATGCCAAAAATTGTGCCAAACATTTGTTTAACGATATTATTAATATCCTTAACTTAAAAGCAGAAGAAAAATTGTAGTATCTCAAGTTAAAGCCTTCTTTTACTTTGCCTAAAATGGATTTTAATCTGGAAAATGCAGTCTGAAATGCAATTTATCTTATGGTAAATTCTCTATTGTTCCCTTTCGCCCACCATCGCCAAAGTTGGCTCAAACATGCTTTAATGGATTTATTATTCCCGGTTACAAATGACTTTTTGGGAAAAGTGACATTTTCGTTTTGCTTAAATCATTTTCGTTTCTCTAACTCTTTTCTCTAATTTTATTTTCGGTTGAGTGGATACGAGTACACGGAAAACTAAATTAAGTGGCCCCGAACTCATTTGGCACTAGGACATAAAAATGTTTTCTAATTTTAAATCACGTCTTTTCCCTGTCCTAAAGTAATTTTGAAGTAGAAATCAGAATGAAAGGAATGGTTCATATTGAAATATTTTATTATATTATTTGTATTGCTGTGTGGTATTCAAAAGTTCGATTCCGAATTCTTCTTGGTTAAGGAAACTTCGATTCAAATTATAATTATTGTAAAGTGCGCAAAAAAGATAAACTGACCAACCTGAATAACTTTTAATCTAATAAGCGGTTCTTCACGTTCTAGTACTCAATCTTAATGGTTTACGGGGGGGAACCTCAAATATGCTAATTAACTAATGCAGACGATACGAATTTACGAAATCAAACATTAAAGAAGAAACATACGTTTTTTATACCGGATACAGATTTTTGACTCCAAAAATATAGGGAGTAGTTAGAACTTCTTACTGCTAATTTTACATTTTGAATATTTAGCCATACCTCTAGAACTTAATAAGCGAATTGAAAAATATTTGCACAAAACTATTAAATTTGTTTATCCAAAGATAATGTTTTGAAAGAAATAACTTTTAATAACTTTTTATTATATTATTTCTTATTATATTATTTTTATTACATTATTTTTAATATGTTTTTATTATTTTATTTTTATTACTTTATTTATTATTATATTATTTATTATTTTAGAATAGATAAAATTTTAAATTGTTCGGTATACAATTTTAAGACATTTTAAAAAATATGAACTTACAGGGAAAAATACAAAATTTGGCGAAATCGGTCATATGGTTCCTGAGAAATCGAATTTTAAAAATAGCCTTCTTTAAAATGTGATTTATTATATTATTTCTTATTTTATTATTTCTTATTATATTATTTCTTATTATATTATTTCATATTATATTATTTCTTATTATATTATTTTTATTATATTATTTTTATTATATTATTTTTATTATATTATTTTTATTATTTTATTTTTTATTGCATTATTTATTATTATATTATTTATTATTATATTATTTATTATTATATTATTTATTATTATATTATTTATTATTATATTATTTAGTATTATATTATTTAGTATTATATTATTTAGTATTATATTATTTAGTATTATATTATTTAGTATTATATTATTTATTATTTTAGAATAGATAAAATTTTAAATTGTTTGGTGTACAATTTTAAGTAATTTTAAAAAATATGAACTTACAGGGAAAAATACAAAATTTGGCGAAATCGGTCATATAGTTCCTCAGGAACCATTTTACCACTTTCACCCAAAATTTTGAATTGTGCCATGACGTAAAGTATTACAATTCAATTTTTTTCGACTTTTTTTAAAAGAGGAATAAAAATTACAGGTATTTACTAAAAGTTTTTTTTTTTGTGCATAGAATTACCTTTGGCTAAACGAATTTTATAATTGTGTGTAAAAAAATTTCAATTTGTATAAAAGTTCTCGAGGTATGATATATCGTTTGGACCCAATAAAAGGTCCAAACTTTGAATATGCTCTCCTGTTATTGGGACCATATTTCCCAGATTGCGGCTGCTCAGTATGTTACAGGGGACAGAAATTCGAATCCGTCAAACAAACGGTATCTTTATTCGAAGGAAGTATGTTTTTTTATCAGATTCCGTTACTTAAAATGTCTTTTGCAATTGGCATAAAAACAAACTAATCAATTAGCATATTTGGAATTACCCCTTCGAACCATTGAGATTGAATCCTAAAACGTGAAAGATCCGATCAATAGATCAAAAAATATTCAATATGGTGCTTTTTTTTTGCTTACTTTATATAACTCAAAAAAGAACATATTTAATAACTTATGATCAAATAATCATATTTTCATGTACGGCCTCTCAATTTTTTGACCGTTCTTTTACCAAAACTATTTAGATCTTATTTTATTTATTCTGGCTGTCCCTTTATTTTGAGTGTCTCGAATCGAAAAAAAAGTTAAGATTATTCAACTTAAGACCATTTTTGGGTACGATTTCTTAAATTAAAATTTTGTTTGCATGAAGCAATGTGCCATTTTTAAGTTACATAGGATATTGAGTACTTTGGCTATTATATAAATTAGCTGTATAAATTATTATATTGCTGTTATATAAATTAGCAAATATGCTATTAATTAGTGCGCCTCAAATATGCTAATTAATTAGTGTAATCGATATTTTAAGAAATAGTTCAAATAGTTCATAAGAAATAAAACTTAAAAAAAGCCGTATTTTAACAAGTAAATATAAAGTAACAGGTAAATATACAAGTAAATATAACAAGTAAATATAACAAGTAAATATAATAATAAGCTGGATTTTATGAAAGGCTCGTTTTTGCTGCATTTCTCTTAGGAAATAGCTTCATGAAAACCTAGCTTTAGAGTAACCGTTTTTTCAAAGTGAGTCGTAAAAATATAATTACATTAGAAATATTTTCACTTACGCTTATTCTTTTAATATGAAATCTAACTAATAGGAAAAAGAAATTAATTACATTTTTAATCCAATAAGATAAGTGATATAATTTTAATTTATGATCAAATCACTTAAAAATTAAACTTACACCTGAATTACGAAACCCAATTCAAAATAATTATTTTTCCACATTCAATGTTTAATTAAATTTTCCATATTTTTAAATCAAAATCCCATATATTAATTTTTATATTAATTTTTAATGCCACGCCTTTTTGTCCACTTTGTAAATCTGGAGAGAAATTGGGCAGGGACCACCTGCTTCTATGTGGGGCCCTTCATGGACACACTGAGTCCTCAAGATATTGGGAAGCAAGAGAACTTTTAAGGCAATGACTTCGGTCTTCTTTCTTTGTTATCCTACGTACATTTGCATTCGTTATTTATTTCATCTTTCTATTTGTACCTTTTGCCTTGCCATTGGAAATAAAAAAAAATATTAATTTTTAATCAACGCATTATATACTTTAAAGAAAATACTTTTTTTAATAGTGATATTTTTCAAGAAACAAAGCTAAAATCACATATAATTCTTAGAAAATCAAATCCTATAATATCTCGAGTAAAAATATTCGTCTCGGAGATTTTGCAAAGTCTTTTCAACGTTTAATTACAGTATTTGACAGTAATGGTCCAAAAGAGGAAGTGAACAGGAATGGTTGGAATCATTAATCAGAACTTAGACCTTCCACAATTTCCGCCTTTAGAATACATTTTCTTTTCTTTTTTTTAAATTTTATTCCGCAGGTTGTTGTATTGGGGGTTAAACCCTCCTCCCTCTTCTTGGAGACATTTCATTAGAAAGCTAGATTCATTTGTCAAACTGATGTCTATTTGGGGAAAAGCAAATAAACGAGAAATAAGTTGTGTTCTATAGAGTGGATTAAGGTGAAAAGAGCACTGGTTTAAAGAAGAATTTGATGATAATATAGAGTATATTACTTAATGAGAGATTCTTTCCTTTTCCTTAATTTTAAAAGAATCTAGATAATAATTTTATTTTATTGGTGTAAAACAGGTGTAGTTGTATTTTTAGGAGGAGCACTGGTTAGGAGAAGAATTTGATGACAATAGAAAATATATTACTCAATGAGATATTCTTTACGCTTCCTTAATTTTATAGGAATTGAGATAATGGTTTTATTTTATTGGTGAGAAACAAATGTACTGATATTCTTGGAAGGATCACTGGTTCGGAAAAGAATATGATGGCGATAGAGAATATCTCAATCAGCTATTCCTTTGTCTTCCTTAATTTTACAGGAATTTAGATAATGATTTTGTCTTATTAGGGTAAAATAGTTACATTGGTATCATTTATTTATAATTAAATAAATTAGTTTGATTTAAAATAGATACATTCTAAACTTTTTAAAGAATTCTGATACATTCTTAAATGAACTATTGTTTTTGCATGTTCTTGAAAAGACAAATCCGATATGAGAGTAAATCAATACAGATAAACTTGTATGTTTCTCGGAAAACACTACGTTTGTTCACAACTTGCCTGTTCCCGGAAACACTCGTGGTGTATATGTTGTTCTCGTGTAAATAGATTGTGGATTAAAAAGACAAATTAGATATGAGAGTAAGTAATACAGATAAACTTGTATGTTTCTCGGAAAACACTACGTTTGTTCACAACTTGCCCTATCCTGGAAACACTCTTGGTGTATATGTTGTTCTATTGTAATTAGATTGTGGATTAAAAAGACAAATTAGATATGGGAGTAAGTAATACAGATAAACTTGTATGTTTCTCGGAAAACACTACGTTTGTTCACAACTTGCCTGTTCCTGGAAACACTCGTGGTGTATATGTTGTTCTCGTGTAATTAGATTGTGGATTAAAAAGACAAATTAGATATGGGAGTAAGTAATACAGATAAACTTGTAATTTCCTTGGAAGACGCTACGTGTGTATATTATCCTTGTGTAAATTTGTATAAATGAAAAGTGGTTAAGCATGTCCTCATTAATCCTTCACCTCATTAATCCGAGCTTTTCTAAAAATATCATAATAACCACTTCAGGACAATATCTGGTAGTGTTCTTTGTATAGCTGGATGAGTCATTTAAATACAATTATTCACAGAAAGCGTGAGGGAATTTTTTTTTTTAAAATTATCCATTGTGCTAGTTTCATACAACAGTGTTTTTCGAAACTCGTTCCTCTAGAAAAATAATAAAAACAAACACAGAAGACCCTTATAACTGAATAAATTTAATGCATGCAATTTAAAATTATTTATAACATTTTGCCATTAAAAGCTACCTTAGCTTTAGAACAGATAAAAAATTATCAAACTTGAAAAAATATTGTTATGAGTTTATTAGCTAAAATAATTCAGCGATGGAATAGGTTTTCAAATGTTAAAAAACTAGATCACAAACGTTACAGTTTTACAAAACTATATGACATTGCTTCATATTGACGTTTTTCGCCATTTTTAGAACTGTCAAGGAAGGAGCCAGCTAAGTATAGGCTCAACTTAACCTAACAGATATGAATAATTGAAAACTCACAGCAATTATAAAATTGCGTATTATTTGCAAATAAATTTTATTTCATAAAGCGCCAGAGCCTTCGAAAGACAAACTTAACAACTTATATCGTCTACCAATTTATCTTCCTCTGAGTTCAAAACAGTGCAATTTTATTTCCCCCCTGTTGTAGTGTGTTCATTCCTCAACAAGAAGTTAATAATTAGAACAGTAATAAATATATTTATATCGATGTTGTTGCAAATATTTGTAATTGTAAAAACAAAACAAAAACTAAAATAATGAATGTGATCGTACTGCTTCGAGTATCATAGTTCATGTATCAGGTAGTTTTAATATCCGAAAGAGACAGTACGTTACAGTGGCATATAATGACATTTTTGGTTAGGGTTGCTATAAAAATTTAATCCATATGATTTGCCTTTACCTACACTAATAGTCACAATATTCTTAAGACAATTTTAATAATATTATTGAGGAATTTTTTTTAAATATGCGTTATGTTTTTGACCTAACTAAGAAAAAAGTATGGTCTAAACTACCAGGATATGGTAAAATTTAGCGTGTTTTGGGAAAAGCTCGGTAATTTTTACCGAAGTACTTCGTAATGATTTTTGTAAAATTGACAATAAAATATGGTTTTATAATATGTGATGAAATTTGGTAAACGTGGTAAAATTCTGGTGGTCTTATCATAATACCATAAAACTTGGCATAAAAAAACTAACCATTTATTCGGTTAAATTGAATTTTCAGTTTTTTATTTTTACTAACTGTGTGATAACAATAACCATAATTTTGAATGCCAGAATTTCCGGTAAGCCGTTAGCATATGAACAGAGAAAGAATTACTAAATGAATGATTTAAATGCCGTATCTTTTGATTTTTAATACCAGAACTATGTTTTATTTTTCTTTTATCCGAAATGTCATTACCGGTACAGTGATTTTAACAGAATTTCTTCTCCGTGTAGCATTTATATTCTCTCTGGTTTTCAGGTGCTCCACAAGTATTAACGGATACAGCTCGAACGAAAAAACGGGTAGTCGTTGAAAAAGATGAAGATGCAATCATAGCAGTATATTTCTGTTCTGATCCTAGTCCAAGAAGAACTTATTGGGAATGGGGCAGCATTAAATTAGATTCGGGTGAAGGTCATATACGGTACATTGCAGAAAACTTACACAATGTAAGTATTAATGATTGTTTTTATATATTTTTGTTGCAATATCAGTCTTCAAATTAAATTAATGTGCTATTCAGGGATTCTTACTACTATTTTAATTGAGTTATTATAATGTGCTTTGCTGAATGAAGACAATCGATGATAATTAGGCCCAATTTATTTTCTGCAATAAATGTTTGCTGGTTCATCATTGACTTACAGCTCGGTGTGAGCCATGGCTTTCTAACCTTGTATCTGCAAATGTTAGATGGTTTTTTTTTTTTTTTGCCTGCATACAAAACGCATACCAGTAAATACAAATTTAAATAATATCTATAAACATTTTCAGTATATATCTAATAAGCAGGGTTGAGGATTTGGTCTTCTTTTGTGGAGTAGGATACATGGGATTTATCGTCCAAAAATTTCTCATTTTGTATGAAGTTACTGTAGCTGATTGAAAGTGTATTCAATTGTAATTCAAAGATTTAATTTATCAATAAAATGGCATCAGGGTGCGCAGCGTTTTTAAAAAGTCCTTAATGGTGCTTTTTTCATTTTGTGTTTTTAAAAAGTGCTTAATTTTTCCTTTTTCAAAATGAGATTTTTCTTTTACTATGGTGATTTTCGCTTCAAATTATGCAAAAAGACACAGTTCACATTGTTCTATTCAACGTTTTCACAATTGATTTAACCCCAATCTATTTCGGCGCATTGTCAGTTCGTAGCGTATGAAAACGCCATTCGTTTCACATAATTCAAAATTTCATGATTTTGACAAATGTCAAAAACAATGCCAAAAGGTTTTTTTAAATATTTTTTTTACATGACGGTTAAAACAAGATAGAGCCGTCAATTCTCAAAAACTTTCCAACAATGCCTAATTATGATATTTATTAAAAATATTTTTTGAGTGCATGAAAAGTGCTTATTTTTTGTTGAATAATTTGGATACGCACCCTGGGTATTTAAATTTTAATTAAATAAATCTAAACAAAAAAAATTAAAACAAAAATCATCATAAAGCATTAGTACAAATTAAAACATTATCTATAAGTTAAATTGAACAAGTGCTTTATAAATCATGCCTCATGATTTTGGCTATTTAAAATTTCTAATTGTTTCGAATACTTATAACAAAGCACCCATTTATTTTTTTTAACATATTTCAAATACATCCAAAATCAAAATCTAGTTTTTAATTTTTAAATATTTCAACTGTAGTAGTTTTTTTTTATATTTTTGAAACTGTTTAGTATTTTACTTAGATTGGCCAGTTTGGTCAGAAATTAGTTTTCCTTTAATAATTTTTTTGTAAATTCATAAAACTGTAGTTATATTCCCATTTAATTTGAGTTTAATTAATAAGCTATTGATTTTGTTTCAAAAATATGTTGTTATTGCTAGTTCCAAAATCTCTTTTTTTTATTGCTCAAATTTAACTTTAGCAAACTGTAATGTGCAAAAATATTCCAAATAGTTTGATACAACGATGTAAAAACCATGGATGTTACAGCGGATTTTATCGTTAAGTTCAACTCCTTTCCAATAACACACGTTATTGCTAAACAATAAATTGAAAAATAATAAGATTCTTAATATGAAAGAAAATTGAAATAAAGTTCTAACAAAAAAAATATCTCCAGAAATATATTTAATATTTTTTTAAGTTATTTTCTTTTTATTCTAAAAAGAAGACTTTCTTAAAATTCATTAGGAATAAATAATTGAATTTCCGTTGAAAGTTTTATTTGAGAAAAGAAAATAATAAAGAGTACAAAACAGCGTGAAATAAGAATAATTTAAATTAGGAAAACAATACGCGAACCACCAAACTTTTTTTTTTAAAAAAAAAAGCCCCTAAAGCATGACATGAAGGTCAAGAATGGGTAAAAATAAGAAAAAAAATCGAATTCACCTTAAGGATAATGTAAACAAAATAGAACCTCTTTTATATTTCAATTAGGCTACCATAGTTAAAAACAAGCGAGAATAAAAAAAAAAGAAATGATAGAGCTGCAAAACAGAAAAACTAAACTAACTTTTTTCTTGTGATTGCTTTGATGTTTGTTTTCCGAGAGTGTTTTAAAATGATTAAAAATGCTTCCTTTGGGAAGAAAAATAATACATTTACTTTAAACTTTTTTGCATAAGGTAATTGCTTCGGTTTAGAAAACTTATTAAAAAGTAACAATGCTCGGTATAAGTTTTATTTTGAAATCAATCTTATTATTTATTAATTTAAGCTTAAATGTTTCTTTGTTTGTTTTAAATTATTTGAATTAATAGTGACCTAAGAATTATTTTCAGAATATTTTTGTTTAAATGATAAACCGAATGTAGTTGTGATTAATAGGTTTCACTATAGATTTAATTATTTCCATTCAAACAATTATTTCTTAAAATATATTTTTTTTTAAATATTAATTAGAAAGTTACAATAACATTTTAATTTTTCTGACTTTACTTCAAAATATTTATTATAAATTAATTTAAAGGCAAATTATATATGGCTTTTGTTGATTTAAAACAGTTGGAAACTAACAATTACTTTTAGAACAATTCACTTAAAAATATTTAATTATTATTTTTCTTTCGTTTGAAATATTTGCTAAATTTTATTTTTATTAACTTGTAGAACATTCATATTAAAAAAAATTTCAAATTTTTGTTCTTCGTTTGTTTAGAGCTTTTTGAAACTAACAATGCCTTTAAAGTGCTTTAATTTTAATTTCTTTAAATTTTTTTCAAACTATTAATTACTTTTAAAAACTTTCATATTAAATTGTTCATTTAGAGCGTTTGGAAACTATCTATATTTTTTAGTACTTCGTGGTAAAAAAAAAATTCAATTTTGTTAATGTGTAATAATTTTTATTTAAAATCATTTTTTTATTACACTAGGGAGCTTCACCTGTTCGTTCCGCCCACATACCCCTATGGTTTTTCCTCATTCATTTCATTAAAAAAATATCGTTCTGTTAATTAAGTACTTAATTTTATGTAAACATTTTTAATGTATTGAACGTAGCTAAATGTATGGTTACCGAGATTTGAAAAATAATCACAAATGTATCTGAAAAAAAAAATCAAACTTAGAATATCCGACCCTAAGAAGTAAAATTTCAGAAGTAAACCATTATATTAACAATATGTAACGGTAACGTTATTACAACGGTAACGTTATATTATCTAAATGGTAACGTTTTGAAATACAATCTGAAAAAATATCTCTTATATCTCTCTAGTCTTTTATATTTATAAAAATTTCGATATAAATGTCAAAATTTTATATCTGGCACCATCGAATCTCTCTTTTTCTTATTTTCAATATATTTCTTCATTTTTTCAAGTCGCATTTTTTAACATCAAGAGCGAGCTCTCGAAACGAAGATCTCGAAACAATGAATAACTAATCATTATTTTAAGCAAAAAATTTAAAACTCTAAAAAAAAGAAACAAAAATCGAAAATTTTTAAACTTATTAGAAATTCGAAGAAAAAAAAAACCCTTGCATGAAGTTTATAAATTAAAAAGGATCTTTCAGCACGTCAAATATCAATTATGTTGTTGCGTTTATGCGGGCTGTAGATTATCCTCATGGTTTATTTTATTACATGTTTAACAGCTACAATTTTTTACATAGCTTTGCAATTTAAAATTTCTAAATCATATAGTTTTTGTACAGCAAAGCAAAATATCTTAAAGTTGAACTCATTAAACAGTGGTGGTGACGCTTACAATTTCTTATTATTGAGAGAAAATTTTATTATTTATAATTTCGTATTTTATTTTTCTTCTTAAATTGCTTAAATGATTTTGAAATTCTTATTCTAGTAAGTACTATCTTCAATATTTTAGCCCAAATAATTGAATTTTTATGCCAATAATATTTTAGCAATTTATTGTTACGATTTATTGTTCGTGGAATAAAACTTTCTTTGTCAGTTTTTTTTTTAAATTTAAAACTAAATTTGGCCTAAAATATTGTCTTGGAATTTTACTATCAGTGTTTATTGATTTATTTTATTTTTATATTTTAGGATGATGGGGCCAAAGACTGTTATGAAGCCCGCCTAATAGTGAGAGGTGTTGATGGTAGTGATTCCAGAAAATATACGCTCAATGTAGAAAATGAGAGAGGCAGTGAAGCATTTGCTGTTCTCTTGGAAGTCAGAGGTAAATATTGATTCAAACAATTAAATACATTTCATCATCCCTTATTCTAAAACAATATTTTAATGACGTTTTCTGCAATAATGAAAATGGGTCGGCAACTGAGAATTTGTCTTTTTTAAAAAAATGTTTTTAAAGTGTGGCAGAATTCTCTGAAAGTTTCGCGTCGCGTTGATTTAATCCTACTTCATTGAACTCAACTGAGTGGCCAGTACGAGTTGCGTCTGAGGTCAAAATTTAGATTTTTAAATTTAATACATTAATCCAATTAATTTTAACTGTAGTGCTTTGGTAATGATTTTGGTTAAATTAGTCATAAAATATAGTGTAAGTATGCGATAAATTTAGTAAATGTAGGAAAATTTAGTAATTTTACCGTGATTTCCTAAGCATGACATTAAATTCGGTTCAATTTACTTTTCTGCTTAATATATTTTACTAAATGTTTGGTAATAAGAACTAATATTTTGAAAATCGAAATTTTTGATAATACGTTACCAATCCGTTTTAAATGGAAAAATTACCAAAATAATGGTATATAAATAAAGTATACTTTGATTTCATTACCAGAATTTTTAAATGTTATTACTATACAGTACATCATTTTTACCAGTATTTTTTGTTTTCTCCATGCAATAAATGACTTTAATTAGAATTTTATTTTGTCAAAGTATTCTTTTGTACTTAATGCAGTTTAACGCTATATTTGGATAACTTACGCATCTTATTATTTTAGAAATTGAGTCAAAGTTAAAATCAAGTTATTTATACTCTGGTCATTTCAAATGCTTTCTATTGACGTCATTGTTTTCAGAGACATAACCCGTTTATCCCTTACTTCCCATTATTGGAACGCAGTGATGTGGTAGTTATTTTTATTCCGCTGCTCTAGATCATCGACGAATTCTGAAATTTCTTTCTCGTCGCAATCTGAGTTTCTGCCTCACATACAACTGAATACCTAACAACTTAAATCATAAGCTATAGTTTCTTTCGATTGGTTTCATGTAAATCAGCATTAATGATGTCAATGTAACTAAAATTTTATCTAAAAAAATACAAATTAAATATATTTGCAAAAATAATACATTGGAACGTATTTGTTGAACGGGTTTAAGCAAGTGAGTAGCATTTCTGTAAATTGTTTTTTTGACAAAAATGGTTTTTGTTGCATATCGAGCAAAACATCGAAATTAGATTAGATAATTAGATAATCTAGGATGTAATATTTTTAAAATTTCAACATGTAAAAAATGATTTCGGTTTCATTGAGATCCTTTAGTTTTGTTATAGTTACAATATTTTCCTGGAAATTGGAAAAATATTATAAGAGTACTTGCATGAAAAGAAAAATTCTGAAAAAAACATTTTTGAACAAAATAAAAATATTTTAAGGATTTTTTTCAGACAGTTTTGTACCCAACTTTTGCAACATATGTTAATCATTTGAAACGTAATTTTTACATTTTACAATGCACTAGTTATTGCTAAAATAAATAAAATCATTGAAGTATTTTTACGGTAATTGAATTTGCTATTATAATTTTTTCATCTTTCGATACTTTAATTGTTATTAATTTTTCAGTGTGCTTAAAATTGTTTTATTTCATTTTTCAATTTGCAGTTGCCTTGCAATCATTTTAGATTCATTTATAACTAACAAAAAATTCTAATATTGGCGATACTACTAGGAGTTTTTGAAGTGTGTAAAGCAAACCTTTGTCTAAACTAATCTAGTTACAATAATAAAAGATTATAATTTATATAATTAAAAATTTATAATTAATGTAATACAAATTTATTATTTTTCCTCAATGAATAGAAATTTTTCAAATGGTTATATGCAATTACGAAAATATGCCTCAGTTATTAAAATATATAACAATTTATTTGAAAACTTCAAAGATGCATCTAAAGGAAATTATGATTTATATTTACATTTTTTATAGAAATAAGTGACTTTAATTGGAGTTATTATTAATTATCTTAATTTAGTTTCAGTTCTTTATTTCTAATTTGCCTAAAATAATATTTGGATATTATACTAGTTTAATGTTTGCAAAATAAATTTTTATATTCAATTAAATTTTCAGTTACAGTAATTTAGAAATATCTTTTTTATCATCACTATTATGCTTTATTGTGAAATTAAATGCAGTAATACTTTCTCGGCTGCAATTTCTTATAATTTATTTTAATTGAAATTATATGTTATTCAGCTATAATTTTGTTCTATCTCTAACTATTCGAAATACTTTTATTGTACTTACAATTCTTTTACATTCGATCAAAAATTTCTTTAAGCTTCATTGTTTCAATATATTGCATTAAAAATACATTTAACTTTTTTGATATTTAAGCGTAAATTTTTTTTAAAAATTACGTAGGGGAGAGTCGGGTAGCCCCGCCCACTTAAGAAGTATTGCTTATATTTCTGTATAATATTGAGTAATAATCAATATTTTTGTATGTTTCTATTGTTTTATCATCTAATTAAATAATGCAAAAAGAATAAACCAAAAAAAGAATAGTTTAACTTAAAAAAATAGAAATTTAAAAATTTTGACTACTGTATTCAACATATTTTTAAAACTATTGTTTACCATGTTACCAGCTGCATAAATACTTGAAACTTTGAAAATAATCTTTTTTTAATATAACAATTAATGTCCGATGGCCCATTGACTTGAAAAATTATTCTATACATATGAAATTGACAGTGGGCGGGGGTACCCGGCACTCCACTATGTTTTTTAATCCACTGAAAGTTCTGCACATAAAGAGTCGTAATTTAACTTGCAGTCTTTTCGCAGAGCAAAGCCGGTTTTTCCATGTTATTAGATAGGAAAATAAAGTATTGAGAAGAAACATTCTAATTTTGCCCATTTGCTAAACCGCCATTGAGTTGCCATTGATTTAAGCAACTTATTTAATTGTTTGCCAATTTTTACCTGAAACATAATAATCCATCACTACAGTTTTGTTGTAAATATCTTTTAGGTTGCGCGTGATCTTTTTTACTGTCAATAGAATTTTCCAAACACTTAAACTAAGCGTGCTATAAATAAATAAATAAATAAATAAATAAGACTAGAATTGTTGCGTTTTTACGGAATAAAAGCAATTTAACCTTACAAAACCTTTGATTAATGAATTCCTTAAAAGCAAAATTTCTTAAGATGTATAAGGTTGTTCTCTTCACGTATTTTGACTTTTTCCTTAAGAGTCATTAAATAAAAAATGCTTAATGTCCATCGTAATTTAAAGATACGGAACTTCGCTTTTTCCTAACTCACCAATTTTATGAAGCGGAACGAAATGTGCGAAAAATCCTCAATTTAAATCTCTATTTTTTTAAAAAAAAAAATAAACCAAAAGCTGAACTTTATTGCTCTTTTTTTAATCATAAGTAGGGTTGTGAAGTGCATTTTCTTTTGATCTCTACTTTGCAGCAAGTTCAATTTGTAATTTAGTGCTTTACTTCTTTCATTTATTTTTATGGCGTACTTGCTGAAAGGTGAAATTATTGCCAATTACATGCTTCGCCGATGCTACATTGCGAAATTTGATACAATTAATTTTACTGGCTATGAATGCCTATAAGATTGTTTTATTTCTTTATACTTTGGATTACAAATCTTGTTTTATGTGTTTTTAATTTTTTCACCTTTTTTCTGTGAGAACGTAATAAAGTTAAAAGTAAAGAGTTTATATTCACTAAAAATTGTTATTTGTATTCTTAGAAATTGTGTAAGAACTGGCTTTATGTGTTCTTTAAATGATGGAATCTAGTTAATGTCAGTAAAACTTTCAAGTACATGAAAAAAAAAAAAAAGTAAAGAATAGATTTTTTTTAGTCAAATTTAGTTTTTTATGAATATAATTGCTTTTAAAATTTTTCTTAGTCAAAAGTTCAAAAAAATATATTTAAAATAAAATATAATCTTAGGATGACTATAAGGCTGTATACTGAACATACCAAACTGTAAAAAAAAATTGCAGTATTACTAGAAACTCACTAGAGATCTAGGATTCTATACACTTTTTTTAGTAACGTTGCTGCATTAGGCTTAGTAAACGTAATATGTTTACTAAGTTTAATGCAGTAGCATTATTAGAAAAGTTAATGTAAGACGAGTTTCCTAGAGAATTTCTCGTACAGTGCCGGAGCTCCAAAACTACTGTTTTTAATATATATTTTCAAATTAGAAAAGTTAGAATTCCAATTTTTTAGAAATTTTCTTGCACTACTGAAATTTTTTAAAACGCACGTGTTCCAAAACTAGCATTGATATATGCGATTGCTTTATGTTTTTAAGTTAGAAAAAACGGAGTTTTAGTTTCTTAGAGATTTTCTTGAAATATTAAAAATTTTTTACTGTGTTCCAAAACTACCGACATTAATATTTATTTATTTATTTCAAATGACAGAGGTGAATTGACATGTTAAAAAAGCGAAAACACAAGAACAAAACAAGAAAGTAAAAAGTCATTTCCTCAGGAGCGCTCTTGCCTCCCAATATCGCTCAGTAGGCGAAGACCCGCGGAAGGGCCTGCAGCACAGGATGTGGCCGTCATTGAAAACAGCTTGATTCTTGCACAGAGAACAATAGGCATCAGGTGCCAGCCCTAAATGAAACAGTTTCGCGGCTAGGCAGTCATGTTTGGTTTGTAGTCGAAACTGAGCCACCGCTTCGCGGCGCGTCAGTCTGGAATGGTGTTCTGTGGAAGATCTCTCCACACTTTGGTTTTTACCCTTTCTGATAATTGGTGATGGAAATCCCCATTGATTTTTGATCTAACAATCCTTTTTAGAGTTGAGAAGGAGACTGGGCTACTAATAGCCTGGAGAATTCTCTTTACCAAAATATCAGCCCTCTCATTTCCTGCAATATCACAGTGCCCGGGAATCCATTCCGCCATTAATATAGGCTTTCAAGTTTTTAACCAAATACCAAGTAAAACACACACCACACATCATTGGGAACAAAAATTCATTTTCAATTAAAAAACAAAACCCTCTGAAAATCTGGTTGATTACTACTAGGAAAAATAAAAACTAGTTTCCAGAAAATAGAGGGGTGCTGAAAGCAAATTATTAGTCATAGCAGACTGCATATTAAAAAAAAAAAATATTGCATAAAACCTTGTAAGAAAGAAAAAAAATTCAAATGCCGTTTCGTTGTATTTTTTCCACCTTGATCTCTCAATTCAAAAATATTTTATACTTATAAATAACTCTTTCATCTAACTTAATGAATTAATCAATCTTATTCTCCTTTAAAATAAGTGAGAATATTTCTGTTTTCCTTTGCCCTTAATTTTAAAATATATTTCATACCTTAGACGTAGTATCAAGTGTAATTTTTTTTATATATATAAAATGCAATATTTATTTTGGTGAGACATAAGGTCTTTTCAGATGACTCTTGAGTTTGGTAGATTACAAATTTTTATATAAAATTTATCAATATTAACCTTTATAGTTATTTATATAAAAAAAAAAAACAGGTTTTATGTTTAATCTGTCTTATTTAAGGCAACTAAGTTGCAATCATAAAATTTAAACTCTGAGTTTTAACATTTTGTACTAGAGGTATGTCAAAATTACGTTTCAAATTAATTTATAATTGCACACTTTACCAGGGAGACATAAGAACAAGTTGTTTCTTAAAAAAAAGACAGTAATAAAAATGTCATGACATGAGCGCTTGGTTAGTAGCAATGCAGAAGTTTTATGGAAGTTTATGGCTCATCATTACACCAGTTTAAAAGTATATACAATGTCAAAATAGTGAGAATGGTGATTTTTTAACTAATGATTGAATTTTTAAGTTCTGCAATGGAATCTTGATTGGTTAGATTATTCTACCTTAAATATGCTAACTAATAAATTCAGTCTAAGTGAGACACAAAACGAGACACAAAGCTACATTCTCTTAAAAAACTTAATTTTTTTGATGGATTCAGTTTCTAGATACCCAAAATATTAATAGGTAGCAGTGATCTGGAAAACATCCCGCTTATTTAATTATTTAGGAAGTGATCTAAAAGTTTGATTTCATTAATGCTAATTACATTTTTTTGCGAATTCCGACAAATCTCTGGATCTATTTAAGCTGATCAAAATAAATTTTTAATCTCAACTATTTTGTTAAAGATCTTAGTTTTTTTCATGCAAAATATATTGGGTTGAGAATGTTTTATTTGATAATCTTTGAAAAAGTTCTGAATTTTAAATTTTTTTACGCACAGAAATTTTTAATGACGAAATATATATATATATATATATATATATATATATATATATATATATATATATATAATGAAATCCGGAACACTAAATCTATTTTTAACAGAAGATTTCTTGCAGAAAAAGTTTAAACTAAGAAAAAAAAAACGAAAGTCCTGACACCTTATCACGTTACACTCAAAAGATATAATTCCCTCTAACTAGTATGTATTATAAAAACCACTGTTTAACCCATTGTTAACGAATGTAGTCATTCGCGGAACCACCCTAATTGGCCCTGATGCGCTTTCGACCACACAACCAACTAAATAGGGAACTCCTTTGACAATGCCTGACCTTACCTCTTTGATCTCTTCACGGTCAAGAATCATGTCTAGATACTATTATTTTTAAAGTTCCTTCTCAAATCTCTGTTTTGTGAGTGTCTTTAGAGTTAGTGGCTATTCCATTTCTTCTCAAGCATATATTGAACATACTGTTTTATTCGATTTCTTGATCAACATATGTTTTGAAAATATTGCTTTATTCTATTTCTTAATCAACTTATATTGAACATATTGTCTAAACGAACGATTCTTTGTAAAATAATTTCAAAGAAAATTTTGTAAGACCTACCTATCAAATTTGATACATCAGCTTGTCTATTTGTTGCTTTATTTTCCAATGATGAGTAAGTATTTTTCCTGATTCGCTAGTGGTTTTTAAATTGTAAAATGTTTATTGTAAAATATTTATTTATTACTTACTAGTGTACACTGAAAAAAATTCCGGATTTTTGTATTGGAAATATTGGAACCATGAGTATACTTTCTAACCATAAAATCCTTTTTTACTGTAAAATTTTATACCATATTTTTTACAGTAATAATTACTTAATTACAGTAATATATATTAAAGTAATTATGTGATTTTATAGTAAAATCTACTGTATAAAAATTATTGTATATCAGATTCTTTGTTCCGTAAAATTTTGCACTAAATGTGAATTTTACCGTAAAATAGTACCTTCACCCAAAGTGCCGGTACTTTTTATCGTATGATCTGGAATTTTTCAAAGCCTATTATTTTTAATGTATTTTTGATCTTTAAAGGGCACCTTTTTGTGTATAGTGACATAAAAATTAAAGTTAAGTTATAACTAACTACTTTACATGTTAGTAGCCTAACTCTGTTTAAAATGAAGAATTGCTTTTTTAAAATTGTCTAATATTTTCTTGCTATGAATAATTATATCCTATGTTTTTTGGCATTCACGATATAGCGACTTCGTCAATACGCTTGTTTTCATCCATACGGCAAAGATCGTTGTATCGAGTTCCGACTTTATCTAGCAAACGAAAATAAATTTAATTTGATCTGTTTTCACAATTATGCAACCTGACTGTCTTATATACACTTTTAAAAATTCTGGATTATATTACGATATAAAGTACGGTAAACTTCCGATACCATACAAAGTACGTCTATATACAGGGGTCTGTCCAGACATTTTGTGAAAGGTCCGTTTTTCGTGAAATTGTGAAAAAATCACTCACATTCTTTCAAGTAGGGTCCGCTTTTATGAATTTGTGCAAATAGTGTCCGGTTATTGCAAAAAACTTTTTCGAGGAGTTTTTAAATTCTAAATAGATACAAGATTATGCTAGAAACTCTAAAATTATAATAAAAAAAATTCAATTTTCAAAAATAAACAGCAATTGCTGCTTCTAAATTAGAGATGCAACATGCAAATATTTGGTATTTAGCCTATACTGCTGAACGCAGAATATTCATTTCGGACTAATGATGGAAGAATCGTCTGCCGATAACAAAACTAAATTCGTGTACATCCATTTTTCTTGTTTTCTGCCCTGGGAAGGGTTTTTTCGATTAACAAAACAATAATGAAGATAAACAAATTTGTGAAGGGTCCGATTAAAAGAAAAATGATTTTGTGAAGGGTCCGTTTTTATGAAAAGATATTTTGTGAAGGGCCCGTTAACGTACCCTAATTTCTTCTAAACAGATCCCTGATATAAAGAACATACTTTGCATTATGTGTAAAATCCATTTTTATCGTAAAATATTATACCGTAATTTTTACAATAGTATTTATTAAATTTGAGTAATTCGGTGATTTTACGGTAATTATTTCTATAAAAATTAAGCTATATCAGATTTTTTATACCTTAACATGTCCTTGTGAAAAAAGATTTTACGTTAAATAGTATTGGCAATCCTGAGTGCCGTAATTTGATACGGATTTTTTTTTTTAGTGTATGCATTATATTAATTCTAATGTGTGTTTAATTTTTATTGAATCGATCTAAAACTAATAAATGTTTTTTTTTCAGAACCTGTTGCTATGTCAGTTGTAATAGGTATCGTTGTAGGCTGTATTATACTTCTTCTCATCATAACTTTAGTTATTCTTTATCTTCTAAAAGCTGAAAGAATGTGCTTCAATCGTAAGTACCTTATTTTTAAGTATTATTTTTATTATTTTACCTTTGATTGATTTTATTTATTGTATTATTTTTTTCTCTTATCAGTTTTAGTTTCTTTACCTGATTTTAAAGCATGGTTGTTTTTTTTTAAATTTTATTTTTCGTTTTGAACAGAAAGTAAAACAAGGCCGCTTGTACTTTTCATTTTTCGAGTCAAATTAACTTTACCAATATTTAAATACTAATATTTATTGCGTTGTTAAAAATATTGAATTTTTTTAAAAAAGGAAATTCTAATTACTTTTAAAATAGAAATCATTAAAAATTACCTTCTTTTTTCAATTATTATTTAAGAATAATTATTTTAAACTAACTAAACTGACTTATTTTTATTTACATAAAAATATAGATTCAGATTGCTAATCTTTATGTTCGAAGTTCGTAATAAAAAATACATTTCGTGCATTCCAGACTATACCTTTTTTACATCATATCATTTGTCTTTTAATTCAAACATTAAGAAATTTTCTACTTTCAATTTTTTAAGATCTATTGGCCCGGAAATCTATTTTCATGTGTACCTATACTCGTAAACAAACTTTTCTTTTTGTTTTAAAATTAATATAATATAACGTGTCTAAAAAGCTTCATTTTTGAATACATAACTTTACAGTCCATCTGTACTTTTACTTTTTGTAATTCTTAAAAATAAATATGCATTGGTGTTCTGAATTGGTATTCATTATAGATAGACTATTTTTCACTTTCTAACCACATTTTAGGAAAAACACGTTACACCTACTACGTTTTATCATTATAATCTTAAAAAAAAAATTTTTTTAATGAAGTGTGCAAATATGGTTAATTATTACCACAAGCATTTGAATTTTCATGTGGATTAAATTATAATTTTTCTATAAAAGTAATTTTACTTAGGAATACGCAGAGGATCTTTATCGTATTGTCCGTTTATTTAAGAGGTAAAAAAAAGTATTTTATGATTTATGATGGCATTGCAAATAACAAATATAAAAATTTGCTTTATATAACTACTTTACTTGTTCTTTAAAATATTTACTCGAATTCATTTGAAATTTCTCATTTCTAATATAAATTATATATATATATTACAAGCTGAAATTTAATTTATTGACGACTAGTAGAGTTACAACGATCCATCCATCGGTACATCCATCAAATCTATAAAATTCTGGCAAAAAGTAACATGTTGTAACAAAGTAACATGTAGTTTATCATCTACGTTTAAAATCCTGTTCAATATTATAGATATTAAACTTCCTAAACATGTGACTTTGAACATGTCTCTCTAAACAGGATAATTTTTAACCCTTATATACAAATGCATGATTTTTTTTTCTTCAAGAAATAATGTTTGAAATATCTCAAAACATGGGTGTAGTTACTAGGGAAAATGAAAAAAAAAAAAATTTATTAAATAAAACTCATAAGATTTTTTTAAATTTTTTTCTACGTCATCATGAACAATCCTTCCTTGAATTTTACAAATCTACTGCGTACAATAATAACATAAATTTTTATATAAATAATAGTTTTCAAACATAATTACTTTTTTATTGAAATAATCATAATTCATAACAACCGCTGTAATTGAAATTGCCCTCAGATAGCGAGGGCAACAATGAAAATTATCACTATAGAAATAAACTGTCGAAGATTCTAGTAATGTTCGAAAAAGATATAATAGTTTTGGTAAAATTAAAACTAAAAATAAAATACTATGCAAAGGTTGCTACATAAAGAGATATGAGGTTTTAAACATATGATGCAGATCTACATCGCTGTGCGTTTAAGGAGAAGTCAAGCTTGCATTCATGGAAGTTAATATGAATGATCATGTATCCCTTTACCCGGCGGTAAGGGATTTGTAACCAGCAATCAGTCTCCTAACAGTCATATTTGTTGTCAGTGCTGCAGTTGGTGATAGCCAATAGACAAATCAACTCTAAACAGAGAACAATATACGAATCGACTTTTGACGGATTCAAATCTGAAACCCATAGACAGTGAAATAATCCTTAATCCAGTATGGCACAGGTTATGGTTGCCGTGCCGCAAACTATGATTGAATAATTGATATATAAAGTTTAAGCGTTGTACTTAAAAGTATAGAATCAGGGAAGAATTAAATTGATATAAAGAGTCTCAATACTTTTACAAATTTGCATTATCGAGACATTCTGTTGCGACACTATGTGTCTATTGTTTTGGATGTTAAAAAATGCTGCTCTATGTTGTACTCGTAGTTACAATAACTAATGACATGAAAAAGCAGTTTAAAAAATCATATGTAATTGCAACATCATTGAATTATAACATTGTTGATTTAGTTTCTTTCGAAAATATTCAAATCTGAAACCCGTAGAAAGTGAAATATTCCTTAATCCTGTATGGCGCAGCTCATGGTGGCCATACAGAACACTACGAATAAATTATTGATATGTAAAATTTATGCTTTGTACTTAAAAGTATAGAATCAGGGAAGAATTGAATTAATATAAAGAGTCTCAATATTCTTTCAAACTTGCAGTATTGAGACGTTATTTGTGTCTATTGTTTTGAAAGTTACAAAATGTTGCTCTATGTTGTAATTACTGATGACATGAAAAAGCTGTTTTAATAATCAAATATAATTATAACATCATTGAATTATAACATTGTTAACTTAGTTTACTCCGAAAATATTAAATGCATTAATTACATCGTTTAATTAAGTGATGTTTTGTTCATAAAGCAATGAAAAATTTTTTTTTCCTTTATTTGAATTAATAAATTTAAGTTCAGCGTAAAAATTTGTTTAAACATATGCAAGTGGCTTGCAAATTCGGAAAATTTAAAATATAATTATCTAAACATCGATTCTGTAAAATAATCCTCTTATTATTTATAGTAAAAAATCTTAATTTATTTGTTAGCATGTTTATAGTTATTATTTTATTCTTTATTTTTTGTTTAGTTATTTTTTTTTATAATTTGAATTTGTCTTTAGTAGTTTAGACTGGAATTAAAGTTCTAGTCACATATTTACCTGTTCATTATTGTTATGTTTATGAAAATCAAATTTAAATTTTGATATTTTAAAATAGTCTTAAATTTACAAAATGCTTTTAAAAATATCTATTATTCAAATAGAATTAGTGGCTCAAACATAATATAATTATATATGTATATTTACTGAAGAAAATATTCATTTATTATCTATTCATGTGTTATAGAATTTAATACAATATTTTTATAGTTAAATCTAAATTAGTCATACATCTTATATAGTAATAGTTAAAATTTGTTTACTTTTATTTTATAATGATGAAATGTTTGTAAAATATTATTAATATTTAGCAGAGTTATTATTATTATTATTATTAGCAGAGTTAATATTATTAATATTTTAATAAACTATAATTTATTTATTTGTATTTTATCTATTTGTATAATTATCTTTTTTGTATTTATCTATATCGACAAAAAGATGTAATAAAATCATGTTCTTTTTTCTGAATTACTTGATAAAATAAATATTTCTAAAAAAAAAACTGAAAATGTAACAGTGCTTATTTTCTTCCTTTTTATTCCCTATTGCGAATTAATATAATTTTCCTATTGCAAAAAAAGTTAATATTAAACATTAACGTTAATTTATTAACAAGTTTATATATCTCTTTACGCAAAATAAAATTCTGCTTGCATTTTAAATTAAATTACTGCTTTGAATCGTAAGTTTAGGTATCATGTTTTAGTAAGATTTTAACGTGTTAGTATTTTTTTACAATATGAATGTTTAAAAGAAAATGCGAACATATATTATAATTTAATATAACTTGTGAGTAAAATTCAATTTTTAAGCAGAAAATTTTAATGTAAAGCTTTAAGTTTAACTTCTTCAAGCATTCGTGACATTATAAACTAAAAATTATGCTACAATATCAAAGAATGTTTTAATTTGCATATTTTCGAAACAATTTTTTCTGAAAAGCTTATCCTTACTGTTGAAGTACTTTTTGAAAGGCGAGCGTAAAATAATTGATCAAACTAATGCTATAAAATTTTACTACTGCATTAATATTTATGTACTTCAATATTCTTTAGTAATATAATTGTCATGTTACATTTATTTCAATTTAGAAATAAATATAAATAAAATTGTGAAAACGTTTTTCGTTCTTTCTTTAATGCTAGTTTATTTTTGTGGGACACTTTAAAAATAATTTATACATAAAAACAATTGATCTTATAAACATAATTATAACATAACTAATCTATTTTGAAACGCTTTTTTTTAAAAATGTAGCTCTAATATTTTTTTTTTTTTCAATTTAAGCTTAGAAACAATATAGAGGGTCTTAAGTAATTACCACACTGAATATATATTTTCTAGAATCATTGTAAAAACTGAATTTAAAAAAGTATTCACATTAAGGAACGCAATTAATCACAATCTGACTAGTCTTAAGTGAGGAAAGTGAAGTTAAAAATGGCAAAAAACAGTTTGTTAATTTTCATCTCACTTTACCCAGTATTAATTTGTCAGACTTTACAGTCATCGACTCTTGCTCTAATTATTTGCACTGAGCTTAATTAGTTAATCATATATAATTAAATTAAAAGCTTAATAAGCCATAATTTAATTGAAAAAATTTGGAAGATAACTGTTTGTCATCGAAATTTGCTTGTCTTACAAAATTTAGCTATGCACTCTTTATCTCACTTTTCTATTCTGATGTTCAAAACATTTCTTTTTATTTATTATTCAACTTTTGAGACAAAATGGTGTTTCCTTAAATAAAAGCTGAATATTTTTTTTTTGTTGAGTTTTTAATAACCTCAAGATGTGTCCCCTTATACAAAAGTTTTTTTTCCAATTTCGTATTATTTTTATTAAGTATATTCTAGTTATCTATATTATTATACCCATATTATTATACTATATTATTATACTATATATTTTTTTTTGTTGAGTTTTTAATAACCTCAAGATGTGTCCCCTTACACAAAAGTTTTTTTTCCAATTTCGTATTATTTATATTAAGTATATTCTAGTTATCTATATTATTATACCCATATTATTATACTATATTATTATACTATATTATAACTTATATTATGTTATGTTGTTATGTTATGTTATTATATTATAACTTTATATTATGACTTATATTATGTTACCTATTTCAATTTATTTTAAGGATTAATATTTATGCATAATATTAAGTGGCGTTTATTATTTTTCGTTTCTTTACACTTATACTTCGCACATTTAGGTAGGCCATACACAATTAAATTTCTTCGAGTGATCAATTATATTAAATTACTCTCAGTCATTTAGATTTTAATTTATTTTATGTAATCTACTAAGACTTATTTTTAGTGTATACATCAAGAAATTATGGCTTTAAGTAGCGTTATTAACTTTCTTTTGTTACTTAGTGGTAAGTCATGCATCATAATTGCATTTCCCTAAATGTCGCCATTTTATAATTAGGTAAGCTATTATTTAAAAAAAAATATTTATATCTAGGCTTTAAGTTACAAATATGAGATAAATTTGAATTTCAAAGCCACTTGCATCTAATAACAGATACGTTTCCCATAGGAACAAAACTTGCTTCAGTACCTCTCACACAAGATGAAGAGAATCGAGCAGAAATAAGAACACCAGTCCGGAAATCTTAACCTCTAAATATTGATAACTGCGAGTGTGAAACTATCTATAAATCATAACAATTACTGAAAAATGAATAATATTTTTCGGTTCATAATTTAAATGGAAGAAACGAGTTGTTCATCAAGTTCTTGTCAATGTGTGTCAACAAATTTTTTTGGTGTTGAACATACATCAAGTCTGGTAATCAATAATGGTAAATAAATTGAAAAGAAGCTTATTACAGTTTCTGAAAATTTGATTCACTAACTAAACAATCTTGCTGTTAAAAAAGAATTAAAAAAATTACGTAAACGAATGGCTTCCGGGTCTACAGAGCTTCAAGCTAGTGTATGCTATCAGAGGACAATAAAGCAAGTATTCGGGCAAGATTAAAGTGTGCCGACAAAGATTAAGTTGGTATGTGGTTGTTTGATACTGTAAATGCACCTTTAAAAACATTATTTGGATTCGAACAAAGTGGAAATTACTATTAGAGCTTACGATGAATATTACTATCTGTAATACGTTTATTCTTAACTTGATAATTTTCGACTATCCTAAACTGTTGAAAAGTCGAAACGCAACAAGTTATTGAAACAACTGACTATGGAACAGTGCTTCAAGTAGCTGCTTGACTGACTGGACTTTCCCTTAAATCTATTTTGTTTTACTTTGTGAGTTTGGAATAGCGATGGGCCTTCACAAAATGAGAAACTATTGTATAAGCACACTGTGAAAAAGTAATAAATAATTAAATGAAACTGCAGTGTTACTAGAAAATCTCTAGGAAACAGGGATTCCATAAATTTCCTAGTAATGTTACTGCATTAAAAAGCAGTAATGTTATATAGTGATCTCAATAAAATCTTCGCGTAGGCAAAATTTAGCGTGGGCAAAACTGAGTGTGGGCAAAACTTAGCGTGGGCAAAACATAGCGTCGACAAAACTTCGCATGTACTAAACTTCGCACAAACAATTAACATTAATGTAATAATTAACATTAAAGAATAATTAACATTAAAGTATTTATGCATTAATTTTAATAAATTCAAATTCATAATTAATTTAATTTTAATAAAAGTAAAAATGTTATATTTTATATTTTTTTTCATAAATAATTGAATAATGTTCAACATATAATGATAAATGGAATTTTTGATCACTAGAAGATTTAATAAAAGTTTATCACATCAAAACTGTTTAAGAGTCTTAAACAGTTTTTTTTACTTGTTCCATAAACTTTTGTTAAAGAATTTTAAGTCAAGGGACAGTTTAAAAAAATTTTTTTAACTTGCACAGTGGGCGGTGAGCTCTAAAAAAGTTTAGAAATCTATGATTTACCTCAAGCAAAATAATTTTTTATTAAAAATGAATATGTTCATTAGAGTGTATAATCCTCTCGAGGAAATCGCTGAAAAGTAAACTCACGCACCCACCCCGCTTCAAAAAAGAAACTTTCTAGCAGTTCTACATTTCCAAAAAAGTTCTAAATTTGTGAAATTTTAAATCAATGGAGTTTTGTACCCGCGAAGTTATGGATCGGCGAAGTTTTTTACACACGTGTAGTTATGTATCGGCGAAGTTTTGTCCAGCGAAAATTTGGTCACAAAATTTTAACCACAAACCAATAATGTTACTAGAAAAGTTTATGGAATTCAAGTTTCTTAGAGATTTTCTAGCAATACATTTTTTTTCACAGTACGATTATTATTCAGTACTCACAAGCAATTTAATGATTTGGAGATAAATAAATCCTGGACAAAATTTCGGGTAGATAAAATACCATGCCTAGACAAAAACTCAAGTCATAAAATATTATTGGAAGAGTATCTCCCTTGACCAAATTGTCAGTTAGAGTGATTTTCTCGCGATAAATACTATTAGATTAGATTACATTTCACACCATCTTTTTTTTCTATTTTTTATTTTTTTTGCACTGTTAATTGATTTTTAGAGGAAACGTAGAAAATAAGGAAAATATCGCAACAAACAATGTAAAAAACTGTTTTCTGCAAAAAATACTAATAGTTATTCTAAATTACAACAAGAGTACGCTGTAAAGATAAGTCGAGTTGAGCCTGGGTTTGATAAGGGTTCGTTAAATTTATTCAAAATTTTCGGGTCCACTTACGTCCTTTCTTACTATTTTTAAACTAACCAGATACATAAAATCGGTTTGCAATAATATGAAAAAGGAACTTCGTATCTTTTAAATTAAGAAGTTTTAAGTTTCATGATTCAAAAATTGTAATGTATCTAATAGTGTATACTATAGCTTTGCAAAAATTGCTTTGATATCTTTTATTTAGAACTAGAACGTTCATCGGTCATATTGAAATTTGAACTCGGCTGAGTGCATAAAAAAAAATTGCATTTGATTAAGGAAATTATATTTATTCGAGCTTGCATTAAAAATATTCGTAAGAGGCATTAAAAATAATATATGGTTCCAAAATTTTGTGACCAATATAGCAATTTTGACCACGATGGTAGCAATGTTTAAGCATTGCGTATTTCCCACCTTTATTTCCCTGTTTAGTTGGTACTTACTGATCTCAAGCTGAATGAGCTTCAAGACGCAACAGCTCTTTCACAATCTTCGTTTTCTAACATGAATTTAAAAGTCTACGATATTTTGTTCGCTAAGGATTTAATTGGATACCTGTAAATGGCGTCACGCGTGTGAATCGAAGCTGATTGGCTGTTGAATCACCAAATAGGATGATTTACCTACAATGACGTCACTTCTACGCATCCAATCACTCACCACTAAAGTATTTTATTCGTTAATCGCGATCTTGTAATTGAATTTGTGAAGGCCCAAAAATTCATATCTGATAATCTATCTACGAAAAAAAAACTGTATTGTGTAAATAATTCAATGTTTTATTGGCATTTTAAATTGTTTTTTCGCCTATTGTGCTACTTTTTTTCTCATCGCCAGCAGCAGTGTGATATTAAATTTTTGCAATTTGTAAAAATATTATGAATCTTTGGTTTGTTACATATGCTTTAATGCTATTGCTTTGCTGTGTTATTTAAAACTACGTTTTATTGTTCATATATTGCTTTTGGTGTTATATCATGTAACTGTTAGAGATAGCCAATGTTTCCTTTACATGAAAGTAAATATAGTATACCCGAGAATTAATTAAACACAGATATAAAACTCTGAGTGCTCAATTATTTTACAATGAAACATTTTAAATTATAATAAGTTTTTCATATTAATACTATTCTTAAAATTTTATCAGTCAAATATTTTTAATTAATTTTTACCTGCTTTTTTGTTTACAGAATTTAACTAGAGCAGTTACTGATATTTTAAAATATATCCGTTCTTATAGATTTTCCAATTTATATTTATTGCATCTTTAGAATAAGTGTAATCTTGTGCTTTATAATTTATTATTTTTTTTAAAGGAACCCCTTTTAATTATTGTATAAAAACAGTTTTTGAAGCATTTATTTAGTGTATGATATATATTACAATATAAAAACGATGTTTGAAAATATAATTATAGATCTTTTATTCATATAAACAGCAAAGCATATGTATGATACATAATTTAAAATTTAATAATGAAAAATGCTTGTAAGTAAAATATTATATAAATGTAAATACGACGTAAAAATTCAATATTAAATTGGGTGTTTTGTACATGTTGAAAATTGTTTTAAGAAACTTGTTTGTTCAATATTGTAACCTAACATTCATAAATGTGGTGAAGAAGTTGTTACCCTTGTACATAGCAACCGTTGAACTGTTAAATGTTTTGAATTAAAAAATGTTTATGAAAAAGTAGGCGTTTTGACTTATTTAAAACCAAAATTTAAATCATAAAACGTATCAGAGTTTATTAACTCATCATAAAACTTATCAACTGAGAATTAACGAGAACCTTACTTGAAATCTTACTTCGTAACAATTTCAAATCAGAGTGAATGCTTTCAAGTGTTCAGTTACTTTAGAACAGGATTTTAAATTTCGTTATGAGAACCAACCATAAAAGTAGAGAAATAGCATATCCTTTCATTTAATTCAATGATTTGATTTCACATTCTAAGTTGCTATCTCAATAACTCTAGCAGTAATTTAAATATGCTAATTAATTGGCATATGCCATTGATTAAATAGCCTGACCCATTTAATGCTGTTTTTGTATGATGTCTTTTTAAATTTTTCTAGAACAACAATACAACATTTTGAATTTGTTTGCACAAAAATTATTGACTACAAAAAATACAAACAGTAATTTATTATCGAATTTACTAAAATAATGAAATCGTTAAGTTTAACAATATTTTTATCATCTTAGGGAACATCACTGTAAATGCACTATAGATCTCATATGAAAAAAATAACGTTTTAAAACATGTTATTTTTATTTAAAAAATTAATTTTTTAACTGTCAAGTATAGTGCAATAATAGTTCTTTTTAGTGTAGTTAAGTTTTTAATGCCTATAATTGTCTTACAAGAGTGTGTTTCTTAAGATCATTATTTTTGTAACAAAATAATATTTAAAAATGTTATTACTATTATACACCCTAAGTTACATGAAGATGTCCAACTGTACTATATTATTTAATTCTGGACATCTTAGCTATGCATATTACGATAATTTTACAATCCAACAAGATTCCCCACTCTAGAACTAACAGGATGATGAAAGAAGTTAGGTTCTAGAAGGACACTTTGCAGTAGTTGACTTAAAAGGCTCACGTCCTTCAGAATGAACAAAAATTTTAAAAATAGATATTAAGGGTGGTGATTGTAGAATACACTGGATACATCAGAACATTATTTAGTGCTTAAAATTGATATTATGTCAATTTCTATAATGTTTATGTGGTGTGTGATTCTATGAAAATGGTAAAGCATAGATAGTGCGTTATTTATAAATAAAAATTGACAAAAAAGCGTGTTATAATCTGGTAAAAATTTAGTAAATCAAAAACGTCGTTTTCCCTAGTTTTAAAACAGTATAGAACAGTCTATCGCGAAAACGAATCCAATGCTTAATGTTTATATAATCCTCAATATTTAGATTTTTTTGACAGTTTCCAAATCTGTGAATAGTTTCCTTAAAACAATACAAAAAAGGAAAAATATCGTCACGTAACCTTTTAAAATACTTTTTTATTTATAAAGAACTGTATTTTTATAATGCTTCCATTACACGCACCTTTTCATTATTGGCTAGTCCAATAACACGAATTTATTGCGACCCAAAAGAACTCTGTTTTATATACATTAAAACAGAGGGAAAAAAGTCGCAAGAAGTCTTTTCCCATTACAAAGCTATCGCCAAACTCCAGGGAACTCAAATGCCATTCCTCCAGCTATATTCTTCTTAGTTCTCGAATCCGCATGTTTCTAATCAAACTCTATCTTAAGTAAATTCCTTCTCATCCGCTTTTCCTCTTCTCATTAACTAAGCGAAGTTGGCAAAACTTTCTTGATCGAAGAGAAATAATAACAAAAAAAAGTAACAGTTTGGCTAGCTTTGGCGTTGAAATAGACACCATGTATGTGTCAGATCCCTTGAGAGGTTTAGTAACAGATTGTGGTGAAACCCATAGCTGATGTTATCCTTTTGTACATTATTTTCTCTCTTTTTTTATTTATTTAGTGGATGCTTCTTCTCTAATCCGAAAATGTTTCATTCAATACTGTTTGTAAAAAAGAAAAAAAAATTGCTAAAAAAATGTTTTTTTTTTCCGTCTATGTTGTGAATTGCTTATGTCTTTATTGATTGAAGTAATTTTTGTAAAAGCGAAGTACTTTTAGCGGAAAAGTAAATATAAAAAAAAAGTATTCAATAGTAAACTTCTAAATTAAAACTAACAATTTGCTTAAATGAAAGCCATTTAAATTAAATATTAGAATTCGGATTAATAAAAATTTAAATGTATTTTAACGGGAAGCTCAAATAAGCATTATTTTGAAACCTATACTTAATAAAATTTGCAGTAATTCAAAGCATTTTTAAATATAGAGACACGAATTAATTTTTAAACACTGTTGTGATTGTAGATATGTCGTGGAGGAGTGCGGGAGCGATGTTCATGGGCACTAGTTGGGATAGACTCTAGAATCTTTGTGTTGGTAACCGGATACTCTATACCAATATGAAAAAGGCGCTCGTCAGCATTAAGTAGCTTAACAAACAAATCGTGTCGCTATTTGAGTGGAAAACATGGTAGTGAATTTTACATCATTTCTCAGTCAACGCTAGGCAATCATCTGAGCTACCTTTCCCTATGGCACACTATAATTTATCCTATAAAATAATATGTTTTATAATTTTACCTTTTATTATTCCTTTATAAATAATTATTTAAAAAAATGAAAATGCCGAATACATCTCTCGTGCCACCGTGACTAGAGGGAAATGAACCCAGGATCGAATCCAAGCAATGGCTGGTCGATACGAATTTTACACCCGGCTCGCACCATTACCCAGAGATGACGTAAATTATCCTTAGTAGTAAATGGATTACGGGTAAGAATCGCCTTGCTGACGGGCTAACCGAGGAAGGTTTTCGTGGCTTTCTTCTGTATATAACTCATAGAAGGGTTCAGACTAAAAGTCCTCAATGAAAGCATTTTGACACAATGCTTCTTTATAGTGGAGTTCTGAGTTATGTACAAAAGCACAAAGCTAAGGAATTTAACATTGATAGTCGTAAACTCAAAAAAGATCGACTGTTTTACGCCAGTTATAAAATAAAATAGAAAAAAATAAATCTCATTCCTCCACATTGATGACTATGGACAAAGAATGCGCAATTCTTTTACTTCTTGACATATATAAACTCTACACTGCTTCGCCTCGATCCACAGTTCATTTGACTCGGCAAACAACATCAATGCCAGAGCTCCACTAAAGTTGCTTCTTTGCAAACGGTCACGTGGCCATCATAATAGACACAATTACGTCATAATGGATAAAAAGAAGCTTACTTGTATCTATAATTTATAGTACAAGTTTAATAGCACTGCAGATACTTCATTTTACATCAGTATTTACGTGGGATACAGAGCAGTTATTGAGAGCTTAAACTGTTATTTTAGTGTTAAAAGTATTCAGCATATGTAAATTTAAACAACGTACAAAATATTTTAGTATGCTGAATATGCAATTATTTTCTTGTAAACAAAAGAAATAAATCCCAAGTATCAAAACAACAAATTTCATCAGCGTAGTTGCAAAAAAAAAAAAATAAATAAATAAATAAAATTAATGCCTAACTTTGAGTTAACTTATCCGATTCATGCTGTGTTTCGATTGTGTTCTAACTTTACCAACGCAATCCTATTTATTTTCTTTTCATTGTGATAAGATACTCGATCGAATATTTTATTCGTTTATCGTCAAAATGTGAGGAATCGAAAAATGGAATTTCTTAATGAAAAAAAAAAAATTCTTCTGGAATGATAATTTTTTTTATTATGCACCAATGGAACTACAAAAAGAACTTGAGAGGTCCTCTTCTTGTGCATTCGAATTTATTCCATTTCCGTCTTAGAATAATTTATAACCATAAAAGGTAATTACGGATTTTCCATTAACATTTGCTCCAAATAAAATAGTAAAAAAGACTCAAGAAAATGACGCTGATGTAAAAAGAACTAGAACATTAGAGTTCTTTTCTGTTAGAGTTAAAAAAAAGGATTGCGCTTAATTTAATTGATTAATGATATTAATCACCGTCTGGACTCGCAATTTCCCTTATATCGATTTATTATGCTTTTATTGAGATTTTATTATCATTTCATACTTGGAAAGCTCTCAAAACTGCTTTTAGATTGTTTAAATGATACCAGTAAAAATGCACTTACTTTATTCATGATTTATGAGAGTGTTTTTATAGCGAAATTAATTAAAACAAAAATATACTCTTCTGATCCGAGCAGCATTGAAATAATAGTTTTTAAGTTTTAGTTGCAAAAGGGAATTTTAATAAGAAATGCTTCGATTTTTGTTCAGACTTAAGTAAATTTTGAGTTTTGTTTATTATAACATTATTAATCAACTTTTCATTATTTCAATACAGATTATATTGATTAAAATTAAATTTATGTTTAGCTGTATTGCAGAATGGTTCAGTGTAGAATGGTCCACTGAATAAAGAGGTCATATTTAGTAAAAAATCAAATGTTATAGCTCTAAAAGAACTAACGTGATGACGTAATATTTCTTAGACTTCTTAATAAGCCTTCCATACCATTCTGTTACCTGCCACACAAATGATACATAATCAGTAATTCTGTAAATGATTGCAGCGCCGCCTGTTAGTCAGGCAGACATTCATAACAAGCTGATTATGCAACTTTGATAGCAACAACCTACTTACTGGTTAAACAAATTCGGGAAATAATATTGAAAGAAACCTGCAAAATTTGCTCCATAAGATGCAGATGTCAAACAATGAATAAGAAGTTATAAATCACTATTATTATCATTATACTAGGGGACTAAGCCCCCTGTTCTCTACCGCTCACCAATCCCGATTATTGCTTCGCAATAATTGTCTTTTCTTGGCCGAAAATAGTTTTTCTACTAAAATTAAAATTATTCACTTAACATATATGTACTAAAATGAATTCTGTTTGCTTACTCTTGTGCCCACTTCCCACGTCCAAAGATTACTATCTATTAGTATTATAAACATTTAGATCTCTTGGTGAACTGAAGTGATTTTTTGAAGTAATCGTTTTTTAAAATAACATTTATATCCTTATAGCATTATATTGTTCGAACAAATTTGATGAGTTCACAACCATAATTTAATATTCTCGCTAATAATAGCAGTACTGGAAAACAAGTTTTAATTAGGGATACAAAAATATTTGAAGGAAAAGAATACCTTTACGACTATTATTAATTTTATGCTGATGACAACCAAAACTATATGGAAATGAATGAGGGAAAACTGGATCCTACCACGTGATTTACCGGCCAATAAAAATGCGCCGACAACAATGGAAAACGGTGTTAGACCATTATGATTTTATGTTATATGGAGATATATTTATTATAAAAAATATATATTATTTACCATAAAAAATGAAGTAGAGAAACATCCGTAGGGTTAAATAACTCTTTCTAAAAAGAAAGGTATTTTACTTCTGCCAGGTTAACTTACAAAGTAGCTAATTTATCAAATAGCCAATTAATATTTTTAAATATTTTCTGCTTAATTTAATTTATTGAAATATGTTTTATTGAACTGAACTTAGTTAATGATCTTCAAATTTTAAGGTTGTAAGTATTTTTAAAGAACTAAGAAACACTTTAAGCTTTGTAAAACATTGTAAAGTACCTTAAAATTAGACAACTAAGTTCAATCATTCTAAAACATTAATTGATTATTTAATAAGTAAAGAAACTCCGCATGTATAATAAATTCTTCGTAGGTTAATGTGGAGGAAATAAAATCGTATTTCTCTCCTAAGGAAAACCTTACTGCTCAAAATTAAAATAATTTCTGATTCGGTTGATTATCTCTAAAACTTCTGAACAAATATTACCGAAATTATATATGGTCCTAGGTAAAAATAATACTAGAAAATAATAATCAGTTCTAAACATCCTAATGGTCATCCGCAACATTCATCGGAGGAGTCAGAAAGCACAAAAAAGCGATTAGAACATCAAAAAAAAATAACAAGGAAACTCAGATAAATATGGGTATAGTCCTGTCTTACCTATTAGCAGGTTTTAGTATGTGATCTTATACTGGAAATAAGATAGTTTATGAGTTCATGTAACAATGGTCTTTCTCGTTCAACAACACTGATTTCTAGCACTGAATGTTTCTAAGATGGTATTGTAAGGTGGTATATGAGCTACCCTCTCCAGAGTGTTATAGATATGTTCTAGGGGGCTGAGTTTGGGTGAGTTTGCTAGCCTGTCCAACCTAAGAACGTCTTCACTTTTCAGAAAATCTTCGACTAGTTCCATGCTATTAGCCCGCAGGTTCAACAAAATTATATCAATTTTAACTGCAACCTGGAAAAAACAGACATAGTGTTCCAATATGTCATCCCGTATAATAATCACAGTGCCTTTTTCAAAGACATGTAGGTGTATGCGTACGACATTGTACTTGGTCAGAACATTCAACCACCGCCACTATAAATATCCCAATTTCCCGGACATCGGAGAACTGAAGTAGGTTCCCTATATGGTTTATGCTGTTATGTTGTGAGAATGATAGTCAAATTATGATTTAATGTCAGAAAAATTGCCCATTATGGCAAGTGTGGTATGATTTTGGACAGGCACCTTATTGGATGGCCGCACACCCACCTTTGAAAGTGGCACTTTTGCTGGTGTGAAGTAATTGGAATGAGGTTCTGGAGCCCTACGGGCTCTGTGGGCATTTAGACCAACCAGAGATAACTGTAGTATCTAAGGAATGGTAAACATGCAATTTTATGAAATCTTCCCGTATATGCAAAATAAATAAAAGAAATCTCAATTACTTTTGATCTAGTTCTCAGTTCCAACTGATTTTATCATTTTCTAAACGAATTTATATCACTATAATACAAACACAGATATCACTTTTATTTTTTAAATATTTATTTTAATATCATTTTATTTTTATCCTTAAAGGTCAACATAAAATTAGGGTTGCAATTAAAAAACTGGTAAAAAATTTAAGTTTTGTATTTAACCAATATCAAGAAACTAAAGAGCTGAAAGTTTTCTGTAAGGGGTGTAAAAGGTTCAAAAGGTAAGGAAAAATAAGTAGCATATTCATATCATTTTGTTTGTAGCATTTTGTTTGATTTTTAAAAAAAATATTTATTCAGGTTTTGCCTTTTTTTTAAAGCTATAGAGTCATACCGTATATATTATACTAATTAGGGAAATATACTGTTACTAAGCAGAATTTATTAATAAAATATACAATTTGTTTCTTTTAGGAAAAGGATTCAAACCAGAGAGCAGTGAAAGGTAATAAGCACTTTTATATTGCGCGTAACATTTTTTTTAGGGTGAGCAATATGCATTTAAATTTAAAAAATTTAAAAGCGATTTCTTTCTATTGCACTACTAAAAATACTGTCTATACTGCTTATTGAATAAAACAATTCTAAAGTATCAGATCATTTTCATTACATATAAAATGAATTATTGTAAAATTACCACACGCGTATTTATACTTTTTTTATTATAGGTTTTTTGCAGTAATCTTTTTCCTCCAGAGGAATACATCATTTTCATTTTTTGATTCAATAACAGGTTTATAAATAATTATATTATAACTTGATAATTTAATTAGAAAGTAATGAGACTTTGTTTGAATCAATTTGGTTTTTGGAAGTATATTTCCGGAAAGCAAATTCCAAAATAAAGATATTTTTGATATCTTTATTCAGAAGCTTTTATTATTAAAAGAAACCCAGTTTGTGTACCTTAAACTTGAGGTTAAGTTTTATTTTTGATCTAAATATATTTGTCGTGCGAAAAAATTCAATTGGGTTTAAAATCGGACTAATAATTTATCGCCAAACCTTAATTGTATACGTCAGTTTTATAATCAGCTTAGAGAGAGCTTATTATGAATGTTAAATAAAGACAAAACTTAACCTAAGCTAGTTAGCCGATTAGAAAAGGTAAACCTTAACCTAACACATATAAAGAGCAGTTATTAACTTGCAACGGCAATAAAAATAGATTATTTTTCTTAAAGGCTTGGTTATAACTTGTGATGACAGAACTTTCAAAGAACGACCATATAGATTGCTAAATTAAAATTTTATATAATTAATATGGGTGCTAATACGTACTAAAACAATTTTATTATTTCAGTGATGCCGAAAGTGGTAGATCAGCAGAACTTATTCAAAATGGTAGATCAAAGCACGGAGCCATACCACCAGATGCACTCTACACAACCAAAAGAGAAAATAACTCAGCAACTGATAGCAGGCCTCTTTATGAAAACATAAAGGTGTGGTTTTTTGGCGTAAAGATCCTGATTTAAATGTGTTTTAATTTTGATTTTAGCATATGTTACTAGAGCGGTTATAAATAACCGATATAAAGGCCAATCTTCTGCCTGCTTTTTGGCTGAGTCTTTGAGCTTTTGGAAAAAAGAACTTTTTGGAAAACTTAAATGGATTTCCGACTATGCTCCAGTAATGGCCATGTTTAGTATTATTATGATATTAGTAAATAAATAAGCTATCTTCTGCGGGTGATTAAGCTAAGGCATCTGTATATTTTACTGCAGAAAAAATTAAAAACTTTGATATACGTTTCTACCTTATGCTATTAGATCTAATAGTTTCTTACCATGCTCTTATAGTACAGCTGTTTAAGCTTTACTTCTAGACCTTAAAATAATCAATTTAAAACTTTAGGTTTGTTTTCAAGTTTCTTAAGATCATATGTCCTGGAACTGATTTCTTAGTCTTCCCGGTCTCTTTATACATCGGGTTTCATGAACATTTAGATTACGTGGTAGATATCACGACGAAGAACGTACGAACTTATTAAACACTAGGTGGTTGACGTCCATTATTTGACGGTCTTATCGTGGTCTTACCTCTGGGTTACATCAACGTAGTGTATCAATGCTGTGGTATCAATGTCCGTAAGGGTATTATAAGCAAGTTGAGCGCAGACTTAGTCGTTGCGGGCATCGTCCGGAAACTCAAGCTAACTAGAGCAGAGAAACCCGTCTACAATTCCATGATGGATACCTAGTTAACACAGAGGTTAATGAATGTTGCCGCCAACGTGTTTAGTTAAACTTCGTTTATACAAGTACACCAAACTAGTTGAAAAAGTTAACCAATCAAAAGGAAGAGGGCATAAAAGGAAGTTACTTTTAGTCATTTATTGATTACAAAAAGTAGATACACCAGATACATCGTAAAGACTTGTTATTCTAAAACTAATCAATTTAGACCGATATGACAAAAACAAATCAATGTTATACGGTAAAAATACTGATGAAATAAATATGTATGAATTAAAAGTGGATAAAGTTGTCTTAAATTAAGAACAAAAAAAAACTCCTATTAATATAGTTGTTGAAATCGAAAATAAACCGGTTAAAATGAAAATCGATACAGGCGAAGCAGTTTCAGTAATAAGTTTAAAGAAATTTCGGAAAATATTCAACAACAAAAAATAAATATAACCTGCGAAAAT
Source organism: Parasteatoda lunata (assembly GCA_949128135.1). Taxonomy (NCBI): domain Eukaryota; kingdom Metazoa; phylum Arthropoda; class Arachnida; order Araneae; family Theridiidae; genus Parasteatoda; species Parasteatoda lunata. The sequence goes on along the minus strand of OX421976.1, from coordinate 66,191,103 downwards.
AGTTTTAAAACTTAAAAGGGTTTACACCCTTTCATTCCATTATGCTAAGTCACAGTAAGATAAGTGCATCGAGACAAAAAATGAAATTTAAATTTTTGCATAGCTAAGGAAAATTTCGAAACCGTTCTCGGACGCAATTGGCTTTATAGAATTAATCTTAATTGGAATTTGACTAAAATAATTAAAAATTCAAATAATTTCAAAATAAAGAGATTGATTGATAATTATAAGGAAAGTTTGGATTTTGAATTAGGTGAAATAAATAATTATGAACTAGAATTAAGATTAAAGCCTTATGCAGTTCCAGTTTTCCGCTGAGCTAGACCGGCATCCTTGCCGAGACTTGAGTAAATATTTTTATGCTTATATGGAGGTAAACAATTCTCCAAAATAGATTTTAGTTTTGCATACCTACGAAAGGAAATTCATCCAGATAACCGTCAACCGCCATCTATCGGTATTAAATGATATTTCTTGCGTTTACATATATAACAAAAAAACTGTTTGGTTATCTAATGAGTGTAATCAAACTTACTTATTATATCTATCCGTGTAAACAAGCAATCAATCGGATTTCCTAATTTTTAATCCTGCTTTCGCTTTATAACAGTTCTATAGATTCAATAACATGTTTCGGTTTTCTCGCACTTGCATATTGGTTTACAATCTGTTAAAGTAGACATTTTTGTTTTATTTTTTATAATTACTTGTTGCTGTGCTATAATGTTGCTATAAATGGTCGGAAAAAAATCCTTGCAATAAACCAAAATTCCTCTTCTGCACACATCAAAGGAAAAGTGCTTGTGATTTTTTTAGAATTTGAAATTTCGGCTTGTTTCTGCTCTATTAACTTGTTCTATGTGCGTTTGAAATTTTTGGTGACTGGTTCTATAGTTAAATAACCATGTTTGATATAATGTTGTTCACATGAAGATACAGTAAGACACAGGGTAACCTACTTCCTAAGCGTCCTTAACCAGAACTCGTAATGAAAATGAGTACTGTTACCTGTTAAGATATCGGTGTCACTATAAAATGGAGCAACGCGTGAGAACCAAGTTTTGCTTCAAGTTAGAGAAAATGGTAAATGAGATAGGTTATATATTTGTGTAAATTTTACCAGTAAGTAAAATTGTATTATAAACTTTGCTTCATTTAGTATGCTTTAGTTTGTACTAGTAGTGTGTTTTTGAATTAATTAAATAATTTCGAGATGAAAAGAAAGCAAAACTGTAATGGTGTCTTTTAATATAACAGCCATTAGAGCAAATCGAATGAAACGTTTACTGACATCTAAAGCATCTGTATAAAAGTTGATATAAGTGCATTGTCGGTAATGACAATTACTTTGATTGGCAATTGAAATATTTTGTGTCTGTCTCACTTTTCTTTAATTTTATGAGTAGTCCATTCAACGAATTTTCAAATGGACCTTGTATAATTGAATGCATTTTTTTCTTCCAGTTATGAACTTTTTGTCTCTCTTTTCCTTTAGCCTGATAGAAATGACAACCAAAATGATGGAGCTTTAGTGTATGCAAGTTTAGATTTACCCAATCCAGTTCCTCAATCAAGAAATGGACATTCCAATAAAAACAAACAACAACAACAGCCACCGCCCAGGAGGGATCGAACTGAATACGCTGAAATACAATTCCAACCTAAAATGTATGAACAAGCTTCTTTATAAGTGGAAGTCTGTCTCCAGATGTGCATTCCAAAGTTTGTGCTTCCATGTTTGAAAACATTTTCATCAGCCGTGTTTTCGTTTGAGAGTCTTTAGTATTTATTGTTTTAAAAACGTTTAATGGTAAAATCATGAGAATCATATGTGGTGGATAAAATACCAGACGTTATGTGCGTATGCGTTAAAATCATTCCTCCTTTAAGGCAGCATATACAAAATTGTGAGAAATTATTTAATATGATGGATATGATAGCACCAACTGGATGGATATGTTTAATGCTCATGCTCTAAAATCATATCTCCTTAATGGCAGCATTTAAATCTTGTGAAAACTTTATTGAAACATTTAAAAATCTTATTAGAAGAAACATGTTAAGTGAGATTTTAGAGAATTTACAATTATAATCGTTTTTAGAATCCCTAAATGCATAAGAAAGTTATTTAAAGCCGATTATTTTATTGGAAACTATTTTATATAAAGACTAAGAAGAATGAACAAATATTTTGTGCATAGGACACAAATTTAGCAACAAAAAAAGATAACTTATACTTAAACGGCCTAAATTAAATTTTTTCATTTGTTTTTACTTTTAGCCAAGTAAACCTCTGGGTCCAACAAATCCTCGTTGATTAAGGATCTTGCATTATATGTACAATACATATTATATGTACAATACATATTATATGTACGATACATATTATCTGAACAATCATCCATAACTTTTCAAAAATGAGTACGTGCTAAGAAATAGCTTATAACCTTAAAAAAAGATTCATGTAATGAACCTTTAATCAAAAAAATATTCCCCTGTTTGGTACAATACCAGACAGGGGTTATTTATGTATTACCTAATTATAAATTACTTAATCAATTTATTGACTGTAGCTCTTTGTTTTAACCTTCTAGAAATGGTTAGACCTACACTGTAAAAAATTACGGTAAACAAGTGTGCCAGTTATATTTACCGTAAAATTTATTTCATCGAAGCATTTTACGGAAAAAAGAAACTGACACACTGTAATTTTTACAGTAATCATTGCCCTTAAAATCACTTAATTTTATCAATTAAATAAATAATGTAAAAGTTCCAGTATATTTTACGGGGAAAAAATGAACTTTAGGAAGGATGCAACCAAAGTGTACTTTAAAAGTACTTTATACCGTAATTTGATCCGAAAATTTTACCATGGAGGTTTAGCGGCAGTTAAAATTTCTAAGCATTTTCGCACATTAAAATTTATAAGTATTAAAAATCCCTACTTTTAACGGTTAAACGTAAGTTTATCTTTCTTGCATTATTCATGACAGAAACCTTCCATTAAGCGCAATATGCCTAACAAATTACTTAAAATGTCACTTAACATTGTTCCTCAACCAAATTGTCTTATTGAAGATAATGACTAACGCCTGTATTTGAAGATAATTAGTGGAAGATATTGACTAACACGTGTATTCTGTGATGTGATGGTTGTTGGACCTATTTTTCTGCCTAAAAGCTGAACAGCAAAGAATTACCTTCTTTCTGAACACTTGGATATAGTATATACTCAAGTCGTCAAGTCGTTTGAAAACATCATTTCAGTCTTTATATTTAATTGATTGTTTGTTGTGCAACATTGCTGCATTGACTCGAGATTTTTAAAAGTCTATGTTGTTTACGTATACATGTATTGAGTTAAACTGTTAAATACTCACTGGTTGCTGTTAAGATAGTACTTATTTTCTAGTTGCTTGGTGTGCTATTGAGCTTCATAGAGTCTAAAAATGTGTTTGTTACTCATTTGTATCGTTGATATTTGTTGAAAAGCCTGACGTCGTAATCAAAACTTGTAAAGAGATACTATGATACTGAAATACTTGTTTTTGATGTCGTTGTATGTATAATGCTGTACATTTCACATGAGCTTAAATACTTGCTTAATGTTGACTTTAATTGTAAATATATTTCATATTTAAAATTTAAATCTTGTTACATGGAGTATTTGCTTTCTTTCAAATCGTTTTTCTTTTACTTTGCAAGCTTTTATATTTTCAGGGGTCTGTCCAGACATTTGGTGAAAGGTCAGTTTTTTGTAAAATTGTGAAAAAATTACTCATAATTTGTGAATATTATATATGTGCCCAGGGTCCGGCTTTTATGAATTTGTGCAAATAGGGTCCTGTTATTGCAAAAAACCTTTTTTAAGAAATTTTTAAATTGTAAATAGATACAAAATTATGCATAACAATGTAAAATTATAATTTAAAAAAATTAAATTTTCAAAAATAAACAGCAAATGCTGCTTCTAAATTAGAGATGTTACATACAAATATTTGGTATTTCGCCTATACTACTGAACGCAGAATATTCATTTCGGATGAATAACAGAAGAAGCGTCTGCCGAAGACAAAACTTAATTCGTTTACATCCATCTTTCTTGTTTTCACCCCCTGGGAAGGGTTCATTCGATTAACAAAACAATAATGAATATAAACAAATTTGTGAAGGGTCCGATTAAAAGAAAAATCATTTTGTGAAGGGTCCGTTTTTAAGTAAAAATATTTTGTGAAGAGTCCGTTTTCATGAAAAGATATTTTGTGAAGAGTCCGTTAACGGACCCAAATTTGTTCTAAACAGACCCCTGATATTTATCACAAAATCTGAGAAGTTTCGCACTTTATAATAAACTGTATATATAACTAAACAATGCTACTGTTTTTAATTCATATCGAATACAAGCATTGTTTCTAGAAATTGTATATTTTGATGTTAAAATCTAATTGTGAATCATCAGGACAATTTACATTTTTTCTCAGAAAAATATGTATTTGTCTAAAAGTATAAATGTCGTTAGCATTTATAAGTTGTTAACTGCTTGAATTTGAAATTCTTTATAAACTAATGAGATTATTGTTTTCAAAATAGGAATTAATTTATAAACTAAGTATTGTTAAAAATAAGTATTAAAATTGATTCAATCAACAAAAAAAAATGTCATTGATTTTGAATTTTAAATATAATTATTACACTAATGTTATTCAGGATGTTAATATAGTTATACCTTTAAAAATATAGTAAATTAATTTATAATATTAAATAACATTCTAACAATTGTATATTGTTTTTTCACAAATTTTATCACTACTTGGCTTTTTTTTTTTAATTTGTTTGTTACTTAGTCCAATAGTTCAATTTAGCATTCAAAAAGAAAAACACATACAAAAACATTTAAAAATTGCTCAAATGATTGTAAGAATTCGTGTTAGAAGCTTTAAACCAATTCTTATGTCTTTTGCTGTATCCTGTGTTAATTTTATAAAATTCGTTTTAATAATTTTATTTGATGATCCTTAAAGGGCAAACTTAAATTTATTTAGATTAAAATATAAAATTTACATTTACTGCTCAAAACTATATTTATTGCATTATTAATATTTTTTTCTGCTAGGAAGTCTAAATATTAATATTATAATTGTTCAATAAAAAACCACTTTAAAAATTATGTTTCATTTCTCTTTTTAAAAAATTGATAGTAGTATATTTTTGTAAATATATATGAAGGATATATGTGTTGATAATTGAATATAATTAATCGTTTAGTTATAAACATGTTTTCTGTGCAACTAAAAATTAAGTTGTGTACATGTTTATTGTTAAAACATACGTGTTTTGCCTGCGTACAATTTGTATGTCTGTTCAATACATAATAAATGTCCTGCATTTTGTACATGCATACATCATTGTTAATACATCATTTTTATAACAAAAATAAAATTATAAAACAAAACGTATCTTTTTTTTCTCTTCTTCCATTCAAAAAATTAATATTTTTTAACAAATTACAAAAATTTATTTGAAAAGCTCATTTCCATATTTATTCCTTATACAAATGTGCTTTATTATCATAAAGCACTTTTGTATATGGATCCATTCATTTGTTCCGTAATTGATAGTGAACAAATAATAACTTCCAAAGTTTTTATAAGTATTAGAAATAAATTTTGTCTGCATAAAATTTTACTCAAAAGAATTCCTATTCCAATTAATAGACAGGTGGAAATATAAAAACTAAACAAATTATATAAATAGACGGATGTTGCTAACTCATATTTGTGTAGATTTTCTTCCCAACTAATTAAATATTTGATATGAATAAAATGATTCTGATCTTTTTATTCGTTTATAAATTGATATTATTGCCCGAGTTTATCTAGAAATATTGATCCCAGATAGCAAGCAACCTTACGTCGAACGTATTTGAGGTTTCTTTTGATTGACACAATAAGGTAGACTGGTTACGAAACAGAAGTGTTATAATGCCAATATTATTTTTTTAAAGATTGAATAAGGACTCTCATAAACCTTCACAAAAAATAATAATTTCTTAGCTTTTATTACATGATTTACTGTAAGTTACTTTTTCACTCGCTTCTTACTGTCGTGACCCCTGGTTCGAAGCCCAGCGATGGCTAGTCGATTCGAATTATGCACCCGGCTCGAGGCTGATCACAGTGCTGGCATAAGCATACATTTGTATACGGATATGAATTTTTAACTATCAAAATATGGGGGAAATCCGCAATCAGTAAAATATTGTCTAAATAGTTAAGTCAAGGGCCGGGATAGCCTGGTTGGTAGGGCACTGGGCCTATGTCCAAGAAATCGTGTGTTTGATCCCGGCCGGGCAAAGACTCCCCGTGTAGTAAATGGTAACTGATGCTCGTTAAATCTGTCGAGTCGCAAAGTCCTCTATGTTCCCATAACAAATCAATACATCTGGGGGTACTGATCCAGGAGTTTCCCTGTGTTCTGGATTGGTTCAAAATTACGAGGCTACGGAGTTGAACATTAGTAGTTGTAAACCCAAAAATTTAGTTTTCTGTTCAACGACGGATATGTGGGGAGAGTAGATATCGACAATGTCAACCTTCGTCTATGAAAAGGTACCCCGACATAGAGTCGAGTTAACATGTCTTATATACTAGCGAATTGTAGATGTAGTTTTGAAGTGGTAGATACACTACAGTAATCCCCCACCAGAATTATAGCTGTGATAGAATTCGATGAACGGATACCACTAGTTGGTTCATTGCTGTTTTTGTGAGAAGCCGGGAGAGCTGTATTAAAATCACCGGACTTTTGAGTGGTGGTCGTGAGAGCTGTATTAAGTTCACGGTTCATATCTGCCAACTTTTACGCCTTTGGCGTAAAATTTTATGTTTAAAGCGGTAGTAAAATGTATGCTTTCTGTATATCCCATGCATTTATAAACTAAGTTTAAAATATTTTTGACCACCACTATTTCTAAAATAATTAAGCATATATATTAATATGTAATACTATCCGTGTTGGCCGGATAAGCATCCTAAAACTAAAACGTATATTTCTTCCTAAAATGGTAATTCAAATTCTATTTTACTACCACTATGGAAAATTGTCCTCGAAAGGATTAAAAGTTGTCAGGTATGACGATCGTTACAGCTCCTATGTTGCCTTTTAGCAGTCGAGTGTATGTCGGCCGACGTTGTGTTTAATCGAGACTGAGCAGCAAAAGTGCGAGGAGTTGGTTAATGTCGCAGTCACAAGTAGCAAGTCAACTGTTCAATGTGGACAATCCATCGAAGTAGGCGTTTCCAGGTCGAAGTGGGCGTTACTGTCAAGGTAGGCGTGTTCACATCACGTCCAAGGGTCTCCAATGTGGGGCGTGTAGATATCGACAATATCAACCTTCATCTATGAAAAGGTACCCCGACATAAGTAGAGTTAACATGTCTTATATACTAGTGAATTGTAGTCGTAATTTTATAGTGGTAGATACGCTACAGATATAAAAAAAAATAGTTAAGAACAGCGGTGAGAAGTTAAGGTCGATTTAAGATTCAATTTTTTAATATCTCACAATGTTAAATTGCAATGTTTGCAAAATTTTCCATAATTTTATACTTTTAAACATTAAGCGACAAAAGTTTAGCAAAAACTGTCAAATATTTACAGCGTTGTATTGTTTCACAAAACTCATTTTTTAAATTATTCTATCTCAAAACTATGCCTAGAGCGTTTTATAGTAGAGAACCATGATGTTATATGAAATATTCAATGGTTTATCATACATTCTTTATTGTTGACTTACGTTATCGATAAACTAATAACCTGGGCATATATGTTAATATCTTCAATAGATTCTTAACGGAAGCAAGTTTATTAACGATTATTCTTTTTTATTATTTAGTTCCACTGTGAACCCTAATAAAATGTCAGTAAATGTAAAGAATATTAGCATGCTCCAAAATTTCTAACTGACCTCTTAAAAATATTATTAAGCATTTAAAAAGTGAATAAGTAGCGTTATTAACTTCATATGAGTTCATCAACTTGCAGCAAGAATACTACATAGAAATTGAAGTTTAATAACCAAGTACTTTAAATCTGAACAATTTAAATCACTATTTTTTAAAATACATCAAAGATTTGATAATTTTTCTGACAAATAAATATAACTTTTTAAAATTATTAAAACGTTTGAATAATTTAGAAAAATTATTAGTTATTTCTGAAAGTTTTAAGCTCTATTATGGCACATATATAATTTAATTGAAATAATTAAATCAAAAAAGAAAGAATGTGGTATAAGTATCATTTCCTTACATGATATTTTATCGATTAAAACAAACTGGAGTAAAAAATATTTACTAAAGGCAAAACATTTTTTTTTTCAAATATGAAACGTCTAAAATTTAAAAATTATTCTTAAACTGATTATATTTTTTTTATCGAATCCTACCAAACAATACAATAACTATACAGAAATTCTTTTAATGCATAACAGCAATAATGCATTGGAATTCCATGAAATATATCCTTTGTTTCAATTAGGAAATAAAACTACAAGGAGCATATTGATCATAATAAGTACCGTCATTTATAATAACTTTTCCGGTGAACATCAATCATAACAATGAGCAAGATACGCCTTTTATACTGACCAGTCGGTCATCAATAAGACGTCTAGAGAATCATGAAGTTATATTAATTTGGTTCGCATACTACAACTCAATTAACGAACTACCTTCGTGATCTTATTTATACCTTCATCCAGAAATACGAAACTCCCTTTCATTTATGGTTATAGGTAAATCGATTTCTTGATGAATATTGCACTTACTTGCATTAGAAACCGTGTTTTTTAACGCTTGGCTTTTATCCAGTGAATGATTTTTTGCAATGACTGAATAGCAAAGAAAAGCCCTTACAGATCCGTGAAAAGATTAAAAAAAAATTATCTATTAACTAGTTATATAGATATGTTACGCTGAGATTAGATGTGTCATAGAACTTATTTGAAATTTAATATTACACATTTTTTTACTAGCCGTCATGCGACAGTACTTGAATTATACTCTTCATAGCAGACAATATAGAAATATTTTTAGGGATGTCACTGTAAAATTTTGAACAGTATGAATCGTTTACAATATTTATGAGTGTTATATTATCCCAAAAGGGATTAAAACATTAAAAATGCAACTTCAAACCTTAAAAATAATTTTATTCCAATTTTATTACAAAATATTTAGTTCATTTAAATATTAAATGTGTAAATACCTTGAGGAATATTATACTAATTGTATTGGAAGCCGGGATTTTAAAGCTTGGCTTATATCCAGTAAATGATTTTTAGCATTTCCTGAATAACAAGATACCCGACAGCAGGGGTGAAAGCGAGACGGAAAAGAAGAAAGACTGGTAGTAAAACCATTTCAGTTATAGCTAGTTTTCGGGAGGAGTTTACTTATTCTTTTTTTAAACTATTCAACAATGTTTACTTTATCTGCGAAAAGGAGCAGTTTTATATATATACTTAAATTATAAAAGAATCTTGATAGTTACAGATATTTTATTTTTCTCGAAAAAAATGGTAGAATAAACTGTTTTTCGTACCAGTTTTTGTTCTTAGCCGTCTTGCTATAGAAGGGTTTTCACCCTTGCCCGACAGATTATTAAAGCTAAAATAAGCGTGTCATAAGCCTGTTTGGTAAAATATTTCATAAAAATTTTCTTCTTTCATATTACAAATCTTGAAGTGTTTCCTTTAGCGGACCAAGTTGAATTTCAGAATGCATTTTTAAGGTAAATAACGAAATGTTTTAAGGGTATTACTGTGAAAACTTGGAATAATATGGACTATTATGAACATTTTTGACTGATATTCAATAGTCAAAGGGACACAAATGAGAAAAATAAATCCAACTCTACAAATTAGGATTTGAAAAAAAAAATTTTGCTTCGAATTTTTCTCACGTTGAGGGAGAAGCTAAACATACGAAAATGCCAAATTCAAAGAAGCATGATGTATGGGAAACGCCAAACATGAAGACGCGAAATATAAGGAAGACTCCTCATTCTCAATAAACACATCTTTTTTCAATTAATTGATCAAAATCAAATTTTATTCGGTATGTAGCCACAGCAGAAAAACAAAGATTATGTTTTTGTTTTTTTTAATACACTTATTGACTGAAAATATTTTTTTACCGAACTTTTGAAAAGAAAAAACTTTAAATTTTACTTTTTAAATTGTTTTTCTTTGTAATTAATTTTAGAAACAGATAAAGCGGACTTTGAGTTTAATCTCGTTCCATAGATTCAATTCTATTCAGACCCAAATCTGTATCCAAACTAAGTATTGTATAGTTAGCTTAAATAAGCTGCATATAGTGAGTACCGTTTAAATAAACAGCATATAGTAAGCTTAAGATAAAGTCAACAGTCAAAACATGCTTATTACATAGTACAGAAGTAAATTTAGCAAAAAATCTTCTTTAAAACAGTTAAGGTACAAATACATATTTTGGAATATAATATCTGTTATGTTACTTTATTACAAAATACCGTAGTGTAAAGGATTTATTTACACACATCGAAACAAATAATCTTTATCTTCTATATTTTGTGACGAAAAAACTCACATTTTCTTAATTATAAATATTAAACTTTTATTTATTTTGTGCATCAAAAGTATTAATTTTTACAAAACTTGGAAATAAACTGATTTGAAATTCGTCTTTATAAGATTATTATCAATTTAGCAAAATTTGTAAATCAAATAAGAACTTGGTGAAATAGCTGAAATAGGAAGAAAAGCTGCATTCAATAGCTAATGAATAGCAGTGCTTTTCATTACAAACTTTATTTTCTAAATTACTCATGAAAGAGGGAATATTATGCGATCTAAAAAAATAAGCATTTAAAATTTACAAGAATTGAGTTTAGAAATTAAACTTTTATTCAATTTGCCTATCGGAAATATGATTAAGTGCTAAATATTAGTTTATATTATTCAAAAAATATTAATTGTAAATTAACTGATTACAAAATTGAAATTCAAAAAATATTATTCTATACGAAATTAATTTATGCAAAACTAATATACAAAACTAAGTATTCAACTGCGAACTTGATAAACACGAAATGGAAAAGAAATAGCTGATGACCAGTAGAGTTTCTAGTTCTAAATTTTATCATTTGATCGCTGAAAGAAGGAATAATAAGCTATTAAAGAGAAATAATAAGTTCTAAAAAATAGTATTTAAAATTCACAATAAGTTTATAAATTAAACATTTATTTAATTTGTCCACCGAAAATATTATTAATTGCTAATATTAATTTATATTATTCTATAAATATTAATTGTAAATCAACTGATTTGAAAATTGACACTTATAAAATATTGTTCTACAAAAAACTAATCTATGCAAAACTAAAATACAAAACTAATCTATACAAAACTAATAAGTAAACTATAAACTTGTTGCACACGAAATAGAAAAGAAATAGCTGATGACTAGAAGAGCTTTCAGTTATAAATTTTGTCATTTGATCGCTGATTAAAGAAGGAATTATATGTGATCATATATGATATGATGTGGGTTCTAAAATATAAACATTTAAAAAATCACCAGAATTAAGCATAATAGGCACTAATTTTTTATTAAATTTGCCTACGATGATGCCTAACATAGTTTTTGTCTACCAGAAATAATATTAATTTCTTATATTAATTGATATTATTGAAATATTTTCATTACATGCGCATTAACTGATTCGAAATTTTTCCCTGCAAAATATTACCAATCTACTTAAAACTAATAAATCACCTGTAAACATGTTACAACTAAATAGAAAGGAAATAGCTGATGACTAGTAGAGCTTTTTGTATTAAATTTTATTATTTGATCGGCGATGAAAAAAAAGAATTTTATCCGATCAACAGTTCTAAAAAGTAAACAATTCGAAAGAATTGCAAGAACAGCCGATTAAGAGAAAGTCATCAACGTTAAACATTAATGATGATTGTTAGCAAAATCTCTCAGTGCAAACACAAACACTTTAACTGGAGAAAACACATTAACAGAAAAAAATCTTAAAAAGGAATTACGAGTTAACCTTCTCCTAATGATCGTAATTTGATGAAGATTCTTTTTTTTTTTTACATCACAGATAATCCTACAACAGGTGTTTTTAGCTTAAGTGAAGGATTTGAGTCTATTATTTTTTTATTTCCTCAACTCTAGAAACAAATAAAAAGGAATTAAATATATTGTTTATGTTCTCGTGGGTTTTATCATTGTATTTAAAACTAAGATTTTTCCTCATGAGATAACTTAAAACATTGATATTTATTTAAAGTAAGATATATTTTCTTATAATTTTATGCTTAAATATTATTAGGAAAGATTTATTTACTGTAATTTTAAGATTTGTTTTTATGCTTTCAAAAATTTATATATTTGTGAGACTTAGCAAGATAACTTATAGCATTTTAATTGATAAAAATACTTATAATTTTTAAGACTGTACAGAAATAAAAACGAATTTTCAAAATATTTCTTTTTAAAAATTTATTTTTTTGTAGTTTATTTTTTTTTTTTTAAAAAAGATGCATAGATCTTAATTTCCTTTCCATAAAATAGTTTTTAGTATTATGAGGACAAAAGCTCGGAAAAAACTTTTAAATTTGTCTCTACCTACGCGTGTTCCATAAATATAAATATTATTAGTATTAAATATTCATATAAAATATTAATATAAAAATATTAATCTAAATTATAATTATAACTTATTAATATAGTGAATCATTTTTAAAGTTGTAAAGAAATGATAAAAAAATTCATTTTCGAAACATCTTTTCATAAATTACACTTTCGAATTAAAAAAAAAAAAAAACTGCAACTTATTTTTAATAAATATTCTCTTAAAAGTTTTTCAATATTTTATGAACAGAAACTCATAAATTTTTTTAAAAAGTTGCATTTACGCACGAGTGTTCCAAAATGATTGTAAGAGTACTAGGCTATATTTTATGCAGAATATTTATTCCGTTTATTTGTTCTCTTTGTTAATGAAGCTCTCTTATGATTCAAAACTCATATTATCTCAACCATTCGCCACTATGAAAAGCAATTTTCTGTTTTCGATTAGTTACAAAATTCAATATCTCTGTCCTACTTTGTTTAGGAACGCTATTGCTTACTGAAAAGGGCTAAATGAAAGCCATCTAAATACACATTTTCATATCATAGAAGATAATGAGGACGCATACAAATATGCATTGTATACATCGTACGCCACTATTTTTAGAATCGTGGAGTATTTTCTATTTAGAATCAAAAAGGAATTTCCCACATTAATGGCATGGGGAAAAGATTTCTAACATGATTTTTCCATTAAATAGTTCTTATTCTGACTTGATTATACTTTTGAGAACATGATAATGGCTTTTGAAGTTCGGTGCCTAATAAGTTACTATTTCGAGAAAATATTTTCATGACATTTTGGGTTATAATACACTGTCTAATATAAAATAATACTTACAGGAGAAAAATAAGTTTAATCCATCAGTTTTTTCTTAAAGAAAATTGTAATAAAACATTTTCATGAGGTGTTTTTAGATTAGAGTATAAATGTATAATAATTATATGTTACAAATCATTGAGCTTAACTTATATACAGTATTTTACACATGTTTACTTTTATTAGAGGAGGTCATTTATAAAGATATTGAAATTAAAATGTTTCGAAAATCATATATTGAAATAAAATATTTGTAAATTTAATGAATAATTATTAAAAAACTAAAATTTTAAACATAAATTAGTATAAAAATGCCTTATATATTACTTTAAATAAAAAGTTAATAAAGAAAAGAATTCTTCAATAAAATTTTACGCTCCACCAAATAATTTAAAATATATTAATATTTTCGTTTTAAAATGCTTTTATAGAACTGCTCCATTATTGGTAATTTTGTTGCATCTTCACTTGCCTTATCGAATGATATAAATTTTTGAATTTGCTTCCACCCTTGTAACGATGACGTTATCAATAAAAAAAAATTTCTTTAATTTTAATTTTTTTCGCATAGTTACCAGTTTGATTCGATGAGTGTATATTATAGAAATTACTAATAATTATTATGTATATTTCGTTTAATTTATCAGCTTACTTTAAAAAATTACAAAAACATATTTAGTTTAGAATAGAAATCTACAATAAATTCTATGTTACAAATTATTGAGCTTAACTTATATAGAATATTTTACACGTGTTTATATTGATTAAAGAGGGTCATTATTGTTGTTGAAAATGTTGAAAGCTTTAAATTAATTACTTTAAATTAAATTTAACTAAAAACAAATTTGTTTAAAAGTGTTTTGCCATATATTTGTTTATACCTCCAAATTATGAAATATATATATATATATAGGGGAGTGTCGGGTACCCCCGCCCACTGTCAATTTCATATGTATAGAATATTTTTTCAAGTCAATGGGCCATCGGGCATTAATTGTTATATTAAAAAAAGATTATTTTCAAAGTTTCAAGTATTTATGCAGCTGGTAACATGGTAAACAATAGTTTTGAAAATATGTTGAATACAATAATCAAATTTTTAAAATTTCTATTTTTTAAGTTAAACTATTCTTTTTTTGGTTTATTCTTTTTGCATTATTAAATTAGATTATAAAACAATAGAAACATACAAAAATTCTGGTTATTACTCAATATTATACAGAAATATAAGCAATACTTATTAAGTCGGCGGGGCTACCCGACTCTCCCCTATATATATATATATATATATATATATATATATATATATATATATATATATATATATATATATATTATTTTGCTACAAATATAGTAAATAGTTGTTTAATTTTAAAATGTTTTAAAATGTACAACTACTACAGTTCCCTCTTTAATAATTTCGTAACTTTCCTTAACGTTCAAATAATTTAATTTTTTAAAATGCCTTACCCTATCATGATACCTTTATCCATGAGAAATGATTGCTTATTTAATTTTATTTTTTTAATAAGCACCAGTTAACTTTGATATGTATATTTAACTGAAGCATGGGTGAATTGCTTTTAACATAAATTGAAACGAGATTTTGACGTTTACATATTATAGCTTGTATTGCAATTTTTAGACTCTTATAAAGAAGTAGTTAGGAATAATTTCTTTAAAATTTTAAAGTGTTTATTATTATCCTCTTTTCATTTACTAGTAATTAAAAATTGGGGATTTTACGAAATGATATAAGTATAAATAAGAAAACAACTTTATCAAAACGAAAAGATATCCATAACTAAAACCTTAAACGGACATTGCCATATAAGTTCACAGGATTATCATAGAGTTATTGAATTGCAGCTAGGACTTAAACAAATCCCTTCAAAGTAAATAATTATTCATGTAGTTAGAAAATAGAAACATTGATTAAAATGAGTAATTTGTTTTTGATTATTAAAGCAATATTATTTTCAGGATTTATAAAAATAAATAAAAAACGTCAAGTGATATTTTCAAGCGTTTTTCCATTTTTTTTTTATAATTCTATAATAGGATATCTAATCACCTTTTTTTAAAATTTACAAGTCAAATTTTCCCTACAAAGTCTCTATCATTATATTTATTTTTTGATAGTTAAGAAAAATATTCTTTTTGGTCTGTCTTACATAAAATATAATACCTCCCACAATGAGAAAAAAAGTATGGTCAAAACTACCAGAATATGGTAAAATATATCGTGTTCCGGGCTCTTAGGGAACTTTAAAAGACTCGGTAATTTGCACTGAAAATCTCTTGTAATGATTTTGGTATAATTAACAATGTAATATTGTTTTATAATGTGTGAAAAAATTTGGCAAATGTGAAAAAATTTAGTAATTTTATAATGACTTAGGGTATTGCATAAAAACTATTTGTTCTGTTAAATTTAATTTCCTGTAGTGTATTTTTTTGCTGGATGTGCGATAATAAGATCTAAAATTTTAAAAACCAGAATTCCCGGTGACCCGTTACTATATGAATGAAAATAACCAAATGAATGGTTTAGAAACCGTATGATTTGGTTTTATTAAGAAGAAGTATGGGGTAATATTTCCAGAAACGTCATTACCATACAGGTGCGGTAAACAAACCAGATTTTTTTTTTCTCATTGCACTAATTTTCGTTTTTGGAATACATTACTTCTGTCAAAATGTTTAAGTTTAATACAGAAGTATAAATGAGCAATAAGAGTAGTGTAGGAATAAATGAGCAATAAGAGTAATCTAGAAATAAATGAACAATAAGAGTTATCTAGAAATAAATAAACAATAAGAGTAATCTAGAAATAAATAAACAATAAGAGTAATCTAGAAATAAATGAACAATAAGAGTAATCTAGAAATAAATGAACAATAAGAGTAATCTAGAAATAAATGAACAATAAGAGTAATCTAGAAATAAATGAACAATAAGAGTAATCTAGAAATGAATGAACAATAAGAGTAATCTAGAAATAAATGAACAATAAGAGTAATCTAGAAATAAATAAACAATAAGAGTAATCTAGAAATAAATGAACAATAAGAGTAATCTAGAAATAAATAAACAATAAGAGTAATCTAGAAATAAATGAACAATAAGAGTAATCTAGAAATGAATGAACAATAAGAGTAATCTAGAAATAAATGAACAATAAGAGTAATCTAGAAATAAATAAACAATAAGAGTAATCTAGAAATAAATAAACAATAAGAGTAATCTAGAAATAAATGAACAATAAGAGTAATCTAGAAATAAAGGAGCAATAAGAGTAATCTAGAAAAAACAGAGCATATCAGATGCTGACTACAGTTTTTACGGAATCTTAAATGAATTTTTTTCTTTCATTTTAAAAATATTTTTCGGAGTTTATTTCCTAAGTTATCTTTTCTGGAATTCTACGAAAGAAGATAAAATCATCACATTTTTTCATTTTTTTTTTTTTTTTTAAAAACAAACAACTCCGTACAAAATCTAGATCATTAATAATAGAGATCTCTTGCTACACTCCTTGGCGATAAATACATTATTGTTATTTTCAACACGTATTTTTCTTCAACTTTTCCATTCATCATTTCTACCTCAAACTAACTCAGCAGAAATTTAATTTGTTTTTCTTTGGGTTTTCTTTTTTTTTTTTTTTATGAAGTAGTTTTGGCGCAAACATGAACTTCCAAGATTTTCAATATGTATTTTTTACGGAACATTAAGAAAATTTAAAAGAGGAAAAGGGTTGGGGAAAACCATTAAGAGAGCGTATCGGTATGCAGGGTAAAATAAAAATCAATGCATGTTGGATACTCGGAAATCTAACAAAAGGACCTAAATGAGAAACCATTTTAGACACGTTTTTCCTTAAACGTTTTCGATTTTCTTCGTCTGGAATCATTAATTTTCTTCTCTGGTATGATTCAAGGGATGGAATTGAATACAACTACATTGAGAAGAGAGTAATTTAATACGGTTAAAAAAGTACAGTTTCTTTTTACTTAAATAAACGATGAGTTTTAAGTTAAGATAAACATAAAAAGAAATTGATATTTTTAATCCATTTTAGTTTCTTTTGAATATTTTGTGGTTGGCAAAACAGATGTTGCATTTAATGATTTCTTATATATTCATGTAAATATATATAAACAAATCAAAACTACTTTAAAAAATTATGTCGTTAGTTAAAAGAAATAATGCATATACATTCAGATATAAAATTATTTATTTTTGACAATTGAGAATTTTTTGAGTGAGGTTTCGTTGAATACAACTACAAGGAAAAGAGAGAAATTTCATATGATAAATAAAAAAAAATCGCTCTTTTTTACTTTGAATGAACGATAATTTTAAGCTAAGATAAACATGAAAAGAAATTGATATTTTTAATCCATTTCAGTTTCTATTGAGTATTTTATGGTTGACGTAACAGATGCTGCATTAAATGATTTCTTAATTATCCATGTAATTACTTTTACCCTAATCAAAATTATGCCATTTGTCAAAAGAAAAAATGAGTACACACCCAGATATTTAACTCTTAATTTTTGACAAATCAGTAATTTATTAAGATAAATTTCATTGAATGCAACTTCATTGAGAAGAACGTAACAGTTAAAATATCACTTTCTTTTCTTTGTGCCTTAATAAACGACACATTTGAAATCAAGATAAACAGGAAAATAAACTAATTATTTTAAACCATTTCGTTTCTCTTTTGAATATCGTAACTTGTAACAGATGTTCTATAAATTTATTCATTTAATGAATAATTAAAAAATGTCAACAGTTTTCTAGATATATTTCGCTATTTTAGGCAATCCTTTTGTCATAAAATTACGTAATTATTTTAATTACGCTATCTCATAAATATTTTACAAAACATTTTTCTCATACACTGTTAGAATTTCTATACTAAAATTAGGGTAAAATAACCGGAAGCAGTCTGTCCATCAATTAACCGTAAGGTTAACGGTAAAGAACATTTTTACTTTTGAGGTTTTGAAATTGTTTAAAACTAGTATGGTTGAAAAAGCATGAATACAAAACTATACGGATAATTTACCATTTACAACTATAATTGTTTCAAAACCGTTAAAAAGAAATGTAACTGGGTATTGGTGCTAGGTTTTTCAATAGAAAATGTACATTGGAATTAGATTGTTTTTGAGTTGTGTTTTATCAAATGACTCGTTAAAGGTGGTTGAATTAGTTTATTTGGTTGTTCCCCACATTGTAAAAGATACGACTTACTAGACTTTGTGTTAAGCAGCTGCTATCTATGCGTGAGAGAGAGTAACGTATCTCAATAGTCCAGGGTCTCAAATTAGCAGTAAAAAGCACTGAAAACTCTTCATGTGCTGAAGGGAATGGAAGAGTCTCAGCGTGGTAGTGTCAACGTAGGGATTCAAATTTCCCATTCAGTTGGTCATGCGCTTGGCATAATTGCCCTCTCGGCTATAATATGCACCCAGCTGAAAGGAACTAAATGACATCATAAGGTGGGCGGCCTAGTTGGGATGATAAAATTCTGGTTGTTTAACCGTAATAAATGAAAGTTTATAAACGAGTTAAAAGTTTGAATACCATCTTATTTATGGTTATTTGCCTGCTTTGTTTAAATATGGTAAAACAACAATTAAATAAAGTGTTATTTAAACATTTTTTCCAAAACGTTTTTAAGAAAGTACGTCTAGCAACTTTGTACACTTTGGGAGTAATCTCTTTTTTCAACTGATTATTAAAATGTTTTAACATCAAGATGTTATAGTACAGAGCTTAATGCATTAGCTGGACAAGCTGGTGTTTTGAGATAGGTTCCCATCAATGATTGAATATTCAGTCAGCAGTAGTTTCATTTATTATATTTTATTTTGTACTTTTTTTCTAACCAGAACTTTTAATCAAAATGCTGCATTAATAATAATCATTTTGACGAACTTGGCGAGTGAAAGTAGCAATCCCACCATTTGACAAAATGTTCGCATGAAGCATTTCCCAGGGAAAGGGTTCACCAAAAAAGAAGAAACTTCTGTCAAATTTTACTGTTTTTTTGTTTAAAAAAATTAAGAATTAAACGGAAATCACTCTTTTTCCGGAGATTATTTTAAACTTTTGCAATACAAAAAAGTTTTGAAACATATCAGATGGAGAAAGAACATTTTAAAATGAACGTACTCTTTATAATGACATATCTGGTTTAAAAAAAATCATAATTCTCGTAATAAAACCCAAAATAAACCGTCTTAACCATTCATTTGTTAACTTTCCCCTTAACTGTTTCTCAATCTTAAGAGAACGATTTACCGAAAATTCTGGTTTTCAAAATAACAGTTCCTACGACCACATATTTGGAAAAAAATACAAAACTGAAAAGTAATCGAAGTCGAAGAAATTTTTTTCTTTTTTCTGCTCTAAAGTCTCACAATTAAGTTACCGAATTTACTACATTTACCAAATTTTATCACTTAAAACCTTAAATTTTATTAATTTTACCATAATTATAACAAAATGCTTCAATAAAAATTACCGAGCTATTTAGCGCAACTTGTAACTCAACTACTTGCTAAACTGAAAATTTAAACGAATTTTAGATACGCTGAAATCTAACAGTAAGATCTAGTTAACAATTTACTCTAAACAACGTTTTCCCTTACAAACTAATTTTTTAATCTGAAATCATAAGTTTTTTTATACAATAATTTAAATGATGACATTGAATACTATTACGAAATTGTAATTTCTTTTTATTTTAATAAGCGATTTGAAGTTACGATAATGAATGGCAGACTTAGATCAGCAATGAATTTTCATGTTGTTATAGCACATATTTCGAGTCTGTATTTATGCTTAAAACTGTTCAATCGATTTAATTTTTTTTATCAAACTTTATGGCGTATATCTTTTTTAAAATGTCAGAACAATGACAAAACCGAGAAATTAAGCAAATTTGGAAGAGTATAAAAAGGTAGGAATTGCTGTGTTTTTGCTTAAGAATCTGGAAACTTATTCTCATAATGTTTCAAAATGAATTTAAAAATCACCAGTTACGAATTTTTTTTCTAAAAATAACCATTTTCTGCAATTTGGTGAAGCAGTCTGATATACGTCAATGAAAATATTTCTTTCAGAATGACGCTAAAAACAGAACTAATTTGATAGCTTTTCCGGGCAGTAGCGCCATCTATAGACTAACCTTGTAATTAGTTTGTGAACTTGAAATATTTTCGCGTTTCTTAGTAAAAGAGCATTATACTGAATATTATTTTTTTGTTTTTCTTCAACTCAATTTTCAAAGTGTTAGAGGTTTCATGACTCCAATTATTTATATTTTATATAATGTGAATTAAAAAAATCGCACTTAAAATAAAATAATAGCACATTACCCATTGCTTTTGCACATTTAAAACGCTTTTAATATGTTTTATTATTTGCTTTTAAGCTACCATCAATCAAAATACTAACAGGCCTGCGTGCGTTAATAAACCGACACCAATAGCAAAAATAATTCCATTAAATTAAGCTGCATGTCAACTAAATCCAATATCTTGTCATAATTGTATTATTATTGAAAAATCTCAGGATTTTCGATAACCCTGAACGTGATGAAATCCAATTTTCTAGGAATATTAACCTTTACTCACTCTACACAGCTTGACATCTGCCCTTCACAGCAAATTGTGAAATGCTGAAACGATAGAAGAGAAATATTGAATTTCTATGACAGAATAAAAAGTAAAACGAATGAACAAATTAGCCTAGGAAAGCAATCGATAGTTGCTGAAGGCTCGCGTGTCCTTCCATTAGAAACGCTGGCTTAATTACAGAGAAGTTTCCACTAAATGAGGCTTTATGGATTAGCTCCTTCATTTAGTTTCACCCCTAAGCTACCATTCTCAGCCAATAAAATATATCTTCCTAAACGTTCTTTTAATTGCAATATAACCGTACTCTTAAAACACTACACATACGAGACATAATTTACACGTTATAAATCTAATGCGCCTGTGGCCAAATGTATTAAAGAAGTATATTTTAGTATAAATAAATGCAATGTTTATATTTTTAGTTGTGCTACAAAGTAATATGTAAGGTGCATATTTGTTTAAGATATGCATATTTGTTTCAGATACATAAATGTAAGGTTTTTGGCAGCTGTTTCAAAAATCAAATGTTTTTATAATTTATTGATGGGAACAGCTAACTTAGCGCTTTTAAACGTTTTATGCAGTGGAAAATTATTAATATTTCGTTATCAACATTTATTATATATAATTAATTGTAGTATTAGTTTAATTGTAGCTTGCGTATTACAAAAATTTTTTCACAAAATCAGTCTTTTCACACTGAGGAAATATTTTTAAGAAATTACAGTACTATATCATAATGACCATGGTGGCAAAAAAAGAAAGAAAAGAAAACATTATTTTGGTTAATAAAACTAAAATGCGCGATATCTTAACATTTCATTTATTAATATTGCCATTCATATGACATAATAACCTTACCGTAAATTTTGGTTTTCAAAATTATAGTATTTATTAATATATAATTAAGAGAAAAAAATACAAAACTGGAAAATAAATTTTATCGAATAAAATATTTTTATACCATGCTCTAAGGTATCATGATAAAATAACTAAGTTTTAATACACTACCGAGTTTTTTTAATTGTAGAAAAGTATTTTACTGTCAATTTTACCATACATTTTACTGATTACAAGTCATTATCAAGGCGTTTTGTTAAACATTACGAAGCTTTTTGGCGTTTCCATAGAACCAGAACCATGATAAACTTTAACATAGCTCGTTGTTTGGGAGTTTAACTTCCCCTGAACAACTGTTTATTAACCAATTAAAAGGATCGTCCAAAACTTTCTTTTAACAGCAAGGCATTACAGCCTTGCTGTTAAAAGTATATCCATAAAGGTATGATACCCTCATAATATATTGCTGAAGCCTGTTACCAAATAGAATTAATGTAAAATTTTTAAATTTTCAGGAAGATAAATATAATGTGTGCATTTTATTTATCTTGCAATCGTGATAATATTTTTCTAACGTTTTAGTAAAATAAATATTATGATTTCATTAAGAGGCGTTTATAGGGCAATATAACGGTTGAACCAAATTTATATGCGGAGGAAAACTGACTCCAAAACGTAACACAAGGGTTAATTTGGAGTGTGACTATTTAGTGTTGCCACTGTTTTCATTAACCACACATTGCATGAGGTGCAGCTGAACATATCCTTTGAAATACCGACATGCATCTTACAGTTAAGTCATAACTTGGAACATATTAAACCCTGGACTTGAAATATTTCTTTTTATGTCCCAAATTCATGGCGCTCTTATTGATGTTAGCATTCACATTTACATATTTTACTTTTATATGCTTTTTTCTGAAAAACACCGTTATATTATCTTTATTGGAAATTTTAGCTACTTTTTCCACTTAAATTTCGTTTCCTGTCGTTCTTTGTCGATTTACGAAAATTTGGTGTCATTTCAACTGCTACACTGCTATGATAGACGCATAAGATAATCTTAATTATATACATGAGCTTATCAATCGAGGAGGATTTATTCGATGCCATTCGAGAATAATGATGATATAACGTTGAAAACCAAGGATAGAATACTGTAATAACCAGATTTTTCGTCTATTAAGAAGGCAATTTATTACAGAACCAAAAGAATATGTTTATGTTATTTGTGCACACTTTTTTTTAAACTTATGTTGTATTGTACATGTAATATTACTGTGTTTATGTCATTATTATGCACATGTTATATTATGTTTGTATTATATTATTTCTTTCACATTGTTTTAACTTTGTCCTGTTTTTTACCCTATTTTAACGTTATCCTATTTATTTACTAACAGTATTTTCTATATATTTTATACAGTTCTTAATTTTCTTTTTTTTTTTTAGGATTTTCACTTTTAGTGCATTTTTATTTTATTTTTTTTTTCAGTATATTGTAAAGTTTCCTTCAAGATATTTGAGACTTTCTTTGAGCTATTTTTAAAACTGATCACCCATAACAGCAGTTTAATAAAAAAAAACACAATATTACAAGAACATAAGCATACAGCAGCAAATCTATTAATCTAACATCTTAAAGCTTAACTAAAAACATAAATTTATTTCTCATTGACTAGTATTACTGTCAATAATAAATTTTTGAAAAATACAACAATTTGAAAAATATATTTTACCTAAATCAAAAATAGGTAATTTATATATAAAAAAAAAGTTTAAGTTACTTTTTCCCTTATTTAAACTTACCGGAGGCTTTTGTTCACGAAACATTCTTTCACAAAACAAACATTGAGATATGGCTAAAGTAAATCATGATACAAATTGAAAAAAGCAATATCCAATAAAATATGTGATTCAGTTTTCTTTATCAATGCAAAGGAAAAGCGTATGCATGTTTCAATCCCTTCATCGACAGACTATCCATCATTACGTCGGCGCAGAGCTTTGTGCTTTCAGATTTTCAAGAATTGAAATATTTGAAAAATAGATATTATTTGTATGTTTTGGGTAATGAGATGATAGGTTTCTTTTTTTTTTAAATAGTTTTTCAGAATTTGAATTTGGTACTATATTTTATCAAAATACCGGATAAATATAATAATTATTTTTAAGATATCGGCGATATGGCTAAGTTTTTGAAATCTTCATAGAAAAATCACAAATTATATATATATATATATATATATATATATATATATATATATATATATATATATATATATATATATAATATATAAATGAAGATAAGTTAAAATATATATATAGTTATATATATATAGTTAAAAATGAAGATAAAACAAAGGTAAATTACAGACAAATGAAAAAAAAAGGGGGGGGGGGAAATAACAATAATAACATAATAACAAACAACTGGGAAAAGAAAAAGAATAAATTTAAAAAAAAAAAAAAAAAAAAAAAAAAAAAAAAAAAAAAAAAATTCCGGTCTTTTTGAGAATCCGGAAAATAAAAGATATAATCTTTTCATCAGCCCACACGATTATATCCGAAAAAGAGTACTTTCTAATATTGTATCAATATAGCCAAAGCAAAATATATCAATACAATAGTGGGAGGAGCACTCAAAAAATTTTTTTTACAAAAATAACGACAAATAAAATTAAACACAATAAGTAAAAATAACACGTAAAAACAGAAAATAAAATATAAAGGAAAAGCAGAATAAAACAAAATCTATAAAGCGAATAGCGAAATATAATGAACTTACATGAACGGGAAATTTTTCAAGAATGATTTAAAATGTTTACGTAACAAGATTGCCGGATTGCAAATTATGAAAACTATGAAAACAAAAGCGCAAATTGAGTGTAACTAGAGGAGTTAAAGTGCGTTCTTGCTGCTTTACTGAAGTGCGTTTGATTTGTTAGTAACCAAGGTTGGGACAGATTTTGTTTCATTCTGCTCTTCCTTTATAATTTATTTTCTGTTTTTACGTGTTATTTTTACTTATTGTGTTTAATTTTATTTGTCGTTATTTTTGTAAAAAAAATTTTTTGAGTGCTCCTCACACTATTGTATTGATATATTTTGCTTTGGCTATATTGATGCAATATTAGAAAGCACTCTTTTTCGAATATAATTGTGTGGGCTGGTGAAAAGATTATATCTTTTTTTTTCGGTTTTTCAAAAAAAAACCGGAAAATAATTTTTATTTATTTATTTTTATTTTTTTAAATTTATTCTTTTTCTTTTCCCAGTTGTTTGTTATTATCATTATTCCCCCCCCCCTTTTTTTTCATTTGTCTGTAATTTACCTTTGTTTTATCTTCACTTTTAACTTATCTTATGAGTCCTATTTACTTGCAACTTATGCGCATAATAAATTATACTTATTGTTTTTCTTAATTTTTTTCTGGTTTTTTTGTTTTTATTTATTTTGCTGTATATATATATATATATATATATACAGTAAAACTTGTGTAAGTTGACCACTTGTGGTGCATTGTTTTAGTGGTCAACTTATAGAGGGGGCGGGCCATTGTTTACTTTTTAATTTCCTATATAATGTTGCTATATATTTATTTTTTTTTACTTGACATAAAAATTTTATTTAGCAAATAACCAAATGAATATCATAAGAAATGTGTTTAAACCTGAATGAACTTCAATTTTAAACATATACATAATTCTAATATTTAACTAACTTTTATAAAAAAATTATTTCGTTAGTTATGCATGTGAAGTGTTTCATAAAAATAATTTCTTAAAATATCAAAACACGAAGACATGTAATTTGAAAACTTTAACAAAACAAAATTATTTGAACACTTTAAAATTTATTCTGTTATTACTACACTTACTATCTGCTCACTATTGCAACTGGAAGAGCAACTTTTCAACTAACACACCTGTTTTCAATGAATGAATGGTAGAAATGGTCAAAAGCTGCCCCCCTACAGTTTCTCCAGATGGTCAACTCACAAAAGGGTTTAGATTAGCTTTTTACACTATTTCACCAAACAAGTGAAATTTTAACATACATTGCAAAATGACAGAACATTTTCTAAATTTTTTTTTTTTCTGGTCAACTTATGAGGGTTTTAGAATAGAATTTCGTAATACTCCTAGACAAAATTGACTAATTTTTTTTAGTGGTCAACATACAAGATAGACAGGTGGTCAAGTTACAAAGGTTTTGCTTCTTTATATTATATAGGAAAAATTCCGTTCTTGATAATTGAGGTCAAGTTATGCAGGTGCCCAACTTACAAGGGTGGTCAACTTGGCAGGTTTCACTGTATATAGGCAGCATAAATAACGAATGCAATTATATTTTTATCGCATTGATGATCTTATATGGATTTGTCAGAATGACTGTTTTCAAATATTGTATTTTCACATAATATGATGCTCATAAGGATTTTTGGCATACTTTGTCTACATATTCGGGGGAAAAAATTCTGGTAAAATTTTCGTACTGTATGATAATTACATATCTGGTAAAAATACAATTCTGATATTAAAAACCAAAATATACGGTATTTAAACCAT